>JAREIS010000084.1:0-1200000 GCA_030060385.1 Muscicapa striata striata
AAATTGAATTGTTGACCAAAAAACCTGTTAAAAAATTAATATTTTTTTTAAAAAGTGGTGATTCAAACTATCTTTTCCTGCATACTAGAGTTACTCTCAATTTCATGTTAACAATACAAATCGAAGGTAAACACATTTTTTGCAAGAGTCCTGTACATTACTGGACTAAAGAGAGTCTCTGAACTTCATGCAAATCATGAGTTCCTGTTATGAACTTGCAGATCTCTCCCCCAGAAGACGTGTCTTGTGTACAATGAGCAGTTTGCTGCAGCATCCTTTGGGCAGCACCAGAATCCTCCAGCAGCTGCAGCCTTTAGGTGGGACTGTGTTTGCAAGGAGCCTCCTGCTGAGCACAGTCAGAGCTGGGAGGGATGCAGGGCTAGGATGCCAGCTCATGTGCACATCTTCAAGGGAACCTGGTTTTGGGCAAAGATGCTTTGGCTGACTCCATGTCCAGAGAGCATGTGTGGGAGGAGGTTTCCAGTTTGACTGCTGAAGTGAAGTGCTGCCCCATGTGCTGCTGTAGAAGAATCTGTTGCTTGAGGGATGTAAAGAAATACTTTCTCTTATTCCCCATCAGTTGTGCTGGGAAGTTTCAGCATGAAAGATGAACTGATTGCAGTAGCTGAGGAGAAGCTGTCCTCCCACTCTGCTCTGTCTTCCTCTGCAAAGCTGCATTTAGGCATGCAAAGTGCCAGTTTCCTGCTGTCATGTTTCTGGTTTGCTTCTGTTCTGGGGGCCAAAATGCATACAAAACCACATTTGTATTCTTACCCAGGAGGGAGAGAACTGCTCTTGTGATGAGGGGGAGGACTCACTTGCAGAGTTTACACTGCTGTCAAGTTTTGCAGTATCTCCCTGGCGATTTCCCAGTGTGACAGGGGACAGTGCATCTGCCCATAGGATTGCACAGGTTGATGTCTGTATGGGTGTGGCTGCTTGGCCTCTTTAAGCTCACAAACCCTGACTATCCAAAGCATCTATTCACTGCAAATATTCACTTGCTTCTCCATATTCAAACTCTCACTTTAAACATAACAATTAAGGTTTCCTTGTGTCTGTGGTGCAAAATGGCACTGTGCTTGGTGAAAGATGCTTGTGGTTAAGGCACAGGACTAAAACTCAGGAGTTCAGTGTCCAGAGAGTAGTCCTTGTACTGGGGAAGGTCAACCTTCATTCCCCCATCATGAAGGTGGGTAGGAAGGGTAAAAATGCTGTGTGAAGGTGAAGTTCTCAGACACCACCTTGATAAAAACTGTAGGAAAAAATTTAAACGATTCCTAACAAAGTATGATACAAATGGCTTTTTTTTTTTAAGAGATCTTATTCTGTACTGAAGTTGTAGATGAAAACATGCCAAATGAAACTAAAACTACATTAATTAAAAATTGCATCTTAACCATGATAATATATTAGTTAGGTGAGGAAGATCCAGTAATTTTTGAGACTGTATTCCAGTGAATGCTGTAGAAGCTTAGGATTGACTGTAAATAACTTGTGTTTTTCTTAACAAGAATCTATCTAGACCATCCATTGAAATTACAATAAATACCCTCAAACTGCATAAATCAGAAAAAAAAAAGAAACTTTTTCAGGGAGAACAGGATTCTCTATGGTGGCATTTTTTTTCTTTTACAGAAAGCCAAAAACAAACACAAACAAAACCTCCAAATGTGTCCTTAGATGCCTTGTGATTTATAATGTTGTTTGATTGGGCTATTGCAAAACTAATCAGGATTAAGCCTGGAAACTAGAGGTGATAAGATTATCTGGTAATCAAAGGTGATTTAGAAGATCAAAGGCTTTTTTGAGGGAGTAAGATCCCTAATTTTTTTCCTTCAAAAGGGGTCGCTTTGTTTTAACTTGTATATGACATTATTCACTCCATGCATGTTGACAAACACCTAGGATAAAAATGTGGCTTTGCTGAAGCCATGGATGTTTAATTGCAGTAACATTCAATTGGTTCAGGGTTTTACCTCCCTCCTGGAAAAGTCACAATGGCCCTTTTTACACAGACTGAATAAATAACATGCTGAATAATGATAATCTGTATTAATTTTTTTAACTCTTTTATCTGAACTGGGAATAAAGGACTTGGCTATAGGTCCTGTCTTCACCAACCAAATTTGCCTCAGACTCACCCAGCTACAAAGTGTTTCTTTTGCTCCCTGTAGAGCTCTGAGCTAAACCATGGAATGAAAGGAGTAGCAGGTGGCTGGTGTTTCATGAGATTGCTGAGCGCAGTTTGGTGTTTCTGGGGCGATGTCATCACACAGTTTCCTTGCAAGAGAAGATGAAGCCATGTTTTGGAGGCTTTGGTAAGGCTGTTTCCTCCCTCTGGGGCCTCTGTCCTTGCTTGTGCCTCTGCCTCTGGGGCTGTCAGTCCCTCTGCAGCCCCTGGCCCACGACATAGAGCTCGGGGTGGGAAGAGGATCTGTTGGACTCTTTGGTTTCAGGGACGCCTAGAGCTGTTCCAAGAGTCACCTGCTTTTCTAGGGCTCTTCTCCAAGCTGCAGAAGGAAAGATGCTTAAGAGGCTAATGAATCATGACTTTTAAAACAGCACTGATTAGACCGTGTTAACCCACAAAGCACAAACGCTGCACCATAGCCGCTCATTTTCCGTCCCCTCCTGAACACGCTCCTTGTGTGCAGCACCCAGATTTCATCTTGTCATGCCAAATGCACCATGCTCTTCCCTCCCAGACCTCTCATGGGAAGAAAACATTTTGTATGTTTTACAGGGGATCAGTGTGAGACTGGGTTTCCCTGCAGATAGGGGCAGATTTGAGTGAAAAGCCTTGTTTCAGACTGCTGAAGGAAAGGAAAGGAAAGGAAAGGAAAGGAAAGGAAAGGAAAGGAAAGGAAAGGAAAGGAAAGGAAAGGAAAGGAAAGGAAAGGAAAGGAAAGGAAAGGAAAGGAAAGGAAAGGAAAGGAAAGGAAAGGAAAGGAAAGGAAAGGAAAGGAAAGGAAAGGAAAGGAAAGGAAAGGAAAGGAAAGGAAAGGAAAGGAAAGGAAAGGAAAGGAAAGGAAAGGAAAGGAAAGGGAAAGGAAAGGAAAGGAAAGGAAAGGAAAGGTCTTACCTCTGATATGCATCTGCTTAGCCTAGTTACAGTAATTTCTGAGCACACCAGCATGACTGTGGGAGGGGAATTCTGATATTGCATATCTGCTACTCTCACTCTGGTGACAGGAGCACTGAGACACAGAAGGTGTAAATCATGTTCTTGAGGTCCCTCTGGCACTCCCTAGGGGTACAGGGACTTTATGGATCAAACTGATAATAGCAGTGGATCTAGTCACGGGTATCTCACACCCTGTGCCTTCCTGCTCAAGTGTGTGAAGTGTGCCCTGTGTTGCTGCAGCTAATTCGTGGTTTAAGCTCAACATGGGGAAATATTTCAGAGCTATCTGGGAACCATTATTGTATTTTAAGTATATAAACTACTTAATGAATGCTTTCAACTAGAGACAAGCTGTTATGTTCCTACTCTTAACTGCTGGGACTTAAATGATTTGAACTGCTAAATGAAGAGATTTGTGATACATATCCAGTCATGAAACTAATCCAGATTCAAATATCCTCCAGTTGCAGAAGGGCTCATTTGGGCTACTTGCTTTGAGCCTGATTCAGTCAACCCCATCCATTCTCAAGCTCTCATTGAACAGAATGTTAAAGACAATAGCATTTTATCTTCTCTCTCTGCTCTACCATTCGAAGAGGAGCAGTCTCAATGAAATACTATTTTGTTAAGGTGCATATGCAGAAACTGTGTTACAGATTAACAGAATCTCTCTGAACAGAGCAATTGTACATGTTGTGCCTTACTGAGATTCCAGTAATTGCTGATTGCTGTCAAATGACCAAGCTTAGAAACCAGCCAAGTTATCTCAGTTAATCCAACCACAGGCCGTTCAAATAGGAACCAGCTGAACTGACATGAGAACTGAAGTTCTTGTCAGGTACCCTAAGACTAAATGTAAAAGCTCCAGCTCCAGCCCTAGTTAGGGCTACTAATGTTGTAAGTCCTTTACAACATGGGATGGGCAGAAGACATGCTTGGAAAAAGAATGGGTTTTGCCTTCTAGGAGAGCAATGAGTGTGCAGGTGGAGACACAGGAATCTGTGAACAATGCTGACATTTAATGCCCATCAATGCCAGCTTGCAAGTAAGATGGAAGTTGCCTCTTTGTGTGTGTGTGTTCCTGCTAAAAGGGTGTGTGTGGGAGAGGCAACTCAGTTGCCTTTTTTTGCTTGTACAAGCTCTGCCAGATTGTCTTTGGCAACCTACTTCTCAGCAAATAGATATTTTAATTTGGTATGGGAAAAGTGGGGGATATATCTCTTATATCACTGAGTTTGTGAGCATGGGAGAAACTGGATAACTCACTGCTCTTCATAATGTTTTACCTATAAAAGATTGATAGTATCTCAGGTTTGACTCCTCTCCTTTCTACTAATGAAGCTGCTAATAACACAGAAAAACAACACAGGAAAACACCACACAAACCAAAAAAAGGCATTGTTATATTTGGAAAGAAGAGGTAAAGCAAGGGAAGGAATGAAGGAAGGGAGACTGATAGTTGTGTGGTAATGGTTTGTGAATTTGACACCAGAAGTAAACATTGCTAAAAGGAGGAGGTTTAGGTTTAGGTTTAGGTTTAGGTTTAGGTTTAGGTTTAGGTTTAGGTTTAGGTTTAGGTTTAGGTTTAGACATTCTGGAATTTTCCTCAGTCATCTGGATGAATTACCAAGCTAAGAAATTCCTGGCTGTTTAATGAACTTTGAGGAGAAAGATGGATCAGAGCGTGGTGCTTTGTCTATTAAGGCACCTGCTAAAAGAGCAGGGCTCAGCATCTGCACAGGGTGATGTGGTGCTCACAGTGTGGCAACCACCCCAGTCCTGAGCAGGAGGAGAGGACCCACAGTGATGTGAGGAGCTCTCAGAGCTTTTTCCCTGTGTTCATTCCTAAAATGATCCTTCTCTGCCCATTGGCACATTGGCCATGAGAGTTCATTTTAGAGCTTTCAATGCAAGGTCATAAAACTTACTCCAGGCAGCTGATTTTGGGTGTAAGAAAACACACAGTTGTGTATTGAATCTTAAATCAGTGTGTGTGGTAATTAATGGCCTAAATT
This sequence comes from Muscicapa striata striata, assembly GCA_030060385.1. Classification (NCBI taxonomy): domain Eukaryota; kingdom Metazoa; phylum Chordata; class Aves; order Passeriformes; family Muscicapidae; genus Muscicapa; species Muscicapa striata. Next base: position 5,143 of record JAREIS010000084.1, read on the forward strand.
TCCCTTTTGCTTATGTTGATATAAATTTGGCATAACTGACTAGTACTACTGTTGATGTTCGTTGGGATGAATGATAAGCTGAATTTGACCCACGATATATATTTAGCTCTTCCAAAATACTTGTAGATCATAACATCAGGATATATGACTTTCATCATGAAAGGGATGATTTTATTTACAGTGAGGTTTTTTTTTATATTACTCACTATACTCTGACAGATTGTGATAGAAAGATAATATACCCCAATTTATAATAGACTGGTTTTAAAATCCATCCATAAAACTGCAGGGGCTTTTGTCATGCAAGCTTTTACATAAAACCTCTTTTGAAAACATTTATTTCTGCTGGCAGGCACTGAAGTAGACAAAGCTGACTTCACACAGTACATAAAAACAACAGAAAGCCGAGCAACACTGTATAGGAATTTTAGGAAATATTCAAATGTCAGGCTACAATGCAATATTAGAACTGGGAATGCAAAATGGTTTTAATTTCCCAGTGTTTTTTACATGTTTTGTTCAGCATGGAATACTCAGTCCTTATCCTGTCTTTGGAGTGGGAATACCTGGACAGCTGTCTTCAGTGCCCATGACTGTCCCTGTGCTCACAGTGCAATTTCATCCTGTTGGGGTTGATCTTGCAATCCCTATCCCTCCTCAAGGGAATGAGTCATGTGGCTGCAGCTTTTCTGGGACAAGAGCAAAAATACTGCTCATGTGTGGAAAGGTTACCGGAGAAGCTTAAAGCTTAATTGACTTACACATCCTAAGATGTTAAGAAACTAGAATAACAACATTGTACTTCTAGGCTGTTACACATCTTTGAGTATTCCCAAATACCCACTTCTATTTCCTGGCTGGTTTTATGATTTTTTTTTTTTTCCTTAGGTGATAGACAAAATTAAAAGCTAAGCCCATTTTTTTTTTTTTTAATAAGAGGCCACCACTTTTAGCAAACATGGAACTGACATGTGTTGATGTTTTGATTTCTTTTTCAGAGCAATGAATCTCCAGTAGCTATGGGATGCTTTTCCACTTGGAAAACTGGGCTTGGGCTGTGGACCCAGCAGACTTGACATCAGCACTTAGGTCTGAAACTGTGCACAAGAAGCTCAAAGTTACAGGCTATAATTATGTCTACACAGATCCTTGCCTATATATTATCTGTCTCTCATTCTTGCCAGCTGAATTGAAACATTCCTGTACAGCTTTCAGATGAACAGTTTATATTGGATTAGAAGCTGATGATAGAACAACACCCTTCCTCTTGGCTCAAGCCTATCTTCTCATAAATATTTATGTTTTTAACCTGAGGGCTGCTTCAGAGCTTTTAAGAATTGGATGTGGATGCCCTTTAGCCCCCCCTCACAGATAAGGGGAGCTCTGTGCCATGGAACCAACACTGAATTTTCCCCAGGGTGCTGTCACAGCTTATGTGTAAGGGTAAGGCTTGAACAAGGGAAGTTAACTCTTCATTCAGGTTGGTAGTCTACTGAAATCTGAGGCAAGAAAATAGATTATTTCAGTTGGAAGGGACTGACAATGAGCATACAGTGCTATCTTTGCCCAGCAATCTCTCCTGCACATGAACAGGACACCTTTCTGGGAAGCCTCTTAACAACATTACATTCCCATCAGAAGTTTAGAAAGCCAGCAGGGTGCTATAGATCCGCTTTTGTGGCATGAAGTTCCTTACCTCACTTGGTTAAGTGCGGGTTCACTGCCAGCTGTTAGAGGAGTTGGAAGGTGAGGCTGGACCCCTGGTCTGCGGTCAGAGGAGCTTCTCCTTACGAATGGCTGGGGATTGCTGGTGCTCAGGGACAGCCTCCTGGTCCTGTCCCCGGGCTGTCTGAACAGCAGGCTGCTCTTTGGGGAGTGTGCTGCGGCTTCAGTCTGGCTGGGCACCCCAGCAGAGCCTTTGCTGGGCACCCCTGGAGGTCTGGCTTCAAATAAGGAAGAGGTAGCCGGGCAGAATATGGAACGGACATTGCTGCTCCTCCTGGAGGAGGAGAGCTGGTGCTCATCCCCAGCATCCAGCCCAGCTCTTGGTGCCTTGTAGGAGCGAGATGGGGAGGCTGGTGGGGAGGGGGTGCTGGGGGATGGAGCAGGGGAGCCTGCCAGCCGCTGTGCTGTCGGCGAGCTTTGCTTGTGCCCCACAGGAGGGCTGAGCGGTTTTCGCTGTGATGGTGGAGAGGGCAGCTTCTTCTGCAAAGGTGGGCTGGGCATCCTGGGGCTAGAAGGGGGGCTGGGTTTCCTCTGCATGGTGGGGGAGCTCGGCTGCGTGCTGCTGAAAGCCTGCAGAGAATGCCTGTGATGCGCTGGGGGGCTGAACAGCAGTTTCTCAGTCGGTGAAGAAGGAGCAGTTCTCGTTGGGGAGACCCTCCTGGTGAACAGGGAGACTTTCTCATTGCCCCGGAGCGGATCAGGAGAGCCCAGCTTCTGGCACGGCACTGGAGCAGGACTGGGGCCCTTGCTCTCTGAGCTGCTGCTGTCTGGGTTTGAAACCTCACTGGGATTTCGAAGAGGAATAATTTTATGAGTTTGCTTGTATAAATCCGCAGCCTCTTTCCTCTGGGTTGCTAGTATCTCCTCCTGGCTGGGGATGTGCACGTTGGTAGGGTTCAGCTCCAGAGAGTACCTGTGCTGTTTCTCATCCCCTGGCCTGGTACTCCTTAGACCTTTATTAGTCACTGCACCGGGGCCACTGACATTTTTACTTGGCAATAAGTCGATGGACTGAAGGGAGGCTTTCATTTTTGGGGAAACTTGTGATCTCTTAGCAGCATGCAGTTCTGGTTTGGTGATCTTCTTGGCATCTTCTGAAGAGTTTCCTTCTCTACGTGCAGTTTCTTCAGGCTCAGATAAATTTTCAGAAGAAGTGTCCATTAACATTTCAGGTGGTGGTGGTGGCAGGTTCTCAGTGTCTTCATCAGTCTCTTCCTTTGTGTCCTTCTTGCTTAATTCTGCAGGTGGTGCAGGAAGAAAGGCATTTGGAAAGCTAGAAGAAACATCCTTGGTGTTTGTGTCTTCTACTGGTGAAATACGATTTAAGGGTGCCAGGCCTCTCTGAAAGGGAGTGGTGGGTGGTATGACTGGAAGTCCAAATTTTCTGATGCACTTTATCGGTCCTAAGGACCTTAGAGGTGCAGTTTTTGCAAGATCACCACTAGGACTGAAGGTTTCAATCAGTTTTTTGACAGACTGCCGGGAGGTACAGCTGCTGCCACTCAACATTTGTGCTCCAGCAGGTCCATTTTCTTTGTCTCCTGGTGTCTCCTGGGTAGGCACAGTAGCTGTCACAGGCTCCTTGACTCTCTTGTCATTCAGTGGAAGGACAGAATTTTGATCAGATGTGAACAAAGGGACCTTATCCTGATTAGGCAGGATGCTGAAATTTTTTGAGAGGCCTGCCTTCAGCTTGCGGGAGGACCTAGATGTAATTTGTTCATCCTGCAAATAAGGTGCAGTTCTTGATTTCCAAAGCTCCAGGTTGTTAGCCAGATCCTTTCCACACAACATTTCCAGCCTTTTGCTGAGCTCCTTTTGAGTCCTCTGAAGCTCTAGGAGTGTCGGGTCCTCTGCCTGGCTTCTGAGGGACTCCTCCGACCTGGACCGCCGTTGTTTCCCAAACTTTCTCTGTCTGCCTGTTGCTGTACTGGGCCTTTTTGCTAGGACTGCTCTTCCACTCTCATCCTCTATCCATTCTTTACGCCTGGATTTAGCTGGGACGAACTTGATTTTTTCACTGATGGCATCTTTCATCTTCAAAATGATTTCTTCTGTATCTACGTTCTCTGTCCTTTTGATGGACTGCCTTGGAATGTTATCAGTGAGTGCAGGTGAAGACAGGGACCTTGGCAGAGCATCCTTCCCCATTTCGGATAAACTTGTGCTGTCATCATCCTCCCCCAGCGTACTCTCTTCTTCATCGTCGTCATCATCCTCATCCTCATCAGAAAGAAAATCTGTTGATTCACAGATTTTGAAATGTTCTCCTTCCTGAGTAGAATCAGACTGCAAGGAGTTGTAGGAACGATTTTTGCTCAAGTTTGCATATGGGGGCATGGTAGAAGTGCCTTCTGCTACTCCACCCTGACAAGAAGGCGCTTCCCTGCTTTGCACAGATGAATGAAACACGTCTTTAAGGTGCCTTCCAAGAGCACAGCTGTGGGATGCAGCTGTGCCCCCTGGCGCTGTCCCAGCATTCCCACGCTCCGCTGCTCCGGCATGCTTTCGGGATGGATGTGCATGTGCGCAGGAGTCACTTGGCTGTCCTCCATGCTGGCTGAGGGCACTGAACTCTTTGAGGGATTCATTGTCCACACCAATGCCACTGTCCTCAGAGCAGAGAGTCCTGTCATCACCATGGGACTGAGAAGGCCCCACTGTCGAGGCTTCGAGCAGCTTTACTGTCCGTAGCAGGTGCTCATCAAAGCTTTGCTTTGCTTTCAGCTTGCCTTCCAAGCTGCTGGCAGCAGACTGCAGGTAGCTGCACGTCTCCTGCAGGGCATTGGATGTGAGGGAGGCCAGCATCCCACTCACCAACTGCATTTTGTTGACCGTGTACTGCAGCAGCTGTTGCAGAAGATCTGGATGCTCCTTCAAACCGTCCTTTTCTGCTGGCCATGCCAGATTCCCACCTACATCTTTGAGAAGACTTTCCCCATCATTGGCAATTTCTTCCAAGAGCTGGTTGATTTCATCAAAGCGAAGCACAAGGAAGCTGATCATCTGCTGTAGGAAAAGCTGAGTTTGGGTGGCCTGGTTGGCCATGTGCAGAATAGCTTCATACTTGGAGAGGTTGGGATGTAAGTAGGCGTAGGCGCTCTGGTGAGCCTTGACGAGCACTTCTGGGAAGTCTACCTTCTTCTCTGTCTCACACGGGGCCTGGATGGACTTTTCTTTGCTTTTGTTGGGTTGACCTTGCTTTGCCAGCTTATGGGCTTTTTTCTTCTTCCCTTTCTTTGGGATTTGCTTTGCGTTGCTTTCATTCTTGTCATCCCAGATGAAAGCTGATGCTTCTGATTCGCAGGAGGTTTGCTTTCTGATCTCTATGGACTCAGTGATGTGTTTTTGAGACTCAATCAGTTCAGACATAACCACTTCGGCATCTGTGGCTATCCTCTCAATTTTCTTGTCTTCCCTGGAAATCTGGGAATCTGAATGAGCCTTGGAACACAACTGTGAACTATCATTTCTGTCCAGCTCTGACAGTCCATCCTCCTCCTCTCCTTCCACATAGTCCTTCCTCCGAATCCCATATTCATCAATATTGTAGCAAGATGAACCTTTGACCAGAAGAGGGATTCCTTTATCTCTTGAATCAATCGGCAAAACACATTTGGGTTTATTCAAAGCCTTAAGACCACTTTTTGCTGCAGTACCAGCAATGTCACTGCGAGAAGGTGTGCAGCCCATCTCTCCTTTGTCTTTATTTTTGGTCAAAAATCCAGAAAAACTAGGGAAAACACAAGTAAAAATAAAACTCACTGTGTCATCCTGAGCTGCAGACTGGCCTGTTTCTCAGGAGTTTTCCATCATGATCCCAGTTTTGTTGTCAGTTTCCTTTGTTGTTCATCTTAAAATCCCATGTGCTTATTGCACAAGATGTGCTCTTGAAATTGTACCCTGTTCCATTGTACGTTCCTGCCTGGGTTTTCTTCTTTGATTCAAAAAAAGGAGTGTGAGAGCTTGGCTGGATTTAGAGCTAATGGATTAAGAGCACTTGTGTACCTCACTTCTGCCTTGACAGATGTCCTCTGAAAATAAGATTTTAAGCTCATTAGGGTAAGCAGACTTCAGCCAGTCAGCACCAGTGTTGTATTTATAAAGGCAGATATTTTTTTCCTGCGTATAGGGGGGCAGAAGAACTTGGTACCTGTCCCTGCTTTTTTCCCTTGTTGCAAAATCATAACATACAATTGAATGCAGAGATCCAAAGGAAGAGGCTGGATTTTGAAGCCCTTTTGAAGGGAAACTATTTGAACATAGCATGTAAGCATCATTAGATACTCCTTAACTAAGAGAAAGGTGACCTTGACCACAGATGTACCTGCTGGAGAGTAAAAGACAGGAAATCAAATGGGTCAGAAATGCCTGTTAAGACTTCTGTCTTGAGAGTCTTCAGAATTTTCCCCTGCTTGCAAGTGACAAGCCATTTACTTTTTCCCTCTGTGATTTCCAAACAAGATTTTGGGATTTTATTCCTTCCTCTCAGATGATCATTCTTGAAAATTATTTTTTTCCTTCTAGAAAATTTCCCAACCTGAAAATCCTAACTGCACAACAACAGTATTTGAATTAAGTAATTCAGTAAAACAAGCTTTGCATATCTTGTTAAGACAGCATCTGAGTCTAGTGGATCCAAACTGTTTATTTTCAAATTAAAATTAAAAATTAAATGAAAACTCATTTTTTCTCTTTGTCTGAGTGTCTTGGGATAAAATTTGAACTCACAAAAGTCACCTGCTTACCTTTATTTCTTTTCCATTTGCCAGGGCTTAGTTCTCTTAAATTCAATGCTTCATGGGCTAAAACTCTAAGAAAGAAAAAAATTAATAAATTAAAAAAATATAGATCCATATCTGAAAAAGAAAAGGGAAGGGAAGTTTCAGGGAAGGGAAGTTTCAGGGAGGTTTCAGGGAAGGGAAGTTTAAGGGAAGGGAAGTTTCAGGGAAGGGAAGTTTTAGGGAAGTTTCAGGGAAGGGAAGTTTAAGGGAAGGGAAGGGAAGGGAAGGGAAGTTTTAGGGAAGTTTCAGGGAAGTTTCAGGGAAGGGAAGTTTCAGGGAAGGGAAGTTTAAGGGAAGTTTCAGGGGAGGGAAGTTTCAGGGAAGTTTCAGGGAAGTTTCAGGGAAGGGAAGTTTCAGGGAAGGGAAGTTTCAGGGAAGGGAAGTTTCAGGGAAGTTTCAGGGAAAGGAAGGGAAGGGAAGGGAAGGGAAGGGAAGGGAAGGGAAGGGAAGGGAAGGGAAGGGAAGGGAAGGGAAGGGAAGGGAAGGGAAGGGAAGGGAAGGGAAGGGAAGGGAAGGGAAGGGAAGGGAAGGGAAGGGAAGGGAAGGGAAGGGAAGGGAAGGGAAGGGAAACCTGTTTGAATCACTTCAAAGAGAAAGGATACAGATACTACTCTGAAAGAGAAACTAGGGAAGCCAAGGAATTGTATGAGGCAGAATATACTTTCCTTTCCAGGTATTTTTTTGTAAAGGCTGACATGTGGATGAAGGTCATAACAGCAACCACCCCCAACTTCCCTCTTCACTACTCAGACTGGCCTAAATGGATTTGTTAATTTCCAGGCACAGTTTTTATAATGAATGTGGCCTTTCCTCAGTGCTGCAGGGGTTACAGACAACAGTGGCCAACTCGAATGCTGACAAGTTTTGCTTCTCTCTAGCAATTTCCACCTGCGTGGCCATGTGTATCTTCCCCAATTCCCAGAAATCTTTATGTGCTGCCAAGCCTACAAAACATTCTCAGACTTTATGTAACTACTTACATGATTGATTCCTCGGGGCTGGATTGCAATCTGTGTGGGAAGTTGTTATTCTCTGTAGCCCTGTTGTTCAAATCTTTTTATCTTTTCAGCAGAGGCAGCAAAATTACCTGGTTTTACAGGGAGGAAGGCACTACAGTGATTCCCAGGAAGATTTTTAAAACTCTATGTTCTTTCTCCAAAGTAATTTTTCAGGAAACATACATTGCACTTAATATACATGATGACATAGTAATTTCCCACAAGGGTTTTTGGGGAAGCATCAGGTAATAATCTCCTGACTCTGCTTCTGGCCAGTCATTTAGCTCAGGCTGTCTGATGCTATGTCTCACCACAATGTGTTTTCTGCAGAACCACCCTAACACTTTCTGTATTCCCTGTTGGGCATGTATCTAATGTGTTCAAAGGGGAGAGGTGGGGCAGCAGGTGAAGCAACTGCATTATTTTCTGTTCTTATCCGTGTTTTTGCATCTCCATTGGAAATCTGCCAAGTCCACTTTGGTTACTGAGCTGCTGCATGCAGCTGCTTCATCCTGGTGATGCTAATGGTCAGGATGCTGTAGCCCTCCACAGTTAGTCTCAGAAAATGCAGGAGAACAAGCAATAGCCTTGATGTCCCTCTTCTGCTTACAGTGTGAGTTGAGAGATATCTCTATGTAGCTTAATATTTGTGCTATGGAATCTCTGGTGTCTTTTTTTCAAAAAGCAGCTACAACAGCCCCATTGTTCACACTGGGAATTTTGATAATTAACTCTTTGTGAGTTGGTGGTCGTATTTAGGAAGCTCTTTCTATTCCCTTTGCCTTTGATCACTCATGTTACTTTTGTTTGAATTTTTGTTCTACTTATTTTCACACCATGATGTTACAGGAAATAAATACGTGGTTAAAAATGCCAGATCCTGGTTTATGATTATGAATTATGCAGTAATTTATTATTTTTAATATTAATAGTAATACACATTTTATTATTTATTACTAAATCAAGATCCAGGCTCATAGAAAATGTGTTTTAACTAGGAATCTGTTTTATACTAGCTTTAATTGCTGTCTGCATCTATATGCAATATGACTATTTAATGTTGCCTCAGATTTATTAGCTTCTGTGAGACCTTTGATGTGCCTGTTTCCAAACACTTATGTAGCTGCATTTTTCTTAACAATACTCTTTCTACCAAGTAGGTATATATTCCTTTGTACTTCTGAGGCACTTCAGCAAAAATCCCAATGCTTTACTTCATGAAAAATTATAAGGAAACTACTTTATCTCATGATCATACAACAAAAGAGAGGATAAAATGGGTAATGCACATAAATGATTATGCCAAGTCTTAAAAATCTAAGGTTTGTATTTGTGGAAAAGAGCTCACTGAGGAATTATGGAGAACTTGAGTGATAACAACAATTTTAAAGAGCTATTTTACTCTCAAAGAAATGCACTTTTTTTTTTGTGTGTGAGCAAACTGAATATAACCAGGGAGCTGTTCATATTGTTGGCCTAGATAGCACTAAGAAATAGTCTCTTTTTATTTCAGCTTCTCCTGCAGTTTGGGATATAGAGTAGGTCCTCTCCTTTCTGTAATCACTAGCAGAGATTACATATGAAGCTTGATTTTGTTTCCCCTGTGGAAACCTGTTGACAATGGTGAAGAATAGGAGCATCATGATTTGAAGGAAATGTAGTTGCAAAGAATTGAATAGAACCAGTGAGTCTATACAGAGCCTTTACTAGTGGTGGTGATGCAAGTGAAAATTGGCTCAGAATTGGCTTTTAAAACTTTTTTTTCAAATTCTAGCTTCTAAGTAAAGTGGTTCAGTCTGATTGCACAAGGCAATAAATATGATCCCAATGCTTTCAAAAACCTGTTTTGCAAAAACATCTGGGCTTTTTAAACAGCAGAAGGACAAGTAAAAAAAAAAGTTGTTGAAAAAAATCTAAAAAACTGGTTTTCCTCTCCAGCAAAAATACTTTATTAAGGGATTAATGAAAGAAGAAATACAAGTAGAAAACTAAAGAGAGTAATTTTGAGGGGTTTGCCTACACAGGGCTGTTGGTAACTCAGGTGACCCAAAGGGGTCAAGAAAAATTGACTAGTGTCAGCAGTAGTTTTGTGGGATACATTTACATTTGTCTGCTATTTTTGCAAGGTGTGTTCTGGTCAGTTAGTGACAGTTTCTCTTTGCAAGGCATTCCATTGGTATTTTAGGTGCTTGCTACCCACCCCAACACACTCACTGCTGGTTTCAGTGGGTAAGACAGTGACTGTCAAAAGACAAGAGTCAGGATAAAGAACCATGTGAAACAGCATGAAGTCTTAAGCATAGATTTCCAGAGTTAGGCAAATCTAGAAAATTAAAAAGGAGAGGGTCCCACTGGCCTTGGCAGCAGTTACATCAGTTCCCATGAGTGAAAGCAGGCTTGTGGTTGTGGAGCATTCAAGGCAAGCAAGTTCCTTTCAGGTGAGGGACTGGCAATTTAACTGGCTTCAGCACTTTCTAATGGAAGGTGGTAGTATTAATTTTGGATCTAGAAATGAGGTCCAGGAATTTGTATTCCTGAAAATTATCCCAAGATGCTACAGAAAAGCATGCAGCTATTTAGCCTTATGCCTTTTCCAGTTCCCAAGGGTTCTCTTATCTAAAGTGTCTCAGGCTTTCCCTGAAAACTGAGATAAACTGAAGATTCCTCCTGGCTTTCCCTCAGAGAGTGTCTCTAACCACAGTGTGTGTGCACACTCACTTTAAGAACCTCCCTGCTGCCCCAAGCCTTGCTAAAGAGTGGCTCCACTTGAAGCTGCAATGCCTTCCTAAGCCATTTAAATGATTGCTTTCCTCTGGTATGTGAATCTGTGGAGATGAATGGGTGAGTAATGATCTATTTCTGCCCAAAGAAGAAACAAGAAATGAAATAATATTTCAGTTGAAACAGGTTTGTTGCTCACAAGCATTGTTTCCCCATCTTCCTCCCAAGGTGGTCAGAGCTGGTGCAGCCCATTGTTTTGAGTTCTCCAGGTGTTTAGCAGCCTTGCTGCCCATGGCACCAAATGAGTCAGACAGGATAGGCTGAGCAGGCTTTTATTTTCACTCACATCCTGGCTTGTAGTAGTGGCTGAAAAAGATAATGTGCTAAGGTACAGCAAATGGTTTAAATATATATTCTTTTAAAATTTCCACTGCAGGGCCCAGAGGTGGAAGTCCAGACAGGAAGGGGTTTTGTCAGGCAATGACATCCAGTCTCCTCTGCAGCTGCAGCACTCAGGACTCTGAGCTAAGAATTTTGGGGTTCTGCCATTGCTGGCCTGCTCAGAAGGATGTTCTAGAACCTGAGATGCTTTGTTAGGTCCTTGCTTTTATTTCCCAGCATAAAAATCCATCACACACAGTTTTGTCCTCATATTCAACACCATCTTTGAATTCACACCCCATTTTTCATGGTTTATGGCACTGTATCCTCTGTCTCAGCTTTCATTCTGCTGCATCAAACAAGCTGTGCTCTGGTAACCTCCTAAAACAGACTCTTCTTTTCCTTGGCTGTGCTGGCAAACCCTCTCTAGACACACTGGATTAGCTGCTGCTCGCTGAAGAAGAGTACTCACACTGATATGTGATTCCTCAAGGAGATGGCCAGACCTGCTGGCACAAACACCTTCCTTCCCTGCCACAACTCTCCAGTTACATGTCCTAAGATAAATGTTTTTGTGCCATTCCTTCATACTGTAAATGATGCTCTTTGTGTAGCTGTCTTGCATTGTTCCTCAGTCACTTCCACACAGTGATCCCATACCTCACTCTTATATCAGTTCATTCCTTTCTAACAGCAATTCTTTTTTTTTTTTTTTTTAAATCTCATCAGTTTACTGGTTTTTTTTTTCTCCCAAAAAAACATTAAAGGAAAACATGAAACAAAGGGTAGCTCCAAGGATAATATCCCAGGATGTCATCAGTAACCTCCCTAAGTTCAGAACTTTGCATTCAACTCTACTTAACACTGTTTCCTCCTGTGCTTGTGCTTTATCTTTGTTGAAGTTCTCCTAAATTCTCGTCTTCTCCAGAACCGCAAATAATTTCCATCCCCGGCTCTTCACTAAAGTCTGTCATTCAGTATCAGCAATAAAACATTTACTTTGCCCAGAGCACCAAGCATCTCAAAATAGGCAAACACTGACTGCCAGTACAAAGCTCACACTTGATCTTGCTTACATGCTTGTCTTTATAAAAAGAGTTTGAACCTAAGTAGCCTTGAGGCAAAAGTAACAGGCTTGCATTTTCCTGGAACATTTTTTCTTTGCCTTTTCCAAGGCATGGAACATTCTAAGAAGTGGAAAAATTTCCTAGCTTTTTTTGTAGCCATCTGGTATCACGTTTACTCTCACAACTGCAACTCAATTCTCTCCTTTCAGTTTTAGAGTCTCTGGGAACTGAGAGAATTTGCAACTCTTGACCTTTTCAGCACTTCACTTGAGGAAATTTCCACTTGCCATTCTTATTATTTGTCCTGTCCCCTCTCCTTTTAATATCATCACTAGAAAAACAATACCAAAAACCTGATTGTAAACATCAGTTATGTTTATTTGTGACCCACGTGGAGCATAAAAATATAGCAGGACTTGGCTGAGGTCTTATCCAGGTCAAATTCCCTTCAGGCAGGCTGGGATCAATTACGGAGCTAGGATTACCAATGTAGGTATTTCCTGAGAGTGCCAATCTTTGGATTTAGATCCTCATTAGATTTTACAGCATGGGACGAGCATCCTTTGAAATCCTTCTTGGGAGCTGCTCCTTTCATTCCTCCACCTGCCTACTCAGACAACTGGGCAGGCCCGATGCCTGAGCCGAGTGCTGAACCAGGGGTGCAGTGGGACCACGAGCCCTTCGGCCTGTGCCACCTCCAGCTGGTGTCACCTCTGGCCTGTGCCACCTCAGCCTGTGCCACCTCCTGCCTGCACCACCTCCGGCCGGTGTCACCTCAGCCTGTGCTACCTCCTGCCTGTGTCACCTCCTCCTGCCTGAGCCACCTCCTGCCTGTGCCACCTCTGGCCTGCCACCTCTGGCCTGCGCCAGCTCCGGCCTGCATCAACTCCTGCCTGCACCCCCTCCTGCCTGCGCCACCTCAGCCTGTGCCAGTCATGCCACCTCCAGCTCTGGCATTACAGCCTGTGCCAGCTCCAGCCTCTGTCACTCCTTCCTGTGTCACCTCCAGCCTCTGTCACCTCCTGCCTGTGCGACCTCCGGCCCCGGTCACCTCCAGCCTGTCACCTCCAGCCCATGCCACCTCCAGCCTGTCCCACCTCCTGCCTAAACTAAAACACAAGAAGTTTCACCTCAGCACGAGGAAGGATTTTACACTGAGGGTGGCAGAGCACTGGCACAGCTGCCCAGGGAGGTTAAGGACTCTCCGTGCCTGGAGACATCAAACCCACCTGGACACGCTCCCGTGTCCCTGCTCCAGGTGACCATCCCTTGGCAGGGGGATGGACTGGATGGTTTCCAGAGATCCCTTCCAACCCTGACAATTCAGTGAATCTGAAAACACTGCCGTGTTGCAAGAGGGCCCTGCACACCACCCAAAATATTTGGTTTGCTATGTGTGTATAGCATGTCTACCACTTGTGCTGTAGATGTTCTGGAGTGGGCAGGTGGTGTATGTGCTACAAACTTGTTCTCTGAACTTAATTTTTCGTGAGCACATCTAAGCACATAATAAGGAGTGCCTTATACACAGTTGTCAAAAATAGTATCACATTTGTGACAGGTTCAGCTATCAAAGTGCAGAACAGCTGTATGTTGTAGCTTGAAGTGCTTTAGCGTTTGCTAGTTCTTATAGCGCTTGCAGGAAAGCTTTGTGCTTTATCATAAATTACAAACTGGAGTGCATGAAAAAGTTGGATCCTCTGTTATGGAACTTTTTTTACCATGTACATGCCGAGCTACTATGCATTCCTGTGTAATGTGTGGATATCAAGAAACCTGTAGTTGCTGTTCAGTTCTGTCAACAAAAGGGTGTGTTCATTTGATGACTCTCTGAAGTTTCTTTCCCTGATATTTCTGTTCTTTCATTTTCAGATATAATTCAGTTGGAAGAACGCATGGCTGGCAAATAGTAAGTATGATACTCTCGGCTGTGCTAAACTATGTTCAGTGGCAGTTTGACAATGCTGTGAACAGAAAAATTCTGTCTTTTCTTTCATGTAATTTCTCTAATAGTTTCTGCTCTAAGCTGTTTTACTAATACAGGAAAGTCACTGCTCTTTTGGGAGGCCTCCCATTCCATTGCACCAGGATTTTCCAGCTGAATCTTGGTAGAAAGTGTGTCCTGGGTATTTTTGATACCTCAGGCAGTTTTGGTTTTCCTTACAGCAGAAGTCATTATGAGGGTGGCATGGGGGCCTTTTCACTTCGTTTGTAATGGTTTTCAGCCTTTTCCTTTCCCTTTGCCTTTCCAGCTGTGTGTGGGGGGTGTTACTGGCTGGGAAGCTGTTACACCTGAGCTGGCAGCCTCTGGAGGTGGTTGTGGGTGCAGAACGTGTTGACATTGCGTGATTCAGTGCTGTGTCATGACATGTGCTACGTTTCTAGAGTCAGATGAAAACCCCATGGTGTGAAGGTGTACACACTTCCATTGGAGGTGTTGGCACTCCTGTGGACATGTAAATTCATTCTTTATGGAGTTGGGTCAGCATCTGCGTTGGAGCCCTTGGGTCTTCATGCCACCTGCCTGACAGCATGGGTTGTTTCCCTGGCTGCTTTGCTTTGGCAGAATCTGGATGATGTTCTTGTCTCTGGCCTTGCAGAATAACAGATGCCCTGGCTACTTGCACAGGTTGTGTTCTGTTTGGTCTGCTTTCCTGTGTGCCATAAGTACTCTTTCTTGTATTAATTTTGAAATATCTCTGTTGATTTCAAGTTCCAACAACTTAACATTGTCCTACTTCACAAAATCTCACCTTTTCTTGTTACCATATTTTCAATCAGGTCTGGCTTCTTTTCACTGTGTTTCTTTTGTTCCCTCAGTATAGGGCTGTGCAAAAAGCTTTTAATTTCTTTTGTGTGTGTCTTTTTCCAGCTTAAGAGGCTCAGCTAATACACCTTTTATACTTATGCATATTACTTGTTCCTTTGTGCATTTCGTGAGAGCTCTGTGGTGCTGCCCGTGAGAAACTTGTGGTTTCATGTGTCTTATAAAGGTTTGTTTTGTTTTGCCAAGCCTCTGAAGAAATATCAGATTGTAGGAGATTTATTTCACTGTTGCCCTTCAAAAGCAATTTAATTAGGTATTTGCAGCTTAAGGGACTTTCTAGTCCCTCACACGAGAAAGGCTGTTGCTGTCATCTTTATGACAGCTATTAAGTCATTGAAATGTAAACTCTTAACTTTTCCTGACTGTAACAAAATATTAACTGAAATAATTAGAGATATTTTTGGCCTCGTTGAATAAAAGAACACATAAGCCAATGCAATTTGATAATGCTGTTGGAAAAAATAGTTCTGTCCTTCAGTGGCCTCCTCCTTGGTCTTCATGCCAGAACATGAACTTGTACAGCTGTATAGGACTAAGGAAATAAACTAGTTGGGAGAAAAATGAACATTTTTCACGTGGACCTTTATTTCCAATTTGAGCACAAGAACTGTATGATGGGCAAGAAATGAGGCTTTAATTTATTTACTTCTTTATTTACATTAGCATCTGTAATCCACTTCTAAAGTGCCTTTTATATTAGTACATAGATTGAGAAATCCTAAATAGTGTGACAGATTTATTTTGACTAAATCTACTCATAGCTTGTTGGGCATTAGGTACAAAAATCAAAATGAGTCTTCTTTTAGTTTTTCATATTTACTTGGGTATAAATTAAATGTAATAGAAACAAACATTCCTTGAAGTTCCATGGCTCCTGTCTGTCAAGCAGGCTGGCTAAACAAATTCCTGAGAAAAAAAGCACTGTATAGCAATGTCCAGCATAAAAGTGCAAGTTGTTTAGTAGAAATGTTACTTTTCCCCCAAGTGTTTCATAATGATCATTCAAGATGCAAAATTTCAATTTTTCAACTGTGAGATGCAGCCTCTGATGGTGCAGTCATGTCTGTTTCTATTAAGAATAATGATTTTTTTGTTATTTGTTAATGGATTTGCCTGATAAAATGTCTTACAAATGGTAGCCAGCTTTCCTCTGATCTTAACCTGTGAACCATAGCTAGGATGTAACTTGGGCTGGTTGTTAGATTTTGTCACTATAACTCTACAACCATTTAGTCTTGATTCTCTTTCCTAGATTGCTGTAAGGCCTGGGAAGTTGACTGGAGACAGCACGAGGCTGAAGGTTACAGCACTGTGGTGAGTGTGCTATTTTAAAACATTGAGGAGAAGAGCTGGGAAAGGAACTGATATGGAATCGTGAGTCCAGGAGTGAATCACACGGTGATGAATTGTCTGCAGCTGTGTGTGGGAAGATGAAAGAGCTGAGAAGTTAAAAAGAGGAGGCAGCAGTAGCTGGCAGCATGTTCTTGCTCATGGTGAAGGGTGGGAATGTGCATGCAGAGTATGAGGGCAGGTACTTGATGCTTCAGATTTTCATAAAGCTTTTTCATAAAGAAACACACTAATCCATTTATCCTCAGTGTGTGTTTGCTAATTAGCGCATTAATATTTTCTTTACTGCTCAAGTGGGAAATTAGAGAAAAATATGATGTTTCCATTACTTACATGGAAGTTTAGTGGTGAAAGTCAAAACTAGAAGTTGGCTAACCTTGACACCATACTCTATGAGCTTTGTTAATTTATTAGTTTATAACAATGTAATGGCAGTATAGTTTGTTTGCAAGATCTTAGTCTCATTACACGTTATATCTTACTATGATAGAACCAATCCAAAATATTTCCAATGAGGTTGTTTACTGATTTTTTTTTTCCTCCTAAAGTGGCTTTGTAGAAGATGACCATAGAGGATCTCCCAGAACCTTCCTTCGAAGGAGATCCCCTCATTGAAAGAGAACGATTCTTATTCCCAAACTCTGAAACATCTGTTACTTTTTCTGTTGCTGCAGCACCAATGCCTTCAGACTGTGGTATGTACTTTAAACAGAAAATGAATTTTTAATTAGCAGAGAATAAATTTGAATTATAAATTTTAAGAAAAGCTATAAACTCTTAATTATTTCTTTCCAGAAAAGTTTTTCTTCTTATTAAATACATTCTCTGTTAAATGAAATGAAAGATGAAGACCCATACTTTTCCATTTTTCCTATTGCTTACACTATAAATGATATCTTTTCCTTTGTACACTTCTGTGCATGTGTGGTCACGTTTCTAGTTCTTTCACATCTCAGTGTAGAATTGGATATTGTGTTAAGATGTAAAATTGGAGTAAGGGAAGTTAATCTACACCACATTTAAAACCCCTAGAGTTACACTTTTTCTTGTGCTTTAGTATGTAAATGATGTACTAGAAGAGGATATTTTTGTTCGAAGTGTACATTTTTGTGGTGGTAAGGATTGTAAAGTGAGTGGTTGAAAATGATAGCAATTATATATATAATATATATTTAGTATATATATATAATATAGCATATATATAATTCTGGTCAGCTGTCAGAATAATATTTGTCTTCAGTAACTTTCTTCACATGTATAAATTATAATAAAATTTCTAAGAGTATATAATGTGTTAAAATGTCACTGTAGGTAAGGAGCTTCACTGATAGCTGCAATTATAATGCCTTTGAATGTTGCAAAAAATATTAATAGCATCTATGTGCCTTAAAAATCACTCCCTCCACCTTTGTGTTTCCCATTCATTGATTAGTGCAATCAAATGTATTCAGGAAAAATAAATACATGTGATGTGTCTTTGACAGACACAGCATTCTTGGGACCCATTTTATAAGTTAGCTCAGGTTGAGAATGTAAGGGTTCCATATGATACATTTCAGTACATGAATGTGTGTCTTTACATGGTTTAGTCCTGTTCTTATAATTCTCTTAGTCTACTCTAAGTGCTGCCATGATTTATTCCATTCTGCTTTCTTATCCCTTAGATAAAGTTTCCATTTGCCTTCTTTAAACATTGTTTTGTTGTGGTATCTTCTAATAATCCTATGATCTCACTGCTATCTGTTCTACCTGGTTTCTGCCTACACATTAAATAAAAAAAAATCCTTTTATAGGAGATTGCTGTCACCTGTGTAACAGTAACATTGCTGAATCTGGATGAGGGAGGTTAAACGATGACAAAGAGATTCTTGGTCTTTACAATCAGTGCATTTATTTTTCCTTAATGCAGTTGAGCACTGTAATAAATACTTGGGAAAGATAGAGGGGGAGAAAGTAGTATTTTAACGTATCTAGATGCCATTGCCATCCTTTCATGGGATTTATTGCTTTAACAGATTTTCTGTAGTGTTGCTTTGGTTTGCAAAGACTACAGCTGATCACCTGTTAAGCACTTAGTGTGGTTGTTATTAATACTTGGTACAGTTTCAGAGTTTTTCCCTACCATGTTGATTGTAAGGGTTGATTTCTGATAGATAATTTGGATCAGGTTTGTGGCTAGAAATCTTCCTGGTAGAGTAAGAGCTGTGAATATTGTGCAAGATCATTAATTTTGTTGCCTAGTTGTCTGTTTGCTTCATAGCATTCAGTGTAGATCAGTTGGGGTTTACGTGGAAGGTAAATATTAGTGGATAAATCAGTAAATGTGTGTTGATGCATGGGATGTAGGGAAGAAGCACACTTCATGTAGTGCTGGGAGATAAAGGGTTTGGATTTTTTTATATGCTAGGTGAAAATAAAAATTCATGTTAAATATCAGTGAAGTTGTCCCCCTTTTCTGTTCTTGTTGAATCAAGGCGATGCAGTTTGAGGAACTCTAAATAGCCAGGAAGCAAACTCTCTATGTGCTTTTATCTGTTGATGCAATCTAGAAGTCAGGTATGCTGTTTCTGGGGAAAGGTTGGGATGATTCATGCCTTGTCACACACCCAGATGGGTGATGGTGTGTGGTGCTTAACCTGTCTGTCCTGTCTGAGAGCCATGAATGTTGTACGTTTTTCCAAAACCTGTTTGAGAGGCAACTCCCCAATAGCTGGAGCAGGGGAAACAGTTCACTGTTTGCCATGATTCATTTGCTGATGACAGTAGACTCTGCTTCCATTGCCTCTCCTCACAGCCATTGTTATCCAGATTCTTTCCTATAATTTTCCAGAGTTGGAAGAAATTCCACGAATTTAAAACAGAGGATTTGTGTAGACACACACACACACACACCTGTGAGTAATGTGACATATACTTTTATGATAAGGTGTTTTATACACTTACAGTTTGGGTTGCCTGGAAGAACATGAGGCTTAAAATCTTTAGAAGTGGTGGTTTTTTTCTGGTCTTGATTTAGTGCCTTAATTTTTGGAGGTATTTGTTTCCTGCAGCTGCCACCAGCTGGGATTGATGCATTCATGAAATATCTGAAAATAGCAGAGGTCACAGAATGATTCCTGATTAGTGTGTGTGCTTATATTTTAATATGTTCTATGTAAATTGTGATGAAAGAAGAAGGAAAAGACATACTTTGTAGCACATGGAGAAATCATCTATGCATTTGATCCTTGAGAGATCAATAGGCTTGTCTGTGCTTGGGAGCAGCTTGGAACCTCCAGCCTTTGGCTTGAACAGCAGTAAACCCTTATTAGCAGAATCACCATACATCTCTGTTGCTCCTTCCCTAAACTTAAAACCACTCCTGCAGTACTGTTGTATTGTCTGCTGATTCAAAACTTTTTCAGTAAGTATAAGCAAGACATAAGTATTAAAGGAAAAATAGAGCAGATGTTAGAGAAAATTTTCCAAATTAATTCAGCATTTTGATTTTTCCAGTGTGAGTATTGAATAGTGAATGAGTAGTGAAGTGACTCTCTCTGCTATTCTTTGCCTCTGACTGAAAAACTAGATGTATGTTAAATGTCAAGATTTTCTATAAGGACTTTTTTCTTTTTTAACAGAGTTTTCCTTTTTCGATCCCAATGATGCAGCGTGCCAAGAAATACTCTTCGACCCCAAAACATCAGTTTCTGAATTGTTTGCTATCTTAAGGCAGTGGGTTCCACAGGTCCAGCAGAATATTGATATTATTGGGAATGAGGTGAGATACAAATCCTTGAAGATCCTTGAGTGCTCTCAATGTTAAATACTATGTTGTCAGTGAATAAAACCAGTTCCTTCAGAAGCAGAATGAATCATAAATGCAGGTACAGCTTCTGCCTTTTAACAAGTAGTGACTGATCTTCCCTTGTATTCTGCATGTTGTCAGCTTTTATTTGGAAAAAGAAAGATGATGGGTAAAATTCAGTGCATTTGCATAGATGATATAAACAATGTTTCTCTCAAGGCAATTGTGTTGAGACCCTTCACCTTGTGTTTGTTTTATGCTTGGCAATAATCCCAAACTCCAATATATGAAGTTACCATTGAAGCCTGACCTTTAGGGCAATCCTTCCTAGGCACAAAATGTGTTTCTAGTATTTCCATCCTACTTCCTTATTTTTCTTCTAGATTATAGATTTTTTTGGACGTGTGGGGGAATGCAGTGAAAATTGACCCTACCATATTATAACCTGGGACTTCATTTTGGGGATGTGTGGGAGTGGGGTGGGTAGTTGTTGAGACATCAAAGAACAAGGGGAGAGCTTCATAAATCATTTTCCCATGCAGTTAACTGCTTAACTTTTTAGCATGTGAAGTATATGTTAGAAGGAGCAATCTAAAGAACTTTTAAAAGCTAAATAATGAAGGTTAATTATAATGCTGTTCATTACATTTGTGTATGTTGCTCAGTTCTGCAGTTAAGAGTCTGTTCTGGTAGGCTTCTTTGTTGCTAGCCCTTGCAATGAATCCAGGAGTCAATATATCTGAAATAATTAAGGAAATAGTAGTGATGTCAGAGATATGCCAGAGCTAAAATGTGCTTGTATTCCACTTGCCTGTCAGATCATTAAAAGAGGTTGCAATGTGAATGACAGAGATGGACTGACTGATATGACTCTCCTGCATTACACTTGCAAATCAGGGGCTCATGGCATTGGTGAGTAAAAAAATAAATCATTATAGATGTAAAAACCTAATTGACTCTCATAAACTTATCCCACTGACTGTTACAGAATTGTTCCTTGCAGTAGATCCTTTTTTTAGTGCTTGGTTTTCTCTCCTGTAGTGGCCATGAGCAAGGAAGGTGCAGAGCTGCAGCTGTAACCATGGGGAGCAAGCTGAGTTAGTGGTACAGGTATTACACACAGTAGTACCAGATTAAACAGATACTTCATGTAGCAAAGGCAGTTTCAGACTGAGGTGCAAGCTGCAAGTTTGATCTAGTTTTTGCTGTAGTTTTTGTACAGCAGAACATTCAGGCAACTGGCTGTTCTTTTCTTTTGTTTCCTTTACCCTGTTCGCGTCAAAAGAGAACAATAAACTTTATTTGTATTATTATGGTCATAAATACTGGAAATGAGAGGACATTTAACTCTGTTTGAATACCCTTATTAACTTTTCTATGTTGTGTTATTTTTTTGTTGACCTGAGCCCACATCTCTGAGTTTGAGAGAAGTCTGGCATAGGTCGTCTTCCCTGGTGTTGGCAGATCTTCTAACATAAACTTCAGCATTGTGTTGTACAGTTCTTTTTCTTCTATCAGATATTAAAACTCGTGAGTTTGATGGCTGATACAGTACTTACATTAGAGAAAAACAAATTGTGGTATTATACACTAGAGATTTCAGCCCTTTATGACAGAGGGCAAAGACTTCTGTATCCTAATCCTGAAGAGAAAGGCATAGTGATAATTCAGCTGTGAGTTTGAAGAGCTTCATGTACATTTTGTGTTGCACATAAACATGTGTGTTTTTTCAGGTCAAATAAATAAATCACTAATTCATAATTTACAAAAATTACTCTGCAGGTGATGTTGAAACTGCTGTAAAATTTGCAACACAGCTCATTGATTTGGGTGCTGACAGCAGCTTACGCAGCCGCTGGACAAATATGAATGCCTTGCATTATGCTGCCTACTTTGATGTTCCAGAACTGATCAGTGTTATTTTGAAAAATGCAAAGCCAAAAGGTAGGCATTGGGACTTTTGTTTCATGTAGTTGTCCATCTTTTGTAGACCCTGAGCTGATGTATAGTGGTCTGTAAGTGTGATGTTCATTTATCCATTATACATAAATTATTTCTTATTCTTTTATTCAGCCACATTGGTTCATTTTTCTCTTAACCTATTTTTTGGTGGTATACTGTTCTGTATCCCTTGCTGGTTTTTAAACTTGAGCTTTGAACAAGACAATAGAAATTTCAAATACACTGGAAAGCAAACAGGTTAATCTTAAGTTATTGAGAATTAAGAGAATATTTGCAGAAAACCAAAGATACAAGTATTCTAGTAAAATCTTGTGTTTTTTAAGGTTGTTTAAACATTGAGAAGTGTTTAAAATGCGAGGAGAAGGTTAAAGGAGTAGTGAGGATTGGCAATTGCATGTAGCAAACCTTTGACTGAGGCAGTTTTGACGTGCTCGTTTTTCCTGTTTCTCAGCTATGTAAAAGGTCCTGTTTAAGGAACAATTTGACTTCCGTGTTTGGCATAAATAGATAACTTTTGGAATGATACTGTGAAGGATTGGTAATTGGGGCCCTATTTATACTAATGGAAAGGGAAATACAGGAATGGTTCTGAACCAGAACTATTTGTTTCTAATTTGGACAGCAAAACTAGTAAGCAACTTTATCACTAAAATTGTACAAATGTGAGTTTGTTCTGCTGAATATTCTTCTGACTGTGCCAGTTGGAGAAATAATTTTTTATCTTGGGACTCTGTCTTAAGGGTTTGAAAAGTTGGGCTTTTAGAGGACTCAAGGCTTGCTTACCAGATCTTGAATCTCCATGGAAGTGATTGTTAAGCAGTGCTGTTACTGGTGTGACTTGCTTAGGAGGTGACAAGTGTGGGTTGGAAACATAAGGCAAAATCAGACTGCACAGTAGTTAAGTCCACATCGCATTTCAATAGCCTGGTCTCCATAATTTGCATCAGCAGTTTAGGTCTGCTTTCAGACCTTATTTGCATTTGGTGTTCTTATCTTGTGCTGTTCCCACAGAAGGGATGGGACTTTGCTCAGATTTCCAAGGAGACCACTCCAGTTAAATGTCTTGGCAGTTGGCAATTCTTGGATAAGCAGCTGATGTTTTTTGTCTCAGGAAACATATAAAATTATTTGCCCTCTGACATGGAAACAATGGAAAGTCTGAATTAGTAGAATAATTTTAGCTCCATACTTCATCAGGCAGTTTGCAGAGAAGGAAGAACATACATAGAAGGAGAACATGCTTTGGATAGATCCATACTGAACTGGAGAAAAAATGGTTGTTAATACATAAATAGCTTTTCAAGACAGTGGTGTGCTGACTCTGAGACACCCATTGTGAAGCACAGGTGTTTCCTTTTGATTTACTGCAAAATTAATTTCTTTATTATGCTCTGTAGTTAAGTTTTTCATACAGATTTACTCCTCAGTTGTTACTGGAAAAAGCTAGTTTGATCTTGGATTTCTAGAGGTTTTAAATACAAAAGTTGTATATTATTTTCCTCTAGATAGTTTGGGGTAGTTACCAGATAACATTTTTGATATTTGTCTTTCTTTCTGTCACCTCTACTATGCCCCCTTAGATCAAAGCTGCAAGAGAACTGTTCAGAAAATCTAAGCATGAAGTTTGCAAGTCTGAAAAAGTCACAGAGTCTAACTCAAAAAATCAAACCACACATCAGTTGTTTTTCAGAATAGGAATACATGCAACTGTTGCTGTCTCAGTAGTTGATGCTACTGACCAGTATTTCTGCAAATTGGTTCCTATGTGTGCAGAAAATATTTGGCTGTATTCCATAGAAGTTTCAATGGTTGTATGCAGCTCCTCAGCTTCTAGCTGGTTTTTAACTGATAATGTCTTCTGACCTTTGGTATATAAAGCGTACATCTCCCATAGGTCTCATCATGACTTGAGGCATGTGAATGCAGTCTGTTTCCATGTTTGTGCTCGATCAGTGCAATTGCAAAACTGTTAAATTCTGATTGCAAGTTTGTTACCTTTGGTCTTCATAAAATGGAATCAGTTTTATTAGTATGTGTGAACTTAAAGTGTGTTCATAGACTATACAGACAGGTATAACTGTGTATCTTCTATATATGTTGATGTTATATCTGTTCATTTAGTATAACTATATAATGATATTGATGCAGTTGGGATATACTTTGTTTATGGCATTGTGAGAGGGTCTAGTGTTTTTTGGGATGGAGACTGAAACTGGAAAATATGAGGAGACTTTTCAGCCCTGAGGTGGAAAGTTTTATGTTCTCACTGGTATTTCAAATTGGAACATGACTGCCAATACTTGTGGTCTTTTGGTTTGTGTATTCAATCAGCTGGCACTTTTAATTAACAGTCCTATACCTAATTGACTCAAAATGACATCTCTTGTATAATTTAAGAGCGGAGCCTCAGTACTAAACAGACATTTAAACTCCAATCTTCTAGAAGAGTAATAACTTCATAGCAGATTGAAAGATATATTGGGAACAACTGATAGAAATATATATTGTGTTAAATTGCTTCCAGTCAGATGCATTTTCCAAACTATCAGTGCAAGACCCTTCAGAGTGCAATTCTTTGAAAACAAAGAAATTATTACAATCACCAGTTCTTACTTCATTCTTGGCCATTAGTAATTAAATCAGTGTAAAGCAGATGTATAATCAGTTTTCCATTGCCCTACTGCCTGCTCACAAAGGAAAACAACTGGTTGAAGATGCATCTCATTTTAATGTTTGACACCTAGAAGCAGTAAAATATAAATGTTTCTGGAACATTCAGTTACTCACTTGTTAATCCTGACACAGTGGATTTGGCATCCTGAGTAGCAGCAACTTTGCAGTTAAGCCATCACTATTAAAAATTGAGTGAAAGTACATGCTCATCTTCCAGGTTGGTTCGTGGTGTGAATAAACAGATGCAAATAAGGCTGATATTCTATGTAGAATTACTTGTCATATGCATTTGGTACATAAATAATGCTGTGTCTGTGTAAATGCTGGCATAAACTGTAAAAATGAATGTCCTCACAAGGAATCTGTAGGGGGAAATGTTCATGTAACAGACTTGCATACCTCACATGTGATGTTTAATTGCAGATGTGGATGCCACCTGTAGTGATTTTGATTTTGGAACAGCTTTGCATATTGCTGCATTTAACCTATGCACAGGAGCTGTCAAGTGTTTACTGGAACATGGAGCAAATCCTGCCTTTAGGGTAAGGAGTTAGGTTGTGGATGCACCAGAAGGTGAAAAAGGTACCTGGAAAAACTGAACAGTCTGTCCAGGATTTTGATTAGCTAAAGGTGTGCTATGTGGAGTGAGAGTGCCTCAGAAAAAGATATTTGCAACTCAGAGGGGATGATTTTGTGTACTTTGTCCTACTTGTGTGTTGAAGTTTGTGTTTTTGTGCATTGGTCTAGTTCATTAGTTCAAATAACTTTCAAGAGGTTTTTCTGTTTGTTGTTTGAGCTTTCATTTATTATTACTCATGGGTGTCTTGCAACAGCTGAGTCCCCATGGCAGTGGAGCATCTTTTCAGTAATGGAGGAGTGCAATCTTTGTCCTCCAGAAATGCAGTGTTGTGCTTAGCAGTGAGCCTGGTGTTAGCATGAGTAACTGAGAATGCACAAACATCACCTGCTCTGCTTAGTAACCTAAAAGTAGGCATAGGTTATAGAGTGCAAAGTGTTGCTGTATGTATCTAACCACAGTCTGGGGTTTTGATTGAGTTTTGTGTTTGATTTGGGTGTTTGTTGTTTTGTGTGGGGTTTTTTGTTGTTTATTTTTTGGAGGAAGGGCTTGGAAAGTTTTCTTATTTTAACAAAACCAGTATCTCAGTTCTCAATTTTCAAATGCAGGGGTTATTTAAATGAGAAATCATAGTTGTATTAAGGGTACTCAAAAGTCATTATTTTATGTAGCACTGTTGGTGTGAAATCTGCTGGAACATTATTGTCCATGATTCAATCTAGATCTCCTAAAAGATGGTGGGTTTCTTCTTTGTCTCTTCATTTAGTGTGCATGAATATGTCTCAAGTTCTCTGGCAGTTGTATGTTTAGGAGTCTGTTGTCACAGGGAACTCTGCTTTGTAGTTGCACAAGCATTCTGAGCTGTGGCTGTGCCCTTGAGAAGGGAAATCCTGAGCTTCCTCTGAGCTTCCACTTTGCCTTCTTGCCACTGCTCTGCCCCTGCTTTGTGTTGGCATAGAGGTTTGCAGGGCACCTGGTGGGCTGAGTTGTGGGACTTATATGACCAAAATAATCTCTAATGTTATGACTACAACCTCAAACTCCCCATTCAAGTTCAACTATATCCTATTTTTAGGGTACTGTGATTTTTACTTACAGAGTGATTTGAGATTTTTAAGGAATGGTGGGTGTTGAATTGCTCAAACCTGCAATAAAGTTTTGACTAGAGACAGTGTGTAGAGTTTGATCATTTGGGAGCAGCAGTGTAAATTCTGAGTGAGGATTATACTTTTCTAGCTTTGAGATGGATTGAGAGGGAGCTCAGGAAACATTGAACTTGTAGTCTGCTTTGAAGGGACCAAAACAAATACAGTCTTACTGTGCATCATTCCATCTGGTAATGTTTGAGTCCAAGGGCTCAGCTGAGACAAATTTGGAAGACTGCGATGATTATTTTTTCCACAAACATTGTGAAAATGGGCAGACAGCCAAAGCTCCACTCTTTGCTGAAATCTGCAGGTAGAACCGTTCCTGGAGCAGCCTGACAGTACCTGCTGTCTGGGCAACTGGCCTGGAGTTGAGGTTAACTGCAGGGGAGCTGATACTCCAGCAACTTGTCCTGTCACATAGGACATGCAGGGAATCACGGTCACGACTCTCTGAGAGTGAGATGTGTTTGGAAAGGACTCTGTTCTTAACCCATCTCTCATAGGATAGTCTGTGTCTAGACAAACCTGAACAAGTTTATGTGATGTGACCCATCACATTTGCATATTATATACATGCAACATACATTATTAAATTCCCTCTTATGTTTGGAATAAGCCTTACCAAGGAGCAGGCTATATGCTGGGTAAAGATAGATTCTTTGAGAGGAGTTGGTGTTTTGGTATTGGCATTACAGACCAGAAGTCTGCCTTGCTTTCCTAACTGTGTTCAGATACACACAAGTGTTTTGTTTCAGGTGTTCTGAGTCCTAATAATGTTCTAAAATTTGAAAACATTCTTACTTGTTGGCTTCAAAAATTATAAACTGTACATACTAGCTGATCTATCTAAGCATGTTTTGGTATCCTTATTTGAAAACGTGGATTTCTTCATAGTTGTTTGTATTCTAGGAAAAATATCTCATAAAGACAATTAAACACTTCATAAAACGCTGTGGTTTCACCTAATCAGGTTTAACTTGTAACAGCATTAAATCCTCTGCTATGTTATGTTTCTACAGAATGACAAAGGCCAGATTCCAGCAGATGTGGTTCCTGATCCAGTAGATATGCCACTGGAAATGGCAGATGCAGCAGCCAGTGCAAAAGAAATCAAGCAGATCCTGCTGGATGCAGTGCCTCTCTCATGTGACATCTCCAAAGCCATGATTCCAACCTATGACCACATCACAGGCAGAGCCATGCTTTTATCACTTGGCCTGAAACTGGGAGATCGTGTTGTTATTGCAGGACAGAAGGTATGGCCACCAACCTGGTACTACTCTCATAATTCCTGGAGAGTCCATTTATTTACCACTTTGGAGATGTGCCTCAATTTGAGGGTCTGAAATGCTTTCTGGAAGGTGTGATCTCTGGATAGCAGCAAGGAACTGGTTACAGAAAGTAATAAGTTGAAGAGTTGTGTGGTAAAGTCATTGTTATGAAAAGCAGTTTTGACAGGCATAGGCTGCATTTTGTGTGTTTAAATGGTTTTTAACAGTCTACTGTAGTACATCAGCATGGCTCAGCTTTTATTAACATTTTGGGTGTCACATCAAAGTAATGGTAAAATTCACAAATTACTTTGTGAGTTGCCTGGCTTTGTTAGGAATGTGCATTTGTGAAGTGCTCCTGATAGTTTCCAGAAGGCAGGGGAAAAAACCCTTCACTTCTGCTTAGCCTACAGTAACCCAATTTCACTGGTGCAATGCAGTTAAAATCTTTGAAGCAGTGCTGTGCCAACAGGGTTGTTACATGGTTCTGTGGAAGTATAAGGATGTATCTAATAGAGGTCCAGCTCAAATGTGAATAGCTTTTTTAAAGCTGCCATTATGGCCAGCTTTCTAAAAATATATTTGAAAACTGTAACATTAATATTGCATTCAGTATTCAGACTTTTTATTTGCTCTGATAGCAAGGGATATAAGTGCTAAAACTCTTTTAAAGAAATCCTTTTTTCCTGGTAAATATTGAAAGCATTTGTCAGTAAAATTTTATATTTGAATAGCTTTCACTTTAATAGGTTTCCTAATAGAACTTCAGATTTTTAACTGTCAAAACTGAAATGTTCTAAAGTGATCTCCAGCAAGAGCGTGAAGCATCTTCCATTGTGTTTTTTAATTTGGTGTATTCTTGAAATTGGGTCAGGGAAAGCAAAGTTTTCACTACTGTGCAGAAGGCATTTTAACTGAAGTATGTACAGAAGGCCACTTAAAGACAGAAGTTGCTTTATCAGAAATCACAGTGGTGGCAAGGAGAGATAGTGTAAGTGCAGGTAAGTTAATGGAGGCTTTAGAGCAAGAAAGGGATGAAATTGGTGCTCTTGGGTGTCTTTCCTCTAAGTAAGGCCCACAGAATGGTTTGTGCTGTAGTGTACTCACTGTGCATGGATAGAGCTGCCTGGGTTTGGTTACTTTCATTGTTCCAATTGATTATGCTGTTGCAGTGTTTTTTAAGAAGTTGTTGGAAACTGTTTTTGTGCTGCCAAAGGCCAGCAGGGCTTTGCAGCTACCTTGTTTTTCTTTAAGGGAGCCAAATCTGTTCTAGAGCAGGTGGGAAGAAGGAATGTGATTGTGCTGTTTGAACTTCATTTCCCCAGCAGCTTTCCTCCCTTCCTTCCTTTGTGTGTGAGGAGCTGCTGTGCAGTGCTCCCACATTGCTTCCCACCCCTTTTCTCCGTTTGCCTGAATGGAGAAGTTGTTCTCAGCCCTGCCTTCCCCTCCCCCTCGATACTCCTAAATTGCTTCAGGGTGGAGCAAAAGTGAAAACAGGATGATGACAATGGTGCCCCGTTTTTAACCTTCTTCTGCATCAGTTCTCATTCTGGAATATGGAAGCTGGGATGAGGGCACTTGGAACAGCAGCATTTTTTTGAGCTATATTTACAGATTCCTATTGTCTTTCCTGCTTCTGCAGTCTCCTGCTATGTCAGCTTTAATGAAGCTTGAGAGCCAAGCACAGTAGATGCCAGAGGGAGAATGGATTCTTCCCTTGCCTCCTACTGCTGTCATTCCAGTTGTCTTACAGGGTAGGAAGCTGTGTAAGCAGGTGTTCATGTACGTGATTGGGGCCCCACAGCTCCACCAGCTCCTGCTCTGCTGGATTGAGTGTCCATTTGGATCCCATCTGATGAAATGGGAGTGCAGGGAGACCAGCAGCTGGGAGAAAACTGCTCCTGCTTTGTCTCATGTGGGAGAGAGCCCTCGTTGCTTGCACAGGTCCTAGGGCAGTTTTGCTGTCTCCCAGCTCTGGTTTAAGATGCTGCCTGATCTCTTCTCTGTGCTCAGTAAATAGTAAATGCCCTTTGGCTGGTTCCTGGAAAGTAAATGGAGGAATTGCAGGAATCTGTGATGCTGCTTGGCCGAACTTCCCCGGCTGAATTTGATCCCTGTGTCGGTAGCTAAAAGGTCTCAGTCCAGATTGGTGTGACATACCTGCCTATAACAGTCAAATAAAAAGGAGATCTTCAGCATAAGAGAAGAGGCTCTAGGTCGTGTTTATTTCTTTACAGACATTAGGAAAGAGCAGCTGGAAGGTTTTATAGTAAAAAAAATTGTTTCTATCTGTTTACTCTCTGAGAGTTGGATTAAACAGTAGAGACATAGTGTAAAATGAACTAATATTAAGGTCACATGAGATGAGGAGCAACTGAAAGATCAAAGTTTATTACTAAAACTAATTTAAAAATCAAATATAAAAAGGAGTTTAAATCAATGTTAAATGCATCTCTTGTAGTTATTCCTCCACTGTTTGGATGAAGTGTGCAAGCTTATAATGCATATTTGTGGAGAATGAGGTCAACCAGCAAGACTGGTCTGTCTTGATATTCTTCATATGCTTATCTGCTCAGAATTTAGAGTATATATTGAAGCAACAGCAAATGTTTAAAACATTTGCTGACTTTTAAAATTTCGTTTAATCATAAGGAGGAAATAGAAGACTTCCGAATCTTTTCCAAAGAAAAAATGAATTATGCTCTGAAGTTTGCCCTTGAACCTTAGCTATATATATATATATATAATTGTATGCATGTATTTATGCACACACAGATTTGTATAATCTAATATTTCTATGGAACCTCCAATTCAGGAAGATACCTAGCCCTGATTCTGGAATTCTTGTTGTATAAACAGTGAAAGTAGAACCTCTCGTTGGGCATGTGCTCCTATACCTTGCTGACCTAGAGCTGTGTTTACAGTGGTTCTTACTGTCTAATTCTTGTCTGTTGTGACATCTGTCCATAACCATGGCTGCTGTTTAATGCAAAATATGCACAGAAGGACTAAGACCTTTTGGAAAATTTACTGAGTGGTGTTGAAAGGTAGGAATATGAATAAGTGAGGAAAATGTTTGCATTTTTGTGATGAAAAGCTTGGAGATTACTTCCTGTCTCTTTGATAACCAGTATTATTTTCTCATGAGCAATACTCGTTTAACAAACCCATTCTGTGTTGATGCTTTTTCTCTTAGGTTGGTACCTTAAGATTTTGTGGCACAACAGAATTTGCCAGTGGCCAGTGGGCTGGTGTAGAGCTGGATGAACCAGAAGGAAAGAACAATGGGAGTGTTGGAAAAGTCCAGTACTTCAAGTGTGCACCAAAACGCGGTATAGCCTTTATTTTCTTTTTTATTCAGGATTTAAACTCCCAAATTGTAAAGAATACTGGAAGAGATGAACTGTTTTGGAGGATAAAAACGGGTAGCAGATTCTGTTTCTTTTCTTTGTAGTGCTTTGTTTGATTTATTGGTTCTTTAGCTGTTCCTAAAGTTTTGGCTGCAGCTATTTGCAAAATGACTGAAACAACCAGCCAGTCACAATTTCTGGTTATTTCCTTGAAACTGTGAGATTTCCTGGTTTTTCATCTATACTGTTGAAACTACTTGTTTGTACTGTAACAATAATAGCCATGTTTCTTTACCTGCTATGTCCTCCTTGGTAAGATATTCACGCTTGTTTTCTAACTTTGCATCTCAGGTGTTTTAATTGAGGTGCCATGGCCACACAGGACATATAAAGGTGTTGTGTTTTGTAGCAGTGGAGACTGAGTGTTACTGTTAGGACAAAAAGGAGATTCTAATTGATAGTCTTACTGAGCGTTTCCAACTTACTCTGTTCAAGTTGCTTGATAAGGATTTTGGTTTCACTGTTGACTTTGAGCTTGTCCTTCCTACCCTGCAAGTGCTTTGTCAGCATAGCAAGTTATGATGGTAGCTAAAAATAGCCCCCTGAATTAATTGATGTGAGAGAGAGTAGCTGCAAATTTTTGTTACTTTACCATTATCCATGGTTCTTTGTTGGCACATACAATTTTCTCTCCAGGTATCTTTGCACCCCTTTCCAAAATAAGCAAGGCTTCTGACCACAAAAAAAGTTCCATACGAAGCTCTTCTGTGCAGTCTTCACCTTTGATCAAATCTAAGAAAGTAGATGTGACACACATAACTTCCAAAGTGAATTCTGGTAAGTATTTTCTTGCCTGTTGACACAAGATGGAGAGATACTAATCTTCAACAATGAGTAAATCTTGGTGTTAAAATTCTTGTTTGGAATTAGTTCTTAACCTGGGATGAGGTGAGAAGGTATTCCTTAACTCCTGTGTTGTTGTGGTTGGAAGTTCACTGGGCATGGAAGTATGTTATGTGTAGCTGTGGAGTGATTACAGTGATCTGATGTACTGTGACAATTTCTATTCTTTACATACTCTATACAGAAAACCCCTCAACACAACATTTATTCTTGAGCCATTAAAGTAATTTCTAATTGCTGTGATACCAGTTAAGTGTCTCAACTTAATGAGGTTCAATTTACTAAGATATTCCTGGAGAATTTGCAAAGAATAAAAATCTAGTAAATAATCTATATACCTTTATGCCTAGAAATTGAAGAGATTAATTTTCTGGCAACCTGATAAAGAAACTATTTAACTCATTACGTTTTATCAGCTAATTAAATTATCTGAGTAAAACCAGTGCCAAATTAGAAGAGAAAAGTTGTCCTTGTAATAATTCCTCAGTCCACTGATTGGAATTATGGGCTCAGTGTCTGGCTCTGCTTTAGTTTCTTAGTAATTTGCTCAAATTACTTAATCCTTCTGTGTAAGTTCCCTCCCTGTGGAGTGAATGATCCATGTTTTCTGACTGTTCAGGTTCCAAGTTGTTGGGAGAACAGGCTCATCCCTGCTGTGTGCAGTGCTGGCCATGCATAATCTGGCCCCCCATGTTTGGCTGCTTATGTAATAATGTCAGTAAATATTTCATTAGCATTTCTTCTACCTTCTGAGCCCTTTTTAGGTGACTCACACTAAGGTAGCAGAGCTTAAAGAATGGAAGATAACACACATTCTTATCAAATTTACCCAAGCACCCTAAAACACTGCACACTTTACCCAAAATATGCAGGGTGTAGAAACAATGCATCAGGCTGGTGCCAGGAAAAGATGCATTTTGACAGCTTTTTGGAGGTTTTATGTAACTTTTCTGTGCATAGATTGAGGGAGGAATAAGTTTTAAGTGTCTGTATTTACAATTAGCACAAGATTCAAGTTATTTATAAATGGGCATCTTGGATAAAAAGCTTTTTGGGATAAGTAGTTTGTTAGTAGTATTGCTCAGGAGCAGATCCAAGCTGACTTCTTCTGTTAAATATTTTCCAATGTTTGATTCACTTTGCTCTAAACTGTTTGTAGCCCATTAAATTGTAATGGGAGGGACTTTTTCTTTGTCACAGACAGCTTCGTTCCACACAGTTTAGTCATTATCCACTTTTTCTGTCCTGAAGGTGCAGTTGTGTTTTTGTGAAATTTAAACATTTGATACCTTGATTTAAGGTAGAAATCAGAGTGAGTTAAGCATTTTTTACCCAGGAGAGCTTACATCCATTGGATGTGAGTGTCTGGAAGCTGCTCTGTGCAGGGAGTCCTTGCACAGAGTTCCATTGGAATTAATGTGCCTGGCTGATTGACTGGCAGGAGCAGGGGAAGGACAAAGCTGCAGAGGCAGAACTTGGGTTTGCAGTGTTTGTGCATCATCAGGTCACATTTCTTCCCTTTAAACTTCCTCCCTGGAATACATTGGTCTGTAATGATTCAAGAAAAAATATGCTTTTTGTAGATAAGGTTATAAGCTGCAAAGTAAAATATACTTATAATACTGTATAGGGGTTTTTAAATTTTATTTGGTTCTACTGGATTTGAATAATCCATCAGATTGATGAGAAAAGATCGTTTTGAGTTTCTAGGAAAAGGATTACTGAGATAAAATTAAGAAATGCGTTCTCAGTCATAAACAAATCGATTTTTGATCTGATGCCTTAATGGCCATAAAATTTTGGGAAGTACACTGCATTTACAAACTAGTTCGGTTTCTGTGGCTAAATTAAGCTGAGAGATGTAGTTATATAAAACAGATGTGATTTTTCTTTCATGACAGAGGATAAATCATAGATAAGCTTGTTCTTCATTGAGTTAGGGTAGGAAACTGTCAGAAATGCAAATTATTGTTTGCAAATTATAACTTAGGTGAGAGTACGAGTTCCTACACATATCACAGGATTGCTGCTCTGAGATCTAAGTTCTTAAAAATCATATTGGCATGCTTGTATCATTATTTGCAGTCTAAATGAAGATGTGATATGAAATATCTCTCAAAACCTTGATGTGTAATCTTTAAAGCAGAAATTGTGAAATTAATACTGGTGAATAGTAGAACTTAAGTACTATTAAAGTGAATGTTATAGATATGACTGTTTGAAAGATTTAAATAAAACTCCTCCAATATAAAAATTGGTGTTTTTATAGACCATTTGTTTATTTTTGGCAAGATAGTTTGGACTGGTTTAATGTGTTAAGAGGTTTAATATCTGTGCTTATCCATCAAAACAATTCTGCAGTTCTCCTTTTACCAATTTATCAAGTGTCTAAGGAATCGAACAGTTTTGTCAATTTTTTCATGCATCCAGTAATCTGCAAATCTGTCAAATTGTTCTTGTGCGTGACTTTCTTGTAAAATTATTATTTGTTAGGATGTGTATAATTAATTGTACATATTCTTTTTATAGGCCTAAATAGGGCAAAAAGAGACAGTGCTTCTGAAAACAACTTTCTGACTGCTAACAGAGGAAAAACTGTACCTGCAAAAGATGGTAATGAAATAATTCTTAATTTTTTCTTTTTAACATCTTAAGAAAAAGTCTCTGTATCGTAGAGTCAGGATTATTGCTGCCTACCTCTGCCAAAGCCCTGTATCTACACTATAGAAAAAAGTTGCCATGCTTGTTTAATTCAAGTCCCAAGCAGGTTGTAGGTATTTAGTTTTCTAGGAGCAAAGTAATTTGTATGGATGTTTGGCTGGCGTTCTGTGTTTGTTTAGTAGCCATTTCTGTCCTAATTCTTGGGCAGGAACATAGAAAAGCCCTTAAAGCTGGTTCTTAGTAAATGATCTTGCAGAGGATCTGCAGAATTACCAGCTGAGGTTTCTGAGGGAGACCTTTCGCCCTGTTTTGTTGCTGCCTAGATTTTCATATTCTGTTGGCATTTTTTTCTCTCCTCTATCTGTATGTTCATGCTTCTGTAATAACGTGTTACCATCTAAAAGTGCTTAACAGTGTTGGGGTTGTATCATGGCAGACTCACAATAACAGGCTTCAAATAAGAAAAATGAAACTAGCTTTTAAAGAGTGCTTTTTGCATGTGAATTATTCTCTGTAGTTATCTAGTTTCACAATTGCATAACAACTCCTGCCACAGCAGTACTTTGCTGAACTTGAAACACAAAGGGAACTCACTTTCAGCTGTCTTGAACAAAACCTAAAAGTTGTCTCCTTCGAGGTTTTGTCTATAAAATCATAATATAAGTGTTGGTAAAAGCAAACATCTTCATGGCCTCCTTTGGACTTGCTCCAGCAGCTCTGTGAAGGAAAGCATCTTTTTATATCTTCTGTGACTGAACAGTGAACAGTTGTGAATTCAGAAAAGAAAACAACTGGATTTATAAAACATTTAGTAGGAGTAAAAGACTTGAAATTTGTGATTGTGTGATTTAAAAGGCAGAAGATGAAAGGGATAAAACTGGAAGCTTTGGAATACAAGGGATAGTATAACCACAAAAATGTAGTGGGGGTAAAAAACCCTTGATCTAAACTGGGGGGGAATTGAGGTTTTATATTGGTGGGGAGGAAACCCTGTAACATGAGAGATTAATTACGTGGTAAAATACACTTGAGGTCTTGAGATCTCCCTGATGGGAGGTTTTTAGGAACAGACCAAATACTCACCTGCCAGGAATGTTATAACAAATAATTGTTCTGCCTGAAGGAAAAGGAATCAATTATATGGCCTGCTGAAGTCCTTTCTGCTCTTCCTTCTCTTACCCTGTGCTTTCTCACAAAATGCAGTATCTTGGTGATGGGTTTAGTTGGAGCCATTTTTGTTGCATCCCTGTAAAAATGGTGGTCTGACCTCCAGTGAATCCATCCCTGGACTGGCTTCTAAATAAGGACTTGTAGCGTGCTTGCAAATGCACACGTGTGGAGCTGTTTAGTCACTATGTAGTCAGTAATTTGCATTTTCTTCATTGTAGCATAGCTGCAGTGAGTATCTCAGTCTTCAGATTTCTGTCCTCAGCTTTTGTTTGGACCCACTGCCTTTGCCTTTCTTCAGTTCTTTACTGTTTTGCAAAATTGGAGAATTAAATTATATAGAACAAACTAACCCTGCGTCTATATGAAGCTGTTTGTGAAAACTAATGGATTAAGCTTCTCAAAAGTTTGTAAAGTTTGATAAGCAATAGTATCTTAATTTTTCACGTTGATGAGGCATAGATGTGTCCTGCTGTACCCTGCCTCATTTTGGGCAGAAGGGGTTCAGAAGGGGAGAGGAGGAAGAGCCTTGAATAGGAAGCAGGAAAGATGAACATAAGTCTTACTGGACGTTTCGACTTCAGGGTTTGCAAATGGAGATCAGTGATTTATTTCCCATTCTTGTTTTATAGTGCAGATTTTAATATTAATACAGTATGTAATGGAATATAGTAGACTTTAATCCAGGCAATAATTCACTCACATAATCACCTTCCTTCCATTTCTCATCAAATCTTTAGAAGGCTGGATGCTGAGAGGCTGATGGTATGATCTCATATTACTAAAGCTCATGTGTTTTAATAAATATGCTTGGGACTGTTTAGATGAACTTTCATAGAACAGAATAAATATAATAGAATAAAGATGGGCTTTGGAGACCTCTTCTGGCACTCAGCTATCACCATATTCCCAAGGCAGGGTCACGTGCACCTGTGTCATTCCTGACAGGCGTTTGTACAAATGCTGTAAACGAGGTCTAACTTTGGCTTTTTACTTTGTATTCTGCCCTCCATGGAGAGCAGATAACTTCCACATTACAAAAGCTTTCCTTCTGCTTAATCTGTCCTTTTCCAAAATACAATCCCTGAAGGACAACTTTCATTTATATCTTTAGGTTTTCCTGGGTACAGCAGCTCTTCCTCTTCTACTGCCTCCTTGGAAGGCAAACGAAATTACTCCAAGAAGAGGAACTCAGTGAGCAGCAGTAAAAAGGCCCTGACTAGAGTGTCTTCTGCCTCGTCTAAGATTAGTGCTGGTATGGTCTGTTGAGCATTTTCACAGTGGGGAGTTCACTGCTGCATTAAGCACTTAGGTAGAACTACTTGTGTTGTTTCAGGTTCTGAGATAGTTTGAGAAAGGTTTATGGTTAAAATACTTCACAAGTATCTAAGTTTGGCAACTTCTATAAAGATTTTTGTAACATCTTCAAGGTGCAAAGTGTTTTTATAATTGATTACTGTAACTTTTCAGAGCAAAGGCTGTAGTCCAGTTTTTATGCTGGCACAAAGCAAGTTTTTGTCTAAGCAAAATTTGTGTTGCCATTTAGAGATAAATACTCTGTTCACTAATCAGTTTGGTATTGAAAACTTTCCTAAAGTTTTAACCTCGTTAATTTCAGATCTTGTTCTTTTGATCAGGGCTGTATAGTTCCCCAACCACGAGGAAAAATGCTCTTGATGGAGAAATCCAAGTTGGGGACAGAGTACTGGTAGTGGGACAGAGAACAGGCACTGTTAGATTTTGTGGGACAACAAAATTTGCACCAGGTATGTGCAGTGCTCTGTGTATGTTATCAAATCAGTATGGAAATAGCTTACATGTGAGCACATGAATGGAAATCCTTCTTTTCCCCTCACTCCTTCCAAAAGAATTATAAATTTAAATTGGTTTGTTTCCAAGTTCTTTATCTACCTCTCTCTCCCTCTCTCCTCTCCCCCCCTGTCCCCATGTTTCACTGAGTATTTTACTTACTTTAATACAACTGTCAGGAAAAAATAATGGTTTAAAAAGTGACTTTTACTTGTCTACTGTCATGAGTTAAGTAGGAGATATACTTTGATGGTGAAGTTGTAGGTATTACAGAATCACAGAATATTCTGAGGTGTTAAGGGACCCACAAGGATCAGAGTCCAACTTCTGAGAATTTTCAGAAAGCTTGTTAAGTTTAGTCTCCAAAGGGGTATATAGTTTATAGTTTATTGAGATCATGTGCATTTACTCCTTACTTTTTGTATTAAGGCTTTTTGACACAGCTTATCTCTTGCAATAGTGGCACTCTTATGTCATGTCCCAGTCTCATTTCTTAACTTATTGGCATCTTTAAGAGGGCAATTGTGAACATTAAAATTTTAACTAACAAACCTTTAGGTCACAAGATCAATACAGTTGCAAATATCTCAAAAAGCCCCAAGTCCTACCACTGTTTTCTCATCCTTCTCTCTTCCACTTGCTGAAAACATTTTTCAGTGAAGCCAAGTGCTGTCAAAGGCAGCTGGTTGTTCTACACTGTGGAAAATAATTTCCGAATCCAATATTGTAACCAAATTTATCTTCTCTGTCTTACTGCGAGAGTAATGCAGAAGCAGCTGGTAGGTGTTGGTGTGAGTGCCTGGTTTAGGTGAGGGCTGTGTGATTGCTGGGTGATTGGCAATACTCTGTCATGACACTGGGTGGCATCAGCACGTAAAAAACCCTGTCAGGATGCAAGGCCATGGTACAGGCTCTGTACTTGTTTCATCCCTGCCCAGTTCCCCAGTTTCACTGTAGGCAGCTCTTGCTCAGGTTTTACCCCCTCAGGTACCTGCAGTTGGCTTGAATGTCATCACTCTTTGTGTTGTTGCTGGCAAAGTGATCAGGGAGAAAAGTGTATGTTTCCCACATACACTAACAGCTGTGAAATCAGAAAGCTGTTTGACAGTGTTAAGTCTCCTGCTCTACTTTAAAAAAGGAACATAATTTTTTGGAGGAAAACATGCTATTGTTAGAAGTGAGGATGGAAAGATGTCAGATCATCACCATTTGCTAACCCATTAATTTATAGAAAATGTAACAGATGCATGTTTAAGTATTTCAGTTCTAATGCGTATCAAAGCTCTGGAATTTACCCAAGGTTTGTTCCTTTTGCTGCAATGCAGATCTTTATTTAATTCTAAAAACAGGAAGGGGAGAACTTCTGATACACTGAGCCCTTCTAATTCATAAACTGTCATTCTTGAGTTTCTTGAGCTGATAATTAGAATTACGGTTTTATCCCATGTCTTAGTACCAAGTGACTTGAATTAAATTCTGAATCTTCTGGGGATGGATAGCATAAGGACTACTAATGGAGTATGAAATTTAGCACCTTTATGTAATTAGCTCACATTTATCACAGGTTATGAATGATCAAGCCCATTAACATCTTGCTGCCTATTCTGTGTTCTGTATGAGATTAATTGATGGCCAGTTCCAATTCTTGCACCCTTCTCTTGATATCACACAACTAAGCTTGCAATTTGTAGTAATTATAACTTTCTAGATGGAGAGGAAGAAAAAATTAATATCAAAACTTTAATTTAACTGTTGATGATCTAAGATGAGGCATAAACCATGTGATCAGAGGACTGAAGAGGGAAATGTGAAACAGCAATGTTGCTCCTTGTTGGCTCCTTGTTGTCCAGTGACCAGTTAAGCTCAGTAACATTCTATTTGACTTTAGTGTGTATGTATATATATACATATACACATTCCTCAAATGTTTTACCTTTTTTGTATTAATTAAAATGACAATAATTTTATAGAAAGCATATAAAAATGCTGAGATAATTAGATTTATTAAGGTATAATTTTTGCATAATTGTGTATTTTATAATATTCATATTTACTATTAGCATATTGACATTTTCTGACTAGAAACTGTTTTCCTTTATTTGGATGAATGCCAACTGTGCCAGTGGTCTAGATGAAGAAAAGCCTGTAGTGTTTTGATTTTACTGTTTTGCAATGTAGGGTTCTGGTGTGGAATTGAATTGGACAAGCCCCATGGGAAGAATGATGGCTCTGTGGGAGGAGTGCAGTACTTCAGTTGCCTTCCTAGATATGGCATATTTGCACCCCCATCTCGTGTACAGAGGTGAGCACTGAAGCTCTTGTCATGTTTGGGTTGCCAAAGATTTCTTAATACATTTCCAATGTGTAACAAATTTTTGAACAGATACAGAGGTTTTCTTCTGCAATTGGAAGTTTGTAACCTACATGAAAACCTGGTGGTCTTAGATCAGCTTTTTGAAAGAAGAATGTGAAACTGGAAATGCATCTCTCCCTGTTTCTCTTGCAGCTACCTCAAGTAGTTTTATTCCAGGGCCTCTGATAGCCTGTGTTCATTAAACTTCGCTTTCATGACCCAGTCCTGATGTGTTCTGCTAAATTCAATTATAAAAGGAAATTGCCCTTGGACATGACTGGAAATGCACTTTTTACGCCAGCTAACTGCAGAGTATCCAAAGCATGCACCACTTGCTTGTAGTCTCTTCCTTAGGTTCTAGGAAGAGCATCCAAGGAGTTCTGTACTCTTTGCTCCTATATTTGTATGTAGTTACCCTGCCAGACATGTTCTTGCTTTTATTTCTCTGAATAAGTCAGCTCAGGCAAACTGTTAGGAACTTGCCTCAGAATCATACCTGCTGTCTCAATGGGTGAGAGGCAAGTAACTCAAATACACTGATTTGCTCCAGGCACTTCTTGCACAGCAGCCTGAGTGCAGTAGGAATGTTGGTGTCTCTCGGGGGCAGATGGAGGAGGAAAGAATCAAAACCTCATCAATATTTGACAAGAAGCCAGTAGGTTTGTTCAGAGTTGAGTTGAAATGACCTCATTATTGTGTTATTGCTTTTCAGACTAACGGGTTCTCTGGATTCTCTCACAGAGACTTCATGGAGTAAAGCAACTCACACTTTTCCAGGTAG
Organism: Muscicapa striata striata; assembly: GCA_030060385.1. Lineage (NCBI taxonomy): Eukaryota > Metazoa > Chordata > Aves > Passeriformes > Muscicapidae > Muscicapa > Muscicapa striata. The sequence continues at coordinate 45,438 of JAREIS010000084.1, forward strand.
GAGTGTGAGACACTGGGATTTGGGTGAGGCAGCCCCGCAGGCCCTGCTCTGCAGCCAGAACCATCTGTACAAGGCCAACTTCTCCAAAAGCACAAGAGGTTTTCAGGGACCCCAAATGCCAGGCAATAGTCTGGCTGCTCCCCTCCTAAAAATGTAGCTGGAGAAGGAACTGTGAAATACTATATTGTTCTTAACACTCTACTGGCAGAAAGGATAATGTCAGTTAAAATTGTTGGCCGTCTTCCCTTATTGCTAATATTGCATTCTAATCAGAGAGAAGGGGAAATGGAACCTGCTCCGTAATACAAATTGAGATTGATGATGGGATCAGTAGGGGGACGTCCCTATGAAATTACTAAAACTTACGTAACGTACTTGAAGTAGTTGGTTTTCTTTTCCTCTACTTAAGCTTTTTGTAAAAAGACCTTCAAATTACTCTTGTTTGGTTTAATTTCTGTTCTCTCTGAAAAGCCAAACATAGGCATATATGTTCATGAGAAGTTTCATCATTTAATTTCCAAATCAGAGGGGAGAATGTGCAGCAAATGTAGTGGAAGCAGTATTAAAAATTACAAAGGATATGTGTTCATAAGGGGTTTTTTTTCCCCTCAAGAACTCCTACACAGCTTATTAATCTTTCCACTCAGGTTTTAGACGCAGTCTAAGCACCACTTCTGCATCTTCTCAAAAGGAGATAAACAGAAGAAATGCCTTTGCTAGGTGAGTGTTATGAGTTTCAAGTGCTTGGGAGAGCTGGCTGTTAGCTTTGCTCAAAAGAACTGTATGCTCAAAATGCATATAGGATATCTAGACCTTTACATGTTCATTTTTTTTCTTTCCAAAATGGACCAGTAGTACACTGTTTTTCTATGTGCATCCAGGAGTACAGTCCTAGAATTCACATTGACATTAAAGTTGTTTTCCAGTCATTCATCACTGCATATTCTCCAGATTCTTGTATTTTCACACAGCTGGGTGAAGTTCAGAGGCTCTTGGTAAAGGACTTCTTTTTGTTCTGGTGATCCTGACTGACAGTTGTATGTTAAAAGTTGTTTTGGTTAAACTGTTTTAAACCCCAAATAAAATGTTTTGTATAGCTTACTTTACCAATACTATCACCCACTGTAAATATTGTAGATCCTAGCATCGGGTGAAGGAAATTGCTTTTCCAGTACTTCAGACTGCTGAGTGTAGCAGCCTGTTACTGTTATTTCATGGTTTGTTAGTGACATGAGATCAATACCAATTTTTATAAAAAGGGATTTGAGGATGTGTTTTTTCCCCCATGCACTTCCTTGAATTACAGATTTTCCCTGGATGTTTTATAACAAAGAAAGACTTTTTCGGTTGCCTTTCTTTGCCCCCTAGATCCAAGAGCTCTGTGCTGCGGCGCAGCTGGAGCAGCAGCAGCACAGCTCCCTCCGAGGGGCCCGTGAAGCTGCACGAAGGCTCCCAGGTTCTGCTGACCAGCTCCAACGAGATGGGCACCATCAGGTACATCGGCCCCACAGACTTTGCCCCAGGGATCTGGCTGGGGCTGGAGCTGCGCAGTGCCAAGGGCAAGAACGACGGCTCTGTGGGGGAAAAGCGCTACTTCACCTGCAAGCCGAACCACGGCGTCCTGGTGCGACCCAGCAGGGTCACCTACCGCGGCATCAACGGCACCAAGCTGGTGGATGACATTTGCTGAGCCACAGTGTGCTCACAGAGCATTTTAAAGCACACAGCAACCCCTCCTAGGATGCACACTTAATTTGGAGTCTTTAAATCTGCATTTGCGTTTTACATATATAAGTATGTATGTATGTGTGTGTATATAATATATATATTTTATATAAATATATATAGATATAAATAGAGAGATAAAAATGTTCAGTCATGTTAAGAAGTAAAACCACTGTTGAGTTTCTCTAATGATCCTTGCCTGGAAGGTTATTAAAACATCTTGGGTTTAAGATGCTGCATCATTTGAAAGCCATTCCAGTTGGAGAACAGAGTGTCTGCAGTGTTCTCTAAAGTTCCTGTGTGGTTCATGCAGTATTTAGAGGGTTTTTCTCTGTGTCGTAATGAACTGGAAATGTTTGTGCATTGCCCGCTTTTGACAGTGGAGGTGGTTGATGGGTGACATTAGCCTGGTTCCTGGGCACTTTGTCAATTCCAATACCAGCTGCTAGCAATAAGAAAGGAGAAAATAAAGCCAAACCCCTTCCCCCCCACCCCCTTTCTAAACAGTTGTGGAGTATTTTTGCATTTTATTGTTCATCTCTCTCTTCTAGTCCTCTCCATAATGCAAAAGGGCTGATAAATACAAGGATTTGCCCCTCTCCTAGTGAAGAGCAGCAATTAACTAAAAAGCCTTTAAAAAGCACAAATATGCTGCATGTCAGTCTGTACAGTAACAAGCACTTTTTGTTCTGCATTTGTAGTAGGAGCTACATACAAGATGCACTCTTTAAAGTAATGCACTTTGCACTCTCCTGGAGAGCTTTCCCTCATTTTTAGAGACTATTTTTTTGTTTGGGGTGCTGCAGGCAATGAGTATCACAGTTGTAAAATGCAATAAATGCAGAGTGGAATACGTAGTACCCTTATCATAAATTAAGTCTATATAAAAACAGCGAGGTAATTCCTGCCAATGGTATGGAACAGATACAGGGTTTTTAAGCAAGCTGTTGCCATTATTTGATTAGTTTGTGATACATGTTTCTTTTTGTTTGCTTTGGAACAGTTTCCAGTATAAATTTTTTGTGAGATCTTATGATGGATTAAGGATAATTTTAGGGCCTTTATGTGACATCATTTGTGTACCAGCCTTTTAGAACAGCTAATCTTTTGTCCATGTTTTAACATAGAATATATTTTAATTCGTCAGCATATCAAACATTATCGTAACTGGATGGGTTTGTGTTCCAGAAAAGTCATTTTACTCTTAAATGATTTGCTTGCTCTTGCCTATTTGAAGAAGTGACACTTTAAATTGTAATATCCTATTTTTAGACAGAATCCTGCTGCTGTAACCTTCTAAATGTTGCTGTAGTTATTTTTCCTGATCTGTGTTTAAAATAATGCACATTATATTCTAACTCATGGGAATTTTTAATTGAATATAAAAACTGTAAATTTTGAATGTAAAAAAAAAAAAAGTAATGCTTTATATTTAGAGATGCAGATATTCAGTGATGTACTGAACTTTACTTTGTCTAATATCTGTTTCCTGCTAGTATTAATAAAATGAAGCCCTGTTAAATAGCAGAGCAAAAAGAATTTTCATTGGGTCTTTACAGAATGTACATTTCTTTCTTCTGTTCTTCTGTACTAATTAAGTGCATGGAGTTCATTGTGGAACAGCAACTACCAACTGTGAATCAGAAGCTGTTCTCTGTCCTGCCTGTTCAGCACAGAACTGCCAGTTTCAAACAAAGGCTTTGCACAACACACTCTGCTCTGTCACAGCCTGGTGCTCCTGGGCGAGCAGTGGAGTGTGTGTGAGGAGACACTCATTATCAGGAATGCTCTTTTCCTGCCTGACCTGATGGAATGGGTGGAACTGCTTTATCTGAGGGGTAGCTGGAGTTCTCCAGGAGGTAGGTATGGGAAGAAGTGTGTGGGTGAGACAACAAGCTGGGGCAGCTTGTTAGAGTCACACCACTTGTGTGTGGTCTATCTTGCACAGATGATTCAGTGAGAGCTTGTTTTTCCTGCAAGGGCGTCAGACTGCACCTTCCATAGCTCTGGCTCCACACAGTTCAGCTGGAAGCAGGGCCTTGGCCTCACTGAAGCTGCCTGATGGGTACAGGAGAGGGCACAGATGCCATCTGGCACTGGTGTGTTGTGCTCTACCTTCATTTCACTTCAGCCAGCAGCACATCTCTCCTGGAAGCTCTGGCTGTAATTGGCTGGAGCACTGTAGCTTAGAGGAGCAAGTCTCTGCTACGAGGATGGAGCTGTTTCAGTAACTCTCAGAATCTTCTGCCAGGAAGCAAGAAGCACTGTAAATTTATGCTGTCTGAAACAGAAATAAATGAGTCCGTTCCAGAAAGGATTACTGATGGCTCTCTTCAAGGTGATGATGGGAAGGGATTTGTGCTTCCCTAAATCCAAGGTAAGTTGCCATAATCCTTTACTCCAACTCATGCAGGATACTGTGTCATAAAAAAGTTCTGAAAATAAGTGGCAGTGAAGTTTGAAATTAGGTGCTGTGCAGAGGACTGTACTATCACAGCCCTGTTCTGGTTAGAAAAAAAAGCCAAATGGTCCTCAAAGTCCTGAGAAACTACATAAGTTAAACATCTGTAGTTTATAAATAAATAAACAGATTCTCCCCAGCAATTCTGTGCAGACTCTGAGGCCAGTCCTTGTTCCACAGCATGTCTCAGGTCCCAATAAAAAAAATGTCCTTCCTCAGTACTCTTAGCAATTAAATCTTTCAAGTTGTTTTGAACACTGGCTGGAAAGGGGAGAGAGACCACAGGTGCATGTGACAGGAGGATGAGAATTTTCTTGAGGTGTCTGAGGATGGGGAATTAATTTCCAGGGCGTTCAGCTCAGCTGGCCTCAGTGACTGTTTTGCAGATGGTGACAGTAGTGGTTTTCTGGGCAGGGAGCCTGCACTTTCAGAGTGCTGCTGGTCAGCAACATCTGAGGCACATGGAAACAAGGCTGGCTCTGCAGATCTGCAAGACATAGGGCAGTTCCTCTGACATGTTAACTCTGTGGCCCATGAGAGGTGGCAAATTTCTGTCATGGCTTGTTCAGAGTTTGCAGAAGCCTTGTCAAGGACCAGCTGGAAACTGAAACTGTCCATGAAAGCCACATAGCAGAGTATCCTTTTCCCTGCCTGGCTGCAGACAGACAACTCTGGAAGAAAGGAGAATTAGAGCAGAGGTTCCAGCCAGTGCCAGATCCACAGCAGGCTGTGGTGGCTGGCTGCTGACCAGCCCTGTTCCTGGAAGAGCTTCTGCTTGAGTTAAGATAGGGAAGAAAAAAAAGGAGAGAGGGAAAAGGTGCCTACTGGAAAAGTCTTGTTAACCAAACCACAGTGCTATCCTGCAGTAGAATGAGCCCATGAAGGAGAAAGTTTATAGTATGTCAGTCCTAATTTCAAGGAGCACTTCTTGAGAATGCAGCTACCTGGGCCATAGAAGTGATATGAGATGGGATAAAAAGTTAGTGTTTCAGGGCAGGAGCTACATCTTCCAAGAATTGTCACAAGAGTCAATACTGTCATTTTCAGTACTGAAAATGTATTAAAATACAGTTTATGAGTAGACCTATCCTCAGTCCAGGCTCAAAGGCTGTCTTAGATATATACATTTAGGAAAACACCCAAATGCTATCTTCAGCCATACCCTTTGTTTTCTTTTTATACTGGCCAGTTTGCTGTGGGTAAAAGCCAGCCTCCCTTGACAGAGGGATGAAACTTGTGTGTGTAACATTGGCAATGCAAAGAAGTCTGGAACAGCTGCTGGGAGCCCAGAAGATGGCTTGGGCTACCACCAAACCCTCTCCTTAGGGTGTTCATCACTGCTGCATCCCAGAAACCTGGGGTTTTTGAGCTTTCTGGCACTGACCTCCTGGAGAACACTGCTTTTGACCTGAGGCCTTGGAGAAGGCTTCTAAATCTGAGTGATGAAGTTAAAACCATGAGTGTGTAGTGAAATAGAAGTGTGTGCTTTCACGTGGTAAAGGGTTTTAAATTTGAGGGTTTTATAGTATAGTAATAGGTGTGGGACAAGATGGAGGATTTTGGGTGATGTCTCTTTTGGTGTTCATCTTCCTTCTTCATGGTTTCAGGTAGTAGTTTCTGTTTGGCCAGTCAGTGTCACACAAGGGTCACAGGAAGTTAGTTATTGGGTTAAAAGGATAAACAGGTGTTAATTCTCTATTGGACTGTTAAGCTTTAAGGCACTTTGTAGCAGCTGGATCTTCCTCCATTTTCCTTGCTTCTAGCAGGTAGCTAGAAGTGCTGCTGAATGCTCTGTACTTTTTGATAAGATTTATTAAACAATCAAGCCCAAACATGAGAAAATCTGTTTCCTTTGTGTATTTTTTAATCCTGGCTCTGAGTGAAGGCAGAAGAGACTGAGATAAAACACTAATTAAGTAGTGCAAAACTCCCACCGCTGTTACACATCACCGTAATATTTCTGCAACTTTGCAAAGTAAAAATGGGTGTCCAGAGACCTCCTTTTGTTGTTGATCCAATCATTGCACAGCCCAACACGGAGAAATCCAGCTACTGTCACTTTATTTGTCTTCATGCCTTGTGGTTCACTACACTTGTTTACAATACAAATACACTATTCAATACAAAATACTCAATGACCATATATTAGTATTTTTCTTCATAGTATCCCTGAAGTGCACAGGCCCTTCCTTTATAAACAATGTTGCATAAACAGCTGTACATGAGACAGACACTCCTATAATGAAGCTCGGTACTAAAAGAAGCCAGATGCGGACGCTTGGGACGTTTCCCTTGATGGGTTTACCTCTGGGACAGACGGATGGCAATGTCTTTGCTGCTGTGGAAGGCTGTTTTATGCTATTCCCGTGTCAAGGTTCTCATCCCCCAGAAGCCAGGAGCAGATGTGCAAAGTGGCCCCACTCATTCCCTGTCCAGCCCTCGTGCTGCGGCTGCTCCCTGTGCAGGGAAGCCGGAGCACCCACGGTCCGGCACCGACCGGCCGAATTATCGCAGCTCTGGGGCTCCCACCTGGGGTCCCTGCACCTCCTCTCACTGTGGCCAAGCCCCTCTCCCACCCCACTCCCTCACTGCACCCTGGGGGAGCACAACCACCCTCGCTTCATTCCCAGGCACGTGGTGGAGAAACAAGGTTCAGCGGCACAAAGGGAAGATGATGGGACAACTGGAAAGGTAGAGAGACAGGCATCCCAACCTAGTTTACCTCCAGCAGCTCACAGAATCAGAAACTACTTATCTTCTATAGGAAACCAGGTAACAGCCACATGGAAATAAGCCATTTTCAGAGCATAAGAGGGGCAGCACAGGGTTTTTCCCAGTTGTGCTTTACATCTTGTAGATCATACTGCTTCCCGCTTTTCCACTGTAGAATGAGGAAGACATAAATCAGAACATCATTATTACTAACACAAAAGATTAAGGGTCTTAAAACAATTTTCTTAAAAATATACAGTGTGTCAGTAAACTATAATTTAAAAAGTAAGCCATAGACAAAAATGGGTAAGAGGGTCAAAATAACTTGAATCTGTTTTTCTCCTAGCATGGAAGGGTTTGATAGAGGAATTTGGGATTTATAGAGTGCTTTGGTCTGGTGAGCCCATGGTGACTTAAATCCCTTCTGGTCCCTGCAGCTCTGAGTACTGAACAGGTGAATTGTCCTAGACACAGAAATGAAAATTTCTGGTTCATGCTCACGGCAACTGCAGCCTGAGCACAGGTAACAGAACACCCTTTCATCCAAGCAATTAATGGTAGTATTTGTTTTCTAAGAAAGAGCACAGGCAATTGTTCCAGCTCCTGTTTCTAAGTGAGAAGATTTGATTAGCACCAATATTTACAGAACAGTTTATGAAGCTTGGGGTACTGTGCTAGGACAGCATACAGGGATACCAAACTAAATGCTTGCTGTGGAAGAGGTCAGAAACAGTATTGTTTTAACATTAAAAAATAAGCCCATACTGGATTCCTGAATTTCAAGAGTTAAGAGAGAGGGATTAAAAAAACCAACCCCAGTAGTAAAAACAAACCCCAAACCTCCAACCAACCAAGAAAACCCAAACCATTAAAGAACCCACAACAAAGCATTTTGCACTGGAGACACTAGAGAGAAGCTCACTTAAAAGCAGCTGCCAGTGCTGAACAGTATTTGTCCCAATGCACTGTACTCAGCAGACTGGAGAACTTCAGTGGTAATTCACCATTTCTCCTCATCACAATTATCTCTTGACATATTCCATAGGTAAGAAGCAGGAATGTGTTTAACTCCATTTTTTTTACATCTCCCATTCTGTAAGAGTTTTTCAATAGAAATTCTATGATAAAATAACTGCACAGCACAAGCCCAGAGCTGTAACCACACTCTCTGCCTTTCACACCTAGAGACTTAAAATCATCTCTTGCTGCTTGTGCTTTTTAAGTTTCTTTAGAAATGCCACCTTTAACATCATAACCTGGCAGCTTATCTGCATTTGTGCAGCATCGAAGCTGCTGCCCCAGATCCAAGAATGAATTATTTCAGCTAGTCAAAGATCATTCACTAAGCAACTTTTTTTCTTGTGCATTCTGTTGAAAACACTCATCAGTAAACAGGTCAGCTTCTGCCCTCAGTAACTTTGTAAGGCAGCAAAAACTCAGTGTGCTCCTTTGCAAATAAAAGCTAAAGAAAACAATGAGGAGCTTCAGCTCTTCTGAGAAAGCTGGCATACTTAAATGAAAATTGCTACTATATGTGAATAATGTACTAGTATAATAAATTGTTCAGATAGTGCTTGCCTCCTGAATTAATCAGCTTTCTCAAGACTTGAGAAACTACCCCACTGAGTTTACTGAGCTAGAGAGAGAGAGACTGGTATGACACTAACACAGTCCTAAGCTAGACAGAATCCCTCCCCAGTGGCTATTTCACAGCAAGAGCTGCCAGCCTAATAACCTTGGAGATGACAAATACCCTCTTAGCTGAACCCAAAGAAGCCTGTAAGTGTAACCCTTGGTATCCCCCCTAACCCATGCAGCAGCAGTGGGATGGATCTCTAGCAGATGAACATGAAATTCAGAGCAGCCCCTGACCCAAGCTTTCCAATACATGAGCACAGCCTGTTAACCTATCACCAAACCTGCTTTTGTCTAAAAAAAGGATTTAATTCTGTGTATCAGAGATGACATCAGAAAGGCAGATTAGGAAAGCACACTAGTGCTCCCCCTGCAATGTGATTTTTACAAGGGGGGTGGCCCAAGCCATGTCCTCCAATTTCAATCTGCCCATCCTAGAGTTTAGGACATATAGGGATTCTGCTTTGTTCCCTTATGAAGACAGGAAGCTTACCTCAGTGTTTGGATCCAGGGCCAGACTCAGGGTCACTTCACTGAGACTGAGTCTCAGACTGAAGAATGCCTTCCCATTCCTTTGCTGATGCTCCAGTACTCCCATTTCTATGGAAATAAGCACCCCTTTTTTGGATAGCATTCATGCTAAAACAGCTCCTCCCAACCCTAAGCTGAAGTTACTAATGCACATCTTTACACATGAATTATTTCCTACATCTATGTTTTGACAATACACTTAACTGGAATACTTTTCATGCACGGGGTGTACAAAGTGAGTCAATGGAGTGTTTGTCCTTAAACCACTATCATACACGTATTTTGTCAAAGGAAAGAGGGCTCTAAACCCTTCAATACAGACAGTATCTGGCTTCCAGACAGTGGCACGATGTAGTCTTCTGCCTTTATGTTGTTGCTCATAGAGGGTATGTCAAAGTCTCTTCCAAACCTTTGAGGTATGCAAGTGGATGTCCATTTTCAGGGCATGGTGAAAGTCTCTCTCATACCATGGTCCTTTAAAGCTTCATCTTGATTCCACTTGGCACTCACATGTTCCTGAAGAAGGACATTCCTACTTTTGTAGGACAGAAGGAATTTTAAAGGGCTTTACTTGGTTATGATGCTTAAGCATAGATAAACAAAAACAAACCAAAGGAAACCCCAGCCAAACAATGCCTGCCCCCTGAATGCCTCATATCACCTACACCCATCCTCTGCTTCCTCTCCTCTCCCCTTCAAGTGATGCAGTGTGCCCAGGGTTCTTCCACTGCCCTGCCAGCACCCCACAACACCATGCATTCAAGGACTCTCGACAGCTGGATTGCAGCTGGGACGAGGCTTGAGAAGGCGCCATCGTGTCACCATTCAGCGCTGTCGTATTGTTCTTCGGTTTGGATAGAGGACACTCTTCCCAAACTCACTACAAGCTCTGCTAGCAGCAGGAGACCTTCGAGTCTTCCACAGCAACGACAAGTTTGGCACAGAAAAGCCCAGACATGGAACACTCATGGCAGTGAGCAGCGGCTTGACACAGAAGCAGAGGACGCACAACTGGGAAAAGCTCACAGGAAGGGCAGGACGACAACCATGCGGATGAGTTGATGCAACAGCAGCTGGGCCTTGCAGTTAACAACAGTTCCCTGCATCCTCCCTCCCCCTTGTTCCTTTGACTCTACTGGGCTCCGGTGGTTTGGAGCCTCTCAGGTTAGTAGAAATTACAGCGTCAAGGGTGGCACTTTTGGAGCAAGTTTGCACAAAACAGGAGGTGATGCTGTCCGACGCCTTGCTCGTGGTGTGTTGGGTAACAGGACATCTCTTCAAGGCTCAGGGGCCACGGGGGGGAAAAGTCAAGAGAGGGTTGAGGGCACTCAGGGCCCCTGCTGGGTTATGTGGCTCTTGTTTCTAAGGACAGGGTCCTCGTAACCGCTGGCGCACGGTGCTGTGGAGTTTTCCAAAGGTAAGCCCTGCTGCTGGTACCCATAGTTGACATTCCCACAGGGGAAGTGGCGGAGCCTAAAGAGAGGCACTTCTTTAACACTTGCGGTGAGGGAAGATGGCTCTAAGAGCAGGGAGGAGCCTGGCAGCCTGCCAGTCACAATGTTGGGCCCCACAGTACAGTTTCCTTCCTGTCCCAAATTCTCCCTCTCGGGCCTCTCCTTCTCCAGCAGAGAACTGTTTTTGCTGGCCTGCTTCTCCGCAAACCAGGAGCCGTAGGTCGGATTCCAGAGATTGGTGGGCTTGTTCCTGGAGCCCCGGCTTTTGTGAAGCTCGGAAGGGGGGTTGGACTGGGCATAGGCCATGTTGATGTGTCCCCCCCCTGTGCCTGCCTGCACCTTCCCCGGCACTGGCTGTTCCAAGGCTCCCACTTTCCCTAGGGATTTTCCAGCAGTGACAGCTGATGGCAGGGGTGGTGGAGATGGCAGGGTTTGCTTATCATCCTTTCTGTCTTGGCGTGTTGATACCAGGAGAGGAGGAATTCCTTCTGGATCGTCGGGGCGCATGGCCACCTTCTCCTCCTCCTCAGCCGACGGGCCGTATTCTACTGGCAGGGCGGTGTTGATGACATCGGGATCCTGCCCAAGGGAACAACGGGAATTTCTCAAAGTCTGCAGCCATCAGGCACTGAATGACACATCCAGCAGCTGCCATGCTATGATCTCAACACATCCCACCACCCAGAGCCCACATTCCATGAGGCCCTCCTCATGGACAAAGTGCATTTAGGATGCAGACAAAGTGCAGTTTGGCGTGAGATGCAACAGGATAGCCTTAAAATCCAACTCTTTATTTTAAAGTAACCCTTAAACTCACCATAGAACAGCGGAGGCACAAAACCAATGAAAAGCATTTTTTATGTCCAGCAAAATTTCCTGTGGGAATGTTTTTTGGAATCTATATCATCTCAGAGCTCATAACACTCTCAGATAATATTGAGAGAGTTGGAGCCATCTAAGTACTGCCTCCACACAACAAGGGAGGAATGGGAATGCAGAGTGAAGACAATACTGGCAGACCCCTTGAAGCCCAAATCCATAGGGACTGCAGCTCTGAGCTATTTAAGCAGTTTTGAAAATTAAACTGAGAGAAAATGCGGTGATCCTGGCAACCTTTACTTATTGCTATATGCCACGGCAAGCTACAGATAGCAGAAAAAATTGCCTCCCAATTCCAGGATCCAAACACACATAAAAACCAGTTCAAGCTTCCCAAATAGCAAGGGAAAGCAAACTGACTGAAGCAAACAACAGTGAGCTCATATAAGGAGCCTTCACAGATGCAGGCAGGAGAACATTTTCCAAACTGCTCTACTCCCCACAAGATAAACTGGTGATTAAAAAAAAAAAAAAAAAAAAAAAAAAAAAAAAAAGTCAAATTTTGGTCTGGAAAGCCAGCCACATCTTTTCACTGTTGCACTGTTGCCCAGCCTAAGAATCCCCACTCCTTTAGCCTGGCCATCTCCACCTGCCTTCTCCAGTGCTGTCAGATTAAAACATTGCCAACAGCTGCTGAATCCACCTGCAAAGGGTGCTCTGAGCTGGGACCATTTCTGTTCAGTGCTGACTATGTCTTAAGGGTAAACACTGGGATGGAGTGGCTGGGATGAGGCAAGTGAAAGCAGTGCAGGTGCTGGTCTGTCTTTGCCCTTTTGCATGTTGGGATCTGCACCTCTATAAGCAGAAGCAGAGCTACAGGTGTGCTTTTCATAAAGCTGTGTAAGCCTGTGACAGCCTGCGCCTTTCAGCAGCAAAAGACAAGAAGGATCAAGCAGCTGATGAGCTGAACATCCCAGCCAGGGGTCCCAGGCTGACATCAGTCTCCCTGGACTGCTGACTGCAGTAGAGCAGTGCTGCCTCTTCATCCTGTGTCCTGGCTTGTCTAGACAGCTCCCCAAGAAGAACCCTCTCACCCCTCTCATCCATGAACACCCATACCTGAGTGCAGTACTCAATCCTCTCCAGGATGATGGCAAAGTTTGGCCGGTCTTCAGGCTGGTGCTGCCAGCACTGGGTCATAATGCGGTAGCTGGAAGGGCAGAACAGGAGACATTAATGAACAGCAGATCCCATGGGATGTGGCAACTACTCATGGCAGCCTAGGAATCATAGACATTCATCACCATTCTTGCTTCTAACAAAGGAGAGCTCTCTGCCTTCCCTGGAATTGGACAACTGATGCACTGGTAACCACTGGAATGTGACCACCAGTGGGGTGAAATCCAGTCTTTCAGAGAAATTACTCATCCACCTGAAATCCCCATGACAATACACTGAAGGTAGGCAGGGCTACAGATAAAGGAGCCCAGTTTTCCTTGCCTGTGAATGGTCTGATGCATGGAAGTTTCACAGCTAACCTAAGATAGAGAAATATTTTGTCATCTTTGACCAAACAAGCAGTGGCCAGGACTTCTCAAATGGGCACTGAATTATTCTCCAAAACAACAGAAAAATTAAATATTAGAGAAATCACTGGCACTAAAGTTTAATAAGACAGATTAGCCATGATTAGGTCAATCTTAAAAGTCATTAACTTTTGAGTAGAGAAAAAGCATTTGAAACAGAAACTTAATTGCATGAATATATCAAAGTTATAGTCTCATACACAGGGCCAGGGCAGTTTTTAGGTGGATCCATCCTTCCTCCATTGGTGACAAACTCCAGAACCTCCTGGTTGCTTTTGCTGGGGTAGGGCATGTATCCCAAAGAGAATATCTCCCACAGCAATACGCCAAAGGACCTGAGTACAGAAGCAAAGGAAAATAAAGTGAGGGATACTGGAATGACCATCACGAGTGGGCAATGCCCTTAGGTTCAGTACCATCAGCATTGCTCTTTGCCACTTTTGATCAGGCAGCTGTGGGAATCCTGCAGGAGGATTCAGACATAAATAAGCTGCACAGTTGTAACAGTGAACTTTAGAACTTTTAACAAATAGCAGTAGTTGACTGTCAGGTGAGTGCAACCTATGATGTAGGTAGGTAAATATGCTTGCTTTGCCTTTGTACTCAGCACTGCTCAGCTACAGGTAACAGATGTGAAAGCCAGGTTATCCTTCTCTGAGACACTGACCACTGCAGGAGACAGGAGTGATGGCAAGCTTTTCCTCTGGAATAGCTACCCTGCATGAAATGCCATGCTAGTGAATCCTCACTGATGCTCTGAGGCCCACCTGTCACTCAGAGTACAATAAAAACCCTCCCTAGCAAACACAGCCTGGGTGCTGTGGCCTGCAAAGCTGTGGGGACAATGGCTGGGACAGGACCCCCTCCAAAGCATTCACCTGGTCAACGTCTTGGAAACCACAACCTAAAATTGTAGAGAGATGTGCAGCAATGGGAAACTCCTCTGCTTGGTGCTGAGACATGCAGAGCTCAGCTGTACAAGAGCGTGGACCTCACCTCTCTGCTGGGGCTTGCTCAGGAGCTGTGTCCTGGCCACTAGGATCGTGCCTGCAGCCTCCCATGCTGCTTTCCTGAGTGTGGGACTAATGCTTTCCTCCAGGAGCAGCACCTGCATCTGCTGTGATCTGCCTTCCCCTGCTCACCTGCTCTGCAGCACCCACCTCTGCACAGCTCTGACCTTTCTCATCCCTTGTCTCTTCAAACACTGAAAGACCCAGCTGGTCTTTTCAGTATGTGGCAAGTGAACAAGAATGTGTGTTTTTTACAAAACATTCACAGTTTACAAAAGGGGTTACAACACAGACAGACAGTGGAGGAAAGGAAGCGCACCATGTGTCTGTTTTTGATGTGAATATCCCTTCCATGAAAGCCTCAGGAGGCATCCATTTGACAGGCAACATTGCACACCCACCCTTACGATAGTAGCTGGCTCTGCAAAGAACAAACAAAACAAAACAGTCAGCCAAGAATTCAGAAAATGCCATTAATATGGGATTTTTGGAATTACAAATATTAAAATTATAAGCCAGAGGAGAGACTAATTTTGGTGGAACAATCTAAATGAAATGACTTGTTTCTTCTCATAAAAGTAGTGAAAAAGAGCAAACCATGGAAGTGCTGATTAATCTACATCACTTCAGGCCTGATGTGGCAAACCAGTTATCCTCCTAGTGAATTACTAATAAAGTAACTGCTGCTGGCAGAGCCTCCTCCTGCCCTCTTCAACCACAGCAAGATCTCCTCACCTCATCTCACACATGGTCACCTTGGGCATATCCAGCAAGAATAAACCAAACCTACCCTTATATACCCATTATAAAGCACTGTGAGTAAAATCAAACCCATTTGCAGGAACAAGGAGCTTGTTGAGGAGGATGCCAGGCCATCAGAGCTGGGACAGTATCACAAAAATGTTCCTGAGACAGAAGTTACAACAGTCCTTTAGAGTCACTGTCATTTAAAATAAAGCCTGCAAGGCACAAATCCCATCCTGGCAGTTGCAGGAGGCTGCTCATTCAAGCTGGTGTCAGTGATCATAACTACACAGCCTGAGCATCCAAAGGACATTCCTGGACAAAGAAACATATGCAGGCTTCAAAGGCACCTTTGAAAGCTCAGCACCAAAGTGTTCATCTTGGCAGTCAGTTCTGCTGATTGTGTGAGGGTGACAGATGCTACTTTGTCCCAGCAGAGCCCCATCTGACAGTGGGGCAGCATGGGGGCTCTTTGTGGAGGGAAAAAACCCAAGCACTCTGATACACTTGGCTTTTTGTAAGCTGGCACTCTGTTTGCATCACCTCAGGCTGTGATACTGTCAGAGCTCAAGCTAAGCAGAGCCAAGCCTGGCTTACTAATTGCACAGGAGAATCCCCAAGCAGGAAGAAAAGAAGGCAAGGCACTGGAATAAACTGTGCAGGTGACTGAGCACAAAGCATTCCTTCTCCTGAGTCAGGGCAAATCAATTCCTCAGCACAGCAGGATATGGAGCTGCACTTCTAGAGGTGCTCTGTGGAAGATGAGACATCAAACTGCAGCCCTGACTGCCTATGGTCATTAAAGGGTTTCTGACACTTCTTGCAAGAGCAGAGGTAGTTAACCCTGTGTCCTGGATGAATTCCAGTTTGGGTGATTACTTTTTCCTGACCTTCTTCTGCACCTTCCTCCCTTAGCTGCAGTAAATTGAGGAGATTTACTGATGGCACCAAACCAAAGGTGCAGGGATAAAATCAAGGAGAGAGATTAAACTCAGAATGATTTGGGATCACAAAACAAAAGGGTACATCAACGCCATGCAGTATGGAGAACATAAAGAAAGGAAACTGAGGGCAGAGTCTAAGAGGGAGGAAAAACACCTCCCATGATCATTAGACTTCACTGCCCAGGAGAAAACTGCCAGGAGTGGGAAAGTCTCTCGGATAGTTTAAGGCAAACACCAGGAAGGCATCAGCTGGGATTCACCAGGCTGGGATCTCTCCACTCTGGCCTCACCAGGGTTACACAGAGCAGCACAGGAGCCTGCACAAACACTGCTCCTCCCTCATTTCAGGGACCTTCCACTTGCAGGTACCCTGGGCTTGGCTCTGCTACCTGTATATATCCCGGGCCATTCCAAAGTCTCCAATCTTAGCCACTCTCCCAGGCCCTCGACAGGTGAGGAGGCAGTTCCTGGCAGCAATATCCCTAAAAGGAAAGGGAAGAAAAGAAAAAGAAAGAGAAGAACCACTTAATCATTTGACAGTTTTGCAAGTCAAAAAGGAAAAAAAAAAAAAAAGTACCTAATTTCCTGAGCTGCTGCAGAGAACCTAGAACATCCAGAAAAGTCAGTGTTTATGGATAACTGCAATGTCCCCAATTCCAATCTATCCCCACAGCAGGAAGAGTTTTGTTCCTTAACATTTTCTTTTTAAACCTCACATAACCTCTTCCAGTTGAAAGGGGGGGGCCTCCTGCGAGCCTCCCTTCACCCTGGGAGCATTTTTATGCCTCTAAGAAGTGCAAGAAGAGGAGCTGATTTCAGCAATGTACTAGTCCCAACATCAAGCTGTCTGGGGAATGATCCATTGATCTGCTCCTACTGTGCCTGCTCAAGTGTTGTCAAAAGGCTGTTGTACTGCCAGAGACAGGTAGAACACCAGTGTGCAGTTGTTGCTCTGAATACTGAAGCTGTGGCCCTGGGTCTGTGTATGCAGGTAAAGCTCCAAGCTCCACCTCTGCTGGGCTAGAGTAAACCTTGAGGTCTGAGTAACACAATGGCACATTGTGGGTGGTTCTCAGAGCTGTGAACTGCCACCTCTCTGCTCATCTCTACTCAACAGGCAGATTTTAGATGCTTACCAAACACCCTGTTTTGCAGGAGCAATGGTCACCTGATGTTGCCTCCTGGCTCTGCTTGTACAGGTATTCTTTGAGAGGGAGAAGAAAAAGCTTCTCAAATGAGCAGACAGGCACTAAATAAAATTCATGACAGGGGGAGCTTTAAAGACTTCTGTCACAAGATTGTGTCCATTTGCAGAGGCGCAGGCCCTGAGACAGGGCTCAGGATCTTTGGCAAAACTGCAGACCTTTGCCAGCCTGATTTATAACAGCTCCTCTCCTTATTGCTTCCATGATTCTGATTTTGTGTACCTTGTTTAAAGGTATGCAGCCACTAGAGTGCAGCAGGACATAAACATATGGAGCAGGGCAAGTCTGCAAGTCCTGCCCAGGCTGTGCTCACCTACCTGTGGATGAAGTGGTTCTCCTCCAGGTACTGACACCCACAGGCAATGTCACGGGCCACGTGCAGCAAGTCCAGCATGGAAAGGGAGGAGGGCTGATTCTGCCAAAAGACAAGGGACACACAAGGGTTAAAAGCAGAAACGTGGTGTGAGTCGTCACTGACACAGCCCTGGGAGCTCTGTTAGTACACAAAGGGATTAGGAAAATGCACAAGAGAGAGTTCATACCCACAGACTATGAAAGGATGTGCAGACACAATGTTATACAGATCCCATAGACAGAGTCAGCTGGATCTGACTTTCCAGCTCCATCGGGATGCCCCTGTAAGAATTTCCCCCAGTTCTTATGGCAGATTCTTCTGAATTTCCTGCATGATTTTTGAGGTCTGTAGCCTGACCTGTTCTTCACTGAGTTTCTTTGTATTATTGCCAGCTCCTCTCTAAAGTCACCTTGAACCACAGGAATGGCATTTTGTATAATGGCATGAGTCACATTTGCTCTTTCCCTCCTCCACATCTGTGTAGGTTTTACCTTGCCCCTTAGAGCACTGAGAGTTTTGTGTAGCCAATGGCTATGGAAGACAAAGGCTGCCAACTCCTTGCCCCTGCCCCTCTGATGAATTCCACAGCACTTGCCAGGAGGAGCCACATGCTCTAGTGGAAAGGGCAGGATTCACACCAGCACTTCTCAGCCTCTGAGGCCAAACCATCAGCTGCTGCCCTGAGGTGGGAATCAGGGATCCCTGTGGTCAGTCCTGCGGGGGAGGAGGAAAGTGCTGCTGCCAGTGGAGTGATGAGAAACAACTGGTGGCAGTGACTGCTTCTGTCACAACAACCATTTCATAGCTAAGTGTTTATCAGCCTTAGTTATCAGACCAAACAAGCTTATCACACTCCTCAGCTCTCTCTTAGGACACCAACCAGTCAGCCTAGTCCCCAAAAGGCACACCTGCCCTTGGGCACTCACACCAGTGCACAAATCAGCACAGCTGCTCCAGTGACAGGGACTGCTGGCTCTCCAGCCCATTTGTTGTAGTGAAACGTGTCTCCAGATGGATGCAATGCTGTGCTGGCCATCCCACCTTGCCTAAACCACTGCAAACTGGGACTGGAAATAAATCCAGGCTCTGCAGCAGCCAGTAGTTAAACATTGGCTGGTAAAACAAAAAAACAATCAAACAAACAAAACCCCCCAAACAAACAAACAAAAACCTCCAATCCCTAAAAACAAACAAAAAACCCCACAAAACCAAAACAAAAACCAAACAAAAAAAAAAAAACAAAACCCTAAAATAAATTAAAAACCCAACAAAATAACTTACTGACCTCTGAAAGTATTAGGAAGAAAACCCCGCCTCAATATTTGACTAATGAAATAATTGAAAAATGGTGCATCTCTGTGTGAACAAAGCCTGTTTTATTCAGTGCAAGGCAATAAACCAAAATGTGATCTTGTTCCACCTGTCTATATTTTATTATTTACACAGTATAGTTCATTGCATATATATGCTTCACTGATTTTTTAAAACACTGGACTGCATCTCCCCTTCATCTTTCCTCTTTAGAGAATAACTATTTTCTGCAAACATAAAGCAGCTCTTTCCCTGCCATTTTGTGGGGAAGGGGGGAATAATCTCTTTTACCTCTGTGAGTTAAATGACTCACCAGCTACACAAGATGGCTACAGTAAGAAAGAATGCATGTGCTCTTTTTTCCTTGCAGGGCATAACCAAGGGGAAATTAATATCTCAATCTATCCATTCCCTGCTCTTTCAAGCAAGGGTCAGAAACCTGAAGTGAAAACTGAGTAAAAAGCCCAATTCTTTACTCTACAATTGATTTCAGACTCCAGCTATACTGCAAAGCAGCCATACACTGAAGCCACAAGCTGATTTGAGCTGTATACCTTTTTTCTCCTTTTCCTTTTTTTTTTTTTTTCTTTCCTTTTACTCCTTGGATGAATTCCTTCCACCTTCTATTTGGCTAAATACAATCCTAAAACAGATGTGACTGCCCAGCCAAGGACAATTTAGCCATGTAATTTGTTTGAAAAATGGAGGTTTGGGATTCATTTTGCAAGGGGGCAGCCTTGAGACAAACCAAAGGATTCGCTTTACAGCTTTTGCTCCCCAGATGAATGGATGATGCCAGCTGCAAAGCTCCACTGCTCAGGGCAGTGAGCATGCTGGAAGCACTGGTGTGACACCTCCCAGGTGAGGCTGAATCTTGCTAAAGGTGAATGAAATTCTGTGTATTGTTCAGTGTAATCACTGCTCGTGCAACAGGCTGCACAGCACAAAGGAGGGGAATCATTTATCCATACATGATTTTTCTTCCCAGAGCTGGGCTTTGATTGCTGTGCTGTGTGTGAGAAAGATCAGCACTGAACCTCCCAGAACTGACAATTCTGCAATGCTCACTCTGAGCTAAGGCTCCAATTCCACGTCTCTGAACCTACCAGGTTTCCACTCTGCAGATGAGATGGAAGAGGTAATCCTGTGAAACTCTCTTAGAAATGGAAGAGAGAAAGCCTTCAGGGCTGTCAGCCATGGACTCATGGAAAATTATGAATCTGAACCTTATGGAGTGGACCTAGCTGGCAAAAATCAACATATTCCATGAGAATCACTGGTCTTGTATCAGTGATGTTGGATGGAGATACTATCATTCCTTCTTAGAGTCCAGAAAAATCATCACGTTGGCTGAACTGAAACTTCATTTTTCACATGAAGCACACAGATATACAACAACATGTAACAGTGCTGGCAGCAGCTCCATCTCTCATTAAGTTGGATCCCATGTTCTGATACCTCCTGCAGTTGCTTTAGCTTTCTATTTAATGTTCCTTGCAATGCCTTTAGTGCCACCTTCACCTTCACCTTCACCTTCACCTTCACCATTCCCTCTGCTCCCTTTCCTGTTTTTCAGTGTCCAAGTGCATGGCAGCATGCTGCTTGTATCTTGTTCCAAGCCAGTCAGGTCATAGCTGCCCAGTAGCAACTGGTCTCTCCAGCATGGTGCTTTCTTCTTCTATAAGCCTTTGGAATTAGTGTCATGTTAATGTCTTTCACACCTCTATTAAGTCTATACAAAACTAGCAAATGAATTTGATCTTTGGCAAGGCAGTGCAAAGAGCAACTGGGGGATGAAGGTAGAGACTGAACACATAAATCTCTTTTTTGTAATTAGGCTGAAAGCAAAAGTAGGTGGGAAAGACAAGGTTGTAAAAGAGATTAGCTGGAAAATACAAAAGTGGAAAGAAAATAAGGGGAAAGGCAGTAATTTATATGGTTCTTACTGCAGAGTAGGAAGTGCACCTCTGCCACCCAGACAGTCGGACAGGGCTTGTGTGTTCAATTAATTCCTTTTGGATGCAAAGCTCATCAAAGCCTCTTCACTTTACACTGTCCCTTGTCTTTCCCTTCCTTTAGTGGCCCTGAAAAGCTAGACATCCATCCTGCTATGCCTACCTTCTGCCTGTCTTCCCTGAATGAGCAATAGGAGGAACAAAGCAGCTCAGGGTTCATTAAGAGCAGTGCAAAGATACATCCACCAGCACCGAGCCACAGGCCTTATGTACAGAGACTGTCACACCTCGAGTGTATGCAGAGGGTAAATGCACTTCCAGGGCCACATCCCATACTTGACAGAGCACAGTGCCCTGCACACATCTCATTTCTCATCAGTCATAGTCTCCTTGCCTCGTGGTTTGTGAGCCAGCAGTCAACCAGAGCCTGATTTCTCAGCGCTCACAGGTGCCACTGGTCCCTCAGAAGCTGCCCCAGCAGCCAGATAATGGATTACCCTGTCATTCTTGCCAGGCAGACACCACATGGGATGGCTGCAGAAGCAGGGCATGGCAAGGGGAAAGAAGGTATTACAATGGAGCAAAATTGTGTGGATCTGTGTCTGCACAGAGTCAGGCTGTCCACATTCAACCTGCTGTTAAAGAGGGAATGGAAACTGCTTTTCTGAATCACTTCCAGCTTGCAACTACCCATCTGCATTTGAAACTCAGTTCTCCCAAAGTTTGGAAGACATGGGACAAAGCAGAAAACAGGCATCAATCCAAGATCTGCTTCATTCCTGGGAGCAAGTTAAATGCAGAAACCAGGGAGAATCTTCAAGCTGATGGAATTGGCCTTGTGCCTGGTAGCTGTTATGGTCAGTCTCAGGTAACCTTAAACAGGTCAGGAAAGACAAGGAAAGAAGAGGAATGGAAGGAGTGACTGTGAAGGCAGAAAGAGAAACACTGAGGAAGCAATGGAGTGAACCATCAGCCTCTTCTGACATGGGCTTTCACAGGGGCTGCACACTGCTGCTGCTGGCAGGAACAGAAGTCGTGGTAAGGAAGAACTCATGACTGAGGTAGGGCCAAACAGAATAAAGCTCCTCAGATTAGAAGGCTCTCATGACTTCATCCTGTCAAGATTAAGGGCTGTTTCATCTACAAAAGCAGCTGGCTCATTTTACTGCAGGTAGGTAAAAATTCTTGCTGTGCAGGACTAGTGCTCTTGGTAATTCCTCACAAGATTTGTACCATCACTGAGCTGGCTTCTCTAATTTAAGCAGCCAAACCCCATCCTGTTTCACCTGCCTCTTCACACATCTTGCACAGCCTGGCCTGGCAGTTTTGAGTGAAGCACTTACCTGGCAGCATATCTTGCCCGAGCCATTTTACACTGCACTGGGTGAGAGTGGAGACCACTCTGCAGAACATGAATTTCCCCATTCACCTACCACCAAGTTCAGCCCATTTGTAAGAGCATCTCTAGGTGCTCCAGAAAAACAACCTGTATTTATAAAGCCTGCTTGCTCAGATATCAGACTTTCCTTTCTGAGTGTTTAGCCTCCTTATTCATGAAGGAGCCACTTTACTGCAACCTATTCAAGACTGCAGTGCTTCTGAGTTTCACAGACCATTTTATATGTCTGAAAACCACACTGCATGGTAAAAATAAAAAAGTTGATCTGTTTCCAGATGCCTCAAGGAAGAATCTTATTGATATCTGTTAGAGTGAATTTGTGTCTCACTTGTACTGATAAAATGCAGCATTTTGTCCTCTGCAGAACTTAGAGACAAAGGATGAAGCTGGGCCCTGGTCTTAAATTTCAGCAATATCTGTGTGACTTTCTGACCTAGGGACTCAGAGAAAACTCTGTTCTTCTGAAAAAATGAACTCTCTCTAGAAATTATAATTTATTTCTTCCACATTTCTAGCTGACTGTCTCTTCCTATTGATGCTGATTTCAGTGGGGAAAATCTTTAAAACTCTGGACTGAAGATATTTTCTATTAAGTTGACAGCTTCAGGCTGGACTGCCTCCTTGCCTATGCCAAATTTGAACTGACAGATATCCACAGAAATGTATTTGATCAGCAGTTTGAATAATGGATTTATATTTTTAATATTACCAGCTCAACATTTTCCCCCAGCCTGCCCCCAGCTGGTGAGAGGAAGGTAAGAATTGAGTTTAACATTTATATTTTTAGACTTTGCTTTTGTTCTTTCTTTATCTAGCAAAGTCCAGGGATGAGGCAGCTCTGTTCCCTATCCTCCTGGCTCCACAGTGGTCTTATAGCAACAGAAATTTTGTGATCATCTAAAAGGCTGGGAAATAGCACCTGTGTAGATCAGCTCCTTTACAGCTAAGTGCTTGCCCTGGGGCAGCAGCTCTCTGAATACAGTGCAGTTTGCTCTCTGCTCACCGGTCGAGGCCGTGTGTCCCTCAGGAAAGATTTCAGGTCTCCCCCAGCCATGAGCTCCAGCAGGATGAAGCGGGGCAGCGCCTGCAGGCTCACCCCGATACAGCGCACGATGTTCTGGTGGTTGAACTTGCTGTGGAGACAGGGACACCCAGCTGTGGAGCAACCCAGACCCAAAAAGCACAGTAGCAGAAAACATTCAAACCTTTTTGCTTTTTTTTTTTTTTTGGCGTGTGTGTGTGTTTGTTTGTTGGTTTTTTCCCCACAGAAAAGAACAAATCTCAAAGGTAGGGCAACTGGATAAAGCTGAAGCACTACTCCTGCATTCTGTGTCTGTGTGAATACTGCAGGGACAGACAGAGGTGGGGAAGCAATGGCTTTTGGCTGCTTTTCCTCTCCCTGTTTTCTGCACTCTTTTTGGGCTACAGCAAGACCTGTGGGACATAGGAAGCAGAACATGTCTAATAACAGAGAAAACAAAGCCTACTTGTAATTTTCCCCATCCTAGGGAAATGTTGTTCTAAATAACACACTGACATGGGGACCTGCTTGTGGGGGATGTTTCTTGAGGTGTAATCTCAAATAATTCCTTATTTCCCCACCTCTCGAATGTGATGGGAAAGTAGTTCCATGGATTCTGGAATTCAGACTCTGACACATGACATGACAGCAGCATAAAGTCAATGTCATCTGTTAGTTTTGACCAGTTAAACCCAAATTCCTAAGGTATGTTGTCCTCTCAAGAGAAAGAAAAAATATCAATTCTACAATTTGGGCTGTAAATTTTTCACTTTGGGTAATGAAAATCAATGTGGATCCTTTTGAAAATTTAGCCTTTAATCATTTGGTGCCTCTTCATTTGTAAGAAGAACAGAAAAGGATGATAATGCATATTCTCTTTGTGCTAAAACTACTGTATAGATGTGCTGAGAGGACACCACCTATGAAGAACCTTTTTTCTTTATTTTGTTGGGCTTTGCAAGCCTACACAAACGGTGTTCATGCAATTCATACACACCTAATAATGAGAGCTTCCATGAGGAAGTCGAGCTCATCTTGCTCTGAACACACTTCTGGCAATGTCTGGGAAAGAAAGAACAGGTTAACAAGGAGAAGATGCTTCAGCTTACAGATTAGAACACCTGGCATTAACATTGTCTGCAGCAATTCTTCTTTCTCAAAAGAAACCTCACTCTAAGACAACCATTTAGCATTGCTAAACTAGACTGTGAAACCTGTTGAAAGGTAAATACCAGAACTCCTGGCCCATCCTCCTCCCAGCAAAGGAAATAGCCCAGAGTGCACAGAGAAGAGTTCAATATATGGGACTCTGCTGTACAGAGGATGAGGAATGAGATCACAGTTCCTGAGTTCTCTGCAGTTCAATGATCCTATCTTCCAGCAAGACTGGGATCCAAAACCAGCAGCAGAACTGTGCTGTAATGTAATGTAATCTCTAAGAGAAAACAAGTCAGCTAGACTGCTGAAGGCCTGGAGAACTCTACCAGGGTCTCTTAGGATTTAGCTTCACATCCAATGCATATCCATCCTGTAAGGAAGTGAGATCCCTGGCAAACCAGCCGTCTTCTACTTGCAAGGTCTTTTGGCCTCTGACTCAGGGTTTGGACAGATTACCAAGCAGGTGGAGCATGGGGAGGATGGAGAGAGGATGGATTTAGTTCTCATTCCTGCAGTCTACTGTGGCTCTTTGCCACAGTGGGAAATCTTTGCCTATTTACAATTCACAGACCTCTTTTAGTAGTCTCACATACCCGTATGCTACAAGCTGTACCATTGCTGTGACGGATTAAAATGTTGGAACAGAGCAGCAACATTTCTAGCCATGTCCTTCAGGACCTACAGCAAGGCTTCATTCATCTTCATTGTTACAATGCATTGGGACTCTTGGGTGAAAGGTGCATGAAACCATCACGATAACTCATACACTGTCACTTACTTTCACAGCCACCTGCAAGGGAGTGGGGTCGCTGGGGATCCCTGTCACCTGCCCTTCATATACCTCACCAAAGGCTCCGTGGCCCAAACCCCTGGACAGACCAGAGAAGACAAGAAGGTTTTACTACAGAGAACACACATTATAACACTGTGGACACAGCTCACAGAACTGGCTCACAATTGTCATGGCAGTGTAACAGGGAGAACTGGATATTGACAATATGCAGGGGACCAGATCTTGGTGAGATTCTTCATGGACCTACATTTTATTTAATTGGAAGGGAAAGCAATCCATGGAAGTGAACATTCCCCAGTGAAATTGAGCTGCAGGCATTGCAGCACATAACAGAGAGCACTCATCTATGGCTTTGGTATCAGTGCTCAGTGGTGGGTGCTCCAAAACAGATTAATAAAGACAGGACTTTAGTCTTGGTGTTTACACACCCTAAACACATTAACAGTTCCCCTGATATTTCTGCATCACCATTAAACAAAACATAGAGCAAGAAACTACAAAGCACGATGATTTTCAAAAGACCTGAATTCTAAACCAAATAACTTTTCCTGATTTATTGTGTGATTCTGGGCAAGTACCTTAGCCAATAAATGGTGATGACAGTGCTTTGTAAAGCACTCAGCTCTAAAAATTTGTGTTGAGAATTGTTTCTGGCAGTGAACATATTATGAAAGTTACAGTTTTATTTTGAATAAGATTACAAGAAAAAGAGAAAGGAATAAGAGTAATCATACAATAGATCCCGTCTTATGTCCTTGTGATACAGATTTTGCGTATCTGTTTATTCAGTTCTCAACTGGAACAACTATTGCTATTTCACATCAGTGGCCTGTCACAATGACATGGTGAAATATGGCAGAGGATGAGGTTGCACCCCAAATCCCGAGTCCCTCTTAACCCTGCTTGGGCTGCACATTGGGCAGTAGTACTTCCAGCCTCTAAGGAGGCACTCCTGCACCTCAGTCTGGGGAAAAGGCTCTTGATAAAGCTCTTTGCTACAGCATGCACTCTCCTGTTAGAGCCAGGTGTGGGCTGAAAGCTGCATTGATTCTGTTCTCTGCTGTATTCAGTGGACTGCTTTTGCATGGGCTGTTGCCCTCCTGTCCACATAAACAAGGAGGAACAGTCTGCTCTGCTGTTGCATAAGCTCTGTCTCTAGTTTTGCCAGGGTAGAACCAGTCTGGGCAGTGAAACCACATTGATTGTTGCCTGTGACTCAACCACTTTGTGTAATAACATTTTCTAGGTATCAACTTGAGACACCATTCTTGGCTCTGCCTCACCAACCTATTACAAACTGAGGGGATAAACCAAATCTTTACAGCTCATAACTCACCCTCCTTCCAAAAAGCCCACTTTCCCTTCCCTTGTCAATTCCCAGCTTTATCCTCTGCTATCTGCTTGCCATACTTCAAAAATTCTTTCCAAGTCCAAGTGAGAAAGGAAGCAGCAGCACAGGGCACACTGGAAACCTCCAGGTGCAGTCCAGCAAGATGTGCAGGCAAGGGGGAATGAAATAAGAGCAAAACATTGCAGACTGCATAGACTGCTCTGAGCATCATTTTTGCAGCACCTTAAGCTTCCCAGTTTTCCAAGGACTCCTGCTTCCACTTTTTTTTTTGCTTAACACTGTATGGTACCAGGGTACCAGTCACATTCACAAGTATCCTGCAGTAGAGCAAAGTGTACAAGAACTCAGAATTTTCAAGTTTTTCTTAGGAGACACTTATAAGTTTTCCAGAAGTTCTCATCTAGATGTCATTAGCTTGCTGGTTTTATATCCCTGAGTTTTTAATACTGTCTGGCATTTTCATTGCTTTCCTTTCTATTGCACTTAAGGATGTCATTGTCTTTACCAAAGATCTGATTTACCATCAAAGATTTAAAAAAGCCTCCTACAAGCTTCAGCCACCCCAGAATTTCATCAGTTCATGGCAGTGGGCCATTCACTGCATAGCCTGTAAAAGATGTAACCAAATTACTGGCAATGAGTATTCAGTTCTCCTCACAATCCCAGGAGATGAACACTGCTCCTGTAGAAGGTCAAGGTGAATGCCAAAATCTAGTCCCATCCACATGAGCCTAACTACTGCAGCTTTACATCTTATGAACCTAAAAGTGTGCAAGAATTTGCACAAAGCTGTGTGTTCACACCTCTTAGGAGAGCCAGGATATGTGGGGTTACAGTGTGAAGGATGGCGAAGGCAAAGATGAATTTACCGGATGAGGGAGATGTTTTTTCGAGGCACCTCTTTAAGGTCACTAATGGATGTGGTCTTTCCTGCAAAGCAGTAGTTGGGGTTGTAGTCTGTCATGATGGTGGAGGTGCGCAGCTTGCTCAGTTTGTACTCTGGGCTCTGCAGCTCCATCTGCATGGCTTGCAGCTCCTGGTGCTTGCGGCGGTACACTAAACGTGGAGAACACAGTTAAGCACGTGCAGAGACTGGGTTTGCCACAGCCCTGCTCACTGGGATTCACCGTGGTGTGGCCAGACTTGAGGGAACCAAACCAGCCAGTGACACTGGCATATTTCATACAGATAGCAAATGGGATCTGAAGATATCCAGGAGCCTTTGATTTACATGACTTATGAAGAAACAGGCTTGCTCATGGGCTATCTGGAAACAGTGAAATTAATTTCACTTGGAGAGATGTCAGAGTTCACAGTTCTGATGTTTCTGTTCTGCTCTATTTAGTTTAACCAGACTTTCTAAATACAAGTCCAGTTTGAAACTTGAGGGAGCTGGGGTTTAACCAACTTTCCTAAATCACAGAGAAGTGACTAAAGTGTGAAATGAATCATCATATTGTTCAAAATGTATAGCCTAAGCTGTTTCCTCAGAATAATACATTGTACACAAAAAAAAGCTATTTTTTCTAAACTTCCTCTGTTTCTAAACAAGAGAGTAGGACTACATTTGAAGTCAGTTTATGGTAGTGTTATATTCCTTGCATTGCTTCATTGCTACTTCTGCAACACCATTAAAAACCACACCTTAAAAGAAGACATCCTGAGGATATTCCTTGAAATAGTAACTGATATTGCAGGATTTTTTCTAAAAGAAGATGACAATCATGAGCAGGTTAAATCACTATTGATTTCTGTGGGAGCTGGATTGAGCCCAGAGACTGTGACGGTAATAGTTATTGCATCTTCTCCAGCAGATGTTGCTCAGGGGAAAAATTTAAGGGGTAAACATGCACTTGCAAAGGCAGATGGATGTAATGACCTATCCACAAACCCTTCCTGTCCTCCATTTTCCTCCTCATTGCCTTTGCTTTGATTTTTTAAATCGTTGCCCTTTCCTGAGATGGAAAAGATAGGCTCGTTGGATGGAAAGAGGATTACTCTTCCAAGCCTGAGAAGTATTTAGTGATTGTAAAAAGGTACTGTCAGGACAGAAATCATAGATGTAGGACCATGTGTGTGCAACTGATAACTCCTGAAATTCTTAAAACTGAAACAGCTGTGCAAATCTAATTTCCTGCTCTAGGTTCATCCCTCTCCTCCCCAAACCATACATAGAGTGTGGACAAAGAAAGGTGGCAGAGCCATGGTTTTGCCTAAATCCTGAATCCCTGACTGCTTTTCATTGATTCAAATCTATTCTGCTTGCACCAAAAGCAGGTGAGCGATTGTTTAGAACAAGAACACAAAAAGTTGAAAAATACCTTTTAGAATTTCAAACAAAAACGCCAAGAATACCCACACCCTACTAAGTAGCAGTTTGTGAAAGGGGAACCTATGTGACAGTTTAAGCTTAAATGTCATACATTAAGAGGTGAAATCTGTACATAGGCACACAAATAAAGAAGCTTTTAGGCATTAAACAGCACCAGATCTCACAAAACCAGAAGCAGCTGTGTTCTGGCAGCTTCACAGTGCAACACAAACAATAATGTCTCTTTGGAGATGCAGTCAGTAACTGAAGCCTCCTTGAATTGGTCATTGTGGTTAGAAACAACTACAGAAATCTGAAGTTAAGATGTGTGTGGGAAGGTGTCATTAAATTCAGCAGTAGCTGAAAACCTGAATCCTTTTGCCTCTCAGGGCCCAATTATCCCTTGCTCAGATCCAGCCCTCATATGAAAATTTCTTTTTCAGAGAAACACTCACCTATCATGATTCCTGAAAAAGCCAAAATTAAAGCAGCCACCAATGCTGAAGTCACTACAGACAAGACCAAGGAGAAAGGGAGGCGAACCACTGGCTCAGCTGCAACAGAAAGGAGAAGAAGGAATTATATATTTGAAATTATCTTCCAGGAGCCACTTTTTTGCCATCAAATTTTTTTCTGCTCTTCCTTCCATTTACTCATCTGCTGATGAGTAAACAGTGTAGGAGCAACCTCTGGCACGACCAGTTGTCAGGATCTATGACTTCTCATACTTCATTGTTTCACTTTCCTCAATTAATATCAAGCCATTAAAACAGATGGTTCACTATCAATGAATTAACATGCAAACTCCCTGGGTGTGAAAACAAGACCATAAAAGTCAGGGGCAGGAGGTTAGGGGGGTGGAAAGAACATTACATTGTCAGGGTTAAAGTACTGCTATCAGTGCCAAATCACAGCAAAAGCAGGAGGAGGACTGCAATATAGCATCTCCTAAATGCATGTAATCCAGGCAGAAGAACCTGATAGCAGTGTAGTGAAACTGCATCCTCATGTGGGATGATGCTATTAAGGTTTACTTCACCTTGACAAAATGACCATACTTTTTACCCATCTTACAGGCAGGAATGGTAAAAACACAACAATTTTCTCATGTCAGTAACAAAGCTAAAAGCAGGATCCCAAACCCCTGGGGTGACCTGCTCTAACTGCTGCACAAGAATATGAAGCAAACCTATTAATGGAGCTCTGAGCACCTGGTTTTGAAATAAAGGCAAGTACAGGCAATGTGCTTGGTTTTTCTCAGAGAAATCTTGCACAGAAATTCTCACAGTTTCTGAACTTTTACCTTAATTGCTGAAATCCACAGGAATAATATTTTCCTTCAACTTGCACTTTTTTTTTTTTTTTTTTTTGTTTGTTCTTTAGAGAACTGGGCTGGAATTTAAGTTCAGCTGGAAAATTCTTTCAGCAAGAAAATTTTTAGGATTTCAGAGCAGACTCTGAACAACAGCACAAGCAGGCACAAAATTTGACTCTTCTCAGATCTGCCTCGAATACCAAACTGTGTTTTGTATACTCTAGAGCAAAGCAACACTGCTGCTCAGTGCCCCAGTCCTCAGCATTAATGAGGCTGTATCCTGGCAAAATAGCTCTGCAGCATACACCAGCAAGAAAGAAGGTAACATTCAACTGCAGCCAGGTTTAAGAAAGATTAGACAGTACTTTCAGGATGTTTTACAGCCCAAAGCTTTTGGCCCTGCATTTTTTGTCCCACATGTTAGCAGTACCCCACACACCTACTTACCTGTGCAAGACACACCATCCTCAGCCAACTCTGTGCCTGGCTCACAAAAGCAAATGACTTTTTGAGTCTCAAGATCAACATGGCACTCGTCCATCTCACAGTGACTGCAATTAAGGTGCAGCCTAATTTCCACCTCTCCGTGCCCCTCTGTCACTAGGGAGTGGATGAAGAAGCTGAGTTAATTACTGTAAAGATCATTCTCATAATTTCCTTGGGCTCACCCTTTTCTTTCCTAGCCTGTACTCCCTTGAAGAGCAATCACTGCAATATCAAAACTTTCTGGCTGAATCTACCAGGCCAGAGTGCATCTGTATTTGAAAATACTTCTGGCTGTTCTAAAGCAAACATTTTGGGTTTTTTAACAAGTGTTTTTGCTGTTTTCTGAACACATTGCAAGCATATTAAAGACACTGGCTTCTGGGAAAACACAGGTTGGAGTGGCAGTATTTATCACTCCCATGCACTGCTGGGCAGCACTTGGATATTTTGCCAAGGGACACTCTAAGGAACTTGCTTGTTAATGAATAGTCAGGTGTTTTGTCTGTTTCTTTTCCTGAAGTATCTGAGCTATAAGGCTCTGTTATCACTTTCCTTGTCCAAAGTTATTCTGTAGGCTGGTAGACTGTACTGCTGGGAGTGTTTCCTAGTAGGCTTGATGTTTCATTTCCCTGATTTTTTTTTCTACTACTTCTGTCTATTCTCTGCTGTACTGTATATACTTTCTGCCTTCTCATGTTCGTGACACTGAGCTGTACCCCAAAAGGTTGTAAGGGGTCCTACTATTTTTAAAATGAAATAAGCCCACGAGAAGACTTCTGACCAATATGAATACCTTTAAGTGCTGGAGTGTATAAAGTACCAATTGGATTAATAAAGGACACACCATCCTCCCCATCCATCTCTGGGTCATTGTCCACTGCAGCATTGCCACCTATGTCAAACCAGAAGTTACCTTAACAGACTAAGGCTCATAAAACAAGAAAACACAGATAAACATGGCAACATGCATGAATTCAGCATATTTAGGGAGACATCCAAATGAAAAAAGAGAAAAATTAAAGCATTTAATATATAGGGAATATTTAGCAAGTTGTGGCATGAACTACTGGACTTTACCTCTAGAACTTCAATTAAATAATAGAAGCTTGTGAAAATCAATTAGCCTGTTTAGGTAGACTGTTGCAAATTAAGGCACAAACTTCATCTCTAACCATTTAGATATGCTGTGAAACATACAAGACCTTCTCAAAATTTATGTAGCCAAGAGACTGGAAAGCATCAGTACTCCAGGGCTAAGTTAGTGCCCTTGCTGATCAAGGTAAGTACTGTGTCAGCAGAGGGAATTAATAAACTTGTGTCCTTCCTCTCCTCTGCACCCTAAAAGCAGAGTGGTCCACCAGAAGTGGGGACTGAAGGAATTTACGAGTTGCTCATTTGTGTTTGAGCATATAGAACATACCAGAAGCAAAGTATGGGCAATACATAACAAATATTAGAAATACAGTATAGGCCATACATTTTGTACTTCAAGCATGCAACGATTCCCCCACCCCACCCAAAACCAGCTTTTTCCCTTTAATTGTCTTCAGTGAAATAAAAAAAACCAAACATGATGTTAGTTATTCTGTTGGAAAAATAAGCATTATGCAGGAACATTGGTACAAAACATGTACTTAATAATTTAAACTCATTACTTCCTCTCAAGATTTCCAGTCAAGACTTCCAGTTTACCATATACTTTATTTGAGCTGTGGAGAACCAGGGGTTAAAGAGTCCACCACAGCACAGATGGCTGCAGAAACTATGTGGTCCAGGAGACTATAGGTTAGTAGAGATCTTGACTCTGGTCCACACCATTTGTAATCAACATAATGCCATCTGACAGCTGCCCTGAGACACACAGGCACATGAAATTAGCTCCTTGTTGGCTGAAGTCATATTAAGAGGGGTGCTGGCTGGCAGCCTGAGCTCCTGCCCCAGAGACCACCTGTGCAGGACCAAGACTGACCCACAGCAGGGCAGGGGAGGAGCTGCATCTCTCCCCTGGTATAAAGCCAGTCTCCAGGACCAAAGTCCTACAAGCAGCAGGAGCACATAGCTGTGGCTCCTCCTCCAGCACTGGCACTCCAACATGAAAGGCTCAGGAATCTCAGCAAGGTTCTTAATGTCACATTTTTCAGAGTGCAAAGCCAGGGATGCAGCTGAAGGACTGGAATCTGGCTCTTTGCTCAAAGACTAAATGCCATAAGTTCATCTAGTGCTAAAAAAGGCAACACACAGACATACTAGTACATAACAGTCAAATATGCTAACTACAGGAGAGTTATCATCAGCATTTTGCTGATCATTAGCACTAAAGGAGGGGAAGGGACACCTTGAACACGAAGCCACTTTACCTATATATCCTCCGCCTCCTCCACCTGAGGAGCACCCCCCTCCACCCCCTCCGAAACCCCCTCTTGTCTCCCACCCCCACTTCTTCATGGCCTGGGGGCAGGATCTTCCTCCAGTAGCACCTTCCAGCAAGGATTTTCCTGACCACAGGAAGGAAGTGTTATCATTCCAGCCACCTCCACCACCTGCAGTTGAGAGAAGAGAAAAGGCACAGCAAGGGGTTACTTTTTGTGTAATAAACACTGCAGGGATCTGCAGGACAAGCATCCCTTCAAAACACCTCAGCTGAAAGTCATCACCTGCACCTCTTTTCACCTACCATACAAGGACAAGTATCTTCTGTAGAAAATGTAAAAAGATAACCCTACCTACTCTCCAACCACTTATTTCTGGTTTACAGAGCCTTCCATTTCTCTTTGACTAAAACACTCTTGAAAAAAACCAATGCCAGTTCTACAGCAGAACAAATTGAATTTATTGAAGGGGGTGTGAAAACATGTCCCACTGCTGCTCTCCACATAACATACTTACCAGTGACTCACTTTCAGCTGTTGGTTGCTCAGTCTAAGGTCTCCTCACAGAGACTTCTAGGCATGGTGCAATTATGCTCTTTCTGCATAAGCCAGAGAAACTCTGAGTATGTCCACACAGCACAAAGCAGTGCAGGGAGCAGGATAGCCACACTGGCACTGCAAACTCCCACATCAAAAATCAGACAACTTTGTTTATGAGAGGTACTACATTATTCTGGGAGAATGTTTCCATTCCTATGGCTATACCATCTCAGATACCCTCATTTATGCCAAGTATCCCACACTGTGGGTCCCTTCTATTTGCATTTGTTATAATCCTCTGCTCCCCCTGAACTGTATTTTCAGTTTTGCCTCACCATCTTGTGAGGCAATATTCATAAAGGTTTCCCACACATTCACAAAGATTTTCTTAAAAGGAATGAACTTTCCTTACCTGCAGCTCCTGAATTTCCATTCAACCCTGGAATAGAGGAATCATTCTCCAGTCTTTCTGGATGAAATGTGTCCGTTTTGGCCCTGTAGGCCCTGCCACCACCCCCTGCTGCAATTATCAAGGGGACTGGTTCTCCGTTCTCCATCTTAACAAATTCAGAAATAAAGGCAATGTTCAAACTGAGTCAGACATGTAAATGGAAATTCAACCACATGATAGTTACAGCATGTTGCACCAAGCAGGCATCTAGGACTGCTCAGCACTTCCATTGCATTATTTATGCACCTACACCCAGAAATTTAATGAATAGAAAATTGAGGAATAGTCCTACCAAGTTCTGCTACAGGAAACAGCAGTGTCAGTAGCTCTATGAATTGTATCTACCATGGTGGTGGCTCTTAGAAAGCCTGTAATGTCCCATGTGATGATTCTTATCAAATGAAACAGCTAAGGAGCATTGTTCTGCACAGTCTCCTCTGGCAAAGGACTGCCTGAAACCAGAGTTTGGAATGAGTACTGTCTCAGCTAGCACAGGACAGGAAATATCAGTGGTCAGGAGCTACAGGACTGCCATCAGAAAACATTCAGGCTATCCTCAACTTTCCTTGTCAGGCCAATGTGTAGCTGAAGTCTCACATTCTACAATGATAGAGTTGAATAAGTCCTGCAGAATTTGCCCCTTGCTGTAAAACTATTCTTCAGCATCTCAGTTTTTATTGAAAAAACCTAACCCAGTTCTACCCATTATGTTTGCAAAGGATACTCCAAGCCACTGGAGCAGGTGTGGCCATACTGCAAAGCAGTTCAAAGAGGTGTGAAGGGCCAAGCCAGATCCCTACAACTTTCAAGTGGAAATTAAGGATACCCAGAGGTCACTCTGTGGACCCTCTCCCTGAGGTGCATAAAGGATTTCTCAGAGGCAGGTGGCAGGATGTGCTGATGCTGAAGGTGCATGGGGACTGTTTCCATACCTTAAATATGTAAGTGGCCCCGCCCCCGCCTCCGCCTCCTCCTGCCCATTCACTGACACTTCTGTTCACACGAATCTCCTCCTCAATCACGTTGTTCTCTCCGATGCAGACTTTCTGAATAACATCATTGCTCTGCAAACAGAAGGCCAGGTCTGAATTCAGGTAAGAAACCTCCATGCCCTTGTACACCTTTCACTGTCCCAGAGCAAGAAATTGTCCTCCCGTGAAACTACATGGCCAAAACCAAGTGAATGCTTTCCTAGAAGAATCTGGCTTTTTGCCTCAGCCTTCACCAGAAGAATTTGTTGCCATTTTTAATTGAATTATTTTGAAGCAAGCTCAGTGCTGATATCTATTACAATGTAAAGTGACATGTCATGTTTTACATTATATTATCATGTAAAACAGCTCCATAAAATGTAGCAGAATTTGCTGCAAATATTTCCCAGCATTAACAGTCTGTATTTCATAAGTGGAGGAAGGGAGTAACTCAGCAAGGATGTGCCTTGTCCCATGTCACACGACAGCCAAATGGCAGAGACAGGGAGAAGCCAAGTTTGTTTACCTCATTTCCAGTCCTCTATTGGTTGAGGCCAAGTTGCTAATGTGCTGTTGATTTTAGTAGCAATTTTACCAGTACCTACCAAAACAGCAGCAATCTCATCTTTTGATTGCAATGTTCCTCTGATGTTAATGAAAATACCTCACTAAAAATCCTCCATATTTCCTACTTAGCATTTTTTCCCTTCCATCAATTATCACTGAACATAGTGGACTTTCTGTTTTAGGCAAATCCCTGAACTCACTAACTGATTTCAATCACAACATTAAACCACAATTTATCCCTGCTTCAGGACTATGGCCTAAGTATTTTTTTAGTTTAAAACTGGAGCACTAAAGTGCACGACAAGGACTCTTCTGTGAGCATTTTCAAGTTGCTACCTTTGTTTCTAGCTTATTTGACTTTACAGGTTTTGTGTCAGTAACACTATTTTGTTATATTGCACATATATTGCACACTGAAACTAATAAACCAAAAACACTTTTAGGGGAAAATGCACAAACATTTGTTATAGTAGGATTGACCTGCTTCCTTCTACTTTCATGTATGTTTTCTTTAGGAAGAAGAACCAGATAAAACCATGCTCAAATTCCAAATTATTCTGCTGACCACAAAATATCTTCTCAGTGGTGCCAGAGAACGAACGGCATTCATTCTGTGTGTGCCTTGTCTAAAGAACTAACAGTCCTCCTTTCCCTGTTTTTTTCCCTCTTCTTAATTGATTTGGAGTTGGGTGGGAATGATTAATAAAATGACAAAGTCAATGACCCAAAGGAACCACTAGATTACAAAAAAATATAATCCTTCATGGCAAAGACATAACTGATTACAATCCAATCTAGTAAAAGTCCCCTCTACGAGTCAATGCAATCTCTTTGCCTCAATGAAAGAATTACATTAGCCCTCAATAAATTCTCACTAAGATTACAGTGGCCTGCAATTTAATGAGTCCATATATTACCCTCAGCTGGAATGTCCTAGTTAAAGACGGTGGATGAACGTTTGAGTTAGGCCATTTCTCATTTCAAAAAGGCTTTATATTAATGGTTTGTTTGTAGATATGTGTAATTCTAGTTTTAACATTATTTACTTCAGCAGCCAGCCTTGAGAACCCCTCTTACTTGTCTATATCCTTCAACCTTTCTCTGCTCTAACAGACTGCTAAGCTTTCATCTCTTGGATGCCAGCCATTAACAGCTGAGAAATGCACATCATTTAAATGTCCGGTTCAAACCTGTACTTGAAATTTCATCAGATAATGCTTAGTTTGCTCCATCAGAGTGTCCTATTCCCACATCCTCCTCCAAACAATAAATAAACTACTGTGCATGCAAATAGTGCCCATCTTTCTGTCCAGACATTTGCAGCAAGGGTTGGTTAGTAACATAAAAATCAGGACTAACCCAACAACAGTTGATCTTTCCTATTCCCATATGGAGAACACCCAAGCAGGCCCTGTGATGTGGGTGTCTCTAGAGTATATGATAATGGCAGGCCTGGGCTCAATGGTGGAACAAGGGCAAAACCCTTCAAAGTCAGCCTTGAAGACTGATCTCCAGAGGGATGGGAGGCAGAGCTCCAGGTCTTTTGTCTCCAAGTCCCCATACAAGTGCTCTGAGATACTCAGATCAGTCAGGAACCTGCTGGGTAATATCAACAGGGTAACAGGGCCCAAATGTTTAAAAGGAGAGAGAAGAGGGACATGGTGCTTCATGTTCTCATGGTCTCCAAGTAAAACTACACCTGTTCTTGACTCCTACAGCCCCAAAACTTTTTCTGTGTGAAAAGACCATGGATTGCTAGGAGGGATGAAGGCAAAAAAGAAAGGCAATCACTTACACTAGGACAAGCATCTTCTCCTTGCTGTCCCACCAAAATATACAGTGTATCATCCTTCTGGAGATCAAAAATTCCCAGCACAGACACTCCGTGGGACCGCACCATGGTGTTCTTCCCTCCTTTCCCACCTGCAGCTCCATAGCCTGAGATGCTGCAGAAAAAAAGAAAACAAGAGGCTGCCACCTGAGCTCTCCCAGGCAGGTGGAAAGAAGCACAAACCACTTCTGAGCACTAAGCATTTTGTACACCTGAACATGGTGTCACAAAGCTGAACTCTGAGGACCTGACATTCTAAATAAATCTAAACCCAAAGCCTGAAGACTGTTTTTCTGCTCTGTTTGAATCTGTGAGCTTGGGCAGCTAAAAACAGATTCTTTCACATTGATTATTGGGCAAACACTGCTGAGAACAGAGTAAGCAAGTCCCTATAGTTTCCAGCTTAAATAAATGAAACACATCTTGTTTCCCAGAAGGCGCATCCTTGAGAAGTTTGCAGCAAGGAAGAGAAAGAACAGCAGGAGAAGAACTGGTAAAAATAGGACATATGGCTAAAGAGAACATTAAGCATGAGATTGACAGAGGGAGATTTTGAGAAAGCAGACAGCATAACGGGTCCTGGTAGCATGGACCAGATGGAAAACAGCTCTCTTATTCCCAGGACCAGAGGAATACAGAAAGAAAAGTGTATGGAGATGACACTACTTGCAGTAAACAAGGAAGGCAAAAGCTCCCTGGCCAGACTCAGGGTGATCAGGAACATCTCACTGGGGAGTGGCCAGGTTCCACACAGGCTACTTCAGTCTCAGTTGAGGCTTTGGGATTTTTATTTTAAACAGTCAAGATTCAGAGGTACTTACTGTTGCTGGTGTACCTAAAGATGTCTGTAACACTGTATTTCTCAGCTCCTCCCTCTCCCTTCCTAACAATGGACATACTTAAAGCAGCTTTTAGCAAAGGGCTTCAAAGTACTTTTTAAACATCATGATAAAACACACATTTCTGCTGCAACAAAACAACTTTCTGAGCAGGTGAATGACGGTACAGCAGCTCAGTTTAGGTCTCAAATACACAGGTAATTGTCCACTGACATTGGTAGCTTTCCAGCTATTTCTGTGAGAGCAAAATTCCACCTGGAGCATGTAACCAGAGACTGCAGGACTCAGAACTCAAAAATTGCTCTCAGCTTCCTACCAGGCACAGCTTAGGTGCTCTGCTTTAACACCTCTTTTCCTCCAGCACCTGGCTTCTCTCTGCCCAGCATAGTCCTGCCTGCAAACAGGCAGTGTCTCATAAAGCATATTAGATCCTGGCAATGTGACATGATTATGTTCATGCCACTGCTGATAACCAAAGCAATCAGTCCTCAGTCAGGCTGTACCAGAGCCAGCAGAAAAAGTGATGGACACAGCACTGGGCCACCCTGAACAGATGCTGCATGAATCTGAAGACTGAGTTGATTTGCTGTAGAATTTTGCAATGGCTAATGAGGTGCACTACCAGGCACAGCAAGCTGGCAGGACTAATTGGCTGCCAGTAGGGGCCATACTTTTCCATGTAAGAACAGATTTTGCATACAGGCAGTGATATTGGAAAGTTCAGGAAACCCAGACTGGCCTCATCCAAAGGCTGAAGACAACCAAAACCCAGTATATTCAGGTGACAGCCACTCCCTATTCAAAATGGGTGTCAGTATTTAAACAGTTATCTTCAAACTTTAAGCAGATCCCTTTCATTAGGACCACCTTTCTTTTACAGGAGGAAGGAAGCCTTTTAACCATATTGGCCCTGAAGAAGTTCAGCCCATCCAGAGCAAGAATATAGAGTACCTTCCATTGCCTCCCTTCTATTTTTTTACTATGACACTTGTGGGATCTAAAAAAGAAGCTCACACCTTCAGGAAGGGTCAGGATGTGCAGAGTGCAAAACAGAGCTGGAGAAAAACATGCACCCTAACATCCAGGTTATGGGAAACACTCGAGCTAGACTTGAGAGTATGAGAAAATGCTGTGCCTAGGCTGGCTGACTCAGAATGACACTTTTTTGCACACCACTGGCTGTGTTCTTGTGCCACCTTACAGGAAGGGACCATAGAGATGAGAGGACAGTAGAAGTGACCACAAATGGAGCGCTCAGCAAAGTGGACCTAAACCTCTTCCTTTAAAAATGAAAAGAATAAAGGATGGTAATGTGTAATTTATTACAGTCCACTTGTCTCATTCTTGGTCATAAGACCTAGATGACCAGACTTTGTGAATGCTTAGAAGGAAATTTTGAAACAAAAAAATATTCTTTTATAATGTTCAATTTCATTGTAACACAATGTGAAGTCCAACGGGAGTGAACCAGAGCATGTAAAACATGAGCAGTTTTCAAATGTTGGCACTAGAGTGTATGGCAGCCTACTCTGACCTTCACAAATGGTGGAGTTTTATGGGTGTGGTTGGTTTGTATTGGCAGATTTTTGTGCAAAATAGAGCTGTCTGTATTTTAATAATGCATATTCTGCCTCATGTTCA
Organism: Muscicapa striata striata; assembly: GCA_030060385.1. NCBI lineage: Eukaryota > Metazoa > Chordata > Aves > Passeriformes > Muscicapidae > Muscicapa > Muscicapa striata. The sequence continues at coordinate 84,928 of JAREIS010000084.1, forward strand.
CAAAATCAATATTCTTCCTGAGCAATTACAGGAGTGTACATTACACAGTGTAAAATACTGATATGGCAGAACATCAGCTTTCCTGAGAGCCCAGCAGCCAGCAGGAGAGTTTTCTCCCTGGGTCAGGTGGTCCAGCAGTGCCCATCAGGAAAACTTACAGGACCCACACTGCAGCAGGACCGCAGGGCAGAGCTAAACACAGGCAGTAAGTCCAGACTCTGGGAATTGATATTGCAACTTGACATTTTCCTAGGGCTGTCCCATGCTGGCGGACTCTGCTTCCCCTTCAGCAGGCCAGAATCAGGAAGATGTCAAGTTAATTTAAGCCCACAATTGCCTCCTGCTTTCCCCAGGCTGTGAATTTTCTACTATAGCCTTAAGAGGTGCAGAAGAGAATGCCATCCCTGCATATATATATATATGTTATGCATGACATTACATCTATTATCTATACAGAACCTAAAAGTCTGTTAGGTCATTTACAGGAATTAAATAGACAGGTCACCCCTGCAGGGCCCAGGGCTTGCATTGTGCAGCAAAAAACCACCTTACAGTTGCACAGGAATTCTGGCTCTTCTTGGACTCTGATATTAAAGGAATGACAGTGCTGTAAAGCTTCTGGACTGTTTTGCCTGTTCATTTTTGGGCTGTACTTTATAACCATATTTACTGGATGCTGGTTCTGAAAAATTCTATTCACCTCAGGCAACTCCTTGTTGATAGCTGGGTAAAATATGCTTTCTGCATTACCATCAATCCTTGTAGGAATAGGCACTCAGGCAGAACTTGTGCCTAGCCTAGCCAGTTTCTCAAAACTGCTTTGCCCTAGACCTCTATTAGAGACTGACATCTAGCCTTCACATTAGCATTCTTATTCAATATAAAGGGGAAAAAAAAAAAAAAAAAAAAGATGGGATCAGAAAACTAACTGAAATTTGTTCAAAGCCTTCAATGGAATGTTTTGCTTTGAAATCCAAGATTCCATCATTGTTTTCAACACAGAATGCTGTATAAAAACCATCCTAGACAGTCACTGGTTCAAAGTAAGAGGAATTCTTACAAAATGATGCATGTAATGGCTTCACATCACTATTCAGATACAGTGAACTACCCTTCGATTGTACTTCTTTCCCAAAAGAAGCAAAAAGAAAAAAATGATTGGTAAAAATCTGATTAAGCAGCATTGAACCGTATCTGATCATCTCTCTTTGAAAATAACTCCACAGGGGGATTTAAGTGTTAGAACCCTCAGTATCACAGAGCCTACCTTTAGGTGGCTGGCTTCCAAAATCAATTCTACTGTGGTAAGCCAGGCTTACAAGCTCAACTTGCTGTGTCTAGATTCAAAAAAGTGAAGATGCTGAGCAGAGGTTGATGCAAGCTGCCCTGTAAGAAATTCTGACACATGGTTGTGCCTTCCATGACAAGTGAATGGTGGGAAAACCCTGTTCTGGTCCCAAGGCTCAATGAATGACAAATGGAAAATTCATTCCTCTTACTCTGGGGAGGTGAAAATGCTTCATTTTCAGCTACTGATAAAACTCTCCCAACCTGTAACCATTTAGGCTAAAGATTTGGCTGCCTCAGGAAGTTTCTTCTCTTTCACCAAAAAATTTGCATCTTCCAGTGAACAAATCTGAGATGGGAGAGACTGGAAATCAAAGGCTCAGTGATAAGCAAAACCCCAGCAGATGTGGCCAAACTTCTGAATGTAATACTTCAAAAATGCCTAGCTTGTATCTGCAGCTTGGACAGTTTCAAACACAGACACATCACAACAATCAGAGACAGCTCCCTTACCTGTATGTGTTGGTTGCTGGTACTCTCCAGATCTGAATGCCCTGGAGAATCCCTTCAGCTCCCACCACCACTCTGAGCTTGGAGTTCCTGTAGGCATCATTGCACTGGCTCTGCGTGGGGCCATAGGGTCCACTGGCACCACAGGTTGTGAACAACCACTGATCTGAAAGGAGGACACGTGCAAAGCATGACCCCAACATCCAAAGACCAAGTAGTTCTGATCTTTAGCTGCTCTGCTTCTTGGACCAAGAGCAGAACTGGCCCTGAGGTTTTAACCCAAACAAATATCCACAGAATTATTTTAAAAGGCTCATTGTTCTGTGTATCTCAGTGTTTGACAGCTTTTCATTAACATCTCCAGAAATCTATCACAACAATAAACACAGTTTTATTTTTTCTAAGGCTCAAAAAGGCAAAGAGGACAGAGTAGAGAAAAGTCCAACAGAGTCCTCCCAGTTTCAGGCTCTGCTCTCTGGGCTGTAAGTGCTCATCCATAATCTCAAGGCTGGTGCATTCTAGCCCTTCCAGTTTCTAGAGACATTTGGTTATTGAATTTATTTTAAATGGGGAAGTAACTGTTAATTAGATAAAAACCTGTTAATACAACCCATCACAGTGATTAAAACATAACAATAGATTAATTGCATTTTGAATAATTGTTTGCTCACAGGAGACTCAAATTAAGCTTCAGAAAGCAAAACATCTGACTGAGGCACGTAAAACAAGCATCCAGCTCTGCATTTTCTAGGCCAGATCTGTGGGTGTAAATCAATGCCTCCCTATTACAGTCATTTCCATCAACTGGAAGTACTAATCCTGTACAAACAGATTTCTGGAACAAGGCTTTGCTCATTTGTGCCTCAAAAAAATCTAATTTTTAAAATTTGAATACATGACGGTGACTATTATGTCCTTTTCCCTTAAAGATTCATTTCAGGGGCATTGTAGTCCCAAGACCACAATGCTTTCATAAAACCCACCTTGTCCTATTTTCTAGTATATCAGGAAATACTTAATATGCAATCAAAACTAAGATCTAGATGGTAAATAAGTGGACAAAGCATTTTTTGTGGACATGACATGATTTATCGAACATACTTATTAATAATCTAATATGCACAATCGAATAAACTCCATTAGGTAGCTCTATTGCCATTGAAGAGAAAAGATTTGGAATACATCTGAAGTTTTTTCTATTAATTACATTGATCCAGCCAGCCTTCCATATGGCCTCCTGACAGGGCACCACCCTTTCTCCACCAGCTTCCACAAAAGCAATGCCACACATGCAGATTCTTTTGGTGGTGACACTAATTAGTTCAGACAGGGCATTAATTGGACTCAATGACCAGGAGTTGGACTCAATGATCCTTGCAGATCCCTTCCAGCTTAGGATGTTCTATGATTAGCTTGACCTGCTTCTTGGAATTCAGAGCTATTGTCTAAGCTCATGTGGTCTAGAAATGATGGTCTGCATGTGTCTGGATCAGCAAGGCAAAAGTTCTGCCATTGCTGTTACTGGAGAGGTTCATCCTCCAGAAATACAAGAAAGCACATTAGCTTAGCCAGGAAAGAAGTCTGAATTACCTTTTCACAAACTAATCCTGAAGATGAGCTAACTTCCTTCTTACAAAAAAAGTTCAGTGAATGAAATGGATCAAATAATTTGACAGAACTTCAAGAAATAAAGCGACTGGTATTTCTGAATAACGTTGGTCATACAGTTGTGCAAAAATACCGCTCTGTAAGAAAATTTCCCAATCTAAGTACTGCTGAGAGAATAATCCTGTTTTACTGAAAAATCTACACCACCCCTCCTCAAAACTCCCCTGCAAAGGTCCTCTACAGATTTTGTCACTGTTACTTGTTTCATTTACATATTAATTTCACTTATTTCTCCAATCCTTCTGCAGTGAGTGACAGTATGAAATCTTAAAATTATTAGACAGCAAATGGAAGAATTTCCCTCTCCTCCTTTGCTTTGCATGTACCCCCACAAAAACCCCCAAAACAACAGCTAAGAGGGTAAAGGCACCTAAGAAAGAAAGGTCTAGAAGTTTCTAAAGCAAAATGCTTCAGAAGCTCTAAATAGTCTGGCACCAGAAGTTACTTGTGTTTATCCTTGCAAAACCCACCCCAAACCCAAAGGAAAATCTCACACTAACTGGAAGATGAGACTCATTCTGTCAGCTATCACAGTGATTTAACATTGCAATACCCCAGTGGGCTTAGCCACCTGCACTGAAACATATGTTTAGTAAAGCAGGCAGGTAAGTGGAACAATAAGAAACCAGTTGGATGTCTTCAGTGAAATATCAAACATGTTCCCAAAGGTAGATGCAGGTGACCTTCAAGGGGACAATAAGTCCAAAACATGAGAGAATCAAAATGGAACACTGGAAGTGATAAAACCTAGGACAGACCACAGCATGTGCAGACTGCTGCTATGGTTAAGCCTTACATTTCTGATCTAGTCCCTTGAAATAATACTTGTTCCTTAGATATCTGCCTACTTGACCTTGGAAAAATCCTCTCTAGACGATTCCACATGTAATACACAGCACAGCTGGACCTGAAACTGGCTGCTCTTGGCTCCCACTGGGTCCCAGGGACTGGGGATCATTGAACTACATCTTATTCCAAAATGCTTTGAAATGGCCCTCTAGTTCCTTAAAAGCCCTGGTGGAACAGAAGGAGAATGTCCTTCTGCTGTAGACCTTATGCCTTCAGACTCTCAACTGAAGCAACCAGATCAGCTTTTGTATTTTCTGCCTTTAGGGCAGACTAGAAGGGACTCACTTCCAGTGCAGAGGCAGTATCAGAAAAAAGGCAAACATTGCTGGAAATTTGAGATTAGTCAATCCACACTAAGATTTTAGAATCTGGTTTTTCAGAGCTTGAGAGGATGGGGAATGAAAAACCACAGATATGTTATGCCAGGGAGTATGATGTAAGGAACTTGGAGATGACTGAGCACAGGAGGTGTATCGTGGATTCCTAAAGTGGTCCTGTTGTAATGGATACAGTAGTGTATACAAGATTGTCTGTAAAGCCTCTCAGGTTCTGCAGCCACTGCAGCCAATGCTAGCAAGAATATTTATCTGCTTTATTCAGTAGATGGTTGACAAGAACAGGAAAAGATGTGTTTCAGAACTAGCAGAGCTGGGTAGTGATGTTTGCCCAAAACACTGCAGAGGGAAGACTGGCCCAAGTGAAGTCCATAGAGAGACTGCACCTGATTTAAACCAGCAGGGATTTTAGTAAAACCTACAGCCTGGTGTTGCACGATCTCCCCATTTGTCATTGCTGCAATGATGTGCAAACAGCTCTACTTCTGTTTATAAATACTGGAAGCCAGTCCAACATGGAACAGCTTTGAAATGGGACATAGTAAGACACAGGGAGAAGCTGCCCCTCATTTCAAGATAATTAGGACAGATGGATCTTAGTTATAGTTCTGGATACAGACTAAAATCCCCACACTTCCCCTCCTCCCCTCCTCTCTTACACACTTCACAAAGCCAACCCTCAGTGAGCAGATGTAACAGCAGCCCAAGATCTGAAACCACTAACCCAGCAGCAAAACAGAGTGCTGCCTGCCTTAATAACCCACCATTGCTTTTTTTAAAAGTAAGATTTCACTCCCTGCAAAGTATTGATTTTCTCTTGATTCTAGAAATTACTGCAGCATGTCTTATGAGCTCGGAGAGAGCATTTCTACAGGTTGCTGCATGCCACAGCAGTTTACAGTAATTCAGTTTGAAGCATTATTTTGATCTCCAAAGACTAAAGCAGCAGCACTGAATCGAAAATCCTTAAGTATCTTGGTGAGAAGCATGGATTTTTTCCATCTGTGAATAACTGTGGTTATTCATGTCCCTCCTTCCTTCTGCAGTGTGTAGCAGGATAACACTGCCAAGCACCTCACACACTGGGGGAAGAACAGTAGGACTCTCCAGGCTAAACCTCCCCCAAAAACTAGCAGATTGAGAAATTCTGCCCAGCTTCACACAAGTTGCATATGCCCAGTGTCCAGAAACAGCTGAGTATTCCCATGAAGAAAAACAACAAATAGTTGAATATAGGGTCCCTATATATTCTGCCATAGGTAGCTGCTACCCTGGTTTAAAAAATGGAAATCTCTGTTTGAGGTGAGGAAAAAAAAAATTAAAAAAAATAAAAAAAAGAAGTAGAGATCACAGTGAGATTCAGATTAGGGTACTACATTTCAGTGAATAATTTATACATCAGTTCAATTTGATGGAATCCTCCCTTTTAAAAGAAACATAGCAGAGGAAACATTAAGTTTCTGCCTGCTCACTCATTCACCTGCTTTCCTGCTCCCTGGCAAGCTTCCCAATACATTGGCAAGGTCCCAGAAGCAACATTTTGCAAAAAATGTCTTTTTGGCTCTATTAAAACAATTGAAAAAAGATTTCTTCCCTCATAATTTTTCTTTCCATAATGAATTCACTGACTGATATATTTACGCACGCAGTTGCTCACCCTTTTGCACAGCAGAAATTCTAGGTTTCACACAGTTTGTCTAGATACATGAAATGCACAGCAATCAAGGGACTGGATTTCATCCACAGCAAAAGGGGAGTGATGTCCTGCTCTTGAAAAACAAAATGAACAAAACCCCACAAGACTTAAAATGACTAATTTGCTTGAAGCTCTGATACTACTTGCAGCCTGAGGCAATGCTGCTGCAGGCACTGTTGCAAATAACAGCCAGCAACATTGAAGAGAAAACTGTGGAGCACAGCCTAAGGCACATTTGTACTTCTAACATAGAAAGTGATTTCATTGGCACATGTACAGCACACAAACTCCATGCCACAAAACAGACAGAGGCATTTTGGCTATACCTCAAGGGCCTAAACGTATTAACTGGCATTTGTCAAATCAAGCTGTTCAAACCTAGTTCAAGCTCATTACTGACCAAAACTTTAGTGATTTGAGCAAATTGCCAACCAAGCACCATGGTACTTGGCTTATTTTGGAACCTGGAGTAATGTGTTCGTGAAATGCATCAGTGCTTTAAGACAATGTGTAGACAGTTTATATAACTTGCTGTGACTACCTCTATTCAGACCAAAAGGCTATTCCTACTTCCAATAGAGTAAAAATCCACATTAAAAAGGACTATAAATTCTCATGTTTCAGAGGCATAAGAACTCCAGTGGCTTAACTTCTAGATGCAATTAATTCTTCCTCAGAGAGTTCATTTTGCCTGTTCTTCTCAGGCAGATGTCATCAAGCTTGATGCCATGAACTAGTGGAATGTTTGCTTCATCTATTTGTAAAAATTTCCATAAGCTTCCATTGCCTGTCAATATTTGGGCAATATGGGAAATCAGAGGCTTACAGGAAACTGCCCACCATAATCTTCACTAACATTTGGCTGCCAGTGGCACCCATGGGTAAGGTGGGGCTGTAGATTTTATCCAGTGCATGAGCATTCTCAGTTATACATTACCAATAATTCCAGAGTTGGTCCATGCTGGAAGCCTGTAGGCAAAATACACCACAAGCATATATAAGAAACATGCTCAGTGAGGTAAGAATTTCAATTTTGCTATGGATTCTGCCATTTAACAGTGTTCTGTGAGCAGTAATTGGAGATAATTACCTTTAACAGGATTGAATTTGCCAGAGATTAATGGGGCAGGGGGTTGAAAGATGATGGTAAATGGCAGAACTAGGTTGTGCTGGCAATCACAGTCTCATACCTGTTAAGTCTGTCTACAAAATAGTATTAAGGGGATATAAAATGATCATAGAAATTAGTGAGACTTGCCAGCAATATGAGAACCAGTTACTGAGATATGGCCCGACTAATAGAGATTGGCTTTCCCACTCTTTTTGGAGTTACTATTTCTGTCCTTATTTTCTAAATAAGGACAGCAGTGGAAGACTTGGATATGTCTTTCAGTTCAACAGGAAGAATATCTTCAGTGATGACAAATGTATGCCAGATTGATCCTGAGTATAATTTCAAAGAAATACTCAAAAGCTTGATTCATGCTGTCTTGGATTGCAATGCAGGATGTGACCAAAAGTATGTATTCTATCACCATCTGTTAAACCAGGTGGGGCAGTGGTCTTTGTCCTTTCCACAACCCATCCTTCCTCCAGGGAAAGACCTTCTGCTGCTGGGCCATTGAGTCCCACTGTATGACTGATAAAATTACATCATCCATTGGGAGATGCCCCACCCAGGGAGAGGAGCCAAGCCTTTCCTACCTAGATAAAAACTGAGATTTGGAACACCAAAGCAGCCTTTTTACACTGAATTCAGAGGAAAAACAGACCCTTCTACATCATCACTGCACCTTTGGAGGAAAACTGCACCTTCTACAGGAGCACTGCTTCAGCTGAACCACATCTGCCACTGCAGGGACTGTAGCCACCATTTAATGGGACTGCTACCAACACCCTGACTGACTGACAGGGTGTCAGGTTGTATTCTGACTCTGCCAGGGTTTTGTTGTTTTGTATTACTGTATTTTTATTTTAATTTTCCTAGTAAAGAACTGTTATTCCTATTCCCATATCTTTTTTTCTGAGAGCTCCTTAATTTCAAAATTATAATAATTTGAAGGGAGGGGGTTTACATTCTCCATTTCAAAGAGAGGCTCCTGCCTTCCTTAGCAGGCACCTGTCTTTCAAATCAATACACATGTTTTAGATTTTTCTTAAGTATTTATAAATAGGGAACACTATCAGGGCATTCCTGTATGAAACTGTGGTAAAGTGTAAGTGGGTAAGAGCACTACTGACTTTGGAGAGCAATGAGAAGGCCTTGTTTCTTGTCACCTTCTGAAACCAGGCACTAACAAAGCAGCATGAAGAAAACTAATATATTTTCCCTTTTATGTTTCACAGAGTCTTCCATAAAGGATGTTAGGTGATACATGCTACCAATTTTTAAATTTCTTTTTGTTCATGATTACAAAGGATGGTAGAAATGCACATTAGATAACAAAGACCAAGTTGGGTGGAAGTGGAAAAAATATTTATAAACATCTTTTGAGATTTACAGCAATTTCTGTACAATTTAAACTGCAATTCTTAAGAGTGAGCAGCTTTGAAATGTAGGTCTGAAACCTGTGAATTGCCCTGTTTATTTCAAGTGCATGATTAACTCTAGAGAGCAATTATGCCAATTCAGCTTTGCTAGGTTGTATCTGGTTTCATGCTGATTTTCAGTATTGCACCATTGCTATTTTTAATCCTACAGAGAAAGCAAGTGTAAGCACTGCAATAAAGAAATTCATACCTACATATTGTGAGATCCCACTGTTGTGTCCAAACATTTCCATCACTGTTCAGAATGTTACTTTTTGTGGGGGAGGGCACTGGGCTGTTATTCACTATGTTAATTGATGCATAATACAAAAATACAATTCTACAGATACCTTTATTGCATTATACCAATAGTTCAATTAGTATAATTGCATACAAAGAGCAACCAAATGTAATTTTCTTTTACTTAATACTTGCTCCGCTGTCCCTTTCAGCTCCTTCATCTGATTAACTAATGTGACTGAGAGTTCTTCCGAGAAACAGCCATGGAAGTACTCAAATCACGACTCTCCCTGATCTTCACACAAAATCTGTGCAACCACTAAATGCTCTGGGGAAGATACTGGAGGAAAACAGTAACCCAGTCTGGGTAAGAAAATGATTTGACAGCAATTTCCATGCAAGAAACCAGGGCTGCACAGTGGCTGGTGGATATGCAGAGCAGAAGGGATAAAACATTGCAAGATTTGAGGGGGAAAAGGTTAATATTTTTGTACTGTGTGCCCTGACAAAAATAAGTTGTCAGTGGGACAGAAGAGAAGGTGAAATATCAAAAGAAAGGCTATCCTCATGGTATTTAAAGCCTACTCAGAAGCACCAGAAATCTTTAATTAAAGCTTGATTGCTCTGTGTCTTGTTATCTCCTTTTGCCCACTGAGAATCCTATTTTGTCTCCTTCAGCTTCTGTGATAGTAATTTGTTTACCTCGAGTTCCTCATTATTGCTCACTGTATCTTTATATGCCCAAATTTCCCATATTCTAGCCTTGTGTATAAAAGGAAATTGCATTGGTTTTATATAAATTGACTTTTTAATTGGTAGCTGAATGATAGTATGGTTTGAGAAGCTTTCAGTTTTACTTAAACTAATACCTAACCAATTTAAAACCAAAGCCAAAGTAAGCCTGGGCTTACAACAGAATAAACAGCACTCAGCCTTTTGTACAGATTTAACCATCTCAATGAAAAATCCTGGTTCCATTAAAGCTGTTTCAATCTTCTGGTATATGCAGACCTTGTTATAGCTGTTTTTCCAGGCTGCTTCTAGAATCAAGTTTCACCTGCAACCTTTCAGCAAGAAGCCAGTATTCCAGCAAATAACACAACATAAGTTAATTGAAAAGGAAAGCATTTGCACTGCCCTGTGCACATGTATCTAATGGCCACCTTGCACGGCAAGTAACTGTGATTTGAAAACCACAGGAATTTTTCTGTGCTTGTCCTGGTCATCAAGAAACTTGAGAGAGTAACAGCACCACATTAGTTGTAGGCTTTTCAGGTCTTATTCCACCCAGTGTGTTAATTATCCCAGGTGTGACACACTACAGTGGGTAATGCATTTCTGGAAGCTTTAGGATGTTTGACAGCATGGCTGTATTGTGTGTTTTGCATCTGCAGTGTGCCTGACCTGGAGGCACTCTGAGCCATTAACCAACAGTGGCAAGGCTGAAGAAGCATGTCAGTACATCCAGGGCTTGAGAACAGAGAGGACAGGGGGGCTGGTGGTGCCAACCATCACTTCTGCTGAAAATGGATTTCCAAGCGTAGGCAAAAGTAGCAGGGCTATGTAAGAGGTTGTGCTCACACAAAGGAGCAAGTGGAGAGCCCATGCCTGTGAAAACAACTGAGATTTTTTTGGATTTAATGTTGTGTAAATAAAGTGCTACCTGTCTTTCAGACTGGAGCTCCTGCTGCAAAGGCTGAGCTGGCCTGGGGACTTAGGGAAGGCATTTTATTATCCTGTTGTCTCATCAGCTTTAGGAACACAGTTCTTTGTTTTAGTAAGATTTCTTAAGAAGGAAACACTACAGTATGTGATCCATCACACAAGTCAAAGATCCTATTAACTGTAATTACTTTTAGCTGAGCTCATATTGGTCTTCAGGGTGGTGCTGGTGCTGTTGGTTCACTCACACAAGAGTAAATATGTGCCCATCAAAGGAAAGGCCTTGAACAGACCCAGCCCAAGGTTTCTTAAATGCATTATGGGATGCAGAAAGTAACAAGATTAAAGTCGGGTAAAATACATAGCCTAGGGACCAAACAAGCATCTGCAGTGTTTCCTGATAGCAACCAGGGGCTCAGGAACACAAAGGAAAAAGGGGATTTGGTGCTGCAGAGGCCCTCAGAAATGCAATGACTTTCACTGCCACTCAGCTTCTCTGTTTCTGCCCTGTCTGCTCTGAGGGCACAAGGGGAGAAAATTGCTGTAGGAGTAATTTCAAACCCCAAGGGCTAGAGACAATTTTAGACAGAATATGAACAAAACCAAGGATAAAGCCCAGAAAATAGGCAAGCTGTTTTAGATTGGAATTGCCTTCAATTTTCACCCCAAGGTCATCACAAATTATTTTAATTGCTCAAAGTACCTCAGTGACCTCATCTTCTACCCTCATGCAATCTGATTCCCTTTATTTCTACTATCCAAGCCTTTCTCTAAATTTAATTCCTCAGACAGGACAGAGAGCAGAAGAGCTAAATGATGTCAAGTCTGGTGAGAAGTAGGAAATAACAAAATTTTCAAAAAAATTTACAGCCACAGGATTTCTAGCCCACACACATTTTACATTAACTTTGCATCTAAAATCTGATGTTTTTTTGGTTGCTAAAACAGTAGGTACCCTGGAAGGAAATGTATAGCTGCCTTAGGAAACTACATCACCACCTACAGAGTCAGCCAGAAATCCCTAATCTACACCTGCCTACGGATCCTACCATGAGATCACTGACCCAAGGGCAATACTGAGAGCACTTAAAAGACAACTCCACTCACAGGCAGGAAACAGAGATACAGATATTGAAGGGAGGACTTCGAAGGATCTTCAAAGAGAACATATAAAGATACTTTTGTAAATTATACCTTTGTGACAGCTCAAGCTCTCACACAACATCTGTAACAGAGCTAAACACAATCTTTATAGCTGAACTGCAGCTTCACCCAGCCCAGCATCCTCTCATATGGGCTCACTGCCTGTCTTGCTCCCTTGAGGCTCCTGACAATGCTTCTGCATTTTTCTTGCTGTGGGATGCTCAGGACACAAAATATCAGTAAACTCCATGTGATGGCAACTCAGGTGACCCTGCAGGTGTCCGCCCAGGCTCTGCTGCCAGAGCTGGCTTCACAAGGGAGCCCAGGCAGCAGCAGCAGCCCTGCTGTGGCAGCACGGAGTGCCTCCTGGATCCAGCTTTCCAGGGAGGCTCTGAAGGCTGTGTGGGGCTCTTGGCCACACTGACCAGACTGCTGTCAGCATCAGAGCTAGCACCATTAGTTCATGCACCTCAAGAGAACACTGCAGGTAGCAGAGTGGAATACAGCCTAGAAAAGAACAGATGCAAAGAACTCTTCTTAGGCAGAAGAGTGGGAGAGAAGGAGGCAAGCAGGAACAAATCCCTAGGCTTACTGACAGAGCAAAGGAGGCATAGATCAACCCTGCTCTCTAAGTTAAGGGGGGTGGTATTTCAAACTGGCAGGTAAGCAGCTTGCCCCAAGTGAGGAGGAACAGCTGGACACTGTGCTGAGGGCTGCAGTTGTAAGAAGCACTTGTCTCTCCTGTCACTGTCCCTCATGTCCATGGTCAGCCCTGCTGCCCCAGGTGGGCTGGAGGCTGTGGCTGCTTGAACCAGTTCAGAAAGACAGGCTGGCAAGGAGGGGGGAAGGAAGCAGATGCAATTGGAAACGCACCTTTAAGGCCCAAAACAGATATTGTGAATATGTGGGAAAGACTGGGAGAGGAGAGAGGGAAACACTTGGGAGACAGAGATGGGAGGGTGAAAACAGGAAAGGGAACTTCTGCATCTCTTTGGCCCACAGCATTACAGTTAGGTTGGAAAAACGAGCTGAAGGGTCAGGGGAGAATGAAGTAACATGAACATACAAGACTGACATTCCTAACTAAGTCCAGTGCTGCACTGGACAATGAATATTTACTGAAAAAGTGAGGCTACGTTAGCTCAAACCAAGTCTGTATTAAATAGAGTTGGGTGTTCAGGTTAAGAAATGCTAAACTCAGTCAATTTGGACACTTCACTTTGATTTCTGACAATTTTTAGAAGACCATCACACCAAACACACTTATTTTTACAGTTTAAACCCGTGTTTTACTTCAAGTGGCCCCCTCTGGCTCTTCCACCAGCTTGCAGTCTGTTACAGTTAAATCCAAGTTACAGTTAGCAGCTAAAGGTAATTTCTTTCTAGAGCATATTTTGTTTTATTTGTAAGTGACTTGGGAAAAGCTCTAAACAAAGGCTTTGGGGAAAAATGCATTTAGCCACATCTGAATGAAATCTGTGCTAATTGGAAATGTCTCCTATCTGATGGTGCTTCTCCGACTCGAGTTACCTGCTGGATCAGAAAAGGGGGCACTGCTGAGCTGGAGGTTTCCCAGGAGCTTTTGTTCCCATCCAAATTTCTTCTGGCCACCTCTAATGGTGAGCAAATTGCTTGAGTCTGGAGGGGTACCTCGAGGTATCTTCTCTCCACTGACTAAAAAATAAGAAATCACAGAGTGGTTTATGGCTGAGGGGGACTGAGTCAGTATGTAATCCAAAACTGAAGCTAAAATAAGGGCTGCAGACTTCTGTGCTGAGAATAAGAGCTTACAGTCACAGGGTATAACATTATTAAAATAAATGGGCAGATTTACTTTCCATTGTTGTTACAGAACTGAGACAAAAGGAAAATAAACAGGAATGAGTGGTAGGCAAAACATTAGGTGAATGAAGACACAAAGCAGAAATACAGAATATAATCTTTAGCACCTGTTATCAATATTTTTTTAGCCAGTAAAAGTATGAGGAATTTTCTTTAATTCTATCCTAATTTTAAGGTCTCTTTGAATACTGGAACTTGAGGTATATTGTACTTGCAAAGAAACCAAGAGGTATTACTGCGTAAATGGAGAGACTCATGCCCCAGGCAATGCAAATTAACATAACACAAAGCAGATGAAATATTCTGACTGCAGAAGTGGTTTAGAGGTTTCTAGTCTGAACAGGGCTACAGAGGTTGCAGCTTCAAGCATTGGAGAAGAAAGGATACACTTAAGTTCTGTTGTTCAGCCCAAGGCAGAAGTTTAATTTGTTCAGAGCAGCAATTCTCCAGCCCTCATGTAAGTTGTTGGTCTGAGGTACAGAGTGACAGATCATTGAATACATTTACAAATTAAGCAATTCACTATGCATGAGATTATGAAAGATGAATCAGACACAAACGTTTAATAAAAATCTACATGTGGCATCAGAGGTATAGACTGGGCATAATCTAGGGGCCAGTCAGATACAAAGCCAGGAGCAGAATCCAAATTTTCCCCCAGAGCAGTAGAGTGTGAAGATCCTAGTTTCTGATTCAGACTTAAATGCATGTCAGTCTAAATAAAATAACCTTGTTCTAATTTAACTGGAGTATTGTGCCCAATGTTATTGCAAAGTTAGTGTCAATCACAGGATGCCTGTCTTTTCCCAGCCAGTGTCCAACTGTCATTCATTTTGATAACTGTCACACAGCAAACCAGGTCATGTGGAAATCTGTAATCACAGACTGGTTTCTGCATCAGCCTGGCTGGATAGGTGGTGGTTTTGCCTTAGCTGGAAGCTGATCTCCCACACCCTATGTCTCACTACCCACTTATGCCAAACTGGGAACCCGTTCCCTGCTCAGCTCCACCAGTAAGGTGTGCACCTGAATGGGGTCTTCTGCCTGAGCACAGTGATTTCTGACACAGACCTCTGCCTTTCAAGAGTCTTTTGAAGATAATGACACTCCGTTCCCCACAGTTTCCAAATTTCAATTGCATGGCAAATAAAAGACAAGTCACTTGCAGATAAAAGGAAAACTTACTTGTTAAATAACAGTCCAGACTAAGGGAGACATTGTCAAAAGCAATAATGGCATCAGAGCCTTCTTCCCATGAAGCAGTGATCTGAAACCAAAACCTGCACAGATTGAAAAAAATGGGATTAAATTCTGCTAAAGAACATGAAATTCAGAGCTCTTCACAATTAAAACAGTTTTTGAACTGGTTTAATTAAGTTTTTGGTAGAGAAAAACTTTTCACATATAAAAATACTAAATTGATAAAATATCCTCACTTGTAACAAGTAAAGATGATCTGAGGAGGGAAGCTATACAGTAATATAGGTGGAGAGAATAAGAGAATACAGCCCCTCTTTCCCCCAGACAAACAGCCTGAAGGAAGCAGAAGTGTGTGATTGTGTGTTGTCAGAAAACAAGGTCCCCTGGATTCTGGCACAAATAAAAAAAACAACCAAACAAACATACCCACAAGTGGTTTTATTCTCACAAGTGATTTACACCCTAAAGTGTTAAGAAAAATAAGTAGGCAGGGCTCCTGAAGTAATCTGGAGTTCCTAAAAGGAACTGGCAATGAAAGGCTGAAACCATTTTAGAAAGTATTTGGTGTTGATGTGCTCTGTAGGAAGCAAAGGATATCAAGCAGCCCTGGCAGTCACAAAAGAGAAGAACTGAGACTGGGTAGTCCACAGGAAGAGCAGAACTCATCATCTCCTTACAGAAGCTGAGGAGGTTTACCTTAAACCATTTCCTGATTTAAGGAAAGCTGGCTTTTCCCAGGAAATTTTGCCACTCTTACATTTCCAAATGAAAGATCACTGTAAATTCACCCTCAGTGATATTACACATCAACAGGAAGAGCAAAAATTATCCATAACCAAATTCTTCAAATCTGAGAGTATATTGGCCATGCATTAATTTTGTGTACTCATGGATTTAAGTTTTCTCTTAGCTTAGCAAGTTCATGTTCTCTCAATGCATATCTGCCACCTAAAATCATAATGCTCTGCTTAGGAAAGAGAACAATTTCTGAAAGCAGCCAACCATAGCTCAGCAGTCACATACAATGCTCAGAGGTTGCATCAAGACTATAAAAACATGAAACGATCACATGATGTAGAACAAGCTGCAAGTGAATACAAAATATAATTTAAACCTAATTCTCTGTTGTATCTTGATGTTTTACACCAGCAGAAGATAAACCGTTCGTGGGTCTCTTTAATGTAGATCTATTGCTGATGCTTCCTGCTCTATCTTTTAGAGATAAATGTTCAGTCATAATGTGAATTCTTGCAGGTGTTTCAGTTTAGACAAGAAAATGATGACAGAACAAGGCATTTTAGAGGAGCAGCCCTATTTATTTGAAAGGCTTTAGAAATCTTGTCTCTTCCTTGCAGCAAGGATCTAAACAGCAGCAGAATTTTTTTCTTCTCACAGACTCTAGTCCTTTCTGCATGACACTGAGTTTAAAATATTTTCTCTCAGCTTTGTTATTAGCATTCTCACATTAGTCTTGGTGACTCCTACTGTTTTTAAATGCTACCTCTCCTTTACCAGCAAGCCAATCTCAAAACCGAAATTCCAATGAAGTTGCCCTGGACATATGCATATTTACTGTGAGGCAGCATATTCCTTCCTGTGTTTTGAATGTGGTTTTTGACTGAGCCTCCTGACTCTCCTGTCAGCAAATGTAACCAACTTCCATGTTGTTCTCAAACATAGTGCAGCTCTCCAGAGGCAACAGAGAGGTTTGGCAAAAGCTAAAACAGACCCCAGGGATATTTGTGACTTTGAGGATATGTAGATTGGAGTGTCCTTGTTGTCTTCTGCAACTGGTGTTCTTGCTAAGCTGCAGCTGGGGACAGAGTCAAAAAAGTTGACACAACCAAAGCAAAAACTCAAACCAGAAAAAACTCCTGTCAGCCTCCAGAAGGTGCAAAGGGTTTAGAACAGACCACAATCCATTCACAACAGAAAAGATTTATACTCTTACTAGACTCCTCCTTCTTTATTTCTGGTAAAGAAAAGCAATGATGTTCCAACACTGAAATTTTTCACTCCTAGGAGATATGCATTGCACATATGGAGAGACTTCTCAAAAACCAACTTTTTATGTTCTAAAGACATGAGCAGCTGCCATGAAAGAGCAGATGACTGACACAAATAATAGTGGATATGGTGGAGGAAGAGTATCCCGGGTATCAAAGGAAACTCCAAATTGCAAGACAATTTTCCTTGCTAAATGATTCATTTATCAGCTCAAAAGGTGGCAGCTCCATCCATAGAAGTCTGAGTATCACAAAAGCATATTTTTAGTCTTCCAAATCCATAAAAAGTGCAACTGCAGTCTGATGCTGCCAGCAGTCTTACCGTTCTTAATTGGGATACCTGAAACCCCTTGTGGGTATGTCTAGAAAGAGAACAGCAGGGAACATAAAATCCTTGGATATTAAATTGGCTTCTGACTGAATTGGCTGCCCTCCTCCTGCCTCCCTCCCTCATTTGCTCTACAGGCTGACGTCCCACAACACTTCAAATGAAATTACAAGCTCTAGCACAAACATAAGCTGTTCAGTTTGAGACATGCCATACAAGACTACTTTTTCCTGCAAGTCACAGTGCCAGCAGTAGAGATGACTGAAGTGTGTGTGTGAAACAGATCCTAAAGCATCACACACATTCTGATGTATTATGGAGAACCAGCACCTACCTCAGGCTGTAAAATACAGACTGTAGCTCAGCAGAAGCTTCTCCTTCCCTATTGTGTGCTACTGAAAAGACCAGGAAGAGGTAGGGTGGAACCTGGTTCAGCTGCACATCCTTCAGATAGCTCTGTGTGAAAATCAGTGCTCTGCACACAGTGACCATTGGTGCTGCATTGAAGGGACCAAGTCTGCTGCATTTGAGCCTCAGCCTATTTCCTCAGGGTGCACACTAAATGCCACTTGGAGACAAGGACACTTTGATGTGAATTTATGTTTGTAAGGTGTTAAACTGAGGCTGCAAAATTAATTACAAAGGCAAATAAGCAATTCCTCTCTGTCAGCTTTTCCCTCCAGTACTGCAGACTTCAGCTCAGGGAGCACAAGAGACAGATGCTTCTGCAAAGACTGCGATGCACCTTCTTTCTGCCTCCAGGCAATGAAGCAGTTCTAAAAATATCTTCAGGCAATTTCCTTGGCAGAACCTGAGGTTCATGTCCCAAAGTGTTATGCTTTGATGCACATTTCATGTCGTGCCTCTTCAGTCAATAAAGGGTTGTTCTTATGAGAATTGTCAAATATTCAGCTCCTAAGACCTTGAAGGCATGATACAAACCAGTATTTCTGTTGTTGAAGGGAGCACCATGTAACATGCCCAATCAGAATGCAATAGGTTGCTTTTTACTTTTATTTACAGTTCATTCAAGTTAAGAGACAACCTTGCTGATTTCACCTGCAACCCTGGGACCAGAACTCTCAAGAAATTTCCACAAGTTCACCAAGGATGAAAAAAATGGCAGAAATGTCGCCAAAATACAAAAATTCTTTGAATGCTAAACACTCTTAGGACCATCAGTACTGCTTTGCTTGCCTATTAATCTTATTTTTTGCTAACACGAAAGCAGTTTCAGTACAAACCTTCTCTTGAGACCAGCATTTCTGCAACAAATAGTTCATCATTTTATCTTCTCTAGTTTAATGTCACTATTAATTTAGAAATACGATGTCTTTCAAATTCCAGTGGAACAAGATCATCAGTTAACCAACATTTCAATCATTAGCTTTGGTGGCTTTAGCTTAATGGGCTAATTAAGGGAAATTTAATCAAAACTCAAGATGGAAATGTCACAGATCAGTGAGATGAAGAAAACCCCACAGACAACATCATTCCCTTGCTCACTCTCTCTTTTTTTTTTTTTCCCTTTCCGTTTGATCTCTGAAATCAATGCAATAACTCCCTCTGACTTTGGTGGGAGCTGATACTGAAGCAGCAGCAGCAGCAGCACGTGTTACTGCAGTGACTCAGAGCAATGCTGGAGGTGTTGGTGCACAGATCAAAGTAATGCTGACTGCACACCCAGTATCTCCACTGGCCCCAGCACAGCACAGATACTGCTCCACAGCCATGCACAGACACCCACTGCAAAACATACATGCTGCAGTGAAAAGAATATTCCTGAAGGCAATTATACAGGAGCTGCCAAATTACTGCTGCCAAGTTTGTCATGACTTTGTTGCTTAATAAATTCCAGCAACTTCTTCACAAGGAAGCCAGATCAGATAAGTCTGCATTTGTTAGCTAGATTTCTTCACAGGAATGAAAGTATGGCAGCTATGAAACACTTTAATGACGTGGATATTAGAAAAATTATGACTTGAGGACTGGTGGAAACTACTTCTTAACTCCATTGTCCCTACTCAACCTGGAGCACATCTGGAAAGAAGATTCCTTAGATGTATGACAACTGGGAAGTACAAGTTATACCTTGTAGAGCGGAGTGTTAGCTGAGCTGTGAAAGCAAACACATACAAAGGCCTTTCTAAAAGAAATTCTGTTTGAGGTAAATAGGAAATGCTGTACCAGGGCGACACCCTCCCCCCCTTGTTTCAATCTCCTCTCTGGGGAACATCAGCTCCTCTGTTTGAAGGATATACATTTTACATAAATTCAAAAACCACTCAAGGGTGACCACTGCTCAAATATTTCAGTCACAGATAAGAAATGACACATAATGAGCTTCTTTTGGTTTGTATCTTTGGTGCCATCTGTGAAATATCAATACTTTCGAACAGTTCTTTGAAAATATATTTTAACTCAGTTAAATCTGACCAAAACAGGACAACTTCAAAGCTTCTGGTCTTTCCCATTCCTCAGGTTTTTGAACCTTGGGTTTTATTTCAGTGTGGTCAGTATCTGAGCTTCATCACATCACCATGGGTTTTCTGTTCAGCTCATTCTTTTTGATTATTTTTTTTTCTTGATTCTAATGGATGGTTCTTCCCAAGATATTTGCAGCTTACTAGAGAATGGAAATGCAGAACTAAAAGTGTGAAGATGTATTCATAGCTATGTTGGTATATGCTCCATGAGGACAAACTCTTTTGCTCACATAATCTATCCCTTCATTGCACAGAAATATTAGGTTTTGCATATATTCTATCTTCTTCTGAAGAGAGGGAAATAAAAAACCCATTCTCATTGCATTGAAGATCTATGCAAGCTGATTTTCTGCAAATTCTGCAGCTCCCTCCCTTCAGTAACTACTCTGAATTTCACCTAAATATTGTTCCCTGGCTCATACAGACAGTTCAGATTTTCATTATCCAGACCCAGGCAGCTGTCTTCATGCCATTATTTTAGAAACCTCATAATCATTATTTTTTTTTTCTTTTTATCAAAAAAGACAGGGATTATTAACCAAGATTGCACGTTAATCTCCTCTGTACTCAATCCCCCATGCAGTGACATGAACACAGCATGTCTGTACGTCCAGATCTCATTTCATAACTGGTAATGTTTTGCCTCTGATGGAAGTGATTTCTCTCTCTACCTAGCTAAAATAATTATGGCTGAACCTGCTTGAGACCGAGGTATTCACAGAATGGAGAAATTTCAGGTCACTAACCCTTATTACATTCAGGTTCCCATTATCTTCTCTGTTACAAATGATGCATTGTTAGCTCACTTCACAAAGGAATACTTACTATTTGGGATAAAAGACGCATTTAGATGAAATAAGATTATTTGGAGAAATATAAGCATGCTAACCAAACTCAGTTCCAGTGTCAGAATTGCCATGCAGGAAGTTACTTAATAGCTAGTAATAAAGATTGAGATTCAAAGGTGTTATTTAAGACAACCATGCGTGTACAAAATCTGTCACAGGTACTCTGCACACACTGTCACCAAAACCCCCTTTTCAGATGCACAGAACAATATTTTCAGAACAACTCCTTCAGAAGGAAGACAGACACAGACAGACATAATTAATGCTAGAGAGCAGAAGAGCAGTGAACTGGTTGTTAAGGTCTCACTGCTCTTAACAAAATAACGTGTGGCCATCTTAGGGCAACACAGCCTAGGCTTGTTGAGTGGATGTAAGACAGGCTGAAGAGATCTGGGTGTAGATGTTACTAATTAATATATTCGTGGTAATGAGGAGGCAGACATATGAGTAGCTAGTATGGAGGATCCCTGTTTCTTCTTCGAGAATGGGAAAAAAATTCAGGAATAACAGGAGATAAACAGGGACCTGGGTCAAAAATATTGCCAAGAACCTTCCTTTTCCTTTTTTTTTCCAAATGGGTAACCTGACACTCAGACACATGTATATAAATTCTGAAAGGAGTGAGAGGGAAAGACAGAGCAATGCAAGAAAAATTACTGGACAAGAAGAGTGCTTAGCCACAGCTGGTAGAGATACAGGGGTATGAGATGAGACAATTTCTTCTTACTGCTGCAATGAGTAAGAGGGTCCCCAGGTGCTGTGGCTGCCATTGAGACTGGAGCTGCTGAAGGAGCCAGACAGAACAGACAATCTCACTCCCATGGACTGAAAGGGAATCCCACATGGGTATGGAAACCAAAACCTAACGTAGCAGTTTTGGTTTGCTAATTTGAGTTTCCCTGCCAATGCACTAAAATTATGTAGTGGGTTTAGTGCTGGCCAGACACAAACAGTGCACCCACTAGAAATTATTTACTCATTTCCTGCTGTGAGATATGGATTAGGAGGAAGAGGGCAAAACAGGCTCAAAACTTTAAAGGGTATAAAGAAAAACGTTATTAACAGAATTAAAAGAAAAATAAGAAAATCAGAATAAACCTTCAGAACACTTCTCCTCCCTCCACACTCTATTCTCCTTCCCATTACAACATAAAGAGACAAAACCTGGAACTTTTGGTCAGTTTACCACCTCTAAAATAATCTAGTCTACTTCAGGAGAAGAGCCTCTCTTGCCATGCCATGGAGACTTCTTTACAAGAAACAGTTCTCTGGTGGCTTTTAAATTCCATGAATAGCAGCTGCCTGGAAATCTGAATCATTAAGTCCCTCCCATCTTCTGCAGCCTTCCCACAGCTGCGTTTGATGGGCCATGTCAACTTATTGGGGTATTTTTTTAAGGATGAGCTGTTCTAGCATAAAAAACAAAAGTTCTTTACATCGATTTCTGGGAACAGAGGTTTTTTTCTTTCATTCCTGGGGCGAAGTTTCTCATCTCTCTCTGCTCAAACTCTTCATTGGATCATAGGAACATTTACTTGCTTCAATAATGGTGCCTTGGCTTACAGTTGGCTTAGAACACTACATCCTCCCAATGCACTTTCTTGAGTTCCAAAGAAAAAAACGAAGTCTGAAGTATCAAATATATCTTCACCATAGCCTCACAAGAGAGAATTTCAGCCTAAGACTAAGGCATCCTCCCCATCAAGAATTTGACTCCTTCTTCACTGACCTTAGACCATGTTGTTGACCCATGTTGTTGTCTCCACATGTTACCTTTTCTTTTTTCTGATTTGGGAGACGATTGGTTGTTAGGTTGTGGTTGTTTTCTTTAAAGAGCCAAGCAGCTATTAGTTGCTATAAAGCTGTTTATTGCAAAGGCACATCAGTCTCAAAAGGCAAAGAACCACAAGCATTAAAGTCCATGCTAAAGTTTTTGGCAAAGAATCCTAAACAGAAGTAAAGTCCCAATTAGAAGTAGATGCTGCTCCTGTCGAGGTCTGGCAGGGCTGATGTTGCTATGGCAGCTCCTATCTTCTTCAGGTGATGATGATGGCGGTGAGGAGAAAAGCGAGAGAGCAGGAAAAAAAGCAAAAAGCGAATCTTTCCCCAATGCATATTCTTATACACAAATTACCCAATAAGCTAAAGACACGAACTCGAACCATTTCTTCTTAACCTATTAGAATTCTAGTTTCTTAGCACGCCAGGTTACGTATAAACTATGGTCTATCTTGTTCTATCTAAAAAATGTAAGCAATAATCTTACTATATTTTTATTATGTCTAAAACTATGCTCCTGGAACCTCTGTAGAAGCTTATTTTCAACACTAGGATCTAGGACTATGTTTTTCAACTTTCACTAGAACTGGTTCTTCTACACTGGTATCTAAGACCTCTATTCTCTAAAGCACTTAAAACTTATCCTTACTTACTTGCTTATTCTAAAACTTGAACTTACACCTCTACTTTATGTGTAAGTGGATTAATATACTTCAATCCATCCAAAGGTTTTAATTCAATCCCTGCACTCTGATTTCTCTCTGAAGAATTCAGAAAGACTCTTGATTTAGACTCCAGCAATTGGTGATCGTAGGTTTGTTTGTTCTCAAGCTCTATCAGTGTAACAGTTTTTATAGAGTCTTGCAGTGTTGGTGTAAGAGTTGGTCCGTAGTTTCTCTGATCTGCCTCATAACCATCATCAGAGACTGAGACCTGGGACCGCATCACTTGCCTGAGTTCTGACCTGGCCGAGGTGGATGCTTGCCAAGGACTGTTTGTAGGTGTGCTTGGAGCTTGCCAGGGTACTCTGCTCTCGAGCAGGGTACTGGTTATAGTGTCCTGTTCCAGCACCTGTTTGTTGGAGCAATGATCTCCACATACAATAGTCCATAAATCTCCCCACCTTTTGGCCAGAGGCCACACGCTTTGGAAAAGGACCATAAAAAGTGACTTTCCTAAAGAGACTTGGAGATCTCTTTCTCCCCAATGGATTGAAGACGCGTCTGTCATCAGATGACCATGAGGATGTGTGCCTTCTGTTGGTAGCTATATCCCATCCCCTCACCCTCTCTCTCTCCCCTTTTACTTCGTTACCTTTACCACTCTCTCTCTCTCTCTCTCTCTCTCTCTCTCTTCTATCGCAAAACTGAATTGTTACACGCAATAAACTGCATTGCTGCTTTCTGCTGAACAAACCTGACTCTCTTGCTTTTGTCTTTTGCACCCTGGGGTCGAACGAACCATCACGACTCCTGCTCGGGTTGAGCGGATCGTGACAGTTGGAAAGTTGATGTCATCCAAGCTCGCATTGGAGAAATCACTCGCCGTGCTCTCTCGCTGCTGCTCGTGGTCTCTGCTGATACCGTGTGAGCTGTGTGGGCTGCCAACTCTAGTCAGCACTTCTCTTCACATGGAGCGCCGAAAACAAGAAAAGCTGCTGCTGCTGTTTTTGTCCTTCTGTCTGCAGCATGGCTGGCTAAAAGTGGCCAAACAAACAAGGTTCATTACGAGCCATGCCAGGGCAGCCATGGCCATGCACCATTGTCTCCGGCTGTGCCAAGCTTTGGCTGCGCAGTCATAGCCATGTGGCTGCTCCCACTCCGAGATGGCGGCAGCCACTCCCGGCTCTGGTCCTTGCCGTGTGGTTGCTCCTGGTGCCAATACAGCCTCCAGCCAATGTGGCCCGGTGGTGCTGCTGGAAAAAAGGGACTGGTGGCTCTGCTGGGAAAGGGGGCCCAGCCACCCTGCTGGGATGGGGCTCAGGGGCTCCCCAGGATGGGCTCAGCCCCCTGAAGGGGCCTGGCCACCCCACCAGGACAGGACTGGCGGTTTCCTGGGAATTGGCCAGCGCTGCAGGAGAGCCCCAGCCCCAGTTACCTGCACAAGGCTGGAAGCCAAGAGAGCTTTCCCAGGCTTTGTCGGTCTTTAAATGTGCTTTTCCACAGAGGCCTAATGAGCTCTTTTGAGCGGCCCTACCAGGTGTCAATGTTCCAAGCTAGGCAGCTCAGTGGTTCTGCCCAGTCCCCACAGATCCACAGCCAAAAACCAAACCTACACTAAACCATGACGCCTAATGAGAGCCAGTGTCGTTTGTAAAAACCCAGCAAGTCAGCAAAATCAGAGTAGGTAATAAAGCCAGTTAAAACAAAATAGGAAGTGTAGTTGTTGGGACATGAAATCTGACTTGTTGCAGCAGAGTATCACCCTCTGAGGTAACTGCTGACTGTAAGCCTTCCTGCTTTCTTCCTCAGAAAGCTCTCATTCTTACCCAGCCTTCCAGGTAAGTCACCTTACTGATCCCTTCCAACATAATAAAATTCTCAGTCTGTGTTGAGGAGAAGGTCATCAGCAAGAAAACAATTTTGAAGCACTCTGAGCACTATGGGACCAAAAGAAAATTAGTTTTTCACTTTCTGAACATGCTTCCCTGCTGGAAGGACACGGCCTGGCCTTGCTATCAGTGACAAAGCAAATGGTGCTGCTATTCATGACTGAAAATTTAATTTCTAGGGACCTCAAGTAAACTCCTCTTATTCCTTCCTCCATCCGGCCACTACTAATAAAGACTGGCTAAAAATTTAGATGTGTAATGCCAAAAAAGTGAACTTGAGAAGTAAGGAAACCAAAGAAACCTTTCTAACCAGTAAACACCTATAAATTCCTTTTATATTTCTTCTGTCTTCTTCTGTCATGAGACTCCACTGAGGTAGGACAGTTTACTAATAATATTAGCCATTTTTACCAGATTCCCCTTACAGATGTCAAAGTGAAATATTTTTAAAGAAAAGGACAGGGTTAGTAGAGAATATAGGCCTTAAAAGTCCAGAGCTGGGCTGGGCTGGCTCACATGAAATCTACTTCCAGGCAACTTCAGTCAGGTGCTAGAGGGTCCCAGAGAACTTTTAGTCTACGTGCTGCACATGGCTGGCCTCAGCCATGAAGGGCACAAAAATCAAGAGATTTAGAATTTGTTTCTTACAGCTTTAATTTTCCAGTCAGGCTTCAGTCTATTAAAGTTAATCCTTTTCCACCTCTCACACTGCGTAGCAAACAGTTGCTAAGCGTTGGTGATAATGAGCATCAGCCTACAGCAAGCTCCAGAGAATCACTTAGTTACATGTGGTTGTGTTTTATCTGTGTGCTGTACCTTGACCACACTGTTTAACTAACAGAATGTCTAATTATTAGCTACACAAATCACTCATCTTCAATTACATCAGGCTTCTGTTTGCTCTTGCTGTCACATTCCCACAACGTTATCATTACTAAAATTTAAATTCACATGTACTAACTAAAAGCAAATATAAAAAACAAAACAAAACAAGCCCAAGCTCCCAGCTACAACATGGTTTTCAAGACGGTTTCCTCCTTGCATCTGTGAAGTTAAAAAAGTACAATCCTTGACAGGCTCATCACTTTTCACTGGAAAACAAATAGCAATTTTCCATCAAGTAAAACAATCTTACAATAAGGTGGTTCTCTACTCTACTCTCAATCCAAATGTTGTAGTATTGCACTAATGTGCAAATTCCAGTAAGTAAAAATAACCATCTCTCTAGCTTTCACTAATCTGTGCAGATTATTTGATTTGTAGATAATGCACCCTTTAGAGAGGTGTAAGCAGCTCTACAGGGGATAACAAATCACAGCAATGATTGTTTGTTGATGTTGAGTATATCTCACTGGCAACTTAAAATGCAGCACCTCTGGATGAGCTGCCTTTTGTCTCTGGTAGGCACAACCTGTTCATCCAACAACTTAGGAGCTCTTGCCCACAACTGACTTCTTTAATTGTAGCTGCTTTGATGACACATCCTTGACCAGGGCCTTGGCCCTTCCTCCTCCATGCACAAAGGATACCAAGCATTTGGATTGGGTTACATCTCTGTTGATCAACACAACACATGAACTCTCAGGATTGTTCTGCTAACATCTTCTAGGACAAAAGTGGGTAGATAACTTGAGGAAGATGTAAAGTGCCAGAACTTCAGCTTCTTTCAAGCCCATGCAGAAGAGGTAAGACCTCATATAGGGTGAAATTATGATTGCATGAGTCCAAGGTTGCCCAGGCTAACACAGAGCTAGACTTCTACCATCCTTCAGTCACAATTTACCTTCTTTGTCTTACTCCTCCCTCTTTTCTGTTATTGCCAATTCACCTGAAATGTTCTAGCTGTGATTTTCTGCCAAAGTATAATTTCTCCCAACAGCCTGAGGGATATCAAACATTTAAGAAATGTCTGTTTCTAAAGATAGAGCTGATCTAATTTCTTGGAAGTCTTCCTAATGATTCTTTGAAGTGCTGTAAGCCAAACATGGAAATTATGGCTAAGCAGCTTTTAAACAAGCATGCTTTTGAGCAGTTTTAGAGCATATTATCCTGTTATTAATAACACTTTCCATTTAGTTTCCCGGTCACAATGGAATGTGCTTTAATGTTGTGTGAAACTGGTACACTGGTGTGCTTTACTCAAGAGCTTTACTTCTGTGAGGTGATTTCAACTTTCAGCTCCTCCTGTAGGAATACTGGCACAATATCATGGTTCTAACACAGACTCTCACAGCTCCTGACACAAGAACCAATTAGAAAAAGACAGACAGGGCAAGCTTTCAGCACCACCAGCACTGTATTCACATCAGTTAACTACTTACAGTTCAATAAAACTGTAATTTATCTCCATTTATACACTGGAGTCTCACCTATACCATTGTGGTGTATAGTTCCATAGAATTCCTCCCTAATCTGTACAGCAGTCCAGATTTCCTAAGAAATGGGTTTTGAGATGGTAAGAAAGATGCTTACAGTATTTCCAAGTCTCATGGGAGACTTCTTTCTTCCCAGGAAGGATTGGTTTCACTTAAATCAATCTTAGAAGAAAAAATCATTAACATAGTGCAGTTTCTGTGAATAAATAACAACAAAAACTTTTCAAGAGACACCAAAACCTCAAAGTTTTCCTTGCTTATGTCTTAACCTCCAACAAACTCCCTTCCTTCAGGGAACCCATTTGTCTTTCTCTGTAAGCAAAGGGGAAGACAGCATGTTAGCACCTGATACATAATAGTCAGCACCGTGTTATCAGCTGAATTCCTGATTTCTTATGAACCACTAGTAACCCGACTCCTAAGATCAAAGTGTTCTCTGCCTGACTGTGCAACCAGAGAGAATTTAAAGGAAAGCAATAGTACAAGGGTACAGAATAATTCAGGTACAAAACATTCCCCTGGCAACATTAGGAAATAAATCACATAAATAATAATGGCAAAATATACCATTCTTCAAAGGAAACACAGCTGAGGGGAATGAAGCAACCAGGTATTTTTACAAATGGTGTTTCACCAGTGACTGCACAATAAGCTTAATGCTGGCATTTTTAAAATCTTTGACGCACACATATTAATTATACATTCAGGACCAAAGCACTGGCAGTGTCCTTGTTGTATTTGCAGCCTATGTGCATCCCCAAGTGCCAGGAAAATAAAAGACATATTCATATAATGTTTGTTCAAAGTCCTTAGAAGGCAAACTACCCCTTAATGAAATCCATTATTTTTAGGGCACAGGTTTCCAAAACGACAAGGGACAGCAGTGCTCATGACACAGATAGTAGATGCATCTTGCAGCCTAAGGGCCAGAGCAGCAGGAGGTGAAGCATGTCTGTGCCTTCTCTAGAAACATCACACATTAAAAGTAAACAATGAACCAGAGTATTCCTTTAAAGATAACTGGCAAGAAACAGCTAAAACAACACTCTAAATAAGCATATACTACCAGATAAACCTTCTATGCTTAAAGACAGAACAGAGCCATGACTGCTACAGCCTTCTAGCAAGGTGAGCTTCTGCTTACAGCTAATACAAAGGTGTTCAGATGGATCCTTGTCTGATTTTGCAGCAGGCTCTTTTCCCACCTCTTCATCCTCAGATCTAGACACATTGAACACCAGAGGCTTTGATACCCAGAAAAAAATCAGCTATGGAGCTCACCTCCAACTCTAGCAAACCATGGGAGAGCACCAAACATACAACATAGAACAGTATGCAGAGAGAGTGGTTCCCAGTCAATGAAATGGAGACATAGAAGTTTAAGCACCTTGCTGTAGACTATCCATAGAATCAGTTTTTGAACCAAAACTTTCACTTGAGAGTTGCAAAATTGCTTGCTTTTCCCAAAATACTCAAGTTATTCTCATTGTCTGCTTCTAACAAAGGACAAAGAGGACAAAGCACTTCTACCCAAGGGAGCAGCTTCCAGGAGCAATGCTGGCCATTTTCATCACCAGGTAGCTAGTGCTGACAGGATTGATCATCATGCAGGACAATGAGGAGAAGACTCATACCTATCCAGTATCTCTGGGAGAGGTAAGATCACCCACTGCCATATTCCCAAACCTTCGCTGTTCTCTGAATGCCAGAACGTCCAGCTCTGCTCCTTCCCTGTCTTGTTCTCAACCAGCACCAGGGATACATTTCCCAGCAACACACCATGGATGAGCCACGACATCCGTAGCTAGAAGAAATAGAACATACGAGATTAAGCATCACAAACATTATTCAAAAGTTAACAAAGTTCTCAATTCTTCTTTCCTTGCTTTCTGATCACCAAAAAGTTGATTCTCCCATCCTCATACTCATGTCATCCTGCTAGGAAACTCCATAGATATGGAAGCCTGTAATACTTAGTATATACTGTTAAACATTGAAACTACTGTTTAAAAAAATGTATTTGTAAAGTTGAGTCTAAACAGTCTCTTTTAGCTTTCACATATGTGGCTGATTTGACAAAGATAAGATTCTACCTCTATTTTGAGTAGTACAAAGACTACACTCCCCTAAGATGCCACCTAAGAGATACAAGTTAAGACTAACAACTTATTCAGTAATAAACTTTTGTATCCCAACAGCAGTAGCAGCAAAAAACACAGGGAGAAAACTGCAATAAACAGGCATCACCAGCAATCCCATCCTCATCCCCCAGACACTCTTTTCAAAAATCAGTTTTTACTTTCCACCCAAACTTGATTTTTCAGTTAAAGTTCAGTAATAATTTGGTGGCTTTTTTATTAATTAAAAAACTTCAGGGAACCATTTTTCTAACATTTTTGTAATGATAATGTAATTGAATCAATTTCTATGCATTTATCCCTATATGTAAAATTATTTCATGTAGTTTTCTCATTTTATGATTTTCTCTCTCTCATTGTATAAAAAGAGAAACAATACCTTCCACAATCCATAGTGTATGAACATAGTCTTCTTATTTTCTTGCGAAAAAGAAGAGGAACTAGCCCTTTGTTGATAAAGAGCATAAGTAAAAAACCCATATATATTATATTCAGGAGCTGGGTTTCATCTCAATAACCAGTAGAGGTGAGAATGCTGAAGGAATCAGTTTGTTAAAGTTACATTAATGATGGATATTTTGGACACAAGAAAGTGTGCAGCACAGTATCTTGTATCCATATATATTAAATAAAGCACTCTATTTTTTAGCACTTCAAAGCCACCACCAAAGTCAGGAGGCTCAGAATTAAGTTTGTATTTTACAAAGGAACACCTGATAACATAACTTCCTTGCTTTGATAGCACAGAACATCCACATCTATTTCTCAACATAAAACAAAACTGCTAAATTTTACTTGCTGCTCCTATGTCATGGTGTAGTTTGTTCTGGCAGCCAAATCAGATGTAGGCATCAAAATGACAGAAGTGGTGCTATTATTCCTAGTTTATGATCACAGTTTTGGAGTGGGTGGAACAAAATTCTGGATATCCATTGTATTAATTACCAGTACAGACTTTGGGTAAACACAATGGTTCATCTGCCTGTCTCCAAAGCTACAAAGAAAGAAGTGAGTTTATAATGCAAAACTGTGACAGAGACTGAATAATCTAGATAGGGCTCTTCTCTCTCTCCGATCCAAAAATCACTGGACTTGCCTGGAATCCATTGTACTGTGTGACCCAAGGACTGATAAATGTACAAACAGATTTGCCAGTTTGTGTCTGTAAAACCATTTTGTGACATTATTTTGGCCATACATCCAAAATCGATGTGTAAGATTTTGAGTGGTTCAGCAAACCATCACAGGTGCCCACAGTGCTTATGGGGACAAGCTGGTCAAATGTGGACACTGGTCAAGTCTAACTTCCAGCTCACTCCCACCCCAGCTCTGGGAAAGAGCTCATGGAGTCCCATAGCTATTTCCACAGTGTCAGACAGTGGAAAACACAGCATCAAGTGTGAAGATTTTCACCTCCCAGACACCAGAGAGAAAAAGCAGAGTCAAGAAGGATATCCAGGAACTATTTCAGATTCACAACATGATGGCCATGGAGGCATCTGAGGAGGGCTGAGTTCATACC
Organism: Muscicapa striata striata; assembly: GCA_030060385.1. NCBI lineage: Eukaryota > Metazoa > Chordata > Aves > Passeriformes > Muscicapidae > Muscicapa > Muscicapa striata. Next base: position 115,922 of record JAREIS010000084.1, read on the forward strand.
CAGCAACCAGAACCAGCTCTGGTGAGAGAGGGTGCTGACAAATGTTTGTGGTATAGGAGGCTAATGCCATCAAACTTAGTGTCTGCATGGCTACTTCTAACAGGTGACAATCAAGATGAAAGAACTTGTTGGGTATTCTATATTTTCAAATGCCTACAAAGTGGGGCATTTTTTTTTAGTGTGAATGTAAAGTAAGATTTATAACTTTCAGACTCAATATTTCCCTTGAGAAAACTGACAGGACTTAACTATTTGTTTTAATAAATTTGGAATGCCAGTGGACATTTAAAACCCTCCACCTATACCAGGGAAAGCAACACCTTTTACTGAGAGTCCACTTTTAAGACCCATGTGCCTACTCCCTGTGCAACACAATATGTAAAATTTTTAATACAGGTGAGTTGGAGCAACTTCACCATGCCATTTTGGTAGCTTAAAATTTGAGAGCTAAAGCTCCCACCAGGCAGAAGCTTTCAGATCTCTGCCTTTTCTGGATACCTGCCATAAGGTAAGAGGCAACCCCTACGTGGTCAGAAGTGAGGGAAGAGCAAGCCTTTGACAGCTGTTAACGTAACACTAGAGCAAAAGCTGAAGCAATTGATGAATTGGAATGAATGCCTTTGCACACATGTCAGCTGTTTGAAGGAAAGAAGTAGCTGGCAATACATGTGGGAGATCAGCTCATTGGCAAAGTGCAATATGCAAGCTCTAATGAACTGGCTCTGAGTGAATCGACTGGCACTGTGTCCAAATGGGCATTTTTGGCTGTGATTTCCATGGTTTCTAAGCTTCACAGCAGGGCAGTCCAGGTCTTTTCACACCTGCTGAAGTGAACCAGAGCAGATGATGAGCTGGATACCATAGTAAAGTCTTCTGAATGGGGCTGGCATTCATTCTGTACAATACAGCATCAATGATGGCAGATGGCACTACATACACAGTGAGCCCTGCAAGCAGAGCAGCAGCACATTTGGACAAATCTAAATCTGGGCTGTTGGTGGAATACCCCAACATTATGCATCAAACATCTCCTTCTGTGTTAAACCAGCAGCAAAATATTCAGAAGCTACAAACATCCCTGAGAAATTAATTAAGCATATAAGGTAGGCAGTGGCTCAATGGCACCTTGCTTTCTGGCTTTAGAACCCACCAGAGCTGGTGATCAGCTGTTCATATGCAAAGCCACTGACTCAGTAAACGAAATGGTCTCAACCAGTCTGGGGAAAATTAATGGGAGGGAGAGCCCATGGTAAATACACAGCATATTGAGGCAAAACTCAGGTCAGATGGCTACATGCACTACACTGCAAACACCATCTGGAAGGGTGACTTTCAAGAATCCCCTTAGCCTCTGGTGGAATTTCTGAACTTGCAAACAGGAGACTCAATTCATCCCAGAAAGAAAAATACCTAAAAATTAATCCTTATCAATATCAACAGGGCTTGGCAGGTGAAGAAAAACAAGGAAGGTAGATTTTCCAGCACAAGCTGCATAATTTCATGACCGCTTGAGAACTGAGACTTCTATTTTACTTCCCCATGCAAAAAAAAAAAAAAAAAAAAAAGAGAGAGAGAGAGAAATAAAATACCAAGAACCTTCTGGGTGAAGTCTGAACTTGCTGACACCTGTGAATCTACTTTAATGGCTAGAAACATTCCAGCATAAACTATCTCCAGGATGCCTGACCAAGGACCAATGATACACACTTGCAGCAGCATAAATAAAACATTCTGCAGTGACACCCTGGAGAGCTGCTGTCTCTTTTTCTCCCTTTTCTACATGGCAGCAATGCTTGACCATTAGCATCATGGTCCTACCTGGCAGGAATAGATACTTGGCCATCTTTAACACAAGTCAAAAAAGAAACTGGAAAAGAAAAACATACCTCAAACAGGGCTTGGATTAGAGTATTTTTAGGAAGACAGAGAAGAATCTGCAGGCATTTTGCTCCCAAGGAACTGCTGTGGTTGGATTTCACTGGTGGCTCTCTGGCCAGCAACACCTCAACTCTAGATCACAGGTTTTCATCTTGTTAGACAGCACATTATTTAGCTCTGATGTCCCCAAGTCCTTGCTCCCTCCCTCCATGATGCTTGCTCAAAGGAATTGCTCAAAATTTGCCTGACAAGGAACAGTGGATTCTTAAAATGCAGACATTTATTCTCCTGAAAAACATTACTGTTTTCTTGGGTCTTCTTCACTGGGAGGGAAATGGTAGAAATTATTTTCAGCTGTGAATGCACTGACTCAGTAAATGTAACTCAGGTATTAAAGAAGCTTGGAAAACATCTCATTGTTGAGGAGAAACTGAAGCTGCAAGTTGGAATATGATTTGCACAGAATTAGGCAATAGCTGCAGACCCCTTTGCCAAGTCTCAGTAAGCTTTGTACATGAATATGAGCTACCTTTGACATGTGAAGTTTATCATACTGATATTTTTTTTCTTCCTAGAAATGAGAAATGCTTGCACACAACAGTACAAGCAAAGACATCTATTACCACTGTTCAGCAATTCAGACTTGGACTCTCATGAATAATAAAGAGGATCAAAAGGTCTTGTTCCTGGTTTTTGGTCAGATCTACAATAATGCATGATCAGACTCTCTTGTAGTCTGCAGACACTTCTGCTTCAGATGAGAATTAAGGTGTACAAGCAAAAACCTTTTTTAAATGATAGAATTATAATTAACTGATCTGATTATGTAGCTTTGAAATACCTAGGCAGGCAAGAGAAGTTAATGTTTTATATGAACGGATTCACCCACTATTTATTCTCACATTATTTCTTACTTTATTTCAGAAAACAGACAAAGAGAAAAATAAAAGCAACAAAAAAAGAGAAAGCATTCAGAATTTTGCTGTCAGAGTTCTGTAGAATGACCAGCATTCAAGAGATTTCAGATGTTATAAATCCTCTGATCCAATGACACAAAATCCAGGTGGGAAAGGGAGCAAGAGAAGACAGATGACAGTGAATAAGCTGTACAGATTTTAAAACAGTATTTTAAAATAAAAAAGTATGCTAAGAATATTCTGCCAAATAAAGCTCATGAAAGGCTGAGCTAGAGGCATATCTATGTTGCATTTTTCATGCTCGTAAATTTTCAGTGTCAATGTTATTACCATGTATGCTTCTAAGTTATTTAAAGCTCAAGGAGTAGAGGAGAAAAGGAGACACACACTCTGCAGGTGTAAGCATGAGACTCAGAATGCACTCAAGGAATGATTTATATTATTGACTTACATGCCTTGAAAAAATGCAACACTTCTGCATAGAAAAGAGAACTGAATTAATAAACAGAGAGGATGAAAACATCTTTATATCTGTAAACCTGACTGAGAAGGCAAACTTCAACTATACTGTTCTAAATCAACATGTTATATTTATTTTCGAGAGAGAGTACATTTACATTCAAAAAATAATTTCAGGTATTAAAGAAATCTGGCCCAGTTTAGTACCAACTTACATAACATAATGGTGACTTTCAAGAACCAGCTAGTTGAAATGTCAAAATAGCATCAGAAAAATATTTTCATTATTTTAAACACAGACAAAAGCACAAAGCACATTTACTGTCACAGGAATCTGTTTATATTGTTTTCCAGCACAACTATACCCTTTAAATTTGACCCAGGGCCTACCAGGAAAATGCAATAATCTGGTTCCTAATCACAAAGCAGTGCCTCTTTCAGAGTTACCTTACTCTTTGGAGCTGCATGCAATAACATTTAAGGCTAATTTCAAATTCACCCCCACGCAGGCAGCAGCAGCTCTGCTGTTACTCTCCTTCTCTGTTACAGCCCACACCAAAGCTGCACGCTCGGCTTTTACTTATCAGGCGTGGCACTGGGATTCTGTCACACATTCCCTCGAGCTGAGCAAGGCACAGCCTTTCTAAAAATAATTCTCCAGACTGCTCATGTTTCTGGAGTGACTTCCAAGCAGAAGGAGTAGTAACAACCCACCACAAAATGAAATATTGCAGGCTAGATGCAAGACTACAGCACAGGCAGGTGTAACTGCATCAGCCTCTTGCATGTCTTTATGAGAGAAACCCACACACTTTGGGAAGAAACAGGCATGTTTCTTATGATCTAAAGGTACCACAACATCCTGCAAGCCCTGAGGATGCAGACATCAGGGAACACCTCTAAAAAGTGGAAGGAAAAGCAAATCAGCCCATGTGACTGCACCTTACAGCAATAATGCTGGACTGAGGGAGATGAGATGACCTTGTTGTCTAGACATGAGGGGTCAGAACTGAGTCTCCAGCTTCCACACAAAGGGGAAAAATCCCTGGGCACCTGTGACACTTCTGTCAGCTCTCTGACTTCTTTGTGAAATACTGAGAAGTAGGTGGCCATGATAGTTTGGAAACTGTGCCCCCCTAGGGGCTATCAACTGTGGCAAAGCAATTAGTTTTGCAATGGGTGGTGTCTGAGATGACAGCATTTCCTTGGATTTAATTGCAATGTGGTTTCCTAGGTTCCCCAACACTGCTTCTAATGACAGGTATATGCATTCCTTCTTCAAAATGAGGAAACACCTATCCATCCCAAGCTCCTCTTTGCCCTGACAGCCTTGTACATGCCTGCTGATTCCCACTCAGAGGAGGGGGATTCTCAGTGTGACAGAAGGGGCAAATAATGCTGTGCTTTACTGCTGGAGCTCTAAAAACTCTGCCTTTAAACCAGGCCACTGTTTGGCTTAATTCTTTGCACTTCAAGTGCATTCCTGTGCTCAATTACATGTGCTTTGCTTCCAGTGAACTTTTACGTGTGGGTTAAAAGGTTTTCACTCTTGATTACTGTGACTGTTTGGTTCCAGAAGCATTTCCTGAGCTTTTTGTTGCATCTCCCCTCTCTGTCTACTTCAGGGCATGGAGTATCACTTCACAGACTGTGTGAACCACTTCCTGCATTCACTCAAGATTTGGTAGAAGTGCCACAGTTTCCCCCTTCCATACAAAGTGGGTTTTAAACACAGACTTAAAGGGTCAACAAGCAAAGGACTCTACTGAAAGTGCAACATGAAAAAGATAACAAAGGCTGTCTGGACTGTAAACTATAGAGACTCTGAAGCCAGGATACTCCAGCCAAGATTTAATAAAACAACAAAAGGAAAGAGAAAAACTAACTGAACCAAGAATAAAGGTCAGCATCCCAAACTGACTGCTCTGACCTGCCAACAGCACTGAAGAACAAAGAAAATGAAAATATAAGGCTGCTCAAAACAGCACTTCAGGAGTGAAGTACAATACAAAGCTATACACAAAGTGCAAGTCACATTAGGGCCAATCCCAAAAGTGTGGGAAAGTACAGGCTGTGTTTATTACAGCATCTCCTGTGTGCATTTTCATTCTTTTCCCATCTTCTGATGCATGTGGGGCAGTGCAGAGTTCCCTTCCTGAGTTAACAAGGAGCCTCCCACAGGGCATGGAAAGGGCAGGCAGCCCTGCATGCTCCTGGTGGCTGAGCTCAGGCTGCAGAGAGCACAAAGATGGAGTGTCACACTAGTCCTGCACTCAGTGACAGCTCATCTGCCAAGCTCGTCCATGCTGTGGTGTCTCCAAGTGCTAACACCAACACCACTGCACATAGCTGCCCAGAACCTCACTTTGGACCAGACTGGTCAGTTATCTCCTTTTCCAGTGTGCCACAGTGTAAGATTAAACAGCCAGGCTCAGGGAGGAGAAACAAACTTGAAACATTAGAAACCAGCTTTGAGTTCTGGTTTCATGGACATCCTGGCCAAGCCCCAGAATGCTCCAGCCTGGTAAACAGCACTGTGCAGGTAATGTTCCTCATGCTGAGGCTGAAGTAATTAATTCCTATGAACACCTCAGGCTAAAAAGCATGGTGTCAGCTTCTGCTGTGGTGGGTGTGATTGGTCTAACATGACTGAATAAAAGCAAATTAGGGGATAAAGGGAAAAAATAACTTCATTGAGGAGCAGGTGCCCTAGAGCTTCTATGTAGCAGGAGAGAAGAGCGGGGAGTGAAAAAGCTCAAACTGGGGATGTTTGCTGACCTCCTTGTTGCTCTCAGGAGAGCGAGCAGAAAGCTAAAGGATCATGAGAGCTGGATCAAATACAAGAGGAAGGGCAGATTTATGGCTGGGTCTGATGGTGGAAGAATAAATGGGTCTAATTTACAGACATGCTTGCTGAAATCCGTTTGCAATGTGAATTTTGAGTATTTTCTGTGGGACTTCAGCTGCCAGAGAATCTGTCCCATATATGACATGCTCGGTAAAGCTGTCAGCAGTGACAGGTAAAGAAAACTCATGTTTTACTGCTTGAACTTGAGCCAGTTCAATCAAGAAAAGGTTGAGGGTGAATAAATACTGGACAGCATTATAGTATTTTTACAGTCATTTTTCTGACTATAGTTTTACTATTAGGAAGTTTGTTGGCACCTGTTGGAGGAATAAGTGTGTTAGGGAGGCATATCTCCTTTCTCCTCTTCTGTTGTGTTGAGAAGTGGAATTAAATTATTCTGTGCACAGACAGATTGTTCCAGTAAAATAGAATTTGAAGCCACCAGGGACCCACAGAGAAGAGAAGCTTTTACACTATATGAAAAGGCAAGAGACAAAACCCTTGCCAAAACTCCTTCACTCTTTATTCCCGACAGCTGCAACGCTGGATGCGTCCGGATGCCTTTTAAGTGCCAAGGGGAGTGACGGAGGTGGGATGGCATGTGAGCAGATGAAATACATGGCAGCTTCTCCCCCGATGGCAAGTTTAATTATTTGCAGTGTTGTATACACAAGAAAAAAAACACACAGATATTGGGAAATAATTCACTGTGATTCCTGTGTCAGGTGGATTGTGGAAAACATTCGCTCTTGCTGGTCCATGGCAGAACAAGGTCTTAAAATATTCAGAACCTGCATACGCCTTTGTCACAGATGGGAGGAAAAACAAGGTAGAATATATTTCAAAGACAGAGAACATGAATATCAAGAGAGCAAAAACCAGAGGCGCTTTGCTGTATGAACTGAGATACCCAACAGAAGTGAAGCAAAACAAACTTTGAGGCAAAAAACCACCTTTTGTGTAGTTTCATTCCAGAGAACTTTCTAACACATTCCTTCTTTTCCTTTCTGCATTTTAAGATCACTGGAACAGATTCTTTTGTCTGTTCAGTGTTCAACTAACAAACAGCTGCACTTTGTTAGTATCAGTTTTCCTAAATCCCTCTGCTCCAGGATACAGAAGCTTATGTGAGATTTCTGAGTGACTGTGGGGATGTGAAATGCTTTAACTCAATAGGCATGGTTCAAAGTTATAAGTCAGAAATAAATCTTATCAGTGATTCTACAATCTGTGAAGCTACAGAATAAGAAGATACAGACACATCATCTTTCTGAAGGTGCACTTAAAGGGTTAAATACAACTGACCTCAGAAATAACAACCATGAGCAAGGGTGCCTGGCAAGCCTTGATGTACTTGCTTAAGCTGGTGTCTTACGACTGTCAATAGCTTTTCTGCTCGAATATGAACCTGGCTCCATTCTGGATGAATTTCTCTCTGCTGCTGCTAACTTCAGCACTCCTGTGAACGAGGCTGCACAAGGACTGGGAGGTTTGAAGTGCAGCAGCATGAAGAGCTGCCAGCCCAAATCCCAGCTGTGCTAGAGAAAGCATGTACTGCCTTTTCTGAATGACTCAGGGGCAGTCCTGAAGCTTATTCTGTCTTGGATGTTGCAAATATAATGCTTATTCATGCAGTAAGATTCTTCCTCTCTGTGTTTATGTAACGCTGGCTGCTCTTCTCTTACAGCATACACACCTAATTATGAAGATTGTAATACATCATGGGATGCAATGAGGACAGGATATGATAGGATTTCCAAAGCATATTTTGTGGCATTCAAGCAGATAACCATATCTTTTCCCTGCACAGTGGGCATAAATAAGTCTATTTTATAGAAAATCAGAGATAGTGGTTGCCTTGCTACTGACCTAGTAGCTATATTTGAAAACCTGAGTCAAATACACAATAAAAGCTCTGTAAATTACACAAGAAAAGAAAACATTATGACTTGCCTCACAGGGGGAGTTCCTCAAAGGAGCTGGAAATGCCATGCTGGTCATGACAGTCTTTGTTACTGCTGGTGCCTTGCTGGTGTTAAGGAGGAGCGCGCAACCTGGATGAAAGAGAAGGAAGAAGGTCAAACTGCAGCACTCACCTTTGGGTTTCAGGATTTGTGAAACCTGCCCCAAGCCTATGTTAACTGGCTACCTTCCCTCCACTGCGACATTCTGTTGCTCCATAACTTCAAATTAATCTTAATTGCAAGGCAAATAATAAAGTGTGTCTTATATGAACAGAAAGTAAATTGGAAGAAAAGAATTTATCTTGACCAAAACCAAATAAAAATACAGCTATAGCTCTTTGCTACTTGAATAATTTGCTGTAAACAAGAGGAACAAGGGCAGTATTGGGTTTTCTCTCAGCAGCTTAAGCCTTCAGCTGTTTGTATGAGAAGGATTAGAAATGACTGGCATTTAGGTAGGAGAACCAAGTACCTAGAAATTGTACATAAAAGTGCAACTCAAGGGATCATGAAGCAAAGAGAAGAAAAATTAGGATGTGAACAGGGGAAAAAGCAGCAGTACAGAAAAACAGAGAAAATAAATAGGAAAATCAGAAAGAAAAACACAGGTCAGTATGGTAGAGGGTCAGACAGATGAACATTTGGTATGAAGTTTTCTATAGGGGGTCAAGATCTGTATCTGGTGTCAATGGTGGAGACTGAGGAACCACTTTGTACCCTCAAGAAAAAAAGGGAGAAGGACAGTCTTTTGCTCAGAGTGGGAAGATGGCATTTGAGAGTAGAAAGTTGTGATTTGTTTCACTGGAGGCTGAATACGTGAGTACACAGGAAAACTTGCCTTGTGTTTCATTCCCTCCCCTCAGCATGTATGTATCATTTTGCTGTGTATGCTTTACACTCACTGTTTGCTCTCACACACCTTCTATCGAGGGGAGGCGGTTGTGTTCTGGGCGTCCAATCCGCCATGGAGAAGGATGGGACACAGAGGAGCCTGGCATCCAGCCACAATCCTCTTCTTCAAACGAACAGTAAAACCCAGAGGGAAGCTTTCCTGCAGGAGGCAAAGACACACAGACAGGAGAAGCCAGGTGAGCTGAAGAGGCTGTTCCTGGGCTCACACAGGAGCTGCAGTGACTATTCCAACCTGGTTTGCCCAGGGTATGGGGGCACTCCCAGCTCCTCAGTCCTCTTGTGTGGAATCCCACTGTGTTGGGCTGGTGTGGCCAGAAATGTGTATTCTATCACCATCTTCTAAAACTGGGTGGGGCAGTGATTCCTTATCTCCCTGGCACACAGTATCTGCTAATGGGCCATCTTTAAGACAAGATGGGGCAATCACCTTTATCTTTTCCACAACCCATCCTCCCTCCAGGAAGATATCATCTGCTGCTGGCCCATTCAGTCCCACTGCATGACTGATAAACATACACCATCCCATTGGGAGATGCTCCAGCCAGGGGAGCAGCCAAGCCTTTCCTACCTAGATAAAAACTGAGATTTTGGACAGCAAAGGTACCTTTTTACACTGGATTCCAGAGGAGAAGCTGAAATTTTCTACATCATCCCTGGACTTTTGGAGGAAGGCTGCAACCTTCTACAGGAGCATTGCTTCAGCTGATCCACATCTGCCACTGCAGGAGGATGCAGCCACCATTTAATGGGACTGCTACCAACACCCTGACTGACTGACAGGGTGTCAGGTTGTATTCTGACTCTGTCAGGGTTGGGATTGTTCTTTGTAATACTGTATTTCTATTTTAATTTTCCTGGTAAAGAACTGTTATTCTTAATTCCCATATCTTTGCCTGAGAGCCCCTTAATTTCAAAATTATAAGAATTTGGAGGGAGGGGGTTTACATTCTCCATTTCAAAGAGAAGCTTCTGCCTTCATTGGCAGATAACTGTCCTTCAAACCAGAACACCCACACGTTCCTGACCATGGGGAGGGAGAAGCAGATGGAAACAACCCCCAGACTGTGATGAAGTGACTCCCCACACACTTAGACAAACCCAAGGGAGAGGACACATCTCACTGCACACCATGGGGTCTCCTAAATACCTGGGTTCTCAACTCTGCAGGTATCAGCTTGCTCAAGGTTACATCTTGGATATGATTTTCCTAAGCACTGCTTCTGCAGCCCCAGAGGGAAATCTTGGAGAGGGATAAATTCCCTACAAGGTTCCCTCCCTTACAGTCCAGGTTTCTACTAAGCCCAGCTCAGCAACATGATCTCTTCTCTCTGTGAGCACTGATGTGACCTCAGGAAAAGCACTGAATCCTTTTGTGCCTAGTTTTTTCACCTGTGAGTCTCTTCCATGAGATGAATGGCTGAAAAGAAGATAGTTTATTTTAATCCATACTTTCAGGCTTTGAAGCCTGCTCATTCTGTCACTGGCTTAGGATTTCAGTTTCCAGCTCCAAACAATAGAGCTCTGTTAGCTTATTGCCTTGAAATTTGCAGTTTTAAAGCAATAGTGGTCTCATTCAAAGCAGAAGGTAATCTCATGCCTTCCATTTGCTTCTCTACCTACAACTGCAAGTTCTTCTTACAAAGGTGCAATGTATTGTTCCTTTTGCTCCAAGAAAGGAGACTGATACATGAAATTTGTTTAAAATTGAAAGATAAAAGTGAAATTTCATGTGCAAACACATATCCAGGATTTTTTCTTTTTACTTTTAGCTGCTTAATAAAATCAGAATAAAAACTTCCTCACTTACAAGCAGTAAGATAGACCACAAACTTCTAAAGCAAGACAGTCTTCTGGTCAACTGATACCAGTAATTTCATTAGTTCCTTTATGAGGAGAGGAGGCTCTTGAACATATAATTTGTTGTGATTATTAATTTCTTTTCCCCTTGAAATTATGTATCTATAAAGTGGCTGTCAGACAATGAGGCACCAGTATTCAAGCTCCAGATCATTCAAAATGTTTAAGTACCAGCAGATCCCCCTGGTTGAGGTCTTAGATCAATAAAATACCTGCTCACAGAGCCCCATCTTTGACTAACACCCCTCAAAAGGCAATTGACTGTCATTGGCACATGCACGTGTTCCTTGGTGTACCCAGAGAAAACAACTGTGGAACACCACAACTGCAGCATCTGGACCACAAACATTTGATTTTCTGGGACCCTGAATCACAACTCACTTGTCAGAGGAAAGTGAAACAAATCCTCTATCTGTAGCTTTTTAGTAGGGTTAGTTTTGAACCTGGAACCTGACATCGAGGCAAGAGCCACATTTTAGTGGTATTTTATGCAAGCATCTAAACCTGTCATGAAAAAAATCAAAAGCTGTACTGAAGTTAGGGCTTTTTCAAGTTTTTCCTTCTAAAAGTCTCTAAATTCATTCAGCCTGGTCTTTAAATGTGAAGCTGTTAAGCAGAGAGTTACTTCCCTGTGTTTCCCCCTCTGCAGAACTTGATTATATTTCATTGCACAGCCTGAGGCTGGGATACAAAGAAAATGACAAATTATAATGTGCCCTGAATTCCCACTGAAACAGCTTGTCTCGGTATCCAACGGAATTCATGTCATGGCCATTTGCTATCTGGGATGTAAACAAGTCACAGCAGCAGGAGGAGTCATCTAAGTAGCAATCCCTGCCTGAAGGCCAGAAAAAGTTCACTGTTGATGAACAAGTAAGGGCATAAATAAGAAACTATCACTTTCACAGAATATTTCATTCCCTTTTTCCAAATTAATGTTTTATGAGTTTTCAGATGTCTCATGCCCTGCATGCATTTTCTTTGCTACTCTTTCTTACCTTGAATATGTACAGCACCTGTGATTCCATGGGTTGGTACTCCACAGAGACCTCTTTGGCTACCATTTCTCTCCAGCCTGTACTTCTCCATTTCATGTGCTTGTGATTTAAACTGACATTAGCCCAGACCCTGCACCGATGAGGGGAAGCTGGTCTGATTTGATTGGAAAATCAAGGAAATGAGGGGCAGGGGCTACTTCTACTGAAACCTGCCATTTTGGATACTAAAACAGTGACAGACCCCTCAGAAGATTTAGGCTTTAGTAAGATTAAGATAACTTGTGGGTATGAGATGGAGAACAGAGTAGCCCAGTGAAACTGAAGCACTCTGAGAATGAGTCTCTCCTTTTATGTGGGTGAAAAGTTGCCAGATGTTAAGCTTGTTCTTAACCAAATATTTTCAAGCCTTCAGAATTAAATAATTTTCAAAAAAATCTAAATGTGTTCTTTTTCTTTAACTCAGATTTTTCATCCATTGATAGCAAGAGAATCAGTAACTGATATAAGTTATGAAGCAGATGGAGTAATCTCTTGCTTCAGAACTTGGTGTAAATCAACCAGATACTGCTGTTTAAACTGACATTCCAAACTGGTATTATAAAGAACAAAATCATTAAAGTCTACTCTGTATGTACAGACCTTTACCAAGTTTAGGAGGAAATCTCAGAAGCCAAACAGATCAGCTGCTCAATTTAAAGATTCACATGAATCTTAAACATAAGTTTGTTTCAATGATTGCTTCTATGCTAGCAAAGCTGGCCAGCAAACTTCTACCAGAAATGAAGCATAAAAAGAGAAAATACTTTGCAACAGTCAGCAGAGTTATCCTTTAATGTCAGATGGCTTTGCTGAGCTCAAACTGCCAGAGGTTAGAATTTGTTTCTATAAGTACAGCTTTTGATAAAGAAAGCAGCAGAAGGATTAGTGTATACAAGACAGGAACCTTAAGAGCATGGCAAGGCATGCCAACAGGTTGCTACTTCATCATTTTACTTTCAGGAAGACTCTTCTGGGCTGTATCTGGATAAAAACAAATCCCACGATTTCTTCACACATTTTTACCTGGAAAGCAAACTGGCCCCTCCAGAATTGTTTATCAATGATTTTTTGGTCACTCATACACGTCATCAGAAAACCAAACTTCATAGGTTTGTATCCTAGCTGCCATCTGCTCTTTTGAGTGATGTCCATGCAGTCCTCCAACCATGTAGCACAGCCTGAGACCCTCCTTTCAGGAATCAGAGACTTGTCTTCCTTATCTCACCTGCTAAGGTGTTTAACATCCTTAAATATTCAATGAAGCAGAGTGAAAATTACCCTATAACCCAGTGATTAGGAGATTTATTTGAAATATAAAGAGGACATTACTTCCTGTTCCAGCTAAAATTAATAAAATGTGCAAATGGAACCTCAGGGGAGACTTGGATAACCATTTGCTTCTGAACTAGACCAGAACTCCCAACCACAAGCTTGCAAACTCTTTATGGAAATAGAAAATATGGCTTCAAATTCACAGAAAAACCTGTCCTGGGTTAATTGTATCTTGAGTGAATCCTGTAAGTTCTGGGTCTCTAGAAAATAAATATACTACTGGCACCTCCATTATTTAAAATGTTACCATTTTATAAATACATCCATTACTTACCTAACATGCTTGAACTGATTAACGAGTATTTTCCAAGGATGAATTTTTTTGTGTGAATTTGTCACAAAAAATAAAATAGCCAGAATTATATGCATCACTTTTCAGTAAAGTTTTAACTTTTGCCTTGACTTGCTGCTCTGCAATGAAAGATTATTGAACCAAAATCCCAGATACTGTTAACTAAAAAGAGAAGTACAAAACTGCTAAAACAAATTCACCCTTTCTGTAAAACAGAGCCCTGCCCATCTGTGTTAGCAAATAATTTGAGTTTTCACGTCTGTCTTGTACCACACAAAGTATATTACATGTGATTACTACAATAAGAGAAAATATCTTGGAGTTTTTTGCAGTAAGTTTTATCCATATGTTGAGTGATTTGGTAAACTACTTATATGGAATTTGTTGCTTAGCATTAATAGATGCATTTACTGAAGCATAAGGCACAAGCTGTGCCACAAGCTGAACTTTCACCAGATATGCTGCACTTTCCCCTCTGTCAAATAAGAGAAGACCTCAGACCTGGTTCAAGACAGAAGATAAGGAATTCATTAACAGAAGCTGCAACCTTAGAAATAAGAAACATCCTACCTAGAGGCAAGCAAGGGACACAGTGAAGAATGGAAAGAGCTCCCAGAGCCTCATATGGGAGACAACTGGTCCAAACAGTCACGTAAAGGCTGGGGAATTCACATGGTTTGTGTATAATCAACAAGGGACTTCTTTGTTCAAGGTCCCTCTTTGGAGGCACCCAGCTCCAGCTATTACACCATTTAAAAAAGTACTTTTATAGAGGAATCTATCTTTCAATTTATGAATTCAGAAGAAATCCAGAATTCAGAATCAAAGCCTGCCATGGTGGCTGGCACATATAGTTCCTGTATCTGGAAAGACATGAATTTACTAGCAGAGACACTAGCAAAGCAGAACAAGCACCATGATGTTTCCTTGGCCATTAATAAGTAAAGAGATGTTAGCAAGCAGCAGGCTGTAGAGAGATCTTTTTCAGCTAAGATAGAAACAAAAATCAAATTTTTAGGAAAAAAAATTAAAATCATAATAAAAACAATCAGTACCTGTAAAGCTAAAAGACTGTGAAAGGCAAAAAACTCCAACACCTCCTTGAAGCTCAAAGATAAAAGCCTTTGATAATGGCATTTTTAAAACCTCTCGCCTCAGTTTTGAGCATAGCTCATCTTTTTCTGACAGCTCTTTTGTCTAAGCAGAAACATTTGGGAAACCCTTTTCTCTGCTTGATAAATCTGAATCACTTTTTACCACACTTGCAAAAAGCTGATGAAAATATCCATGCTGCTCAGGAGTAAAATGACAACTAAAATGCTGAAAGATGACATATGTTTTGTGTTAGGCTGCCATGTAGATATATCTGACACCTCAAACATTAGATAATTTCTCTGTTTTGTGTAAGAAACTTTATGCCAACAACATTCAGCACTGTAAAGAAGCAAAAGCAGAAGGATCAGCCATAGAACTGAGCAGGCTTGTAGGTGGATAAGCAGGCATATCCACAGCTTGGGCTCTTACTCAGGCAAGCCATGCTTTTTGTTCCTTGAGAGGAAAATAGTGTTTTTGGACCTTTTGGCTGGAAGTAAGAACTCTCATTTCCAGTATCTATGGGTGAATGCAAGCCATGTGGTCTCCTCAAGCTGGGAGTGATGCTCTGCTGAACAGCTGGCAAAATATTTTCTGCTTTTTACATTTTCTCACCGACATTCTCAGAACATTCCTCTGCCAACACAGCTGCAAGTGCCATGCTGCCTTGTGAAAACAGCTATAGATGGAGGGAGAAAAGACAACCAAACCAAGCCCTGTGGATAACACATGCCAGGGAGGCATTGGCTGCTTTTCCACTGGGCTCACCATTGGGTACAGGGTGGCAGCAAGGGGCAAAAGCAGAGCTGCCCTCCTGATCTGTGAATATGAACAACAAACCTGCCACAAGTGCACCCAATGTCTGAAAATAACAGGCAAGCGTGTTCCTCCAGGCCTGCTCCATCCCATGGTGGCATTTAATTTGCAGCCATGATCAGTACAACTCCACCTTGTGAACTCTGCTCTTCCCCCTGGCATAGACAGGATAGCCCCACAAGGAAGAGCCATTTATGGCACACAGGCACCAAAGTGTGTCTGAACATACAGTTGAGGGTAAATTATGTTTCTCTACTTCCAGTGAAATGAAAATGCATTCAACCCTTTTTAATTATAAAGTAGAACACTGCAGAAATGCTATTATGAGGTTTTAGAGTTCTATTTTAAAGCATTTAGATGGAAATAAGGTTTCAATATTACTAGTATGAAGCATTATTGGTTCTAAGAAGCTGCAAGTCCACAATGCTGACACTGTTCCTGTGAATTTAATGTCCACTAAGTGTGTCATTAAAGAACATAATTTCAAATTGTAACAATGTCTAAAATGATGGAGAAGCATGTAATTTCAAGCTTTTAACTAGTTTCCTAGATGATCCCAGGTCAAACCAATGTTCTCCACACCAATAAAGTCTGTAACTTTATTTCTTTATTAGCAGAAAATAAGTGAAATCTGCTAGAAGTTGTGTATCACTCATGTTAAGTTCTTGCTAGAAACAGCAAACATGTTTTTTACATACCAAATCAACGACATTCTATTGTAACAGCCCACAGGCTAGATCAGCTGTGGCACAAACACTTTGAATAATGAACTCTCAATATTAATTTTTCTTGATATATTTGCCCTGTAGACAACCATACAGCTGACAACCCACCACTCCTAACTGTAGGCTGGCAGATGGGAGGATGCTGGAGGTAAAATGTACAGAGGTATAGAAAAAGTGATAAGGCACCTTCAAGATAGTTAAAGGAAGGTCCTAAAGTATCTCAGTTCCACAGCACATTTTAGAAAGTACTCAGGCACAGCAAGTTCTGAGAAAACTCAGGCTGCTATCTATCTTCTGCTGTATGTTATTGGACTACTGACTCCTGAAGAGAGGGTAGAAAACCAGAGGAATTACAAAGACACAGGAGCTGGTCAAAGACAAGCTACTTGCTCTACTCATTTTTCATCTTAGAAGTTTTCTCCTTCCTCTCCCCCTCTGCCACATGCTGTGTTACATTTTGATTAAAGTTTTTAACCAACTACACATTTCATAATTCTTTAAGACATCTAGCTATTCAGGCTATACTTCCTTTGCATTTTTGATCAGGACACTGGAAGTGATGAAGTACCAAGGGCATGTTAAGAAGCTGCTGCAGAGCTGATGTAGGTGAGCCCAGCAATATCAAATGGTGCACTCCAGGCAGACACCCAGGGAAAGAGCATCTGTTATGGGGGATACAGGTCTTTTGATAGCACCAAGTGAGTCTGTTAGTGCTAAAGTCTCAGACACTGAAGTTCAAACCAATCTGCTTCTGGAAAAGCAGTTCAACCTGGGGGCAAGGATTTACTTACTGCACATGTCTCCCTCATCTTCTCCCTCAGCGCAGTCCTGGATGAAGTCACATGCCTGCCCCAGCCTGATCACTGTTCCATTCCAGCAGCTGAAGGAACCCTCCAGAGCCATTTTTGAGAGAGAAGCAGATCCTAGAGAAAAAGAAAAAAAACAACAACAACACTTCAGATAACCAAATTGTCTTCCTTTCAACCAACAGGTCATAGCATCCTGCATAACACTGAAGGGACAAACGCTTCGTGAAATCTCAATTCAATACTTGCTTGATCTTTTTTTTTTTTTTTACTTATTTAATCTTGTCAAATGTCTAATGGTCCACCTAATAGAGAATTTCAGTTCCCTGGATCTTTCTGGTGCTATAATATGGAAGGCAGCTTTGACCTCTGGAGGGCTTAAATCCTGCAGCCTGCTCTGGTACTTCTCAAGAACAACACAATACACATGAAGGTTTTTAATTGTATGTATTTACTGTTGCACTGAGAGTCCTGAAGGCTGATATCCTCTCTGTTTAGCTCAGGAGTAACAGGATTTAGAAAGAGCACAGGCTTTCATCATGCTTTCCTGCATTACATTTGCTTTGGATGTATTGTGTTGTGATATTCTCTGCAGGAGAGAAAACAGTTTAATCTCTACTCATTATTTTCTTTCTCTTCTATGCCTACTCCTGCTCCTGCATCCTGCACTCCCTTGAGTCAGGGAGCCCACACCAGACTACATCTACCAAGAGACAGAAGTCACCAGTTCATTTTACCTGTGCTAAGCAGCAAAAGACATACAGTGATGTGCAAAGGAGATATCTCTTATGAAATGAGGTCACCAAATATTACAATTAGAGGTTGGTATCATCCACTCAGAAATGATCCTGAGTAATTTTCCCTAAGAACCACCCTTTTCTGTAGGCACTTGATTCCTTTGACAGCTGAGAAGTCAGGTATCAAATAGCATGACAGGTATCATTTTCCTTACTGTAAGATTTATCTCATCCCAAGTCCTTTGTGATGATACTTAGGACAAAGCCTTTTTTTAAGAGGCCCAGGCCCTAGATCAGAGCCCTGAAGGAGGCAGGAATTAGTTCACCAACATCCTGAAGTCAGTGTGTATGGAGGAGTCTAAGCTTGAGAAATGCCAGAGTTGCTTCCACAAAAATCTGAGTGTGGATGCAGTTCACTGACACCTTCCTGAATCTGACAAGACATGCTTCCAGTCACTGCTGGAAGACAAGCCTGGAAGAACAAAGAGATCTGTGCTGTGAATTCCCTATTGCAGCAATAACTGCCCTGTCTCATACAAAATGGGTAAATGCTCCAGATTAAACCAAAGCCTCTGGGCAGAGAGAGCCATTGTTTGCCTAATTCATCCATGCTCACTAAACAGTGCAGCTACATCGTGTTCTCTGGTACTACAGGGAGTTGGAAATCACTGGTGATTCAATTAGATATGCACTTGATATTTTTATTTATATTGCCTGCCAAAACTAAAAATTAATGAAGCATGTAGGAAAACAACCACTCGTTCTCTTCCAGCTTATTTTATGGTGCAAATCATTCAGGAGTGGGGGAATACATGCCACACTTTATTCGCAAAGAATGATGGATCCTGAACAGGGTGCTCTGTGTTATTGTCAGGTTAATTTTTTTCCCTTCCTTAGGGCAATTCTGGCTTGCATCATACAGACTGCACCCTTGTGTTCCAGTCCAGGTCAAGGCATGACTACAGAGGAGAAGCTTTGCAGGAAAAATAGACCAGGTGACTTGGAGCTGGCTGCTGACAATTTCTGTGGGCTCCTTAGTGAGGGTTTAAGGCAGTGAGATGGTATCTCCCTTGGCTTTGCTGAACTTCCTACAAAAAATGCACCCTCAGAGACACGACTGAGAGCCTTCCCTATGTGAGGTGCAAAGCTCTTCACATGCCAGACTCTTGGGGCTCAGGCCAGTGTGCAAATGGGCACTACACAGCTGTAAGAAGGGACTCTGGTAACTCAGTAGGTGATCCCTTCTCCTAGGGGCGTGCAATGAGCCTGGATAGCACCCCATTGTTGGAAGTACCACCTGAAGGAAGGTTAGGAGATGTGTCCCAGAGCACTTCCATGAGTTAGCAACATCATGACACTCTTAAAAGATCCTTAAGTTCTACTGAAATTCAGAATTACTCTTGTCTCTCTGAATTACCCCACAGATGGCTTTGAACCCCATGTTTAGTATCAGCTTTCATATCCCACTCAGTTTATCTGCAATCTTTTCAGCAATGTCCGTGCTTTACTTCAGCAGCTGCAGATAACACAGAAATTCAGAGGTGTGGTTATTGTAGGCAATGTTCTGTTTACTCAATTAATTATAACTTTTTAAAGGCACTCACTTTTCCAAGCACACAACTGCATTAACACTAATTATAATGGAACCAAGGCATCCAAGAGAACTGACTTCCCAGGTGTTTTTGTTGCAGCCCAGGGGCAAAAATCTCCTGAAGCCAACTGACTGTAATATTTGAAATATGTCAGTTGCAACTGGGAATCAGGCAATTCCAGGAGCTATTCCTCCAAAACAAAGCAGCAGATTTGCATGCTCATTCATCTCTGTGGAGACAGGGTCTGAATTAGCTCAGATTTGCATTAGACCAATATATATGTGTGCTTCTTGTATAGGTTAGAGAACACAAATAGCAAAGCTGCAGCCAGGGGAATGGCTGGGCTCTGTTAACAGTGCATGATTTATTCCCATCTTGTTTGCTTGCTTACTGTGAGCACAAAGGCAAAATGAACTGGAGAAAGGAGATGATTAACTAGTAAAACAAATAGATAACCAAAAAAAGCCCAAATACAAATAATCTTTTTAATGGGCCACTTAATGCAGATGTTTGCATCCAAGCTCAAGGAAACTCAAATTTTAATTAAAATACTTTGCAAGAAAAACAGATATTTGATCTTTTCAGTTCCCAGACCCAATTACTCCTGGCAAAGTGAACCAGAATGACCTGGATTGCTGAGTGAAGTGGCCTCAAGTCACACACAGAAGATGTGTTAGGAAAAGAAAATGAATGGTATCAAGTAAGTATCAGAGTAAAATTTGTGTGAGACATCCTTTATATTTACAGCAGTGTTTATGTAGCCAGTGGCATCCATAAATTACAGCAGTAATTAAGCTGTACTGTGCTGGCTTGGAGGCTTATAAATCATTATTTAAACAGCAGCATTAAATAAATGGCATCTCAAGCTCTAAATTGAAAGTAGAAACAACTCCTTGGAGAACAAGTGCCTACTTTGTACCTCACAGGTCCTGTTTCTCAACATCCCTGGCAGTGTTCAAATCCAGTACCAGACCTTGGACACAAATGACAGCCTGGGATTTTTACTGCCCATGCTTTTGCACTTGGTTTCCATATATCAGGATGGAAAGTGGAAAATCATGTGGCTTAGCTTATGCAGGATCAGCAACTTACTGCTCACACTGTGGGACCCAAGGGGATGTATTTCAATTCTCAACAGATTTTCTCTGACTTGGTTTTCCTTTTCTCTCCTTCCTTGTCCCTTGATGAGCAGAGAAATCACAGTGTGCTGGCAAGCTCTGGTGAGTCTGTCTCTGAGGAAGATCACTGCAAAATGGGAAACTTCACCTTCCTGCCACCAACCCTTGGCCAGGTGGGATGGAAGAAATACTTACAGGCATCCACAAAAATATCTCTTATCTGGCAAACAGGCTATGCTGCTAATTATCATGCAGGGTTTAATGAAGCTGAACATAATTATACCTTCACATACTAGATTCAACTTCTTAAACCATAATTTTTAATTCTACCAAAAGTTTTTGTGACAAACACAGTTGGGTGAAGCACTCCTGCTGAGCACACATTAAAACAGAAGAGCTTAATAGGACAGTACTTTGCTGCTGTTTAAAAATTGTCTCATTTTCACTCTGCAAAAATTCCAAAGACCTGAGATAAATGTACAGCCTTGTCACATTTTTTCAGCAAGCAGCTTCTCTCTAGACTATCCTTGAGGAGCCCTGTTGTACAGAGTTTATTTCAGTGGTTCTCAAGGCAAGACCCTATATGCTCACAATGTGAAAAATTTCCATTTTTAATTGCATATATGTAGCAAAAATACCTATCCATGGAAGTCCACCATGTTTATTTAACCATATGGATTAGATCAAAAACAGAGAAAGATTTGTACTATTTGATGGCATCTCTTAATTTTTTTTTTTCAATGAGCTAGTGCTGCAGCTTAATATGCCTCCACCAAATGTCACTAAAGGTCTGGGACTGTACAACCTTGTTGATGATGTGTGTCCATCACAAATATTTGTCATTAACTTCTCAATTACACCTGCCCCTCCTTTGGCTTGAGTTCAAAGCTTTGACTCAGATATTTACAAAAACATTACTTGGGGGATTGAAAGGTTGTGTGAAAACAGAAAAGCTGCTGTCAAGCTATAAAAGGATAGTGAGAATTTGGGAGAGTTTCTGATTATTGATTTTTCCAATGACTTGCCATTTTTGATGGTTACGTATTTCCTCGCTCTTTATCTTCACTCCTCCAGCAGCACAGACATTCAAAGGCTGCTGGTTCACTTTGTGCTGAGGAGAGCCATATTCCAGGACAAAGTAAATTTGCTATTGATACAAGTCACTAATACCCATGCTTGCACCATTAAAGAGTTGAAAGGTATGAAATAAAGGAGGAAAGAAAGTGAGAGAAGTGAAAGGTAAGTTCATGTTTGAGGGGAGCGAAGCCATCCTTGGCAAATGGCCACTGAACTCCACTTGATACAGGGCAGATCACATAAATCAGAATGTGCACAGCAAGCTACACTGCTCTCATTTTCCAGCCACCCACCCCAGGACACCTGCAAGGAACCCGAGTAGTTGCAGCTGCAAATGAGGCCAGTGAGAGAAATACTTGGAAAACACATTGTTCTCAAAAAATGCTTTGAAAAAAAAAAAAAAAAAAAGGCTGGATGCCATGTTTCTCACACCAGGCAGTCAAAATTGGTCAACATATAATTTCTGACTTCAATATTTATAACAGCATTGTTACTGTTACTATCATTGCCTAAGATTGCATATGTAGGAAGAAGTGTTCTCTTTTTTATTAGACTGCCTCCTACAGGCAGAAAAAACAGCCTGTGTTTGTAAATGCCTGAAAGCTCACCCATTTTTCCAGTTGCATAAACTGCCTTTAATCTTCTTACTTCACTTCCTAAACATAAATGAGAATAAACTCATCACAAGAGCTCTGTGATGTTCATTTCATTAACATTTGTAAGGAACTGAGATGCTATGATAACAGGCATGAAAAAACCTGTAAGGAAATTATTTACTCTGTCTTCACAGTGCAGCTTCAATAATTTACAGTATAAAATGAACACACCTTTGATGAAGGCAGGACAGAGGGCAGCAAATAACTTCCCTTTGAGAGAGCATCCCCTGCCCCGGACACTAAGGGTGCAGCATTCCCACAGCGAGCTACTACAATAGAAAACTTGCTCAAAAGAGCAATGTAGAGACAGAATTTTCATCTCAAAGACAATGTCAACATTTCAAAACGTATCTAACCAGAAAATAAAAATACTCAAAGTTCTCACAGAACAAAAGATTCTACTCAATTCTAGGTTAGAAAACTGACTTCAGAGATTCCAACACATGAGTGTTGAATACTGACATAACTATCATAAACCCCAGAAATTTGCAAACACTTGAATTAAGACAAAAATAAAACGTTGGGCAGGAAACTCAAGAGGGAACTTACTGGTTTGGAACACACTCATGTCAATAATTCAGCCAGCTCAGTTCTAATGTGCTTTCCCTCTCCGTTGCTTCAAAGTAAGGATGCTGTGTTTAATAGACAAATTTTAAACATCTGCTCCTTCAGCATTGCCTAATGCCAGCAGGATTGCTTACACAGAAGAGAGCTCTCAGCACACCTGAGGAGCTGGCACTTGCTCACTGTCACATTTCAGCAGCAAGAGCTCTCTCCAGAGGTGTGCAGCATTCAGACTATCCAGGACCTCTGTGTTCTCTCAGAAATGCTTTTGACCAGGTCTAGTTGCTTTTCCTACTTTTTGACTGAATGACTCCCCAACAGTAGTGTTGGTGTGATGTATCTTCCCTAAATTTGAAGAGAAAAATAGCTTCCTGAAAAAACTACAATAAAACAAAAATGTGGAAAGAGAAAGTTAGATGGATTTCACGCTTTCTCGATTTTCATTTTGTAAAGTTGGCTGAGGGTCTTCGTAGTTCCTAAGACAAAAAAAGCCCTTTGAGTGCAGTAAATGACATAATGATGTTTCCCCTATTAATCTTGCACAAAATCTAGCTGCTTCTTTTTTTTTTTTTTTTTTTTTTACTAGGGCTCATGGTAACACGTATATTTTTCTGGTGATTTGTTACCAGTCAATAAGCATCTCCAACTGCAAATCCAAAAATTAACAGTAAACAAGTAAAGAGCAGCAGTGAACTTTATAATGAAAGAGTGATTTTCCATCACACAGTGATACCTACATATTCTGTGGCAGCTATTAAATTAAAAAGGGCCAAAAGAGACAGAGAATACTTACTGCAGGAAATACTGGGAATACATAGTCAGTGGATCTTTTATAAATTTTATCCACACAGTAGATCTTTAAGGCTTTCATCCATAAATATGGATATTCTGACTTAGCATAATCCAGTGGGATAGAGTAATTTTGCTAAAATCCCAAATCTCATTTCTTTTGATTGTTTTTCATTGCCCCTATTTCAATACCAGGTTGCATTTGCTGTTAATTTCCTTTTCTCTCGGATACAATCACATTTTTCTAGGTACCACTGCACCATTGTGAGATTAAAATGGTGCAAAAAAAAACCCTCTCCACTAGGTTTCATGTTTCTCCTAAAACAAGTGAATACTATATATTTGTAACAAAG
Organism: Muscicapa striata striata; assembly: GCA_030060385.1. Lineage (NCBI taxonomy): Eukaryota > Metazoa > Chordata > Aves > Passeriformes > Muscicapidae > Muscicapa > Muscicapa striata. The sequence goes on from JAREIS010000084.1 coordinate 139,743, forward strand.
CAACTGTTAAAAGAAAAAAACCAAAAAATCCCCACAAAAACAAAAACTCCTTTCCTGTGTCTTCCTGTGAATTTTTCAAAATTCATAACTTGTAGAGGAAAAATAAAAAGGTCCAGCTTCTATTATTAGCTCTGCTATTTGCATCAGACTTTTTTGGGTCTGAATAGGCTTGGAGTCCAGCTCTTATCATGGAGCAATCTTTTCCATGGGAAACACCAGCATGCTGATTGCTGGCTCACTGAAAGATGAATGCTGCTTGCCACATGTGGCAGGCACTGACAAAATCATGAGGTGGTTAAGATCTCTAAGCTTATTTACAGACAACAAGAACAGATTTAGCACAGGTCCTACCTCAGCATCAGATACTGAACTAAATGTGAAATAAAACAAGACTGCTGGGGAAAAGACATGGAAATTGGGCTTCCAAACCTCATGTGTGCTTCTTGGGGAAGCTGTAAGAGCTGATTAGATAGGAAATACATGCAATTTTCCACCTTTTGCTTCTTAGGAGGCTTAGTTCAAATCCATTTTCAATTATTAAAGTAAGTGTTATCTTTGCCTCTTCTGCCTGTTCTGCAGTTCCAAGCACAACCAACACTGCCACTATACACAGTAGATGTTTTTCAATTCTTGGTTCTCAAAAACAGCACAGCTAGAAAGGCACAAACATTTTAAAGATGAGGAAACTGAGGTATATGTCAACCGATTTCAACCATGTGAATGAGCCCATAAATTGCCCAAGCCAGACAATCTCTCTGACTCCTTGCTGCTTCCTGTACCAGTTGGACTGAAGAGGCCCAGATTCAAGGAAAAAGAAGAGACTGGAGAATATTTTCATAGCTCATCAAGGGCTGATTCCACACAGGTCAGATATAACCTCTCTCTCAACCCTGCAACAGCAGCATGTTGGCAAGCTCTCTTTTAGCATTGCCAATCCAGTTAACAAGAGAGGTATATTCACATGCCTGGTCATGAAAAGCACAAATAAAGGTATGAGACTTAACGGTATTCAAACAGCATTTTAGACAGGAATGAGATTTTTCATTTCTAAAATGCAATTCTCTTTCTGTAACTGTTTTAAGTAGTCTCTCTGCTTTAGCTGTCAGCAGTATTAAGGTTTTTTGCCTTACTATAGATGGGCTGCTGGGAGTGGCAGGTGGAATATCACAAATCAGCACAACCCTGAGCATGCACATGTGGTGCCTCTCAGCACAGTGCAGGGACTCATCCTCACACCACAGCCAATCCCTTACTGTGCAAAGCAATGCCCCCACAGTGGTGCTCCAGGTAGAAGCAGAAGCTTGCTTGGGGAAGTAAATTTCCTGTTGTGCCCCTTTCCACTGTGGCAGCTTCTGAAGTTGGGTGAAGGCAACAAGTTGCCATCAAACACCCAATTCCCACTTTGTTTGAAAAGTGAGCAAAAATACATCAAACCCACAGATAATAAGCAAAATGAAAGTGCACCAGAATGTTTGCTGTGAGGTAGAGCAGTAGCTACACACAACAGGTTTGCCACTGGGAGGGATTTCATGTACATGGATGCTTCCAGCTTTTAGCTCTGGGGAACCCAAAGGACACTCTCAGTGTCACCCTATCTCCACACACTGCTGAACACCAGGCAGTTATGGATGCAGTGACTCACGGGTGACTCTTCCAGCTGGATGCACCAGCAGCTTCCAGCATCTCAGTGCTCTGAAGCCAGTCCAGAGGGGTGGAGGGCCAGCACGCTTGTGTGTGCTTGTGTTCCAGGCTGTGCCTCAAGGCCTTGCTATGCTTGAATGACGTTATCCTAGGAGCAAAGCTGCTCAAGGTCAATGGCCCACAACATTAAAAAAAGCCTGGAGAAGGACTCCTTCCTGGAGTCCACATCTCTGCCCAAGGTCCTCTATTAATGTTTGAGCGTGCATGAAACTTAGGAAAATTGAGAATGCTTATTGAAAAAATAGAGACAGTGAATAACAAAGTGATTAGCTCTGTGTAAGCCAAGGTGCATACTGAAGGTATCAGGGGAAAATGAAACAAGGGATACTGTTACAATTCCAACATTACCATCCTGGTTTCAGGCAGACTCTCTACTCTCTTGTGGCATGCTGAAAGACTCTTTGATTAATGCTTTCCATGTGAGATCACTTTCCAAAAGTATATGGACATGAAGAGAGAGTTGCAAGAGTTGAGCAGTATCAGTACAGAGAATAACCGTGCCCTGAGTTTGAGATGCCTGTGGGCTGCCAGCCACAGAAGAACAGTTAGACTGATAGTGGAATAGTTAAATAATATTAAAATGGCTTTTTGAATTTATTTTAGATACAGTGATAGGAATTTTAGCAAACAGTTGCCATGAATAAAGACAGATCACGGAGATAAAAATGTCTCCTCCCTTTCTCTCTGACTCTAGGTTTTCTCTAAGACCTTTACCCATCAATGAATAGATTGTGCAATCAATTCTCAAGAGATTTTATACAATTACTCAGAATAAGCAGTTTTCTTAGCAGTTCTCATCTTTAAATTCAGCACCATAAAGCCTATGTCTACCCAAAATATCCCTTTATATCCTCTTTGTCAATAAGCTTTCTGTTCAGTGCAAGCCCCCCTTCAAGATTTTTACAACCCATTTTCCCCCCATTTTGCTAACTTATTCAGTTGGCCATTAATTAATCACTTAATTACTATCAGCAGTAGTACTAAATTCTTACAAACTTGCTGCTTTTGTTATTATGTAAAATGCTCCTTCCAGCTGGGTAGGTTTCAGCAAAACATAACACCTTGTTGACTTTGGAGAAATCTATTTATAAAATGCAAATGTATCTTTTCCTGGCAGGCAAATCCTTTATAACTGCTCAATGATTCATTATACAAAATAAAGAATTAGGAAGACACACAGCTCTTAATCAAGTCCTAGCAAACATAAACATTTTGGTAAAAAACAAGTGTTATAAAGAGAATATGAAATGGTAGCCCCACTGCAAAGTAAATGGAGTTAGTCTGGTCTTGTGGCAGGCAGGGGTAGCAGAGCACCCTCTGTGCCATAAATGCACAGTATTCCAAATGACTGGCAATCAAAAAATATTTAGGTGAAAAGAGAAATACAAGCCAATTTAACAGCCATAGGAAGGAATGAAATTATGTGTATGCTCCACCAAACATCTACTGAATCATGGTGCAGTTTCAAAGAAGGTATTGGCAAAAAAACCCACCAGTTTAGGAAAGGGTTACAGTAAGCAAGCTGTACTGGACAGGACTCACTTGACAGTACAAAGTGCACAAACACATTGAACAAGAAAAGAAAGAACCACCAAACTGTCTTTCAGCCATAAACTAGACTAGGGGATACCTAGAAGCTACTTTACACATGCTTACATTTGATCTTGAAGTATCAATTTGAAAGACCAAGAAATCAACATTAATTTTGGTGCACATTTCATTAGGAATTCTCTTTGCCAGTGGCTGTTTGGACAAGGGCAGCCATCTTAGGGGACAGACACTCTTCCTGTTTCCTACTCTGCCCCGCTGGTCACTGTATTTGTACTTCCATTCACCTTAAGCTGCCCATGGTCCTCTCTGTGCTACAGTAAAGTTATACTGAGTGCAAAGGTTTTATATGTCCACTATATATTTTTTACAAAGAGAATAGTTAAAATACCTGACTTCCAGGTCTCCCAGGGCTTTAACTTAATGGGATGTGGATGCAGTTCACCAGCCATAAAGAATGTCACTGGCTTACATCACCGCAGTACCTCAAAGCCAGGAAGGCAACCCTTAGGACACAGGGAATCTTCATACAGAAAATTTACTGGAATACCAGCAAAAAATCAACTGCCCTACTCCTTACTCCAGGAAAAATGCCTTGCCTCCCTTCCAGGATCTCTTGAGAGACAGCAGTAGGACTCTTATGCAGCTGCAGTTACAGCAAAAGTTCTCAGTCTCAACTTCACTTGGACCATGCCCTTCCTTCCCATCCCACAGGTCATTACTGCTGCTTTTTAGTGAGCAATATAATTTTAAACAGTCTGTCAATGTGGTACCACAAAGATGATAAAAGTGCCTATCTAATGTGGGTAAAATCAATGATCCAAGGTCTCCTGGGTGGTGACAGAGTCAGACAGTTCAGAGGCCTCTGGGCCCACAGCAGCAGCTGCATTCTCTGTTCAGGAGAGCAGTAGGGCAGCTAAGGGAACAGAGACCTGGCAAAGACTGGGTGCCAAATCCAAACTATTGGTCATCCAAGGTATTCTTGGAAATAAAAATCCTTTTATCTTTTCCCCAGTACTCAATGGAATGAAGAAAGAATTAAATAATCAGGGACTGAGCACAAAACAGCACATACACAGCAGCCAAACATCATTTCTTGGGGTCCTTCAAACCAGACTCCATCTGTGCGTGCAGGGGCCTTGCACTGCTAGCAAATCACCTCCAGAAATGCTGCCTATCAAATCAGGAATCTGATGGTCAGGATCTCCAAAATGGATCTTCTGCTGTGACCTTGGGTAAGTCTGTTTTTGCTGTGACAGAAAAAAAACCTAAAAACCTATTTTGTGGGGAATATATGGTCTTGCAACTTTTTTAGAATAGCATAATTTTTTTCACAGAAAAAAAAAATCTCATTTTTAAGAGCTATCTAAAATGAAAATGTCCCCTGTAGAGGAAAATGTTTGCTCAGCAGTACTTCAAAAGATTTTATTTGACCTGAAATAAAACATTGGTTAGCTTCAGGAAACTTGCTATTGTTGAATTTTTTTTCAGTTCGTATACTTCATGCTTTCTTTATGCCTTTTAACATATTTTCCAATGAAAAAAAAAAAGACTCCTAGAGCCCAGGGAAAAGGTGTGAAAACTTGGTTTCTTCCATTAATTTTTTGTTTTGTTTTGCCAAAACACACATTAAGTTTGCACTTTGAATAGCTTTGTCCCACCAGGTTGCTTTTTTAACAAGCTAGAATAAAAAAGATCACGCTACTTACCCTGTGTAACAGCACAGAGGCTCTCAAGTGGAAGATGATACTGAGTGTGTCACCAAATGCTAATCACTAGCACAGAGGGTGACAGAATCACTGCAGTCATTGTGTGAGGAACAACCCTCACTTTTAGAATTTCAAAGGCTTATTAAACCTTAACAAAAATATAACAAAAGACTGAATAAGGAGAAAGAGCAGTGCTGGGAGCACAGGACTAAACTACCAAGTGCTCAGCCACAAAATGGATGCTCTGACTTTTATGCCCCTGGGCCCTCCCAAATTCTTGTTAGTTAACTTCTTCTCTGCCATCCACTGGTGGAGATCGCTTTCTTACACCTTGACTGAAGGTCAGGTGTAGAACCAAGCCAGCCTTCCCTATATGCCCCAACTACCCTGGCTGTCTCATGACCACAATACAAGAGGGAGAGGAAGAGGACTAGGGGAGGATATATTACAATAACATGCACAAAATTGTCTTAACATACACACAATATTAATTCTTAAATTGTGAGAGCCAACCATCACAGTGCTCATCTATAACAATTGAACAATTGCCACATGCTAAGGCAGCATCTAAGAAAGCTCTGGGTCATTTCAGCTCCATCCTGTGCCCTGAAATCTCCTCACTCAGAGCACCAAAGAGACAACTTTTTACCATATTAGCACTGACAGGGCTGACAACGTTCTCTCCATTTGGCACACATCAAACCATACAAATATTAGCAAAACTCAGATCCATCTGAGGGAACCTCAGATGTGGAAAGCAGCAAAAAAACCAGCCATGAGGCCTGCACAGTCTCAAGTGGGCACTGTAGAGTTATTATACTGCTATTTCCATCTCAGCGAGAAGCAGCATGGAAAACAGTTAAAGTAAACTCAACATTAAAAATTTCACTGACAATTAAGATGACAGATTAAACTGATCTACATGCAATCTGCAAACTGATCTGGCATTCACTGATTAATGCAGTAAATTAGATACTAACATCTCTCATGCAATGTTATAAATCACTACCTTCACTCAGCAATGCATATTTGGTGTCACACAATTTTTGATGCTGGCTAAGTTATTAAATTTTCTGTAGATGAAGCATTGAATATCTGTTACAGTTTTAGGATGAGATTATGAAAAGGCACGTTCAATTTCTGATCAAAGTTACTTGATACTATTAGAACTGTTCAGATTTCCAAAATTCAAGTGGCAACTGCTTTTCACTGTAGTGGAAAACAGCAGAAGAAACCTAACAGCACAAAGCCTGGATCTTTTAAGTGGACACACATATTTGAAGGTAGAGAGATGCTTTACAAACATAATTTATTGTTCAAAAATGGTGCTTTCATGAAACACCCCTCTCTGAGTCTTACAGATACTTGGTAAAATACAGAGCTCCTTCTTGAAGAAATTGCAGCAAGAAATGCCCCAGAAGGGCCCTGAGATCTGAATATTTGGCCCAACTACTGTAAACAAGGCAGTTTGTCTCTTATGCTTTTTTATGGATGTTGCTCACTGTGAGTCAACAGACCCCAAATACTTTCAACTACACTGTTCCAAATTCACAAGGTGAGGGTATCCCCCTCCACAAATTCCTGGCAGTGCAAGGCTCCAGCCTTAGCAACAACACTTCAGCTCACAGCTGTCAGCACTAATGAGCTAATGCAGAGCGTGGTGAGATGCTGGAGTTATTTGTAGCTGTGGTACAGGTAAGTCCCTCAGGTTACAGGTGGGCATCCTTCCCCAGCTGCATTGGCAGGAGAGGTTATTGCCTCCATCTGTTCACTGCTCTCTCCCTCCTGATCCACTGATCAAGCAGCGTGTGCGAGTACTCTCTAATTTATTTCAGGCAAAGGCAGACAGGTGACACCACTACAACAATTCTTACCTACTCAAGGATTTTATGTGACCCTCTCCATCTCCAAGTGACAGCTGCTCTCTGGGCTGTTGAAGCATCTCCCAGACTCATGTGAGCTGCTGAAAGGCTGCTCTCTAGTCCCTTTTAAAAACCATCATTATGTGAGATAATTCTGATACATGATAATGTTCTCACTAGCTAATGCAAAGAACTTTGTGGAAGAGGAGTATTTTTTAAAAGAGGGCATACTGTGGAACACCAGACTGCTAACTGCCTGTGCTTGGGACACATGGAGCAGGGAGGGGGATGGGAGCCCAGCCCCCAGGGGAGCCTTGTGAAGAGCACGGGGGACTGAAACAGGAGAACAGTCCCCTCTCTGGGAGCCTCCCCTGAGGCTGCAGGGACCAGTCAGAAACCTGGGTTGGTGATTGACAGCCCAGGAAACCAATTAGAAGGCTGTTTCGCTTTCACAAATCACAGGGAAAAAGGGTTGGTGGGTCTTTTGCCTTCCGGTCGGGGAGGTGAGTGGGTCTGGGGGCTCCGGCCCGGCCCCGGGAAGGCCCCGGGGTGGACCTGGCCCAGCCCCGGCCTGGCCTGGCCCCAGCCCCTGGCGGGGGCAGCCCCACGTGGCCCGGCCCGGCCCGGCTGGGCTCGGCAGAGGCTGCAGCTCGGCTCCCTGGTTCCTGCTTGGCCCGGTTTTTCCTTCTCCATGCAGCATGGCCGAGCAGGGGATGGGAGAGCTACTGAGGCTCTCCTTTCCCCCTGTTCCGAGAAGAGAGGCTCCAGCCAAGCACGCTGCAGAAGGAGGTCCAACCATCTCCATGTGGTCCCCTGGTGGCCATGTGCTTTTTCCCAGCGTGGCTTCAGCCTGGCTCCTTACCTTTCTGGATACAAGTTTAACTCTTAGTGCCTGGATGAGACTCTAGATTTTTTCCTGAGCTCCCCGGAATGAAAGGAATAAAGCAAGAAGAATTACAGAAGTCAGCGAAATGAAGACAAAGTTCATCATAGAAGGAGAGATTGAAAAGACGCCACTGGTAAGTAGCTGAAAACTTTTTTTTTTGTGGGCTTTAGGGGATTGTGACTTTACTTAAATTCCTTTAAACTGTGGAATGTACTTGGGGAGGTTAAGTGCTTGAGATGAAGACCTTTTTGCCTTGGGAAATGAAGCTCTCTGTTTTTAGGACTGGAATATTGAACAGAGATATTTGATGAAGAATGAGATAAAGAGACTTTTGTGTTCTCAGCAGCCTGCCTTTAAAATGACACCCCATTGTTTCAGCAATCCATATACAGCCCTGGAAGGACTGTGAGAATGGGAGGAAGAAAAATCATAATTTGTAGTTTCTGGGCGGATGCAAGTTATGAGAGTGAGACACCCTCTAAGCCTAAACTAAAAGAAGGGACTTTTCTCTCTGGAGTGAACTGAAATGATTATTTAAGTAGATAACTGACTGAAGTGTTCTCTGTATGTTGCTAGTATGACGAAAGGGGGAAGAGGGAATAATCTAGAAATCTCTTTCTGAATTGTTTTGTGTCATTAATAAATTTCTTCTTATACCCTTTTAAGTTTTAAGCCTGCTTTGTCTTTACTCCTAAATTCTATCCCCAAGAGAAATTAAATCTATTAAAATTGGCAAACCTAAGTCACACCATGACACTCCCATTACCTTTGCAGCTTTGGGAAAACTAAAACACAGCTTGTTTTTATCTAGATATTCAGATCAAGTCTGCTTCTAAACCAAAGGTAATCAGAAAAAAGAAACTGCAAGCGTGGTCAAGCTCTGAGAAGATCATGTCTCAATTTAGTACTGCTCAAGAGGGACCTCTCTTTAAATCAAAAATGGAAATGAAGCGATTGGGTTATGTACAGGAAATTACTAAAGCTTTTCCCCCTTTTTTTCTTTTCTTTTTTTTTTTTTTTTAACTTTTAATAATATTTCATATTACGAAAGCAGAATGATCATGCAACAAAAAGCCCCAAAGAACACCACATTTGGTACAATTTTCTCTTCAGTAAAAAATTTTGGTTTAAATTTTTCTGGTAAGGAAGAAACATTGATTACATTAATACAATGCAACAGAAATTCTTTAACATGCATCTTAACAGTGCATTATGCCTAAGAAGTCCTGTCAGTTGAAATTTAGTCTAGAACTCAATGATCACCAGGAACTGGATCTGAAATTATTTACTCCTGAATGTAACAAGATATCCTTTCAGAAGCAGGCTGAATTAAGGTTTAAGACAAATGCTGCATATAATACAGATCTTAACCTCATTTAGAAGCAATGTTGTTTAAGGCTGTATTAAGGTATTGAGTTACTGCTTCTGCTTAAACAGAAGTGACAGAGTCATTCACAAGGGTAATAAAAATAAACAAAATAATGCAATAGAAGGAATTGCACCTCCTGGTAAGTGAAAAATTAATGTGGATCTTCTATTACCACTCTTTGGAAAGCAGCATGGGATCCAATCTCCAATTGCAACTCAATTTAAGTAGATTTTTCAGAAAGCCTTATCTGGGGTCCCAAATATGATCTACAGGACTCCATTAGAAGGCTCTGGGTTGTAGCTCTGCTGCTACCAATACTTTATTGTTCACAAACCACTTCTGTATCTGAATGTTCTTCTCTGTGAAAGAACCGTGTTCATTGTGTTTTTGGAAATATGCCTTCTTTTCTTGACCCATTCATAAAATATCTAGAGAGGCTGAAAACACAACGTTGATTTCTGATTTATAATTCACAGAGGCTTCCCAGTGCAGAGAAGCTTCTAGGTCTGACTGGAAGCACTCTTTAAAAGCTGCACAAATGAAGCTTGTTTCAGTAATGCTGATTTTGTAAAGTATGCTTGGATAGCACCATTAATCTTGCACAAAACAGTAATTTAATTTTTTTCAAGGTTTATTCTAACAGACTCTGAATAAACTCCTGCAAAATAATTACTCTAAAATGATTGATCTGACATGGTAACCAGTGAGTGTTGAGAATGTTCAATAGAGAATCTGTTTGTTAAAGATTCCTTGGCTGACCCTATTCATTCACAAGTGAGGAATTGGTGGGGGGACTTCATAGATTACAGGTGTTAAAGCACCGACTGGCTTTAAAAGGGTAGTGCTGTTAGAAATCCCAGATAACAATTCTTCAACCAAAGCATTGTCCCCTTTCTGACACTCTGATGATGTGATGATGTTAAAGGTGGAATGAATTGGCCTCTGAAGTGCCTCTTTTTCTCTCTGTTGACTACAGAGGGACCCTAGAGACCAACTTTGACATGATGCCTAACTTTCAGATAACTGAAGTCACAAAAGATGAATACCATCTTGTCTAACTTCATACAACAAAGCACCTGGATGTCTGAACTAAATCTTGCCTGGGGAGATTGAATTTTGTGATATTGTGAATTAGATGGTTGGTTTATTATACAGATTTTATTCCCTGACAGTTCAGTTGAGGTCGAGACTGAGAATTGCAAACTGAATTAGCTTTGCAACTTGGAATTTAGGGGAAGATTTTTTTTCTCTTATCCACTGAAAAGATTTTCTGGCCTTTGTTCAAACACTGAAAAAATCAGGCAGTATCAGCAGATGTAGAGGTGCTAAAAAAGGGTCACCTATATGCTATTAAGATAAAGAAATAGGGAGAAAGGGACAAGTCAATTGCTTGCCACTGTAAGCTGGAGAAACTGTCTTCATTTCATCTGAGACTACTGCTTTGAGGTGGTATAGCAATATGAATAAATGGAAACCATAATAAACTTCTCTGCAGTCTTTACAGAACAATATCAAGGTGGGCTTGCACTGTAGGAAGAGTTATTTTGCATGACTGATTAACATTTGGTGGTGTCTGCCTCGTCATGACACTTCAGTTTCATTTTAGCAATTACCCTAATTGTCCAGGAAAGGAAGACACTGTTTACTTGAAAATCAAAAAAAGTAATATGAACCAAGGAGAAATGTTCTGAGAAAGACAACTGTAATGCATTACTGCTAGTGCCTGGTACTGCTAGGAACAGAAGCAGCAAGAAGCAGCACATTTATTATAATTTGAGGGGAGCTACACAAAGCCACAAATTAGTTCACATTCTATGAATCAACAATTAAGATGAAGACTACTTGCTACAATATAAACTTATAATGGAATAAAAATTGCCTTAAAGGTTTTGTGATTAGATTAGACAGGCAGGAATGTTTTATGACTAAAGGAAAGAGGAGAAGTAGGCTTGTCCAAATGAGAGGAATTGCCTGATGTCACTTGGGAACAGAGAAAGCTAGAGGTGCTCCAAAGATGAAGTTAGAAGAAAACAGAAGATAAACACCATAAACATGGAAGACCATGGCAAAGCACTCTTTGAAACATCAGCAGTGCAAACATCTCTTGGAGTAGAACTTCTCCAACATAGAACTGAAAAGGTTATTCCCATTTCTCAGTTGTCTTACCAGTTTTAAATAAAAAAAAATTGATATAATGGCACAGTAATATGCATAATTGCAAATTCCCATGTCAGCTTCAGCCTCCTTTATCTGCAGTGAAAGAACAGCTGGAACTTAAATCTAGCTCCTCTCTTGGCCGTGAAGAGATGAGCAATGATGAAGAAACTGAAGTCCAAATCAGCAATGTTGCTATCAAGCCTCTTGTTAAGCTCCTCCTTTTTCAAAAGCTTTGATAAATATCAAATATCTTTGAGAGGCAGATCTTCAGCTGATGCAAACAGTTGAGGCTCCAACAATGATTGGGATGATGTGTTAAGTGCTTTATAATTTCACTGGCACAAACTCCCAAGTACCTGCATAGTTACTCACTTCCTTTGCTTTGGGAAATAGCTCCCATGCAAGAAATACTTCCTTTTCTTGGGTAAGCCACTTGGCAATTTTTGCAGACAGGTGAGTAATTTTGCTACTGTTTTGTTACTGATGTGTACAACAAGAGTACACAAGAGGGCTGAGTTAACACTGTTGCCAAAACTTTGCACTTAATGTTTCTGATCTTCTAGTAATTGCTTTCTTTTTGTTCTGGTTTCATGAACTGATGCTCATGAACATGTCTACATACCCTGTTATTCCAAGAGGCCCTTAAAGAGACAACAGTGTCTTGTGTCTTTTTAGAAATCAATAACAACACTGATAATATTACAGAAATACTGACTTTTTAAATAATTTTTTTTTTAACTGCATAACTTGATGCTGGATTTATGCAGTTGTTGCTTACAGCTCTAAGTGATGTTTTAAAAATCCAGTCCACCATTTGGGCTTAAGTGCAAGGAATATTCTGCAGTCTCCAAGAAATCATTTACACTGGATTGTGCATTCAATTCCCCAAAATAGCTTAGATCCCAGTATGGCACAACCCATCATCTCACAGAACCAGACAGATTGCTTCTCAACCCTCAAAAGTTTTTAGGTATCCAAAGATCTGCATTGTTCATCTGTATTCACATCAAATGAAAGATCTACCACTGATGATATTTTTGAAACATGATAAATGTTTCTTACAGAGTTGACTAAATTATATTTCCTTGTAGATCTGAAAAACATTTCCAAACCTCTGCCTATGCTTACAAATTCACTGATACTTCATCAATCATGTTCCATGAACAGTACACTTCAGGCTGGAATTGGACCCAGGATCCAGCTGACTCATTTAATTGCTTGCAACCTCCCAGTTATATTACTTCAGCAGGCAGTAATTTTAAAAAGGGAGGGAGGGGAAAAGGTATGTTCTTAAAATTTCTTTCTGTAATAAAAACTGACTGCAATTTAAGATCCTGCCATCCATGTGTGACTTCTGGATCAATAAGCCTTGCTAGCAGGGCTTTCAAAGGCTCAATTCATAAAAGCCCTGTACACCTCATTTATGGAGGCACTTGGTAAAGCTGCCTCCCTTCTCATGCTCATGATGGAAGGCATGCCTCAGTGCCAGGTAGTAATGATGGCATTTTTGAGAACTCCTAGGGGACTAAGGAGCGTGGTTCCCATTAATTTGTGCTCCTAAGTCACTTGGCAGCTTTTAAACATTCCTCTCTCTCCCCATGTTTTTCACAACTTCAGAGTAAAAGAATTGCAACACACAGGCCTAATGATACTGGCTGAGACTCTGATGGGCAGCCACTGGTTGTTAGTTTCCAAATACAGCACAAAGGACTTTCATTTGTAGAAAGGGCACACACTGCTTTTTGGAAAACTTTTGGAAAACCCCCTTTACAGGCTCTTAAACTGTTCAGGGGACAAAACCCCCAATGCAGTAGTTTTTATTCACTTGTCATTTCTATTTATGGATTATGGATTTGATTTGGAATTACAAAGTCAAGGCTTTTTAGTTTCAGTTTTTCGATTGCAGACTGTCACTGTACCCATCAGTGTTGGCACCAAGATGCCCCACCTCTCCCATGCTGGATACAGTGCAGGATTGTAAAGAAATGTGGGTGGATTTAGCAATTGGTTTGCTAAGGAAGCTGACTGCAATAGACCTGGCAGAAACAGAACAGCAGGACAAAGCAAGCAGGGCTTCTGAGCCAGAAAGGGGAAGGCTTTGGACAAAAAGAGGGAAGAGCTGGACAATGTCTTATAGCATGACTGGGGCAGATTTACAGTGAGACCTCTCAGACACAGAAACCAAGCTGGACTTGAACATTTCAGAGGATAAGCCCTGAGGTATAGAAGTGCCCTGAGCCAAAATCTAAAGGACTCTACCCTGTGAAGAAAGAGGAGGAATTACACCTTTTTTTTCAATCTTGTATGCATTGCACTACTACAGAGAAGTAGTAACCATCTCAGTAGCCACCATTTGTATGCGTGACTTTAAGCAGGTTTTTAAAATAATAGGATTCTTGCTATTGCCATTATTTCATTTCAAGCAAACACAGAGTATCTTCTTTCCTTATTGTGCCATCTTCTCCTCATTCTTGTTCTTCATCTTCCAAAACCTATTTTGCTTATTAATGCCTCTGAGGCTTCAGTGAGATGTGTCACAAAAAGAAACTAGCTTTCATCTGAACATCCTACATATTTATCTTTGCTTTTGATGATTTAAAATGTTAATGGATTAATTCTTGTGCATTTCATTAAATTTTGACAATTCACTGCATTTCCCTCACTGGGTTTCTTTGCAGGTTCAACAGATGATCCACCTAGTTAGTTCAGTCTGTTTGACTGAGTGACTATCTGATTAAGCTTGATTGCTCTAGTTAATTAATTGGATTGTAAATGTTTCTTCCAATCGCTTTCTAAGTAGTCAAACCTTTTAATCATTTCCACCATCTAGACCAATTATTCCTGCCTGATAGCCTGTTTTCTTCCAGCATTAGTGCTTTGTCACCATCTCTCCTTCTCTCTATTATCTGAAGGGATCATACAAGAAAGATGGACAGACACTTTTCACAGAAGCATGTAGTGACAGGACAAGAGGGAATGGCTTCAAACTGGGAGAGAGTATGTTCAGATCAGGTATTAGGAAGAAGTTCTTCACTGTGGTGAAGCACTGGAACAGGCTGCCCAGAGAAGCTGTGGTTGTCCCATCCCTGGAAATGTTCAAGGCCAGGTTGGATGGGGCTCTGAGTAACCTGGTCTAGTGGGAAGTGTCCCTCTCCATAGCAGGGGAGTTGGAATTAGATGATCTTTAAAGTCCCTTCCAACCCAAACCACTCTGGGATTCTATATTTTTCTTCATTTGCTGACTCAGTCTGGCTCATTTCCTTTCTGCTCCATCATCTCCCTCTTCTGCTCTTTCCAAGCTTCTCCACTGTCTCTCAGTTCTTCACAAAGACCACTGCTATTCTTCATAAACAAGTTGCACAGTCAGGTCTTAACAACTCCAAACACCTGCCCTATTTGAACCAACAAAACTTTTCTACAGCTAATAGGGAACTTCATGGAATGTAAACTCAGAGCAAAATTATCCCTGACTCTTTCTTTGGCAAATTCAAGGATCTCCATGCCCTCTGTTGCAGGCTAGCAGTCTTTTGGGGTTTATTATAGAGAGAAAAAGGGAGAGTGAGACTGTCATCTACTTACACAGTGGAGTCAGATTGCATAAATCTTTGAATCTGGAGTAATACCAGCTTAAAATCATTGGGTCATCTGTAAATCATCATTGTCCTTCCCATTTCTCAAGTGATAATAGCAAATCCTATGATTGTTTTAATAAATCCAAGCAGTTAAAACATCACAAGAAGTAAGTGGCAGCAATTAATAGTAATAAAAATAAGTTCAATTTGGGGAAAGCAGATTACAGAGTTCATTTTCTTTCACTGAATCAATGGCTCCCCTGTTGAAATAAGCCTTAATTAAAGGAGAAGGTCAGGATAAAAATCATATACAGCATTAAAAAGATAATGTATTGGCCGATTCTTCAAGGTGTTAAAAAGTACTTAAGATCCACAAGTGCCAACATTTGCAATGTCTCTTGAGCAGTTCCTAGTACTTCTTATGAGCAGGTCCTTCTCTTCAGACTATTAAGGCTTTGGATTTTAAAGGCTGAGATTTCTCAATTCTGTTTCTTAACCCAAGCCACCTAACCTTTTCTGAGTTAGAGAGGATGAACCTGCTCACTCTGGTAGGGGACATCTATTTGGAGCTGCTGTGGCAGATTCAAGCTTCCCACCTTCTGCATGAAAACATCTATTTTAAAAATGAGTTTTAAGTGCATTATAAAACATTTCTTTTTATCTCCCTCCTCCATATCTTACAACCCCAAATATATGGCCTGTTGATTATTTAATAAAACAATAGGACGTTCTGTCCCATTTGTCACCAAACTGGCATGGCAGACCTATGAAACCCAGATTCACTAGATATTCAGTTTTGCTTCCCCCCTGCTGCTCCTTTGATGAGCACATGAAGGTTCTAAATAGATTAAATTATTCAATATTACCACCACTGTCTAAATCTGGCTCTGCAAGAAGTAGGTGTTCACAGCCAGTAACAGAAATGCATAATCACTAATTCATTACTGCAAGAAGCTACTCTACCACTAATTGAGTTACTGTGCCTTTTCTGGAAGCAATATTAAAACTAAATTTGCTTAATTTTTTTATTCCTAGCATTACAATAACTTCATTTTTTAAAAGATGAAAGTGAAAACAAAGATAAGCTCCATAACAAATTCATTAAATTTATTTTACTTAAATTGGCACAAAGTACAAGTGAAATAACTTTCCCTTTAGAAAAACTTTAAAGTGATTTAACTTCACTACAGTCACCACCCTCATCTGCAAAGCAGTATTTTCTCCAAAACAAGATCCCTACAGGATTAAAACACAAGCAGGTTGGAGATTGTTTTTGGCACACAAGCTGAAGTCAGAATAATCAGTCATAGCTCATGAGGGAGCAGAGGTGAATGGGGAAGAAGGTGGTCACCAAAGCATTTGGAAGCAAATATGCTTAAAATAGTAAGGCTTTTCCAAATGTCTACTTAGTGAAATTAGACCCACAGGAAAACCAGACCAGTTGAACTGTATAAATAGCATAGGCCACTTGATGAAAAACGCAGCCAGTCTGCCTAATTTTAATTTTTTAAATGAAGAAACATAATACCAACATACTAAATGATCCTGCTGATTTCACTTAGCTCTGACCTTTTCTCTGGCTTGGTAAGGTTCTTAACCATGGCATTCATGCCAAAGGAAAGCATCCATCTTCTTTTACACAAAAATTAACTCTATAAGCCAAGTAATATTATGGTAAATGTTAATCTTAAATCTCAGATAGAGACAGCTAGTTCTGAAATTATGGATACTTTTCTTTTTTTAATCATGTTTGTTCTTCAGTTTTATAACAATGACAAAATGCAGACTGCTCATAGTTCTGTTCACCTGTTCCCCAGAATTTCTGGACAGAGGTGGATCTCCACACCACATAAGATGACATGGTTGATTCTACTAAAGGTTCATACCTTCTCTTCTACATTCCATGAATACAACCAAGCAAATAATGAAACATAAACTCATGTCACAAATTATCTAGTGGTTTAATAAAACTTCTGTAAATATCTTGAAATTCTACCTGACTGAAAATTATTTAAATGTTATACAATTTTTTTACCAGTTAATTATTAGCATCTAAGTGATCTGTGTGGGACTTCAATTTGAAATGTATGTTTAATTATTTTTACAGTGAGAAGATGTAGTTCTTGCAGAAATTCCCCAGGGATGGGGTGGAGTCCCCATCACTGGAAGTTCTCAAGATGCAGCTGGTCAGTGATCAGGGTCCTAGATAATCTCACCTAGACTCCCTTTCACACAAAAGGTTGTGCTAGATTCTCTTTTGAGGTTCCTTCCAAGCTGGCCTGGTCTGTGATTCTCTCCCATATGCTGATATAATCTCAGTTTTCTGTTGGGAAGAGGTTAACTTTTCTACACAATTTTCCAATAGGAAGCATCAAGAACTCATTTTGAAGAGGGGCTCACTGGTATTTCATTAAGTTCAGTTAACCACAACATCCTGTCATCAAATTAATTTATAAGATAAACTGCAAAAAGAGAGTATGTGGGAAAACTGAAATGATACATATCCAGGTTTTGTCCTAATGCACAGAAACATCATTTTAGTAATGATTCAGATGCACAAGCAATCCTGTCTGGAGAAAGTCCTTATTGATCTCTGGCAGCTGATTTATAAATCTGTTGCTAGAATATTTATCAAGGGGAATCATGAAAAAGTCTATCTGGAACCTGGTCATATTTCTTCAGATGTGTTTTAAGTCTGTATTTTTACACTCTTCCTTTCCTACCTCTTCTTTTAGTAAAATCACCTCCTGATCTTCAAAATTTTTCCTTTCCTGAGAGGTCCTGTGCTTTAGATCAAGGATTTTGCCTTCAGTACAAACTTTACTCCAAATTTCAGACATTTGCATACATATTACAGCCTTCAGATCATTACAGAACTAACTGCCTACCAGCTCCAAAGGTAATGTGTGTTTCTGTACTTTCAGTATCTACTGAAAAAAGTCTATTGCTGAGTGGACAGAAGCATTAACTTAATCAACAGCACATGGTCTCTCCCCCTTCCAAAATAAATGGGTTTTATGTTGCTTACTGAGCTTGAAAACTTGAAAGCTAAGTGCTTCCTCTTGAGTGTCTGAAATAACTGCTTTTAACAGCCCTGGAGCATCATTAAACCTTTAAGACATTTCAGAAGCATTTGGTCTCCACACCCTTTAGGTAAAAATTTACTTAGAATTGGTAAATCAAACATTGCTAAGTAAAACAATGTCTTGTCATTTACTTGTGCCTATTAATAAGTACTTTAATTAAGACTTTTGGAAATAGGTTAGCAAATTAATTAATTTACAACTGCAATAAAAAAATCAGTAAGAAGCCCATTAAATATCATAAATAAGTCAATACATTACTTAGGAAAAGAACTTTATTTTTATTACTAGAAATTACCATCAACTGTAAAATGCCACTGTACCAATTACTTTACTTGTATAAGTAACAAATTTCTTAACTGTTGTTATTAAATTAATGCATTACTTCTCTGCAATTTGTATTTTTTTTTTTGGCTACTGCCAAAACACTTATTTAAGTAGCAAGTTGTAAGGAAGAGAATTAGGCAATCAATAGCTTAGGTTTTACACACTGACAAACACAATTTGCTTCACATTTTAGTCAGTAATTGAAAGTCAATTGGTTGTAGCAGTCCAGGCAATGCTACCTGTTAGTTGTCCTGAGACAAAACATATAGAATACAAGCAGTCTTTGTATTGACTGTAGGGGCTCTCTGATCAGATTCAAATCCTAAGGCTGAGAAAAAAAGTGTAAGAGCTTTCCTTCTGTTATGGGAATTGGGAAATGTGAAGATAATCAAGTGGCAATTAAGTAGAATTTTTTAATCTTGAATTTTTAAAAAATTTAGAATTTTATCAGTGTCAGAATCTACTGAAGTTCTTAATTTTAATTTCCCATTCAATCCCATATAAACTGTTGCTTTTTCAGTTAAGATGAAATTTTTTTTTTCTATGAAAAATCTTTTCTGCGATTAACAAACTCAAAAAAATGGATTCACCAACATGCAAAAGCAAATTCCAACCTCAAACTTTGACCTTCTTCAAGCCCTTGTTGTTTTTCACCCAGAGGGTGGTTGGGCACTGGAACAGCTCTCCAGGGCAGTGTCACAGCACCAAGGCTGACAGAGTTCCAGAAGGGTTTGGACAATGCTCTCAGTCACATGTTGTGACTCTTGGGGTGTCCTGTGCAGGGCTGATTTGGATTCAATGATCCTCATGGGTGCCTTCCAACTCAGCATATTCTGTGATTTTTTTCTATATCTGTGCCTATGGAAATGATAGCCTAATTTCCTAAGACTGTATGTACACCTTAATTTATTTTAAAATTGTGTTTACGGTCTTCAAAAGACTTAGAAAAATCAGGCTGAAAGCATGTTTCTATTTCTCAGACATTTCTTTCTCAAATTCACCCATGTTTTACGTGCTTCAGTGGCATTAAGCTATCCAAGTAGCTAAGCTGCCCAAAGGCTTCTAACAGCTGCAGAAAAATTAGATTTAGATTAATCTTTTCTTATTGCTTTTCCTATTTTCTCCAAGCTTAAGGTGTCACCCTCAGCTGCTCATCACCACCTCTTTCCTCATAAAAGTACACTGCCACATCTTCAGCTGTGCACAAAAAGCTTAGTGACCTAAACCAACTGAAAATAAGAGAACAAGTGGTTTTGTTCTCTGGTGGTATTGTTCTTACACTGTGTCCTATAAGCAGGGCAGAGGAGTAGCTGTTTGCTACAAATCTGTAGGCAAAATGGGAGATTTGCTCCTTCTTTTGCTCAGAATGTGTTTTAATCACCTCAGCACTTGACATCTGTCATCTGCACAGCAGTGCTTGGGATTGGTAAGAGCTCACAGTCCAGCACCTTGGGCTCGCCCCTGAGTGCTCCCAAGAGAGCAGTTCCTGTGCCCACAATCTGCTGCACTCAATTCCCAAAGCACTGTGGATGAATTGTGTCCTTACACCAGCAGCAGAGCAAGCATCCACTGCCTGAGCATGCCTTTGCTTCCAGCACAGTGCCAGGCTGCTCCTTGTTGGAGCTTAGAGAGCACCTTTATGTACAAACAGTGCAATAAATCCTTTAATACAACTGGCCTTTGTGGAGAGCAAGGTAAATGACCAAAATAATGTATGTTCTGCAGCACTTTTCCCTGTCCTAGAGAGGTTGAAAAGAAGGACATGCAGCTCAACTCAGCACTGCTCCAAATAAATAAAATGGAGAAAAAGTAATGTGTTAAGAGCTATAAGTAGTAATATTCTTCACTGACGTGCCACCTAAAGATTTCAGTATGAT
This sequence comes from Muscicapa striata striata, assembly GCA_030060385.1. NCBI lineage: Eukaryota > Metazoa > Chordata > Aves > Passeriformes > Muscicapidae > Muscicapa > Muscicapa striata. The sequence goes on from JAREIS010000084.1 coordinate 159,834, forward strand.
TCACAGAGTCCATAAAACTGGTAGAACTAATATGCAGCTGCTTCTGGCACAGAGCACTGAATTTACATACTTGGATTGATTACATTGCTTGTATTTAAAAAAGTAATCCCCATTTAGGTGGCCCATTATTAAAATTCCACACATTACATGAAGCTATTAGGGGCTGCTCAGCAATAACTGCTTTGGAACATTGCCAAAGAAAGACATACTTTATTAGAATCAAGTTTTCCACAGTTGTTTAAGAAACAACCCCAAAATTTGTAACCATGAACATAAAAAAAGGATAGCTTGCAGGATGTCTATCTAGGAACCTTTCATCTGTTCTACTTTCTGCTGCAGAAAAGTGAAGTGGTCAGGATATGCATCTGGCAAGCCAGGATGAATACTGGTTCTTTTCTCCCAAAATTAAATTTCCACAGCTATTCTTTCCAAATGAAAAAACAAAACAAAACAAAAAACCAAACCAAAGCAAGAAACTTGTTTTTAATTTCTTGAAGGGAAGTTTTAAGGCAGCATTAAAAATATCCTTCCCTGAAAGGGACCCTACTTAATTTTTTTTTAAAAATTCAAATTATTTATTTGACAAGAACCTTTCCTTCTGTGGTGGCTGCAGCAGTCAGAAATTTTGCTTCTCTCCAAAAAGGCATCAAAGTACTGTGGGCTAGAAACAATAAAATAGTCTGTTACCTGAACTGCAGTTCTTCATGGCGAAGGAATCCACGGCTGCCACGCTCTTGTTCCCAATAGGAATATACTCCAGTGAGATGCGAAACGGTTTCTCCAGGTGTCCAACTCTCCTTTGAAGCAACACCCATCTGGTCTCATCATACAGCAAGAGGAAAGAACAAAGGAGAAGAGCTGTAAGGAAGGCTACTTTACAAGAGCCAAATCCTCCAAACGAGCAGCACCACTTATGGCTGGTCACACTGTGCCTCCTACCCCAGTCCTCACTTCCCTCACAGTGCCCACGGTCAGGGCCTTTCCCTCCCATGGATTTTGCAAAAGCAAGATTCTAAGCACCAAGGTTTCCACCCAGCTAAGATGTGGAAACCCAAATGAGGAGCAGCTTATTTCTCTCTTCTGTCACACTTCTGTGCCCCCAGATGTCTGCCTGCTGTTTAAAGAAAGCTTAACTCTCAGTGCAAAGCAAGTTATGAAATCTGTAGCACACATGCACACCCCCTTTAAATATCATTCCTGAGTTTCACCAAAAAGTCTCTTAGTCACTCAGGAAATAAGGCAGTCTCCAGGGCAGTGCAATAACTGTAATTCCCAGCACTGCATCACTGGTTGAGGTAACACACTTTTCTTCTAAAGCAGTAGGCTGGAACGTCTATCTGTGCATGAAGTGCCACATCTAAAACATGCCATTTCTCCTCCTCCACTTCCTGTCCCTCTTTTCCTGCCTACCTCCCTCCCAAGTGACAAAAATTCCCAGCAAGTAAATCAAGGAAGTGAATTAGCAGCCCTGGAGACTAACATCCACACTTCAAGACTGCTTCAACTTAGCCTGCTTGTTGCCAAGAGTAAATGAGAACAAAAAGCCTGTATGAGTTTAATTTATTCCCTGAGAAGCTAGAGAAGACATCAATGCCTGGTTGTCTTTAATGTCCACCTCCTCTCCTCTGGTCTGCTGCTTTACCTGAAATAACTTCCAGCCAGAGAGCACAAGAACTATTCCTAGATCCCTGATTCCAATTCTGCATCCCTCAAGACATGTCTAAAAGCAGATAGTAAAAATACAAGTATCTGTCTTTTTGCCAACATACTGGAATTCTGCATGGAAAACATTAATAAATTAAATATTTGTACAATAACATGGTCTGGCCTATCTCCCTTTTCATCCTTGGGCACAGGCTGCCAGTAAAACCAATTAACACCATTTATGGAAGACTGCTTCCCAAGAAGCACGTGTTACCTCAGCAGTGATATGGATCCCATCCCCTGCTTCACTCCAGTTTATCAGGGCCTGTTCACTAACCATAAACATGATCAGAGACAAGAGATTCTGTAAAGTCACTCAGCCACTACTAATTAATTTTTTCATATTTCTGTTACAGGAAGAATTCAGTGCCAAGGAAAAAGTCTCTTTGTAGCACAGTGTAAGTGGTCAACTGGAGTCCAACAAATAGGGCCTAACAAAGCCTATTAGGAAATGGAGCTCCAGCTGAAACTTCTGAAAGATGAGAACAAAAACTTACTGTGTTTCCTTAAGCTGTTTTTAAACACCAATATTAAGCATTTTAGGGGAAGACACTGTTTCTAGTTGTCAGCAATTTTTCATTGCCTTTTGACAAAACCCCATATTTTTATTGCTCTTACAAAAAGATTTCCTTGTCAAGTACCCTCATATACTCCTTCTATATGTGTTTGTGCTTGTTCATGAAAAAGAACACATATTTTTGGGGGAGGGTTCCCTTCCAGATCTTCAGAGCACAAGAATATACAGATAATCACAGTTTATCTGGCGTCCATTACAAGAATCTCTTTCTCCAGAAGCATGCCAAAATTTGATGTTATGAAGTTAAGACACTCTTCTGAAAGGAAATATAACAACACGTGTGTATGACATTTGCACCAACTGACCATCATTTGTGTCTGCTATGAGCATGGATCAATCCCAAATTGTGACAAAATTGTGATAAAATCCCACTGTGACAAAAGCAAGGAGTCTTTTCTTGGTTCCAAAAGCAGACACATTTCTTGTCTCCTCATGGACACAGGGGTGTCATTATGCTCCACTGAGCTAAACAAAATTCCCAGCAGGCAAGGAAGCTGCCAACAGGTATGTGAAGGACCTAAAGAAAAGTCCTAAGCAAGGGCTGCTGCTCAAGGACCCTGCTGGCAGCTATTGCAGTTCAATGTGCAACTCAGAACAGCAAACACAGTTTTCTAATGATTTACTAGGTGTCCTCCTCCCCCTTTTTCCATTGAGAAGAGTGAAAATAGACTGCTGAATTTCATTTTTTGTTTACAGTTATTTTCATTTCCACATCTCATCTTCCACCGTCTGTGCTCTAGGCTCCTCATCTAGGAGGATGTTGGCATCCTCACTCTTTTTCTGTCCCACTCCCCCAAGAGATAAATCTGCTTTTGCTGAAATTAAATAGAATAAAGCACTGAGAGTATTTTAAATGCCTAGCTTCTGTGCAAGTTATTTCTTCTGATGTCATCTCAACTTAGTTATATTATAAGGATTAGAGGATACAAATTTCCCTACAAATAGAGCCAAAACCAACCCTAGATTAATTTTGATTATGAAATACAAAAGCATCTGTATGCCATGAAAATTGTTTTCCTCAGCTTCAGAAGACTGATGGATTTTAATTCCAAGTACGCAGTGGCTCTCAACAATGATTTCCATTTCTGTGCTACTGCTAACCCTCTGGATAAATGTGCCAGGAGTTTTAGGAATTGCTTTTTTGAGTTACTGGTGCAATAACTTTAGTTTGAGATTCTCAGGCCTCTCATAGTTTACCACAGAAACTTTATTAACTCCCAGAGCTGTTGCCAAGCAGGTGTTTTATATCACCACAATGCAAGACTGGAAAAGGCAGACTCACTCAAGCTCAGATTCATTACAAAATATATTCATACTTTGTGGTACAAATTCCTACAATAGGTAGGAATTTGCCTGAGATTCAGAGATTCATGTGAAAAGAGATACCAAGCATCAGCCTCTTTGGAGACAAAGATGACATTAACTGGTGGACTTATCAGGGATAGTAAAAATAGCTCCAGGGTCAGCAGAGGCACCTGTGGGCAAATTTGGATAGGAATCAGTTCTGCCATTGTTCTGTGGCAGATTTGGGACTCTGATCTCTATACCCTCTATACAGCACACTGTATTACACAGACCCATACTCATTTGCACATCCTGTATTATATATAGGCTGCCTGGCAGCAGCATCAGCAAGATCTACTTCAGCATAACCAATATGTATTAGATGTTAATTAGTAGTAGCTTTATTAAATTTCTATCAGTGGCCTACATGTTATGAATCTAATTTTAGAAAGTATTTTAGCAAGGTAACAGAAAGCTACTTCAGTCATCTTTTGGAATAGATGGGAAACCGTGTATGGAACCTTCTCATACTGGAGTCATACTTCACCAACCTGATAGGTTTCTGTGCTGAGATGATAGGCTTGCTGGAGAGGAGAGCAGTGGATGTTGCTTATCTTGACTTTGATAAGGTTTCCAGTACTGTTTCCCATCCCATTGTCACTGGCTTATGGAAGCACAGACTGTGAGTGGGCAGTGAGGGGACTGGCGTAGAGGGTTATCATCAGTGTACCAAGCCCAGCTGGAAGCCAGTCACTAGGGTGACTCACCTCTGGTTTTAGAGTGTTTTCTGTCTTCATTTATGACCTGGATCGTGGGATAGGCTTCACTATCAACAAGCTTCCAGTGAGACTGGGAGAAGCTATTGATACACAGGACAGTTGGGCTGCCACTGAGAGAGGTCTTGGCAGGCTGGAAATTTGGGTCAACAGGAACCTCCTGAAGTTCATGAAAAAGGAATGCAAAGCTGTGCCTCTGCAGAGGAACAACCTCATGCTTCAGCACAGGCCAGAAAGTGGTTTTGAAGAAGACAGGGTGTGGGTCCTGGTGTACTAAATACTGAGCCTAAGATAGAAATGTGTCCCCAGTGACAAGAAAGGCCAAGTTTCCTGGGCTGCAGTGGGAACCACAGATCAAAGGGGTGATTCATCCTCACAATTCAGCACTGGAGAGACACTTCTGCAGGACCAGGTCCAGCGCAGCACTTTCCAGCATGAGACAGACATGAGTTACAGAAGTGAGACCAGCAAACAACCACAGAGATGATTTAGGGACTGGAGCATCTGACATACAAGAGGAGGCTGAGGCAATTGGGTTTGCTTAGCTTGGAGAAGAGGAGGCTCAGGAAGGATCTTATAAGTGTTGATATGTTATGGATGGATGAATGAAAAGGGGACAGATTTGTACAGGGGTATCCAATGAAAGGACAACAGGCACTTTCCTTGTACTTAAAGACCAGAAATTCCATTAAAACACAAGACAAATCTTACTTGCTTTAAGGGTGACTGAACACTGGAACAAGTTGCCCAGAAATCTTATGGAGTCTCTATTTCCAGATATTTGAAATGGGAGTGGATATATCTCTGGGTAACCTGCTTTAGTTCACCCTGCATCAAGAAGGGAAGTTGGACTACTCAGTCTCAGGGGTTCCTTCCAACCTCAACCATTCTGCATCTGTGAAACACAGGACCCAAAAGCAAACAACAGCAGGTAATAGATTACTCCTGTTACCCTCTGCATGACCTCCAAGCACTCTAGAGTGATGAATCAGCCCAGTAAGTTGACAACTGCAAGGACAAAGGCATCACTTATTGTACCCAGAGCTATCATCACACAGCATTCAACATTATGGCCTATTTCTACCACAACAGTGGCCATAATAACTATGATGATCTCTCTGGATACTGCCTCAAGCAATAATTTGCAGTTTAACATTTTAATTCAAACCTTTATGCTGCAAAGCCACACACTATGTTGTATTGTTTAGGCACTGCTCAGTGTCTTGTAACAAGTCACATCCATGAGGTCTTTCACTGAAGCTGCAGTAAGAAAGAAATTGACTCAGATATCTAGAATCCACAATATACATCAGTTTAAGCAGAAACTAATAACACTGTGGTCTTCAGTGACAGAGTAACCCAAAATCCAAGATACAAATATTTTCAGACTTTTGAGAAGTACAGACCTGGATACGTCACCTAGAAAGAATTAGTTGCTTAAAGAAAGCCTGGGCAGCACCCAGAGTTTCTCTCAAAAGGCTCTTCTCCTAAATAGAAAATGCTGCTGACAGAACCTGAGCCCAGGTTTACACAGGAGAGCAAGGGCTAAATTTTCAAGTGGCTTCTTCATACTCAGTCCTTAATGTGAGGGTGTGCTGGAGACCTTTGGCCTCTCCCAGCCCTGCGAGGGTGAGGTGCTAGATCCCAAAGTACTTCTCTGTAACCTAACTTTTCTTAGGCCCCCTAACCATGACTCAGTTGGCCAGGCTGTAGGTTACAGAAGCCACAATCCAGTTGTCATGGAAACTTAGATAGTTTACACACTCTGGTGTTCCTCAGAAGGAACACTTTGCTGATTAATTCTAATCGGTACACTAACGCTTTGGATGCCATTTTACATGCTCCTCTGGATAATGCCAGCACTGATTAATTGCAAAGGCAGTGCATTAAAAAAAAAAAGAAGTTCTAGAACTCTCAAGTAAAGTCTCAAACCAGACTACTTTCAATCCTGCATTTGTCTGCCTTCATGGCTAAATGATTTTGAATCCAATTAACACTCACATACTCTTTCGTCCTGTTATAGAAGGGTTTCGAAATGCTTGATTGCAGCAAGCCTTGGGACTACAGTTTTGACATCCCATGCACAGCAATCGTCTGTGTGATCATTCCCCAGACTTCCAACTAATTCTGGAAGGTAGAATTAATTTCTGTGCTGTCAGCCAGCCTGCCACCTGTGCTGCCACCTGTGTCACCACCTATGTCTTCAGTGGAGTGCAGTTTGCACTGGCCCAAAGGCAGAAGTTAAGTTTCACCCAGGATACTGTCCTAGCTTTGACAGATCCACTGTTTTCTCACTTTCAGAGAAAATGTGAAAGCAAGTCTTCAACTTACAAGAAAAATATGGAGATTATTAGCAAAAAGCCCCAAAGAACCAGTGCTTAAGTCCTAGTAAATCAGGGCTAACTGCACTTGAACTGTGTTGTGGGAAATGAAGAGCTGCATGGGCCCTTCAAGGGTCATGAATCAGCTCATGTGCTCCCAGCAACAATTAACAGCAGGTTGAGGGAACACAAGAACTTCCAACTATCTCCTCTCCTTGAGAAAAGAGTTCTGTGAGTTCAAGCTGTATCCTTCTCTCTCATCGCCACTTTCCCAGAACAAAAATTGTGGAATTTAACAGACTCCTCACAGCTAAATTGAGTGACAGTGTAATTTTATTTCTTCAGGTCCAGGCCCTCATCTAAAATACTCCTGTTGCTACCAGCACTTACCATGATATGGCTGTGAGGAAAATGCAGTGTATCTTGGCAAGGGCTTAGATTTTATCTCTTTGATAAAAGGTTCTGGAAACTTTTGGGAATTACAAAATTAAATAGAAATAATAGCAACTATGTCAGAGTATTTCACATTAAAATCTGCCTGCAGCAGCGAAAATATTAGAAGCTGATTTTTGAGAATGAAACCTTGTTAGGGGTGGAATTAAAATTAGCACAAGGAGTCCAAAAGAGAATTTTTTCTCTTTAATGGATAAATAGGGGAAAGAACAAAACTTTTTTCATCCTGCATGCCCCTGAATAATTATGCAGAAGTTTATAATATGTTTTAATCTTGCCTCCATACTGCTTCAGACTTTTTTTTGCTTGAACAATTAATGGGCACTGTAAACAAGGAAGAACCAGGTTAGACCTTTTCAGGCTCCAGTCAACAGAAAACTAAAAAAATGTTTTCAAGAGGATGCCAATAAAATTTATAGAGACAGAGGATTAAAAATAAAACTGCCTATAGGAGTTTGGGTAAACTCTTTTTTCGTTAATTCAAATGATACAATATATTGTCTTGTAATTCTTTTTAATTATCAACTTTAAAGTAATTTCAGTTTAGTAATCGTAAAATTACTTAAACAGCACCAAGTCCAGAATTTGAAGTGTGATGATATAGTCTTGAAAAATGGCAACAAATAAAAATACTGTACAATAATGCAAGAGATGATTTAACATAAAAGGAGGAAATTCTTGATGCGCAACACAAAGTTTGCAATGTTAATTCTTCTGGTCATTGATAACTTTATTTTATAAGAGCAAGAAAAATGGGAAAACTTTCCTTCTAAGAGAAAGAAGAATGGTATTCCTTTTTCTCTTGATTTAATGCCGAGTGTCTTTCTACCCTTTCCTTTGGCCTTTTGTATAAGCAAGACATAACTGTAACTGGTAGGTTAAATACAGTTGGGACCTTTGTTAGTGACACTGGATCAGACCTTTAACATCCCTGTGAGTGGTTCCAAGAATGCTTTCCCATCCCTTCCTCAAAATGCCTTTAGAAGACGCTTTAGAAAGTTTTGCCATAAAAAAACAAAATTAAAAAAAAAAAATTGCAATTATTTTCTTTCCTATTATTCTTTTAGTGATTTTAAGATGAAACCAAAACCACTGCCACCTCCTCCCATGAAAATGTGCTGCAATTGTGCTTGGTTTGACCAATAAGTCAGGCATTGAGTAATTACCTTTCCTAGAACAGGAGACCAACAAGATTTTGACTCCAAAATGCAATGATATCCCCTCATGAGTGCTGGGAAGGAGGTTAAGTCTGCCCTCTTTCTAGAATTGCAGTGCTGGGCTCCTTTGTACAGCTGCTCTACTGAGAATTGTACAGCTGGGAAGATATTGCAATATGGAAGAAACTGCTTTAGGCTTCAGTGAAACACAAGCTGCCCACAAAGGATATTTTTTTTATGTTCTACTTATTCCTGGCCAACAATGGAAATTTGCAATTAAGCCACTACAGTTTCTTTGGTACTAGACTCTTCTGTGCAGAGAACATACTACACAACCACAGCACATGGGAAAACACCCTACAACATGGGAAAAAATATTAAAATGGCAGAAGATAAAATCTACAGAAAAAATATCTGTCCTTTTTAACTTCCACAGAGTTAAAAATATTATTTTTAAATTGCTTTCCTGAATGTCTCTTAGAAAAATCACTGTTAGGAAGATTTTGCCTTCCTAACCTGTTCCAAGAAAATTCCCTGCTCTGAAAATGTGTAGACTTACATTTGAGCACTGAGAAGAACTGAAAAGGTAACTAACTGGAGAACTGCATACTCACAATTAAATCTTATTCTTGTGATTACAAATGAGAAACTTTTAATGGGATTTAATACTGACTCAGCCCTGGAACAAAGAGCAGAGGAACTACAAAGGGATTTGAAGTCAGACAATGGATTTATGCTGTATGGTAGAGGCATACCTTTTTCCAAGAGAGTAATCAAATTTCCCCTGGAAGGTAACCCACTAAATAAATGGCAGGGTTATTATTAATTCAGCTAATCTTTTCAAGAAGTCTGTGGAATGAGCAATCCAGGTTTTTACAGGACAATTTTTTTTTACTGGCCATTCCAAAATGTAAACTTAGTGCTCCAGACATGTGAAGAAACTCATCAAATAAAAACTCTATTGGACAAGAGTAGTTGAGACATGAGAAAGCATTGTTGGTTTTTTAAATGACAGAACCAATTATTTTAATTAGCTACTTCATCACATCCAATAAACAGTTCTGAGGTTTTTTGTGTAGCTCCCCATGGACATGACATGGTTAATCATTTCGGTAAGAGACTTCTGCAACTGCAAGTACAGTAAAGCTCAACAACTTGCTCAGAGAAATGTGTTCCTCTGGCCCTGAACTTTCCTTTACATTCCCCAGTAAAATCAATCATGATGGAACTTTCTTCTTCCTTTTGAGCAGTATGTAGTTGGAGGTACTCCCTCAGTGCTAAAATTAGCTATCACATCCAAGATGTAGCATCAAAACTGGTGTGAAAAGAATAGCTCAGCAGATTTGTCTGATGCACAATGGCTCTTTAGTGTCCTCCCCTTGTAGCCCTCTCCCTATTTGCATATCAGCTTGATTACATCTACTTTAACAAAACTAACACTGCCAAAAAACTAAATTTCAGCATATGAAACCAAGCTCAATAACTGTTAGCAACATGTAAACCCAGGCAATCCCAGAAACATTGAGCATTCATGCAAACCATGATATCTTTAGGTGGTTATACATATCTCACAGCACCTTAGCAAAGAAATCAAACAGCTCATTTTTCAGGTGGGTGAAAAGGAGGCACAGCAAGGTTATGTGATTCATTTAGTCGGTAGCTAGATAGAATTAGGATCAGAGATAAAAGTTTCTGCTTCTTATTCCTATGTCCTAATCCACTGCATCATGCTGCTTCTGATGAGGGTAATTAAATTTCATGCTTCAGGGAGTAACTTAATTGTCTTTGAGGATCAGAAGGAAACTCCATCCTTTCAACACAATGTACAACACTGCTCAGGTGTGCCAAAGAGTAGTTTTCATTTTCTACTTAAATATTGAAAGTAAAACAATCTAATCCTAATTACAGCCAAATACAGTCAAGGCTTCAGAAAGACTATTCTTCTAAAGGAAGAGTAGTGGCAAAATAGTCTGAAATTATTTAGTTCTCAACAGCTGTGTCTGGGAGACCAATTAAACCAAGATTTTTACCTCCACACTCAGTAATGGCTTTTCATGGCACAGGTAAAGGGAAGTACGAATATTGTATCTGCTCACCACCTATCTGGTGGAAATAAAGCCATGAAAGATTTTGGGTTCAAAGTAGGTTCAAAGAGTGAGTGAGAGAGATTTCACTTAAGAGAACAGCTATGCTTAACTGTGTATCCTTTATGGATATTATGTTGCAATTATCTAGCAGTTTTAATCAGCTAGACTTGAAAATCAGATATCAATACAGCTGAAGAAAGATTAAAGACTAGATGAAGAACTGTTTGAAGCATTAGGCTCAGAAGGATTTATGGAACATCTACTCCAGGCATTCCCACCCCTACAAGACACTCTAAGAAGCTCCTAAGTCCCATTTCATCAGGTCAAACCCCATAAAAAGCTGTCTGGTTAGAAAGAAATAATAGCCCGACTGGGTATTAGAGATTCCCAGAAACAAAAAAGGCTGGCAGATAATCCTCAGCAAATACCACCCTTCCCATAACTTCAGCTGTTTCCAGTCTTCCTGCAGCACAGAGGTAGCATATGATTGCACTGGGCAGAACGTGTGCCATATGAGATGCAAAATAGATAAATAAATAAGAATAAAACATGGTGCAGAACAAAGAGAAGTGAAATGCTTCCCATATAACTGTACAATACAGAGGATATCTGTTCACAAGCAATGAGAAGGGTAACATAAAAGGAAAACAGGTGTGAAAATAAAAAATGCATTTCTTGATGAAATTTAATTTACTTCCTTCAAACACAGTCATTTGAAGGAAATTATTCTTTAGGAAGGATGTGTATTGGGAAATATGAGGCTTGGACTGCAGAAAGATTTTGTCCATTACTGTTTATGTAGCAGGTATTGTAAGAGTTACCCTTTTGGGGAAGAGGTCTTTGAATTGTATGACTCAATTTTCAATGGAGAAGGAAGTTAAAATAAAAAAAGGAGAGTGACTAAAGCAGTCACTTTGTCAGTGTCCTCAAAGACAAGAAACTTGGGAGGCCAGTGTCTGCTCTTCAGAGCAAACGACACTTCAGAAGTCAGACAGATCATACCACTTAACTGAAATGTCAACTTTAGAGAGACAGAAATGTCTCTTTCAAGTGAGGTTTGCACAGCTTTCAACACAGCAGCAGTCACAGCAATGTTCAGCACTGACAGCAATGTCTCCCCCATCCTGCCACATTTGCAACATATACACCAGTAGCATCTGCTGGGTAGGTCCAAAAATGCTACCAACAGTCAAGTCTAGTTTTTTCCACACATGTTGAGACTGTTTCTGTCCCACTGATCTAAATCTCCTACATTAAGTATTAGGTATTTCTGAAAGAGGAACGGAGCAAGCCACGCAGAACATCCAGAAGGCAAGTCAGGAGTAGCCAGCTGCATCTGACACAGCCTGCAGAAGGGAGTTTAAGGCCCTGTCTGGTTTCTCAGCTTCCCAGAACCTGGAGCATGTCGAGGTTTTATTTAGCTCAGCATTTTGCCTGTTAGTCTCAACATTTGGCACACACACTTCCTTTGAGCATAAATAAGAAAAATCATGACAAGAAACATGCATAGAAAACAGACTCCACAAGATGTTCCAGTATAATATACTGGCTCCTCACAATCAAATCAAAAGGTTCCTAAACCAAAAAGCTCATGATGAAATTGAAGGTATTTTTGCACAGTGATTTTAAAAGCACACAGAAATATGATGACTGTCTTCAGTATTTACTGATAAAGAAAATATCTAGGCCTTTTCATGTATTCCCAAAATAGCAATTTGGGAATGACAATGCTGTTCATCTCAGTATTAGATTAAGTTGTTCTCCAAATTCAAGTAGTCCTTTTTTCTAACAACATCAGTAATTGCAATTCAATATTATTTTCTGAGATAGCTCTTTCCTTTTGACACCCTTCTCGGAAGAAGACCATGCACTGCAGCATCCTGGACAGCTCAGAAGCACAGAAATATGAGCTTAGCCTCAAGAGCAAGGCTCACAAGCTCACTTGTATTGGGCAAAGGCTGGAAAGAAAACCATTCCACAATTCCCTCACAGGGCAAAAATGAGGGAAAAGGTCCTTGCCACGATATTTCAGTGTGACTTTAGAAACACTGTGACATTTCTATGAACATCAGTAAAAAAAGGAATACTTGGTACCTGAGGGCATTGTAAGGTTTGATTAAGTTAATACCCAGCTCAGTGAAAAAGGGCAAATTCAGGAACTATTCCTACCCTCTGAATTCAACCCTGTTTTCAATATAACATGTAAATGAAACTCTGAATGAGGATGAGTTTTTCTATATGAACATGCAACAACCTTTGAGCACTTCAGACAAATAAGGCTGCAAGTATGCAAAATATCCACATGCAAGGGTACATATTGTCAGGTCACCTCTAGGTAGCAAAAACTAGGAACAACACCAAGACAGTATTTGTTAACATTAATTATCTGTTTCATACCACATCAAGAGGATTTTTCAATCTACTGTTTTCTAGAACTATTTCCTTGCTGTTCTTCCTCTCCTGAGCAGAATACAACCATAATCCAAGTTCTATCGGCTGATATAAAATACAGTAAATTTTCCATTCTTTCTTTCCTCTCTCACTGCTTTTCTACATGGGTTGCCTACTTCAAAAGGATTTTGCCTTTTTCATCAAAATTTAGTTTTATTGACTCTCAAAGTCCCACAATGAGCTCTAATTTTCCCTAACAGGCACAACCACAAATCTCTCCAGCTCCATATCTGCCAAGAAGAATCAGTACTGTTCAATTAAAACCTAGCTATGGACAACAGCAGCCCCTACCTCTGCCTAACTCAAAGATTTTATGCAGTTTCAGCTTGCTCTTGGGTGAATCAGTTCCAGAGGAATTAAAGAGTTCAAATGCAAATGCTCCTGCAACCTTTTTGGTTGGGTAAATTGCCCCAGGATATACAGAATTCTGGTCACAAGGAGGTTAAAGTTGCCTCAGTACATAGGATGTGCTGAGCAGTGGCTGAAGGAAGATGAAATTATGCTAAAGCTCCATCACAGCAGTCAAGTAATTGTGTTTTAGTCTATAACTCCATTTTTGCCACAGCCCTACTGAATATATCCATGTTAGCCACTCTCAGCCTCATACCAACTTTGCCATTAGCCCACACTGGGATGACTTTCCACTAATAAGTGGAATTCATCTGACATAATGACTAAACTATCCTTTTCCAGACAGCAATTTGGAATTGAGCTGAATGCAAGGATAAGAAAAATAGTGGGTAAAGGAAGATATATAGAGAAAGGCCATGGGTGTACTTCAGCTTCTATTGGCTACATGAAGTTTTCAAACATTATCAAGGATTTCAGCAGCAACTTACCTTGATCACTGCTGTCCCAAGGCAAGAGAGGAAGGAGGGGCTGCAGAGCAACCCCTGGCCTGGGGTGAATTAATGCCAGGCCCTCCCCATGCTCTGCTCATTTACAGCATAATTCCAAGAGGCATTTCTCTGTGTGTGCTAATTTAAAAATCAGTGCAGAATGTAAAAATAATGGCCTTTTGGCCTAGTAATATTTTACACTCACTTTCTGTTTAAGTCACTGAGAATAATAGAGAATTAGGGCATCTGGTTTGGTAGGTGAAGAGAATTTAGTCCAAAGACCACTATGGCCTCAGAGCAGCCTTCTTGTCACCTGCTCCCATTTTCTTCCCTCTTTGAAAACTTAGACAGCACACTAAAAGCTGTGGCAAATGCTCTTCAGTAGTTCTTTCTGGCAAGTGGCTGTGTTTGAGATTCATATCTACAGAAAAGGCCCAGAACATGCCACAGATCCATCAACATTTTAGAAGGTGAATGAATAAAGTACTTAGAAAGCAGAGCAGCTGTTTCAATTATAGCATTAGCAGCCCAAGCCCTAAACACTCAGTGCTCCTGAAAGCCCAAGGGTGGGTAGGGAACAGAGCCATCTCTATGGATTATAATTAAAAGACCAGGGCCAATTGCACATTCAGAACAAACAGGCAGCAAATGCTTTGGTTGCAGTTGGTCATTTTCTGTTTCAGCCTTCCAGATTTTTTTTTTTCTTTGCAAATGTGAACAAACCCCTTTCAGAATATGTCAAGTGCAAGTAACTCCAAGAATCCCATCCTGCTGTTTATATGTTCTGCAGTTTATACCACACGGAGGAAAAAAATTGGGCATCTCCTTTTCCCTTCTACTTTCACAGGGACAAGTTTACATCCTGAGGCCTTTAGTGGCTGCAAAATATTCATTTCCATGCAGTTAATGTCCCATGTAAATCATCACCCCAGTGCAATGAAAGAAATGGTGAATCTATATTTTATATTTCATGCCTGCTTACGCAAACTCTTGTAAATTCAAGAACTTGCCTTATAACTTTTCTTAGTCAGACATCTAAGCTCCCAGACTGCAAAGATTATACAGAAGATAATGGAATTGGCTCAAAAGCACTCACAGAGAGTCTTCCCTGGAGAATTTCTGTTCAACCACACACCACTGAGTGGACAAACAAAGTGAATTCAATTTTACTAAATTCTGACTGAACAAAAAATTCAGATTTGTTACTCTGATCATACTGATATATATGAGCATAATATAGTTACTTCTGGAAGAAGATCTGCCAGTGTTACTATTGCATAAGGTAATCTCCTGGGCTTGAATGCAAAATGTCAGAGAAAGACACACTGAAATCCTCAATACATCACTAAATAAAGCTTCAAGAACCCACTTATTATGAAAGGGGTGAAGCAAAGATGCAACACACAGAAGTACACAAGACTGCTAAAGGCTCCCAGAAACTACAGCCTGAGGTCAAAACAATCAATGTGGCAACCTGCTGAGAGCAGCAACCCTCTCTCCAGAATGGATGGATGGGGCAAGGCCCCCCTTTGCCAGAATCCTTGAACTCTGTTTCCATGAACATCCCACTTCAGGTAACTCAGACATGAACTGTGCCTGTGGAAGAATGATTGCTCAGCCCTGCTTGGAATACTTCCAGATACTTTGATAGGTGGGTGTTAGATGAATAGCATAGATAATAGCCAGTATGGAATGGAGCAAGTGGCATACACAGAGAGGTTGGGACAGCTGGGATTCTTTAGCCTGCAGAAGGCTCATATCATTATGTACTAATACCCTGGTTTGCCTGTGCCTTGAGCAAAGGGGCTGGACCAAATGATTTCCAGAAGTGCCCTTCAAACTCAGTCATTCTGTGATCCTGCACAGGTAGAAGATGTTCCACTGGCTAAAGATCTTTGTGTTCACTATTGATTTCTTAAACAAAGCATGCTGAATTACTGGTGCTCCTGGATCAATGCTACTGGAGGGTCAATAGTGGCCACATCTTCAATTTTTCCTTTTCAGCTATAGAGTCAGAGCTTCCTGAATGAACTTGATGTGCACTGAAACAGGATATGTGAATAAGAAAATGCATATTATTATCAGCTTATTGAAGTAATCTGTGCTTTGTTCCTGTTAATGGAGGGCTTGAAAATGCAAAGAGCTAGAAGAACATCAAGAGCTATTAATGAAGCCTCTGTCAAATGCTTCAGACCTTTTTCCCCCTCTGAAACCAATCTCAGAGTGAAAGAACCATTTTCCTGTAAAATGTGCAAAAGTTAGTAAGTCCCAAGCAGCTGCTCCCTGGAGGGAAGCCCTTCAGACCCTATTAGACATCTTGCTCTGTACTTGGTTTACCTATGTTGGGGTTTATTTTTTGGTCACAACTCTCTACAAACAGAACAGGAAGGAAGAAAGGAGAAAAGGTTATTTCTTCTTGTTACTTTGCGCTAGCAAAGGGCAACATTAAAAACTCTGAAATGTATACAGGGCACTAGAGAACACGGGCAGTTCATATCCAGTCTAGAAAACTCATCTCTTGGCGACTGAGTCAAAGAGCAAGAGCCAGGAAAAAGGATAGAGGGAGAGAGAGAAAAGAACTAGTAAGCAAGGAATGAGGCAGAGTACAGCATGTGGATAAGAGAAAGCCAAAATGTATGGAACAGGACTAGCTGTTTCAGGCACAGAATCACAGAATAAGCTGAGTTGGAAGGGGCCCATCAGGTTCACCGAGTCCAGCTCTGGCCCTGCATAGAACACCCCAAGGGTCACACCATGTGCCTGAAAGTGTTGTCCAAACCCTTCCTGAGCTCTGTCAGCCTTGGTGCTGTGAGCACTGCCCTGGGGAGCTGTTCCAGTGCCCAGCCACCCTCTGGGTGAAGAACCTTTTCCTGATATCCAGCCTAAACTTCCCCTGACACAAATTCAGGCCATTCCCTCAGGTCCTGTCACTGTCACCACAGAGCAGAGATTGGTGCCTGCCCCTCTGCTTCCCTTCATGAGGAAGCTGTAACTGCAGTGAGTTCTCCCAGGCTGAACAGACCAAGCGACCTCACACTGCTTCTCCTCAAGCTCTTCATCTTTGTGGCTGTCCTCTGCAATAGTCTAATACCTTTCTTGTATTGTGGTACCCAAAACTGCTCACAGGTCTCAAGGTGAGGCCACATCAGAGCACAGCAGAGCAGAGCAGAGCAGGACAATCCCTCCCTTGGGCACCTGGCACGATGCCCCAGAGGCAGCCAGGACTATGACCACATTCTCACTGCAGTTGTAGTTTGTGGTTTACATGAGATGGGAAAACAGGTGCTCTTTGAACTCTCCTGTTCAACTGTCTAAAACAACAGCCTGGTGCAAGGCAAACAAACCAGTATATTTAAATACTTAAATGCCAGCATGGATTGACTCTCACACTAGGTAAACTCCTGCCTCAGCCCTGTTTTGTTTTCCTTTTCCTTTGGCTCCAGGGATGTCAGGGGGCAGTCATGAGCCAAAAGCAGAGAAGCACTCTGTGTGCTATTCAACATTCTCTAAAGGACACCATGCAATCTGTGAAATGTTTCAGGAAGAAAGCCACTGAAAAAAGAGTGGAGTGATTTTTCTAGGGTGGTAAACTGAGCTGCACAAATTACAGTCCAAAAGAGACCTCAGCTGTTGTTCTTTTCCCAGTATAATCTTTATGAATAATTGTGTACTTATAAACCTCACAGAAATATCTGGTAATGTCAGAAAGAACATATAACTGAAACTTAAAGGTGTGAATCAGAAAGCCTATCTAAAAATGCCTGAGGAAAAAAATACTATAAAAGAATTTTAATGGTGACTTTCAACATAATTTACTGGGAAATGAGGAGATGAAGATGAGGACTCATGTGAAAGGAAAAGAAGAAAGAATGGGGACAAGGTGAAGACAGCAGATTAAAGACAGGAGGCAGTCTCCTGAAATAAGCAATCTCTGTACAAATGGGTGAGACTGGTGAACTTCAGTACATTTGCAGAGAGGAAAAAAAATTCCATTACAGCAGAGAGACCAGAAAGGCACAGACTAATGCCCCAGCTCTTACAATCTTACTGATTTTTCCTGGTCTTATGTTCCTAACTTCAAGTCATATGTGTTACTCAGGCAAAAGCTGATGGTGATCAAAAGCTATTAGAAGCAAACAGCCTTTTAGGTTCAAAGAGTTCAGCAAAGCCTTATGCCCCTCTGCTTTTTCTTTCCTTTTTTATTTTATTTTATTTTTTTTTCTTCTGAAACTGTCAAGACTCTAGATTACCATCCCTGATGTCTCAGAGGTATCACCTTTGAGGACAAACTGAAATTCAGCGTTGGACTATTGCTTCAGTAACATCTCTAAATTCCACTGAAAAACATCTGCTAAATATACATTTAAAAATCCCTCTATTTTTATGCAAATAACTACAAAATTTATATGAGTTCAATAATCACTCACCTTTAAACTCATCCTAAAGAAAAATTATGTCAACATGAGGACTATGCATCAACAAAGAAGCCAAAGTGGCAACAGAAAGGTATGTAAGGGCCAGGGCAGCTGGAGTGAAGTCAGCTGAGGCACAGAGACAAGGAAAACTTCTAGGGGCAGGAACATGAGACACAGACCTAATTGCAATAGACAAGGATGATCTATTCATATTTACATGATATCTGCTGAAGTACAAATGCTGATGAGTCATATTTTCACCCTTTAGCTATTCCTTCCCCATTTCAGGGTGAGGCTATCTTGAACATTCCTCTTGGAGCCTGTGCAGATTGTGAAGTCTAAATCCTTTTCTTGGTACTAAAATTCTTGCTGTAGTCTGTGGTTTAAACATACTGGCAGGAAGACCTTGCAGAAAGACATCTCTGAATAAATGGGACACTTAGTCTCCAAAGAGGCTAGTTCCACTTAATGCATTTAAACCAGCTAAAAACATACCAGAAGGATACTAAATGTCTGCAGCCTTTGGAATCATGCCTGAGGAGTAATGAAAATGGGCAGGACTCTGCTCCTGATCAGATCCAGGGTTACCACCAGCTATGCTCTATTGCACCAGGCACTGTGAAGGGAGTAATGAGAAACTCATCAAGTACTTGCAGAAGTTTTCCATCAAGCTTCAGATTCCTATCTAAATTATTCTTTTTCATCTGAATAGCTTTACCTACCCTTAGCTCTCATGCAAAGACATTTTCTTGACAGGGCCTTTCAGTGCCATGACACGTTTTTTTCTTAAGTTGTTTTTCCTATGCACATTTTCTTCATCTCTCTTCACTTGCATAGAACAGAGGTCTGGGGCTGAATAATTTATATTCCACAGAGGTGTGGGAATAATCCATGAAAGCAACAGGTGGCCTGAACAGCACTTGGAGATGTTCTTTCAGCCAAGGCTGCTAAAAAAGTGTGCACAAGCTGACATTGTACAGCAGCTGTGTCCTGCCTGTGCTAGACACTACAGCTTGAAACATTCAGCAAAAACTGCCAGCAGTTTTTCACACACATTTGAAAACTTTCCTTTAACAAGCCCCCCCTCCTCGACCCACTAGGGACTCCACTGACCAATTACTGGGGAAAGGATTCCAACAGTATTACTCAACCTCACAATCTGGTGTGAAATTAGAGATGAATTCACCATTATCAAAAGAATTCTATCTTTCAATCAATCACATTAAAAAATCTCAGCTGCAGATACATTCTTCTTTTCAGGGCATGACAAAGGAAAGGAAAGTTAGGTTGAAACTCTTCTGGCAGCACAGATATCACTTTAAAGACAGAGTCTGGATGGAAGAAGGAATTCTTATCTTCCAAAGCATGTAAGAAACACATGAAAATAATATTGGGACATCAAAAAAAGATGTAGTAAACAGAATAATTTTTCACCAGAACTTCTCTATTTAAAACTCTGTCACTGCATATAAGAGAATGAGAAGCAGGTATATTAAGTAAAAGAGAAATACTAAAAGAAAAGCAAAATTGCATGTCACAAACAGTTATTCAGAGACTTTTGACATATGAGGATTCCTGGGTTCCAATAATTTATATTGAATCTCATCTTTGGAACACACAAGCAAAACTGAAATAAGTAAAATGATACATCAGTGGACATTTTGTGTTATTTAGATAGTTCTCTTGGATCCTTTAGGACTCAAATGAGATCTCGTCATTAATTTTTTTTTTTTTTTTTTTTTTTTCTTTTTTTGTGCTGGAAAAAACAGATGACTAATACAGGTATGTTCCTACAAAAAGCTTCAAAATAATTTCCCAGAAAAAAAAGTTTCAAACAGGCAAATCATGAAACTGGCAAAAACTGGTTTACATCTGGATTCCAGTAAATCAGAAATATCATTAGATGAGCATACTCTATTGCATTATAAACAATATTAATTTCTAGTAATATTGTTATGGCAAGAGTTCCCATCCAATGCTGAATTTTACAAATCACCTTTCTTATAGCAACACCATGATATGGTCTTTGAAAATGTTATGTTGCTGGTAGCTTTGTGATGCAATTTATTCATAGATGAATTTTGGCCAGCAAGCAGACTTTGCTCTCTTTGATTTTTCCAGCATCACTTCTCAAGGGAAAACAAACTGCTTCCTGAGGCAAGGACACTTGTACTTTGATCAAAGTTCTGTGAAAAGATAATTTTCAACATATTGTTTGAGCCTGCCTCTGCTCAAGAACCCATGCTGTAGGATAAAAAGCAATTTTCTGAGCATAAATTCAGGCTACAGATCACTGACTTCTCCTTTAACAAAAAACTAATGTGGAAAGCCTCGGTATCATTTGCTAACTTGCCAAGATTGTACTCATTGTACTTAAAATGTGCAAGTCTTGAGACCACTGCATATATACACACACAAAAATATTTCAGTAATTCAAGACTAAATGTATGTGTCCTATCCTTCTGGGTGGCTCCTCAGTGAATGATGGAAATGTTCAAGTATTTCAACTGTTAAAGATTGCAAAAAGTGACAGAACAAAATACTGAAAAAGGTTTAATTTGTATTTATCACAACATCATTTTGAAGATTAAGGCAGTGCATTGTCTGTCTCCAGTCAAATACATGCAACAAGCCAATGCTACTGATTTCACAGCTACATCAAAAGACATCTTAAGTGATCTTCAAAATGAGGAGACAGAAAAAGAGGCTAAAAAGAATTAATATCTATGAAGAGCACAGGTAATACATCACTGCTTTAAGCAAGTCTGAGGCTCATGAGTGGAAGCCTTGGTAGAGACACTGTGAGGATACACCTGCCCCAAAGTACTTGAACTATTTGGAGGAGCTGAGGAAAGTCTGCAGGCCTCCATTTTCCCACAATCCACTATTGGTAGAAAGCAGGAACTGGCACTGCTACTTCTCACAATTTCATCAGCCAGTCTGTTTCAATCTGAAAACCTATTCAAACTGATGCTCCTCTTTCCCTAGGGTTGTTTTTGGTGGTTTTTTTTTTTGTTTTTGTTTTTTTTTTTTTTTTTGTTTTTTGGGTTTTTTTTTTTGGGTTTTTTTTTTTTTTTGTTTTTGAAAGAAGAAAATAATTTGCAAAGTTTCACTTGGAGAAAGCTTTATGTTTAAGCTCTGGTACAATATTCTCAGCCCATCGAGGTCACCTTCACCTTTGCTATGTTGGACTGATATGCCTTGCTCTGTTATCTTCAGAGCAATTGTGGACTAGAGGCAGAACTTCAAGTGTTTGCTCACTGCCTGTTAGCCTGACCTACCCATGACCTTTACAGCAACTTTTTATTAAGAAGCAGAAAGGAAGGCTGCTATCCAGCAATCTCTTTATTCCTCTGCCTATCTGCCAGCACTGCAAACAAAAGCAGCAAGTACTGTCAGGTGTGAGGGAGAATGCTGAGATCTGGGCACCAAACACAGGCTTCTCAAAAGCAGGCACTGAGAAGTCACTGAACTTCACTCCAGGCAAAATCAGGGATGAACACACACCTGCTTCACTGGGACAACAGTCAGACAAACATTCCTACCACCTGGGTCCATTAAGAGGTATGCCAAGTTCACCAACTCATTTCAAAATAAACCAGAGAGACTTCAATCAAAAATAATTTTTGATCTGTGCAAGAAATGACCAAGTGTTAAAAATATTTTAGTTTTCTTCACACAAAGAATACATTATTTCCATTTTCTATTTAACTTCTGCTTACTCTAACCTAGTTCTTCAGAGGACAGCCCACCAGCTGATCCTGAACTTCACCAAAACACCTATGATCAACCAAGTCAAGCCCTTAACTGCAGTACTTCATATATCTATATGGCACTTAAGCATCCACCCACACACAAAAAAACCAACATTGATCATAGCCTTGACACATAAATCCCTCACAGATAATTTGCAAACTATGACTTCTAATAGCAGCATCTTGGAGCTCTTTAAGACTTAAGAATCAGAGTTTTCCAGCTCACAGCAGAAAGCCCTTGTGTCCTGAAGCACCACACAGATGTTATGCAACATGGCTGAAACAGCAAAGTGCTCACAGGACATTAATTAGCTCTAATTGAGCTGGTGTCCCAGCCTGTGCCTGACACCACTGTGCTCTTTCTTTTAAACATTTTCTGTGAGAAAGCTCTTGCAGGTAATCCAGAGCCAGTCCTGTAAACATCTCTATCCATCAGGTCCCCTCATAATTAAATACCAGAGAGGGCACCTGCTGGGCATGTTTCCCCCACATACAGTTCTGTGTTCAAAAAGCCTTTTGCTGTTAATCAGCACTGATTACCAATTTCTCTGGCAGCAATTGGTGTTTCATGCTGCAGCTCCATAGCTCTGGGAGTCACACAGAGTTGCAGCAGAGGGCATGAACTCTAATAATCCTGGCATAATCCTGTTGTCTGATGCACATAGATCCACCCCAATACCACAACAGTTAGTTAATGCTTACATTTGACAGAATGAAGCAAATGTTGTCACTTTACAAAACATTAGAACATGTCTCTCTGTAACACATCTTGCTAAAAACCTGAGGGCAGTGAACTAAAACCAGAAATGTGACACTTTCAGTGTCAAACTCAGTGAGTGAATGTGCTGGCAAACACAGCCCCCAGAGCCATTGATCGGGCAATGCCTCTCTGCTCTTTTCAAGTTTTGATTACTTCATGAAATTTTTACATTTTTTCTGCCCTCAGAATAAACAGCATATGTTGAAGAATCCTTAAAAATAATCTTTCCTTCAAGGGAAACAGTTTTCTCCCTAGTAAAAATGTATTGTTACCTTCAGTTTCATTGTGAAACAGGAAAAAGAAAGTACTGAAAAATTCAATGTAGAAGATGCGGTTTTAAGGGCACAGTACAGCAAGAACATAACACAATAAAATAAAAGTGGTTGTTACTGGATTTTTAGATTTTTGGAGCAAGAGGATGGGACTGAATGCTTACCTTCTTTTCCCAATTCCTGCCAGCAGTCATAAAGCCAAATGCTCAGTTGGTACTTTATGTTCTAAGAAGGAGGCTGGAGAAATCTGCTGTACAAATTAAATGCCTAAGGGAGGTTACCCTAGAAGAGAATATCTTAATTTAAAAGTAAATCTTTAATTCTGTTAACAGATGCCTTTCTACTGATGGTGAATGTAATAGCTCAGTTTTAGGGAGAACTGGAAATAAAACCAATTACAGAGAGCTCTAATTCAACATTCTGCTTTTTGAGTGACTGTGAACACGAATCAGTGCTCTTACTGAGGAGGGGGAAGTTGGAAATTTTTTGTCCATATCCCTTTCAACACAGACATGAAATTATGCTAATTTTTGGTCAAAAATGAGTCTATTCTCAACACACCCAAGCTGCTTGGCATCCCAAAAGTGCTGGTAGTAAGAGTTTTTCAAAAACTTGTCTTGCCCAAAACTCTACTGTTGAATGCCAAGAGCAGTCTGGCTAAATAGATGTGCACTGGAGTTGAAATCCCCTTTTTTCTGTTTAGAAGGTCAAATCAAAATCCCACCTCAACCATCACCCTGATGTAACTCTAAAATGCACTTGTCCGTGGTACATGCTTCTATATAACATAAAATATGTGCAAGAACAAAGCAAGAGGGTGAGACAGACCTTGTTGACTGGGAAATTCACCTGGAATTCCCCAGTCCCTGGTTCAGCCAGCATTCATTATTGGTTACTCAGAGTTAGTTCTGAGACACTCAGCATTGGCTGCTAGAGCTCTGAAATGCAAGTTGAATTTTACCCCATCAAACCACATGGATTGGTAACTCATGAAAATGATGCTGGTTGTCAGAAGCAGTTTTCTTTTATTTCTGTCCCTCTCTTCTTTAGTGTTTTCCTACTCTTCTCCTTCCCCAGTGCTGATGGTGTGATGAAGAAGAGAAGTAGATCAACACTTTGGAACAATCAGGCAATAAAATTGTCTCCCAACTTTGTTACTTTTTATTAAAATATAATTATGACTTTGTCATGCATCCAACAGCCAAAAAAGCTTGAAAGCAAAGGTTTGGTCACTGACTCCTCTCTCTGTGAAGAACAGAGAAAATACAAAAGATTTTTATTCAAGGATTTTGTTTTGTTTCTTTCGTCTCTTATGCCTGTCTTTTATTACAAAAAGATCAGACCTTTCCTGGTACTGGAAGACTCATTAGGTGGTAGGTTATCACTCCACAAAAACCATAACCTTTCTGTACAGGCAGCCCTGAGGGAATATTAAGACAGCAAGACACAACACTTGTCTTCAATTCCTGAGAAACAAGGTTTAGAAAAGAATCACTTTGCAAAAATGGTCTTGCTATTCATCTGGAGGCTGAAGAAGCTGCAGCTGTGGGAACTACAATAAGGAGACTCCTCCAGTCCAAATGATAAAGAAAAATTTGGTTTTATGAAAAATACACTCCTATCCCTTCCCTTATAAAGTGTCAGGAGGGAAGGGTGGGAAAATGAAATTCTCCTTTGAAACAGTGAATATAGGAAACATATTTTCTGCATTCATCACCTTTGAAAAGCTAATTCTATGCCTGCCATGATCCCTGGGTGCTGCTGAGGTGATGCAATGAAGGCAGAGAAGCCCCAAGAGACCAGGAGGGAGTTGTTGTCAACATGGCAGTGACAAAAAGCCTGATGCCAAACTGATCACTGGATGGGAGACTCCAGCAGCAGCATGAGCTGTAGGTCAGCAAAGGGAAGCCCTGGGAAGGAAGAGCAGCTCTCAGGAGAGCTTCGGATTCCCTTCACACCACTTTTCCCTGTAGCATCTGCAAATTTGCACGGGACAGAGATGATATCCAATGCTCGCTCCCCTCACTTTTTGGATCCAGTTCCAGTTCTGTAGCTCTGAAGAGGCCAGCCCAAGAGTTCATCCCACATATTTTGTCAGTTATTCTTTCTCTGCTCATGTCCTTTCCTCAAGTTCCACAGATCACTGTGCAGATCCAGGTGAAATGAGGAGACATTAAGTATAAGGGCTGTGAAGCAGAGAGTGATGACTTCAATCTCCTGAGCTTTTACAACACAGAGCTACACTCATTATTTCAGCATTTGCTCAAGTTTGTACAACTTTCTTGCTGCTCTTACCATCCTCTCCTGAAAATTGTGCCAGACCATTTTAAACATATGTTCTTCTGGATTTCACACAATGTGCCTTGAACAAGTCTGCAGTGAAAGCCCAAACATTTCTCTACATGTAATGATATGAGAGCAAGGAGGTCTAGCCTACTTTGTAGGATTTTGTAAAGTATAGAGGGAAAATGATCTCATTCATTCTCCTTCTGAACTTTTCAACTCCTGAGAGAATGATTCTGCATCCAGCCTAAACAGAAGTGAAATGTTTCAGCTGCTTTGATTGCAGCACCGTATTGTCTGGGAAACATGGGCTTAGAGAAGGTATAGATCAGTCTCTCTTAGGATATCATTAAACACCTTTTGCATGACAGACTTGAGTACCAGGAAAGAAAAGTTTCCACAGGCAGCACAGGGAAATTCAGAAACTGATCTAAACACAAAGAATGCCCAGAGGCTGTCAAAACCATTGTGATTTACATCATCACTTGATCTTCTCCACACGTTAGCCAAAAAACCCCAAAAACATTTGCTGGACTCTCCCATGTGGAGTGTTCTACTTTAACACCCTTAGATTCTTTGGTATCATCATGAGGTTACCAATGAAGCAAACATTACCAACTGATAACAGAAGTCAAGACAAAAAGAATACAAAGAACATAGGATAGGGGGTTGCTATATTTATATCAGAGTAATCTTTCCTCTGCCATAGATGACACCTTCATCAATTCCTCTTTGCACACACAAACAACACATTCATCCCCAGTTACATATATTGGGGGACTCCACTGAGGTGGACTGCAGAATCTCTGATACCAGCCTTTTCCTGCTGATAGAAGTAATTTGATCTTGCTCAGAGCAACAGAATTCTGGGAAGGTGCTGAGAGTTGTTTCACCCCACCAAGAGTTCTGAAAGGATCAGCACACACAGGCCACAGGACAAGACTTAGATCAGCATTTGGGTGGTCAGAATTATCACTCATTTCTGAAAACCAAGGCAGCATTTGTTAATGTTGATCTACTTCAAACTTTTTAAAACTCTCCATTTCTTTGTTTGTCCAGAAAAACTCTAGATGAGAGAATATGGATAAGACAGAACTTACAACAGTACAAATTATCTCATAGTAATATAGGATCAGCATGTATGCACCTGGGGTTTAGACAAACCAGGGTTTGGGATTTTAGTGCCAAAATGCTGGAAAATCCTGTCCTGGAAGTGTACAAGTGAATAGCAGCAACACAGAATTTAAAACTTGAGAAAAATTACAGACATCTCCAAAATGACTCAATTTTGCAGTCCTAAATGTATAGGGAGAGATTTAATCTAATCTAAACTCTAAACTAATCTAACCTAATTTAATCTACTCTAACTCTAAATCTAACATGTCTTCTGTTTCTGTTGTTGAAATCTTAAACCTTGAATAAAGGCTTCTAGTTTGGCCTTACCATGCATTAAACATGACAGATTCTGCTTTCAATCATGCTACCATTAAAAAAAGACCAACAACCATAACAATTTCAGTCTGGGTTTAGAATTGTTTAACAACATACAGAGCAATTACAGAACAGCTGCACTTTAAAATATAGCACCCCCAAACTGAAAAATCCCACCATGGAAACAGAATAAAAAATTATTAACATGATTTGTTCTCCCTGTCATTTAATTTGTTTTTCCACATTTAAGAAAGCTAAGATCTTAGAAACAAAAAACTGTTTTATGCCAAGTAGTTTAGTTTAGCTCTGCCTATGCAGAAACTGTAGCATTTAGCATATAAACAGAAGCTCCTTCCACACTCCAGGAAAATCAGGAATCACCTCAGAGAAAAATCTCATGTAGTTCTGAATATCCTGCCTTTCAGGACATTTAATAACTTTCCTCTCTTTCAAGACATTAATGACTTTCACAATTATGTTTAAACCAGAATGATCACAATCAGGCCAGTGCATTTTTTCATAAGGACAAAGAATTAACTATTCACCATACCAGCAGTCAATTTCATGTGAAGGAAAAGGTAACTACTTTCATGAAATCAAATAGTGAGTTACGATGCCGAAATTAGAGTGGAGCAGTTCACAGATGGGATCTCAATCAGGTAATTAAAAAAAGAAAAGGAAAATGATAGAAGTATAAGAGGCATCCCTGATGCCTTCTCAAGTCCTGTCTACTGAAGTGCTGCTCAAATGAACTCTACATTACAGCCAGCCAAGATCTTCATTTATTTAAACAATTTTATGCAAATAATTCATTTTCAAGAAATGTTGTTCTGTTTAAGCAAGAGTTTTTCCTATGAACATTATTGTTCAGGTAGAAAATTTAGTTTCCAGATAAATCTGTTCTGAAGAAGAAATTCTCTTTCTCTTCCACAACAAAAAAACCCAATAAAACAAAAACAAAAAGCCAAAAACCAACCAACCAAACACCAACCAACCCAAAAAAACCAAACCAAATCAAAACCAACATACAGTAAAATGAAACTGTGGAATAATAAAGTCACTGGCTAAGACATGGCATTTCTGCAATGCCTGTATTTACCGAAATCTATTTCTAAAAATCTTACAATAACTATGACTACAGATTCTACTTCCCAACAATCTCCTAAACTTCAGTTTTTTGGAATTTTGGGGATAGATTCTCCTCCTTAGTTTTTTCCATGACAAGTAGTTGTCTCAGGCCAAGTGCATACACAAAAAATTGACAGGTTAATTATTTTTTCATACAGCCATACCTCATACTTACCTACTTCTGCTCAAATGAGATTTTAAATAGACTCCTTTCTGCCAGGTATGCTCTTAAAATTTTCTCTTTAAATGTTGCTAAATGCTTTGGGCTACCAAAGAAAAAGACCCCAAATTTATAAAGATGCTCTATATTAGTCTAAACACAGACTACAGGCAGCCCAAAAATTGTATCCAGGTTTTTTGAATGCTTCCACATTTTTTTTATTTATTTTTTTCCTGTCAAAGTCCAGCATTTCACAAAACCTCAGACTATCAAATTTTCTGGGCAGCTCTAATAAGAACTCCAACTTTTAGTCCAGGATATATTTGTGTCTTCCTCTGGAAACAGTGCACTAAGATGAAAACTCCACAGTGATCCTTTTCTTTCAGCAGACAAAGTTTAAGAGGATTTTATGTTCTTCTGATCATTCAGGTACGTAGCAGTATGAGGCAGAGGTTGCCTTCACATCTTGTGAGCCAAAGCCTGTCTCCTGCAAAACAGAACTGACCCACCAGTAGGACATGGCTTAACCATGGCACAGCCCACAAAGGCAGGCCAGGCTCACCTGGGGACGGCCTTGAGCTGCTGGCAGACAAAGCAGTGACAGCTCTGCCCTCATTTTCATGAGTGGCAGCTGTGCAAAATGCTGCTGCAGTGGTCAGGGCAGCGCTGCCCAGCAGAGCTGAGGCATGCACAACTCCCAGGCGCTGGACTAAGCTCCATCAGGTTCACAGTCCTGCTTCCAGCCTGGCAAAGCCCTCCTCAGCTTCCTAAAGGCTGGGCACGTTCAAAAGCCCTGCTCATGGGCTATTTCTGTGTCATTGGGTGTGGGAATCCAGGATATTCCCCTGGCTTCCCTGGATGCCTTGAGACCTGAGCAGGGGGCTCAGAGGCCTTGGCACAGTGCCCAAGACCCCTGTGGGTTTGGTTTCAGTCCCTGGGAAAAATTACCATCATTACGGGAAGAATTACAAGTCACAAAAATAAGTAGAGCATAAATTAGATTGTTAGAAGGTAGAAAAGTGGATTTATAAAAATTGTTTATAATAAGGGATTCAGAGCCAAGATGGAGGAATTTGGGCGTGGTATGTCTTTCTTCTTCTCCATGGCATCCATCTTTTGGGTTAGGATGGCACTTCTGGATTGGTTTGGGAGAAAGCTGGACAGTGCAATGTAAGTGTCATGCATTGGAAAGTAATTGTAAACATCATGTACATAATTTATAGTATAAAAGATAAGACCTGCCTAGGGGGCAGGCAGTGTGCCTCAGACTGAGCTGCCAGACAGACCTCTGTGGGTCAGGGAAAGAATTCCTTAGATAAGAAAGAACAAACAACCCTGGAAACCTCAGAAAATGGCTCCTGACTCTTCCTTCGGTGCTCGAGCTGGAAAACAAGAACTGTAAAACCACCAAATGTTGTGTGGTGAGAGATCTCAGACTCAAAGAGATGCCACTGGTCGGGACAATTAGGTACTCCCAACTGCTTTCTTTAGGAGTGGCTGAGCCACAGGTGATCAAACCTTCACTGGTGTGCTGAGGATTGTGTCCATCCTTTGAGAAGTTTGGAGAAATGTCACTTGATGCAAAGGCTGGGCATTAGGCTACAGAATGCCCTCAATCCAGGAAATCATCAGATGCAATGATCTGCTCATGGAGTTCTCTGTAGAGGCCCACTGGCACCAAGAGCCTAAAACTGGCATATCAGATGCTTTTGAGGAGCACACAAAAGAGAGAACTTGAGATATATCTGCAGTTAATTAAGACAAATTCAGTGAGGGGGAAACACCTGGTAGAGAGAAAGAAATGCATAAAACATGCTTTAAATTGTCACTGCATACATTAAATGAGAAAGTGGAGATCCGCTTTATGTCTGATCTGTCCTTTTGTTGCATTTTCAAGGTTACCATTAATTATTTTTCATTAGACCAGCAACATGACCAACTGCATTGAGGTTCTAATAACCATTGCATAAACCAAGAGAATTAATCTGAGATATGCAGAACTTGGGTTCATCAATGCAAACCCAGGGAAACTTTAGTTAATTGTATACATGATTTGTATATTTGTACCCAGAATACTTGGGAACAAAAGATGTCATATGCTTTTTTTCTCCCTTGCTATACTGACACTGCATGTGATTCCAAACATTTCACAGAAACAAAAAAAAAATCTCAATCATGTCTTACTTTTGCTTGTATGTATTTCTGTGCACAGAGGGTCTTCCTGATGCAAGAGAAAAGGTGATGAACTTTCCACAGAAAATATAAAAACAACATCAGTGGCACAGTCAAAGAGCTCTGCACAATTTTCCATAGTTGATGATTAGTTGATTTAAGAGACAGTGAGTTGGAAAATTAATCTTTTTCAAATTTATAATACGAACATAAACAAGAGCAAGTACTTTACTAAGCTGTTCTACAGATTTGGAAATAATCATCAGTTTAGTATCAGGATTTTATAATCTATTTTATGCCAGGATAAGCACAAGTGGGTTTTGTTGCTGTTTTCCTTTCCTCCTGCCAGGGAAAAAAAACACAGCCTTTTACATACCACAGCTGACTAGAATTCAAGCATCAAAGTTTAATTCCTGAGCATCTTCTCTATTAGTAAGAATGAAGAAGTGGAGGGGTGACCAAGCTCTCAGGTGGGACCTCTGCAGGTTATTTGAACATTTGATACAATTCAAGTGACAAATCCTGAAGAAAGAAACTCTTATTTCCAAGAACTTCTTCTAGCCCTATACTAAAGCATCACAAGCAAACCCCTAATTCCTTCAACTAAACTAACTCTATTGATGTGAAAAAGTGATAAAATAATAGCTCATGCAAATGAAGAGAGAAGTAGCAAATATCTTGATTAACCTCAATTCCTATTTTTTTTTCCCTTTTAAACAACAGGTAGTGTCCAAATAGCTACACAAACTTCCAGAAGAAAGTCAAGACAGAACAGAAACTACCACTACCCAGTGTAACCTGTTCCTTGCTGATCATTTCCAAAGGATGGTCAGAGAGGAACTCATGGTCTGCAATGCACAGCATTTGAGAAAATATCATTGATAAACAATCCACAGAGCTCAGAACTTGCTACAGTTTGGCTTGATCTCCAAAACATGTCCCATAACACCAGTAGCTTAAAATACATCACTGCTTCAAGGTTTAAAGCAAAGACTTCTGAGAAGTGTGTAAATGTGTGCAAGTATTTCTGCTTGTAAAATGGAGATGGAAATTTCTGGAGAAACTCTTCCAAATCCTAGCTCAGAGTTCTTCAATTCCTGGTCACAGAAACACCAAAGTAAAACTTGAGTTTCTCCAAAAAGAGGTCAGCTACAAACCCTGAATTTCTGCAAAATTTGAGTTTGCACTCAAGTTTCTTACATCTGATGTGACCCTGTTCGGCCCCCTTCAGTTGTGACAGGTCACAGTTACAATTAATGTACCACAAGGTACATTACCAGACATGAATATTGCCCTAGTAGAAGTAATTGTGTAAATTACTGACCATCTCTCATGATCAGCTGGCAAGAACAAATCCAATCCTAGCAGGGTGCAGAAAAAACTGGGCATAAAGGACCCCTGAACAAACAGGATTTCAACACTTCCATCTGACAGTGACAGCCTCTGTACATCCTCACTTCCCAAAGCTCTGGGGAACCACATCTTCAGAAATGTCTCCACCTGCTTCTTTCCCCTTCCTTAATTAAATTGCAAAGAGTAAATAAGAAATACAGCACACAGAACATTTTGATGCCCCTCAATGAATCTATTGGTCATTTTAAGGCAGTACTAAGTTATTTTAAATCAAAGTCTTTGCTCCAGGTTCTGCACATCTTCAGTCAACATGGCTTTGTAGGACACTTTACACAAGGACAAAGCCCAGAAATATACAGCAGGAGTCCAACTTTTAACCAGATTCCAATTATTTGTCTAAAAAAAACCAACCATGTTTCAGCAGTACAAACTGAATTTCAAATAACAAATATTGTGCCTGGGTTTTGGCAATTAAACTAAAAAACAAAGCTAAAATTTGCTCTCAGGTTTATGAAGAAACTCAGACTCTTTTCCTGAAAAAACTTAAGATGTTATTATTAAATGCTGACAGAGAAAAAAATTCAATTGACTTTTAAAGGGCAGTTGTAACAGTAAACCAAACAATGACTGCTATTAGACAGTTTTACATGTCCACACCTTGTTTATTTCTAACTCAAGGAAAAAAAAAAAAAAAAAAAAAAGTCTAACAAACAAGAGGTGGGCTAGTTTGGGATAAAATATTTGACTTGTGTGAGAGCTAGATAAGTGTTATTTTTATGAGAATATTATGCATCTGTATAAGGTAGTGAAATGACAATGCTGAATCTTGGTCAGTCTTGCTGGGAGCAGAGGGTAGGTAATACCCAGCAGGAACAACTCTCAGTTTATATCACTTATAATCCAGTTAACAATAAATTAGGCTTGACCAAAACCATAATAAAGCATTTCCTATAAATGAGATTTTAAAATGTTTACTCTGTAATCTCCAAGGAGCCACTAAAAATCACTGCTGTTGCAGGCCCTGCTAAAACCTGGTCCAGTTCAGTAAACCATATTATTCTGTGTATGGGGAAAACTACACCACTCTGAAAGTAATTTTTGCCTTGGGGATAATTAAATGCATATTGTACCTTAAAGTTACAGCACCAGGAAGCTTTAGCATATTGAGCTACTTTAATTAGAAAGCATTTTACATATTTCTTAGCCCCAGTTTGTTGTCTTAAACATGCTGGTGAATAATGTTAGGATGGCTAAAATTCCCATTTTTTACTTTGCTTAAGGCACTATTTATAAACATTACAATTAATCAGGCCATTGGAGCCAGAACTTCTCACTTACAGACTGGGGAGTAGTTTCTACTTAGGCTCTTCAATGCAAGCCCTCTAATCCCTGTGTTTTAGAGGATTTTGCTACATACTAAATACTCAGTCACTGCATGCCAGGGACACGCTAGCAACAGCACAGGGAAAAAAAAAAAACCAGCTGATCAAGCTCCCTCTCAACCAGTGACTGTGTGAAACTCTATCATGACTATGCAACCCAACAATTTAGATTAGATGGATCTTTTTAGAAATCTGTATGTTTCTGCATTATTAATGGAATATAGTAATATTAAATGAATCAGGAAGGTAAAGACCTCTGGGGTATGCATATAAAAAAAAGGAATGTGAAAGTGTGGAGGAATCAACTTCCTCCCTCATGGGTGAGCACAGACCATAGCAGTTCACAGCACTCCCCTCCAAGCTAGGTACTCTCTTCACATTAACATGGCTTGATTCACATCACCTCCCCTCCATCCTCTTTTTACAGAAAACACCTATTAAAGAACAGAATCAAAGTCTATTTTTGGAATGCTTATCCCAGAAGCCACTTGAGACTCCTGACCATAAGCAAGCAGTGCAAAGAAGGTGTTGAAATGACATTTTAAATTAAGTACTGATTTGGTTTTATGTCCTGGGATGAATACAAAATATTACCTATAAAGGTAGCAGAATATAGTGCAGGTAAGGACAGGAGTACAGAGAAGCAGCCCCAGGGTGACAGGGCATGGTTACAGCAGGAAAGCAGGGCAGAGAAATTATATGCTGCCCATTCCACTGCTAAGCTGACCCTAAATATGTTGAGACCCATTTTGAGACCACCAAGACTAGGCACACCAGACAGCTGTGCTCATTTCTCCTCTGTCCTACTGCTGTACATTCCTAAATCACAAAGATAGCTGCTCTGAATTAAATACAGCCAGTGAATTTTAGGAGGGCTGAAAAGAACGATAGATTGCAATTTATATGCCGCACGATACCTTCAGTTTAATTGGACATGTGTACTTGATGTTTCTTTCAAATCAGCTCTAACTGTAGATGGATTCAAATGGCCAGCCATCTGATCAGAATGCAAATTAAAATACAATGAAAGAATGTGAGATGTTTGCATTGATCATGCAGATTTGACCCATTAAAGGGGAATTCAGAGCCATTCAATATTTTTATACTTGTGTGTTCAAGTGGTTGGATCTAAGATTTTGAAACCTGATCACTACCCTCCAGCAATTTCTGAAGAAGAAAAAATTGCTATTGAAGAGACAACTAAGTAAAAAAACATAGGTACAGAGAAAAGAGATTTATGAAAGGAGAACCAGCTTTAAAAAAATACAGTCAGATCTGGTTTTGTCATTCAGGGGCCTGTAGAGCCTTAAGAAATTGCCTCTGCTCTTTGTGCCTTGGTTTCTGGTGTCTGCAGAAGGTGGCTAAGATGGTTTTAAGCCTCATACTGTTGTGGTACCTAGGCACAAACTTTACATTTCATCGTTATTTGGAGGGATGGAAAGCCCAACACCCCCTGTTAGTTTTAAATCACACACCATTTGTGCTTATAACCAGAGTCAGCAGATTTTTAGATAGCTTGCTCAGGCATTACAGCCTGAACCAGGCTGCATTGTCAGACAGGAGATACTACACTAAGTGAAAATGCAAAGGTTTTGCTGATGCTGTAGCCTAATACCATATGAAAGCCACTAAGCAAAGAATACTTTTATATCAGAATGATGTATTTAATGTATCACATTTAGTACCACATCTCCTTGATTGCAGATTTTACACAGAATTTTCTTTCTCCTGGTAATTAGATGTTCAGATATTTTTAAAATTAAAATTAAATACAGAAAGTGTAAAACACCGTACAGTTAGAAACTATAAGCTATATAAGTGCTTCAAAGTGCAGTGAATAAGAGAACAAGCCTGACTTTGCTTTCCTCTGCTGTCAGTCTTGATCAAAGAATAAAGACATTTATCATGCCTTAAAAAAAAAAACAACCAAAAAAAAAAACCCCAAGAGCATCAAAAAAGGCTGAATCTCATTGAGAAGCTATTTGCTTTTCAACATTTCCTTGAACTTTGAACCATGTAAAAGGACAGATAGCTGGAAAAAAAATGCAAGTTTTCCTCAAATTCATAAGTCCTTACACAGCCCACAAAACAGCTGTAAACCCCAGTCTAATCACTGAAACATTTGAATTAATAGTATTTCTATTGCTACAGCACCTTCGAGAAACAGCCAGTATTAAGACCCTACTCCTCTTCCCCCATTATCCCAAACTTCTGGGATGGAGATGGAGAAGGACCATCACTTTCATCAGGTTGATATGCATGTAACTGCCTTATGGACTAGCACAGAAATGAAGTACACTCTTAAAACATCTCATTAGGTGTTTGCAGATGTGGCCAGGTGTCAGCAGCAGTGGGGATGAAACGCTGGGCTGCACTGTGGCAGTGACATGTGGCACAGGGTGTGAGCACCATGGCGTGTGTGCCTCAAGAGGAGCAGCCAGCCCAGCAGTGAGGGGGTACAAACACTGCTTTGCTGGTCATTTAATGTGTTTGGCTCTCCACCATAAAAGCATAGAGTGGGCACTAAGTACAAAAGGCTTCTGTTCCAGGGAGGAAATACTGTGCTTGATCCCATGGTTCATTTCAGTCAGGCTCATTTGTACCCAAAACACACCCCCTGGGCTATGAGCAAGACAGACGCTCGAATGTCAAAATGAGCAACTACTGATTGACACTTTCTGTACACAGCTGCTTACTAACAATTTAGAGAAGTGGATGTAATAGGTGTGTAGTCATCTACATCTCCAAAGTACTATGCCTCACCATGAATTCATTACAAGTCTTCCCATATTTGACGTCTTTCTCAATGTCAAATAACTAGTTATCTTTAAAAGTTTCTGGTCATCATTGCTTTGGGGAAAAAACATTTAAAAATGTGAGGTAAGGTTTTAAAAGCTTGAGGTATATTAATAGCATTTGCCAGTAGTATTCATTTAAAGCCAGATGTATGATTTATGAATATGAAGGACTGAAAATATGACTAATAAAAGTAACATCTTATACAAAAGGTATGCTTTATAAAGCTCATGGTCTACTTAAGGGTACTAGGTACACAAAATAAAGCATTTGAGCTGATAATCATAGACAAAAACCCAAACCAGAGCCTTACGCTCCCCTTAACAATTATAAATTATCAAATATTTTAAGGCAACCTGATTATTAACCTCCAACACAAGAAGGCATTAGTTACAGATGGGGAAACTCCTGCACATCCTTATTCCAGAGCTGCAAATAAAAAAGTGCTAGTGAAGCATGTGAAAGATAATATACTTGTTAAAAAGCCAGTGTGAGAGTTCACTTTGCTTTCATTTAATGTCCCAAATCCGAACACTTCTGTAATGACACGAAATAGAAAAACAAAATTCTGCCACCACCCCTAAAAAGATGTTTGCAGCTGAAGTTGATGCAAAGGGCACTGATTTACAGCCCTAGAGCACCTGTAGTTAAAGCATTTCCCTAAGACTGTTTAGGAAAAAGCACGACTAAATCAAGGCAGCCCTCCCTGAGTCACGGCTGGTGCCACCAGTCCTGCCTGTGGGGACAAGGAGGTCACTGATATTCTGGCATTTACCCAGCAGAGTTTGGTATATTCAATATGGCAACCTTTGACTTACTTTTGAAGGTAATTGAGGCTAGAGAAGGCATTTATCCTGTAAACATCTCCCTTCAGAAGGCAAGTTGTTCAGGCAATTCTCCTCAAATATGCTTTTGTGATGGCAATCTGCACCATATGAATCTCAATTCAATTGCACACCATGGGATCATGCTGGATGAAGAATACCAGGATTCCAAAGAGCAGTAACAGAAAAACATTTATCCCCAGAAGATCAAGCTGTTGAGGATTTGATAAAACACAATGATTCCTTCTCCTTCACAATGACATGCTGACCCTGTGGGTATTTTCTCCATTTCCATCCTCACAGATCACTCTTGTTGATAGAATCACAATATAAGGGGTAGGAGGGAACATAAATACAGGGCCAGCAGCACTGGTATCACACTGAAGTTGATCAATAAGAGCAC
Source organism: Muscicapa striata striata (assembly GCA_030060385.1). NCBI lineage: Eukaryota > Metazoa > Chordata > Aves > Passeriformes > Muscicapidae > Muscicapa > Muscicapa striata. The sequence continues at coordinate 196,617 of JAREIS010000084.1, forward strand.
GGAGCTTCTGGCGTTTTTGTTTTGTTTTCTTGGGGGTTTTTATTTTCAAAAAATAAAGCCACTCTCTCATTGACGCAGCACAGAAGGCGGGGAAACAATATCTTTCCTCTCCAGCAGCAGGTTTGTTTCTGGAATTGGGTAGTCTGGGTAATTCCCAGTCAAGATGTGGCACAAATCCATGCGATAACTCCCATGAGAATCCTGTCCCAGCCATGCTCTCAGGGAACAAACACACCTAAAATTCAGAGGTGGCTTGTCACAGGACACACAGCTTCATCTTCTCTGGGCCATAGCAGCATCATGTGCAAACTCCTCCTTGGTGCCACCAGCCTGTTGTGATCGGTGGCATCTCTTTGAGTCTGAGATCTCTCACCACACAACATTTGGTGGTTTTACAGTTCTTGTTTTCCAGCTCGAACACTGAAGGAAGAGTCAGGAGCCGTTTTCTGAGGTTTCCAGGGTTGTTTATTCTTTCTTATCTAAGGAATTCTTTCCCTGACCCACAGAGGTCTGTCTGGCAGCTCAGTCGGAGGCACACTGCCTGCCCCCTGGGCAGGACTTATCTTTTACACTATAAATTATGTACATGATGTTTACAATTACTTTCCAATGCATGACACTTACATTGCATTTACATCTCTCAAACCAATCCAGAAGTGCCATCCTAACCCAAAAGATGGATGCCACAGAGAAGAAGAAAGACATACCACGCCCAAATTCCTCCATCTTGGCTCTGAATCCCTTATTATAAACAATTTTTATAAATCCACTTTTCTACCTTCTAACAATCTAATTTATGCTCTACTTATTTTTTGTGACTTGTAATTCTTCCCGTAATGATGGTAATTTTTCCCAGGGACTGAAACCAAACCCACAGGGGTCTTGGGCACTGTGCCAAGGCCTCTGAGCCCCCTGTCTGGGTCTTGAGGCGTCCAGGGAAGCCAGGAGAATATCCTGGATTCCCACACCAGCCCTCCATGTGCAGAGTTCTGCCCCCTCAGCTGGGTGTCCTAGGGAGATTGGTGCAGTGCCACACATGGCATCCAGCCCCAGAGCAGTGGCAGCCCCTGGCACGGCCAGCGCAGGGCTCGGACCATCCGTCTGTCTGCTCTGAGCACACTGAGGCTGGCACTAATGCACAGCACCAGGAAGGCACTTGGAAAGGCATAGGAGGAGTAGGAAGTGTAAGAATGAAAGTCAGCATTGGCACCAACTTTTCCAGCTAATTTCTACCTTCCAGTACTAATTGCTTTCATTTCACATGCAGGTCAATTTGTGTGGGGCTGGGTCACTCTGACTTTGCTGGCAGGAACCCTGACCTTGCTGTGTACCCTGGTGTTCCACATGGCAGTAAAGGATGTGTGTAAGAGACAGAGGGCTCAGTAAGTGCAGCACCAGAGTGCTGGGGCAGTGGTCTGGTGTCAATGCAAACAGGTCTGGAATGTGAGGTTCACTTGTGGGCATGATTACACTGTCCTCATTTCCTTGAGAACGCTGACATTTCACAAACACCATCTCTCAAATGCATTCAGTGGATTAGGAAAAGAGCATATTATTGTTAATTATGTTATCCTGAAAATATAATCAAGACTTAAATTTCTGCATATTCTATTTAATCAAAGTGTACAAACAGCAATAAAAATGTCCTTCTCATTAAACTGAGAAGCCTCTCCTCATTTCAGAGCTACTAATGCCTAAGTCTATTTCAAAATATTTTAGCAAGATAGAATTGTACCGTGTAATTGGAAAAATGAAACTTAATATTTTTATACCTAAGTAGTAATAAATAAGCCTTCATAAGCTTGCACTGTGCCCTGGAAGTGCAGTATGTGTTTTTATACTTGTGTATCACCTGAGCACTAGGTGTGCCAGAATATTGATCCCCCAGCTCTGCCTCTATCACACAGCCACTGCACAATACTTGGGAATGACAGAAAAAACCATCAATGCTTAAATACAGTAAATAATTGTTACAGCATGATTAACTGAAAAGAGATCAATCTTTCCTGATCTCTGCAAGACATGAAATTTCCTGCATTTCTTCTCTTCCCAGGTATTTGATGAACCCAAATTCAAGGATCTCACAGGAAAGGGGAAATTCACTTTTGAATATTGATTTGTTAAGGATAATGACCAAATACAAGTTGCCTAAGCTGCAATGTGTAGCTTCAGACCTGACCTTAACTCTTCTGAAAGTTCACAGGAATTCTGATTCTGAACAACATAAATATGAGGCCCATCAGGACTATACAACATTTAGTAGAATACAGCTGGGGATGAGAAACAGAGCCTTAGAGCTGAAATGAAGAGATGAAAACCAGAGATCAGGGTTCCATTTCCAGAAAAATAGAATAATAAAAATGTTGGTTAGAAGTCATTGAGTCCAATTGACTCTAAGCTGATGTGCACAAGGCCTTGTCTGGGGATGGGAATGGGGCTGATGAGATCCAAAGGACTAAATTTTCTTGCTTTTCCAAAAAACAGATACAACACTCGTTATTTTTAGTCATCAGAAATTTTCCAGCCTCCTTCCCAGTCACCATACATTTGTCACAAATGTATACCAACCCCACAACACATTAGCCTCCTTTTTCAGGCCCCTTGGGCACATACAGGACATGGATTTGATCACATTCACCTCTGTAAAGAGTCCTTGACTTGTTGCTGCTCTGATGGTGGCTGCACTTTTCCTTCCCAAGCTATAAGAATATGCAAACAGATCTCAGATCAGGCTTTGCTCATGAAGACTCAAGTTACGAAGAACATCCTTTACTTTTCGCTTTTCCTATTCATAATGGACAAACATTTCTGCTGAATCTCGTTGTACTAGTGGAGTACCTTCTTGATAGATTTGATGTTTGCTACTCATTCATCTCCAGCTGGGCTTTGATATGATTTAGGAAGAATTACTTAGTTCAGCATTTTCACAAATGCCCACTATTTTTGGTTTATAATTTTACCTGAAGGTAAGAACCGACACAAGTTTAGGATATAACTTGGGGGATCTCTGTGAGAAACTTAAGCCCTTGGAACAGGAAATGGATAGTTAGGATAGCCTTTGGAAGTGATATGAAAAATCCCCTGTGACACTGCTAGCTGGCCAACCAAAAACTTAGTAAGACTTAGCAGATATAAAAACATAGCTTAAAGCACCACAAGAGAATGATTTATGTGAAACGAAGAAAGCCCTAACTAAGGCCTTATTTCAAAGCTACACAAGGCCTTGATCATTTCCAAAGGACACAGCAATGTTTAAACTTTGGATGGTCCAACACTCAAATCCTCTTTAACAAGGTCCTGATAGATCTCCAGGCTAAGGAAATCAACACAAAGCTTTGCTTAGGATCATCCAGTAGCTCAATAGCTGTGCTGGTTGCAGACCTTTGTTATCTTTGTTGCTTAGTTAATGACACTGGAACTCATTGTTTGTATCACAGTGGAGGGCACAATATATTATTACAAGAAGAGGAATTGCTAAGAAAGCAAGTAGAGAAATATTTGCACACTAAGGACATGCTGTAAAGTGAGACCACATATTGTGTAGCTCTTCATGGAGACACAGTCAGCAAAAACCACTCCAAAATAAAAAGCAATTGGGACCCTGGAGTGATATAAATCTGTGATATAGCATGTACATATCTAATGTTACAAACAGTCTCAAGACTAAGGAGTAAGGTCCCAGTCAGTCAGTCAGTCAGTCAGTCAGAACATGCTAACAAGCAGCAAGAGCTACTTGAATTTAAGTCAGTATGTTAAATGGATCTCAGGAGGGGCCTGTGAGTCACATCCTCTTGCAGGGGAAGCTCACATGAGAATCTGAAAGTCAGTGGCATCAACACTGTGACAAAAGTTGTATGGCACAGAGAGGGTAACATGCATGGAGAGATCAGATCATTGTCACTCAAGCAGCAACTGGGGAGAGAGGTGGCAGCAGTGCATACAGAAATGCTCTAGTGAGTCACGTTGGGAGAAAGGGAGCAGATTAAGCTGTTAACTCACTTGCACATACTCACTCCTCATAAAATCAGCACACAGCTATAATACTTGTCACAAACAGTTGTCAAAGTGTTCTTCCACAGTAATGGTGATTATTCATACTTCAAAGCAACACAAGCTGCAAAGCAAGTAATGCTAATGAACAAGCTGTCAAGGGTAACACATGGCATTCAAACTACCTCGTCAGAAAAGGCTTGTAGTAGCACCTAATGTTAAAATTATTAAGAAGATTTTGTTAACAAGACACTATTGGGAATCTTGTAAGCAACTTGACACGACCTGGCAATGTGCACTTGCAGCCCAAAATCCACCTGTATCCTGGGCTGCCCCAAAAGCAGCATGGCCAGCTGGGCAAGGGGGGTATCCTGCCCCTCTACTCTGTCCTTGTGAGACCCCACGTGGAGAGTGCTGCACCCAGCTCTGGGACCCCAACATGAGAAGGACATGGACCTGTTGAAATAAGTCCAGAGGAGGTCATTAAGATGATCAAGGGGCTGGAGCACCTCTGCTGTGAGGAAAGGCAGAGAGAATTGGGAGTGTTCAGCCTGGAGGATAAGGCTATGGGGAGACCATCCAGTGCCTGGAGGGGACTACAAGAAAACTTACAAAGGTATGGAGTGATAGGGGCATGGCTTTAGACTGACAGAGGGTAGATTTAGGTTACATATCAGGAGGCAATTCTTTAGTGTGAGGGTGGTGTGACACAGGCACAGGGTGCCCAGGGAAGTTGTGGATGTCCCATCCCTGGAAGAGTTCAAGGCCAGGTTGGATGGGACTTTGAGCAACCTGGTCTGGTGGAAGATGTCCCTGAACATGGCAGTGGGGTTAGAATTAGATGATCTGTGAGGTCCCTTCCAACACAAACTGTGCTATGATTCTGTGATTCCTTGACTATTTCTGACTAGAGATACTTCCATCTGAAAATGAAAATGTAATGGGGAAAAAAAAAATTGAGAGAAATATACCAACCTTAGTTATACTGCCATCTCAAAAAAGTTTCCATTTAATGGTGGAATTTCTGCTTCATCTGGAAATTCTGTTTCCCCAGAAGCAGGGATCAATACTCACCTCACCCCAAACACTGCTACAAGGGAAAAATACTAGCAAGGAGCCAGACAGAATGATGATGATACTCATAGGTGAGTGAGTGGTCCAAGCTGTGGGTCTACCATGTGCAGCAGGATATATTCCAGGCTGTTCTGCAGGACAGATGAGAGTGGTCTGACAAGGAAACACACACCCAATCCTTGAAAAGGTGTTGGCTTCCTTTCAACATAAAACAGTTAAAGTTAAAAAAAAGAACTAATGACAAAAAAAACTTCCTAACATGTTCTTTTATCAACCTATTCTTTCAAAGCCTAAAGCAACTATAGAAAATACCAGGTTAAAAAAAAAAAAAAGGAAAAATCTAATATATAAAAAAGCAGATAATTCAGAACCAACATAAAGCTTTTTTGAAAAGCCTATTTCATTCCTGGAAACTGAATATTAGCCCAAGAAAGGTCTGATCTAACCTGTGTTATTAACAGTTCTCAAAGCCAAAGGTCAGCTTTTACATTTGGGTCAACTATCACATTTGGCCAACTCTCCAAGTCCACGTGGAAAAACAGGGCAAGCCATATTACACATGAACACAATCCCCCCACATGTATGCTTGGATCCATCACAAGATGCTAGCAGCCTGCAGAGTGTGATACAGAAGGCTGAATGCCCTGCAAGCTGCTGTGTGCATTTCTGATGGAATGCCATGGGGGAGATCTGTAAACTGTACTCTAGAAATGCCAAAAGAAATGGTAAAAAGAAAGGATACCTAATTTAACAGATTCCAAGTGAGCACATCTCCACTGATTCAGTCAGAAGCAAGGAAGAATGAATTTTCAAAGACCACTTGAGATCTAATGGAACTGTATGTAACTTAAGGGCATGAAAGTTTTCAACACCAGCACTCTGTGCTGTGAAGATTCAACTTATGCTGAAGTATCACACTGAACTAGATAGTAGATAATGGTGTGTGAAGAGCTAAAGCATAAAAAGAGAACTCAGCAGATTCCAAAATGTCATTCTTTGCAACTGTGCCTCTGCACCGCTGGTACTGCTTATCTTTCCAGAACAGGGCTTTCCTGACACTTGTCCTACTCAAGGAAACTTGGTTTGATCTCAAACTTATATTAACAATTTCTGAGAGAGATTAATGATGATAGCTGTAATAATAAGTAGAGATTTGGGTTAATCTTAGAATCTTTACAGCAGAAGATTCTACTCTCAGAATGTTTGGGATTGGGCTCATAAACTTAGATACTAATTTATTTTGTTTTTCTGAGAGAGGAGAAAAAGACTCCCTGTGATAAGAGAAGGAAGAGTCCAAAACAGAACAACAGGGGCACAGGGCTGGGCAGCAGTCTCCAGTCTGACCTAACCCTCCCTATTCTGTAAAACTGTCAGATATTAATATCTGACAATTACATTCTTCTGATACAAGGCAACAACAAAGGTTATGAACAGTGCAAGGCCAGGCACATTCCACCCAATGGGTCAAGTGAATCTTTCCAACTAACAGGAAAATATTCTACCCAGGTCACATGCTGGCTGGTGCTGGCAACTAGTGCTAGCCTTGGCAAGAGCCCACCACTACCACCACCACTGATAGCTGGCTGACAGGATAACACTCACTGTAGCAAGAGAGATAAATGATAATAATAATGAAATATGAAGTTGTCACAGGTATGTCTTCCAGCCTCTTCTAGCCTGCATGAAGGCAGAAAACACCTCCAGCCTCAGTGGTGGTATAGAGTACTACACTTCCTCCTAAAGAGTCGAAAATTTTGCAATCTCTCCAAATGTCAAGCTTTGCCCAACATGCACAATTTAGAACAGGTTTCATTTCACACGGAAAAATGTCTCTGTTACTATATCCAGTGAATTCTGTGAGTCATTTTAAGATATCTTACCTGCTCTGGGCTACAGTCTAACCTGAACACTGAATTGATTCCATCTATTACTCTATTTTATAAGGCTAAAGCCATGAAAATCCTTAGCTAAAATTTTACTTTTAGCACTTAGACAGCTAAGGGATGGGATCCCTTATGATCCAATTATGTGATAGAGAAACAGTGCTCACAGAGAAACAACAACAACAACAAAAAACCAACCCCCAAAAAAACGGATCAGTACAACCAGTGTGATGACAAAAATTCTTCAAGCTTCAGAGCAATCATTCAGCAGGACATAGGCTCAAAAATTAGGAATTCTAACAACACCACACACAACTGTGTGTCACAACAGTGACACAAGACTGCAGCACTCTGAATACAGAGCTGTGATGAGTCTCTTAACATTTCTTTCGATCAGCTTCTGTGGGAAAACAGAAAAGATGTCATAAAAAACTTATTATTTGATAAAGTCTAGCAGATTTTTACTTGAAAGGTGTTGCTAAAGGGCAAAGCATTAAATTATATATGGCGAAACTCATGTCATGTATTATTAGCATAACTTCTTTGTTCCTCTAGCAGTTTGTCTTCCTGCCTTAGGGAACTGCTCACATTCTCTACCCCAATATCCAAGATAAAGTCTGTTAGCAGTCAGCATTCAAAGTACTCAAAATCAACATTTATAGCCACAATTTACTTGTCTGACTGTTGCCGCTTGAAACTGATGTGTTGAAATTTATTTTCTGAAATTTACTTTCTGAAATGAAAGAAGATACAAATTGCAAGAGAGATCTGGGCACAACTTCTCTTTTTTAAATTAAAAAAAAAGGAGGTGAGGAGTGACATTTACTTGCTGAGATTCTTCCACATATTTCTTTCACCAAACTTATGTGCAACTCCTTGCATATATTAAACCAGAAAGATGTAAAATACTCCATAGATGCAGCCCCTGATCCAAAATATGCCAAAGCATATTAGAAACACAAATCACATCTAAAACATGGCTGTATTCCTGGCTGCTGATTTAGGACATGACTAAAAGACTGGTAAACTCTGTGGAGAGATTCCTGATCAAGAGGGCTTGAAATGGGCTCTGAAAAATCTTGATGTTACTTGTTGAAGACACACACCATAAGATACCCATTTATCTAAACATTAAGACCCTCATGCTTCACTTAATTTCTGCTATGCCCATCTGATGACACTCTTCCAGTTGCCAGCTCTTTGTTTTACACACATGGCTGAATCCAGCATTATGGCACCCATTACTTGACAGGTTTTCATTTATGTAACAAAGCAACAAGGATGTTTTCTGCAGGCATTTGATCTTTTAAATTCAGCTTGGTTTGATTCAGACTGTACTTGCTCCATGTGTGTTTTCTGCAAATATCATTTTAGACATTTACTACTATAAGTGATTGTGGAAGAGAAATATTAAGATACAACACAGTATTCATAACAAGCTCACTTTCATCTCTTGTTTCTAAGGAGTTATGAACACCACAGGAAAAACATAACTTGTAAACACTAGAAATAAAGAAAATAAGGAAGGAAATACAAAAACCTTTTATATTCTGAGTCAAGCTGCTTGACTTCTAGTCAGCTGGACACTGATAAGCACGTAATATACTGTGTATATATAATAATATACTGTAAATTGTATATTGGCCACTCATGTTTCCTCTACAAAATTACATAGTTTTGTCACAGTACGTCCTCAGTGCAGCATTAATTAAGATGCCCTCATCCACACCTGAGCTGCAAGATTAACCTGCCTCAAATGGGCAACTTCATGGTAAATCAACAATTCAGTCATTCATTCTGCAAGAGAGCCTTGCTCTCATCTCCCAGAACTTTTCAGGCTTGTATCCTGACAGCATGTGGGACTGCAAGCAAATTGAGTGGCTCAGTTCCTCTGCCAGGCACCTGTAAAGGGGAAAGCAGCTCACTGTCATTTAGAGCACAGAGGCAGGATATCTGTGGGTGCCACTGTGGCTTGTAATCTCAATGGAAGAAAAAGGAAAAACAACTAGTTTCATTTACTTTGAAAGCCTTTCACTAGTTTGCTAGAACCATTTCTGGCTAGTTACAAAGTACTTCAGAAACCCCTTTCAACAAGAAGCATTTTGAAAATACACTCATAAGGGTATGCTAAAATATCACTAAGAAGTTAATGATACTGTTAGCACGAGTTTAACGTTTTGCTGACTGAAAAGCAAAAGTGCAGAGCAGGTGCACTCCTCGCTCTTGTGAGTCACACAGGTGCAGGGTGGGGTCTCCTCCGCGGGTGAGCAGCAGGCTGGTTAAAAGAGGCCCCTAGAGAGTGTGGCAACCACTGGGAGCGAGGGGGCAAACAGGGGCATGGCATGTCTCTGAGGGTGTGGCACATGTCTGAGGGCGTGGCACGTCTCCGAGGGCGTGGCGCACGTCTGAGGGCGTGGCGCACATCTGAGGGCGTGGCACACGTCTGAGGGCGTGGCACACGTCTGAGGGCGTGGCACATGTCTCCAAGGGCGTGGCACACGTCTCCGAGGGCGTGGCACAGCATTTTGCGTGGCAGGCTGGCAGGGTTTCCGGTTTCTTCCTGCTAGCAAGGCCTGCTGTGTGCTGTTTACTGTGTTTCTGTTGGTTGGTTGGGTTTTGGGGTTTTAACAGTAATGATCTGTACACGATCAAAAACTGTAGTTAGTACAAGTGTGTGTAACCAACAGAACCCTCCAGAAAGGATGGGTCAGTGCAGACCCATTCCTGTGTGCAGTGTTTGAGCTTTGAGTGGTACCACGGGGTGTTGCAGAGGAAACCTGCCTGCGGTGGGAACAGGTGAGTGGTCTCCTTTCACTGGTGGCAAAGCTTAGGGAGGAAGTTGAAAGGCTAAGGACTCTTAGGGAAAGGGAAATAGATTGGTGGAGTTCCACCATCCCATCCTTGAGGGAGGCCCCCAGGAGTCAGAGGACTCCCAAACCTCCCACCTCAGGCAGTAAGAGGACACCTGGTGGATGAAGGGGAATAGAAGTGGGTCCCTGCTCAGGGAGGCCATAATAAAAATTCCTCCCAACCCCCATCCCCTAGCCAGGTGCCACTTCAGAGCAGGTACAAGATCCTGGATTTAGCGTATCAGCCAGATGATTTAGAAGAAAATGATGTGACCAGTGAGCCTCCCAATTATGCTTCATCTGTGAGATGGATCACCACCTCTAACATCAAAAAGAAAAGAAGGGTAGTTGTGGTGGGTGACTTCTTTCTGAGGGGAACAGAGGGCCCCATATGTCGACAGGACCCATTCCACAGGGAGGTGTGCAGCCATTTGATGCCATGGTCTAGTGGAGGTGTTAGGGCATGGGTTGGACTTGATGATCTTGGATGTCTCTTCCAGCCTAGTTATTCTGTTATTCTGTAATATAAGTCCATTGCTGATATGGATTAGACATCCTGCTGTCTTGATGCAGCATCATTAAGGCACAAACATGAGCAGTAAATGAGATTAAAAATGTAAGCTTTATGCAGTGTTCCTCTGGGGCCTTCTCCAGCATCCAGCATCCCATCCTGCCAGGCCACAACAAAGGTGAGCAGGTTAAGACACTGCTGTGTCTCCAGAAAGCAGTAATTATAATAGCAGAATGAAATCAATGTCTTCTTCATACTTTGGTTTGCTTCTCTTGGTTTCTGCTAACACCAGCCTGGCTTCTCTAAGTTCAGAGTGATTTGTCAAAGTGTACAGGTGCTACTCTCAACCCTTTTCATCTCAAGCCAGTTTCACAGCATACCGAAGGACCATAAAATAAAACACCACTTCTTCCTCCTGCCTTTTACATAAGCTAATGCAGAAATTGGAAATAGGACCCAGTTCCCTCTAGATTCATTTTTCTGATGCTTAATAGGGCAAACAAAGAACTGTGTGGAGCAACTGTTGTCTCTAACACTTTCCAATTTACATACCCAGAAAATAACATACCAATAAAAATACTTTTTCTCTCTCTCACTTTTACACATACTTGAAATTAAATTTCAAAGGGCAAGTATGAATAAATCACTTCATTCACAAATCAGAAAATAGAAGCTGAACTATGCAGTCAGAGCCAACAATGCACAACTCAGAGAGAAGGGCAGGAAGATGTTTCCTGGCATCATAAAGGATAGAAGAGGTAGGAGCATTCTTCCTCTAGAAAGGAGGCTGGAGGAGGAGAAAAATCAGCATTCTAACTACTGGCTTTCTGCTGGCAACATGTTAATATAGAAACCCTCAGTAATGTTTTAAAATTTCTTCCAAATTGTTGTGAAGACAATGATGACCTCCTGCGCAAGATCATACAATTCATTAGAAAGTAAGCAGGTAATGAAGATGACCAGCTTAACAAACACACACCCTCCTGAGTGGAGAGAGGAGTGAGCATGAAACAAAGCATTTCATTACTTCAAAAATTTTAGGCATGGCAGAAAAACCACTATTTGCACAAAATACTGTTATTTGGTAATATTCAACCTGTGCAACGTGATGTCTTTACATTCAACATGGGAGATGACTCCTTACTAGACACATCCAAAAAGTCTCATTTTCACACTGCAATACTTCTGCCAAGGCATAGAGAAAGTGAAGAGATTCACATATTCAGTCATTGCCAGGGTATACCCTGAACTACATGTATAAGTCCATCAAGCATCCTAGGTACAAGAAATTCATTATTCTGTTAAAGTACTAACTTAAATTTATAGGCCAGAACTGACATAGCCAGATGCATAAAATCTTAATTCTGCTTACAGAAGAAACACTATCTTCCTTCGCTTGCCCTGTAGTACACACAGTTTTCATTTGAAACAATAGCTGAATATGCAATAATAATTTGTAATGTGAAATACTGTTAATGTGCTTCCTCAGAGAGTTCCTGTTCCAGAACATGGCAGGGACTATTTTTATTGCTCAAGTTTTCATTACAGAGATGCCACAGGACATATATCTTTGGTCTACCATGTACAGCATGTGACAAGCTAATGACAAGGTTCTTTTCCTGCCCACCCCCTCACCCCCCCTTTTTTTTACTATCACCGGTGCACTAATATTTGGACAGATTTACTTTGGAGCAAATAGTAAATGACTGGGAAATTGTTACAATTTCTCATTCTCATTCTGATTAATGACCTGAAGGAACACTCCTTCTCTTCTCCTTCTGTGGTAGAAAACATATTAAGCTTATGCATCAAATAATTTTATACCTGCATTCCTTAAAAGATGCATGAGACTGGCTTAACATTGATGGCTTTTCCAAGAGGGAATAAGGATCCACAAAGCCACCCTTCAGCAGCCATTCCAGGATTAATACACTGTATCACACTCAGCAAGTCTCTCACATACACACACAAAGTACCTGCACAAGCAATACCCAGCTCATCCAATACCAAAAATCCCTCATTCTCCATAAAGTCAAGCAAAAAGAGAGAGAAAAAAATTAATTTTTTAGGCAGTGGGAGAAAAAAGGCTAGTTCCTATATGTGGTATAATGCATAGATGAGGGAGAGACAACAAGGAAGAAACCCAGGAATACCATATTCCGAAAAGAGCAAACATCAGACAGAGCTCTGTAAGAACTGATAGTGGCTCAGAAACAAGACTAAGAGGCTTCTGGGCCACACAAGCTGTGAACACTATTTTTTGTGTGGTTTGATGTCTCTCATTTTCAGGAACACAAGACTTTCAAATCAACAGGATGATCCAAACCTTTGGTATCACTGCCAACTTTTCTTCCTTGCAAAGGCAACCTGTGGATCCTAAACTCAAAATAACTATTATGGTCAAAAAGGGTAACTATATAAAAAGACAGTCAATATAGGCTATGTCTTTAGCTCTCAAGAACATCCTGAACATTCCAACAGGATGTTTAAAATAAATTTCAGAGGTAAAAAGGCATCAAAATCACTTTTACACCTAAATGCTCAAAAAACCCACTAACCCAGACTACTCTCACTGGGGCTGTCATGGGCAAGGAACAGAAAATACTTTCTGATGAACACTGAGGAAAAGCTGAGTAAAGAATGACATTAACCTGCAGAATTTATTACCATGGCTTGCTGTGCCAGTTACACTACAATGAATGCTGTCTGTAAAGCAAACTCTATTATCAGTCAGCAGATAATAGCTGAGCATGATCATGGCGTAAATTATTACAGAAGACTACAAGCAGAAGTGATTAAGAAAAAGTCAATACTGGGAGAAACAGTTATATCAGTTCTAGAAAAAAAAAAAAAACAAGTGGATAAAAGGCAACAGATTTCAGATCTGAAATTTAGCAATGTGACAAACAGCTTGTTTTTCACTCAATAATTAACTAACTTGTTCTACACCAGGGGGATTTTTCTTTACAAAGTAACTTTACTCTTCAGTCTGAGAAAGCATGGGACCCTTCGGCTCTGCTCTTACACTTCAATAAATTCTGCATACCCAAACAATTTGTAAAGTGGGAGCACATTTTTGTCATCTTTAAAGCAAACAAAAATAAAGATATTAATTTATCAGCATGCTTTACTTTGCTTTACATATGTGACTTGCAGTATTTGTCCGAGTAGATTCATCATTCAACTGCACTCTGCACTCTTTTATGAAGACATGCAGTTGTACAACACTGAGAGAAAGACACTCCAGTGCTATGATTCCTTGTGTAAAGAGTTTTCCCAGCAGCATTCTGATGATGCTCTGCAAGTCATGTAATTTCCATGACATGCCACAGAGTGGCTGGAGAAGACATGCTGTCTCATAGGAAAAAAGAACAATCCCTGCAGGAAAGGACAAACTTTGCTGTGTGTGAACTCAGGCAGCAAAATGGCAGCCACTCTAATCCTGAACAGAGAGTTGAGAAGGTATTTGGGGTCAGTCCAAGAAACCAGTATGGGGAAAACACTGTTTTGTCATGGATAAAGTCCTGATTTCATGGAACACATTCTCTGAATAGAAGAAATAATGCAATTGTCTTAAATTATTTCTGTTTTTTCAGCTGGACAGAATGTGCTTCATTCCCACTTTTATCCTCTTTATGAAATCTCTGAAACTCTGCTATATATTAGGGGTTTCAATCTTTTGAAATAGCAGTTTTGTTCATAAGTCCTGCTACAGAGGAAGGGGAGAGCTTGTTTCATTGCTTGCAAGATCTCTTTCAGTATCTAGGAATGCAGAACTTGTTTCCTGTTCTGGAGCTAAAATGTTGTCTATCCATTGCAGTTAAGCCTGTGACTGTCAGAAATGGAAAACTAGTAAGACATTCACTCACTTAAGGGAAAAAAAAAAAAGAAAAAAACCCAAGCGTAAAACATACACTTCAGGTTGATGTTGGAGGCAAATAACTCAACTACAAAAAGCCATCAGGATTTTGCAATTTTAATTTTTCTGCTCATTGAAGCTTTCTACATTCAGGCAATTAAAACCAGGCATCAAAGGCACATGAAATTGGGATGGGGTAGTGATTAATTTGTGGAAAAAAACGTTCACAGTTTAGTTAGATGGGTACAGATGAGGCATCCTTTTCTCAGGAATGGGAAGTACTAATGCTCTGAGGAGAGCTGAGAAGAGCACAGAGAAGAGAAGATGGAAAGAGTTCATGCAATGCCTGTCCCATGGAGGATAGAAATGTATCTGCCAAGTGCTGCTCATGATGAGGACTCAGGGACAGATGCAGAGCTAGAATAATCCTAGCCTAGGAGCAATTATTTCTTCCTCTTAACTTTACCCCTACAAATGTTTCTGGACTGCAACAAATGCAAAATCTAGATTTTGTGCTCATGCTGAAACTCAGAAATTCAGAATTCAGAAAATTCAGTAATTCAGTGTATTAATGCCCATTCTCCAAACGGTGTTGGGATGAGGCAGAGGAGATACTCAGATGAGTATCACTCAGATGAGGCAGAGGAGATACAGATTAAAATCTCCACTGGAATAAATTCTTTTGACTCTAAAAACCCAGACATCAACATTATCTCTCTCCATCAAAATCTGCACTCTTCTAGTAAAAAATGCCACAAATGCAGTGCCACTCAGTGACACATCTACTGAATGATCTGCTAAACACCTCTTTAATGCTCACCTGTGTCCACCTGTATAGTGCCACCTCCTTCAGATGGGTCTTAGAGTTATTAAGAGTCCTTCAGACCACTTGATGAAAGCATTGCTGGAGAGCTATAGAAGCACTTGCTTTATTCATATGGCTGTTGCTGGGAAAATTCACCTCACTGAGGCCAGTTTGCAAGCTCTAAGAAGCTGATGTTTGTGCCTTCTTGGCTGAGATTTTCCTACACAAGCAGCAGCTGAATTGCACAAGGGGAGGTGTCCAGTGCATGCCCTGGGCTGAAACAGAACTGGGAACACAAAATCAGCTGCCCAGTGCCTCCCTATGCTGGTTTGGGCTGGGGGAAAGTTAATCTTCTTCACAGTTAAACCATGATACTCCCCCAGTTTTTGGACCCAGAATTTGTGATGAAGAAATACATCCAAGTCAAAGACAAGTAGGACAGGAGCAAGAGAGAGGGAGTGAAGATTAAATGAGAGAGAAAACGAGACCTGTTGAGGGTTTGGAAACCTGTTTAGAAGAGGAGCCTGGAATACAAAACTAGAAGGGAAAAGTGTTGAGACGGAGGGAACAGGGGAGAAGTGATCCCTGGGAATATCAAGAAGAGATAAAAGAGCTGATGGGGAGACAGAAATTCTGTCTGCCAATACCACACCAATTTCTCAGTTTTTTAATTATTAAAGAAAGTAAAATTCTATAGGATATTTTAGGATATTCCTCCCCCCCCCTTCATAATAGAATACTTGTGGAAGTCAATAAGTAAAAAGAAAGCAAGATGTTATTGAAAAAAATATTATATTTACAGTGGTCTGATTGTTGATAAACATTGAAGTTGATGGTATCTCTCACTGTCTGAGAGCAGCTGTTTTACTGACAGCTGTAACTGCCTTGATACCAGCAATCAAAATGCCCCATCTGAAACAGAAGCTAAGAGCAGTCAATGCCCTTTCAGAGAGACCACATACATGTTCCAACCTTGACCTGGAGAAATTGCCTAAAGGAATGAAAGGAGCTCAAGTTCCCAGACAACAGACTTTAGAGAAAAATGAAATCAACTTGTGTCAGATGTCATTTAGAGATCTCTAAGAAATGAGCCTCTTAACAGCTCATCTGGCAGGAAATAAATAACAAATTGCAATCATCATGGTTTTGATATGGATCTGAGATGCAGAAGCTTTAGCCCACACTTCCCAAACCACAGCCTCCTGAAAAACAGGCATTTAGAGAAGAAAAGTGCAGAGATTAAAAAAAACCCAGTTGCTAGATTTGAGAGCACATTTAAACTAAGACAATATCCAGACAGATCATCTCATGGTTTTATTTTCTGGTGTGGCAGCAAATTTAGCTAGGCACTCTTAAGATGTTTAACATCCTAAAAACAATCAGGCTGTCCATTGCACCTAATGTAGCAACAACAATTATCTAACTAAAATTACCTTAACATCTCTGAGCAAGCAAACTGCACAGGGAAACTCCTACACTTTGGAATTTTCTACTGCTGAAGAAAATCAGATTATTTGCTTCCTTATGAAAAAAGATTTCAATGCAAATATTTTTATAAAATCTCCCCTTTAGTGTCATTTTGTTCTGTTATAAAGGCATCATAATAACTAGTCACTGATCTGAATATGAGAGGCTGCTGACTTTGTCTCATTTATTCTACTGCTTGGATTCCTTGCTAGATAAAGCAGAGTCATAAAAGCTTCATTGCCTTGTGAAAAATTTAGACTTGTGCCAATCCTCTGCAACCTTAACCTCATGTGAAGTTCACCAAGGATGACAGACATGCTGCTGGTTCAAGTCCCAGCTTGGAATATCTTTGCCTAGTCCAAAGGAACTTTATTATGCATCTTTGTGGCCTCAAACCATCAGCAGCAATGGCACACCAAATCAGGAATGATCAGGAAAAGCTCCAATTACCTTCAGCAGACAAATTTCATTGCTGCTATTCCCAAAAGAAAATCATATTTAGTCAGCCTGATCTAAGACACAACAAATACCATGAGGTTATGGATTGATGTTTATAAAAAGCTGGCAACTGTCCTTAATGACTCAGAGAACTCAATATCTATAAAGTAAAACACATGAGCATGATCCTTTGAGGAAAAAAAAAAAAAAAAAAAAAAAGGAAATGTCCAGCACTTCCAAATGTGGTGAGGAGGACTGTTCATTTCTCTAGACAAGATATCAAAATGCTACTGTGCAAGCCATGAATGTTCATGGCTTCCCTTTACTGAAGAACAAGCAGCACAGTGAAGTGCACAAGTGAAGAAATAACCTGATTCAAGCACTATTTAAAATAGATCTGACAAGGCTGTCTGAAACTTGTGCCTTTGGTGTTGGTGTCAACACCAAACCCCATGTTTTTCCTAGAGTAGCTGCTGACAGTAATGGCTTACCTTGCTAGTACAAAAAAGAGCTCTTGAAAAAGTATTTTATTAAAGGAATATAATTTCTACTGTACTAGATGTGTGCTATAGAAAGTAATAAAATTCAAAACAAAACAAAGGTAGCTGTTTGACAGAAAAATGCTTTCAGGCAGGAGCAATACTGTTTAACAAATACAGTACATGAGTTTTAAATTTAAAGCTCTGCAAAGTGCTTCACACTGGTGTCATACAGCTCAGTCCCCACTGTATCCCTGTGGAAAGTCATGCATTGCTTTCCTCAATCACTAAAAATAATTTCAAGCTGCTGCCTCTGCCACTGCAGAACACATCAAAATCTAAATAATTTCTAAGCCTTCATTCAATTTCCCATTTGGGAATTTATTGAGAATTAGCTTCTTAATTCCTGTTGAATAAGCCTTTGATTTTTTTTTAATATGCAGAAGCAAATTGTAAGTTAGAGGTCAAGTTCATCAGAGCTCTCTTTTTTCTTGTGTGGAAAACACACAATTTACCAGCACTTGAGAAAAATAGGCAATACAGACAATTAAAGCGAGGGTGCAAAGCTGCCCCACAAAACTTGAACCCTGTGCTGCAAGGCATGGTACACCACAGAGAATTTCAGGAGAGATAACCAAGAACCTGACTTAAAATGCAGAAAAACCTGACTTAGAATGCAGAATTTACTGCATTCCCACTACAAGAATGCTTTTAGCAGGTGGATGGGTCAAGGACATGACTTTAAAGTCTTGCAAAGTCATCAGCACCTAGTTAATTTCTTCCTGAAATTGAAAGCAGGAATATTACCTTGTAAATCTTCTACAGTACTTCCTACAGCAGGGTAGATTTGCCTTGGATAAGAAGGAGATTCTGAAGCATTAGCTGGGAAAGCCCCAAGGAAAATTGCACACAATGACAAAACCATGCTCCAAAATGGGACAGCTTGCAAAGAAGGTTGCACAGAACTCAGAAGGATTTTAAGGTCAAAAGTAAGTAGGAGATACAGAAAGCAATTATACCACAGGCTTGTTATAAAACTTGGCCAACAGCAGAATGACAGAGAGCTTAGCTGGAGGGGAGTGGAAAAATAACTAGAAACAAGGCTGGCAATATTAATTGCCTAGTGTCTGGAAACAAATGTCAGAAGCATTTGGCTATGGGCAAAGATACTTGGACATAGCAAAGGATCCTAAAAAGACTATTGCAATTTCATACAGCAGAAAAGACACCTAAACAAAGAAAAAGATGTCAAAATGAAGTGTTTGTGCAGGCTTGAGAAGACGAGGCCTGGGTAGTGTGTGGATGTGTGGCAGGTGGTTTGCTTGCTCAGGTTTTATCAAAACTCAATTCATCCTGACATGTCCAAACTGATAGGAACTGTAGCAGGGACTAACATCAGCATGAGGTTGTGAAGATTAGCTTAGGATGACTTTTAAAATTGAAGTAGAAGACTTTGTGTAGAGAAGAAAACATGAGATCTATAAAACAAGGAAACAAGAATGATAGAATGGGGGGCAAAAAGCCAACCCATACTTTGGAAAGTGAGAATAGCATAACAAGCAGAAAAGAGGAACCTGAAAATAATTGTGAAGGATACAAGGTGCAAAAGTTTAAGATGACAAATCTTTGTGCCCAGGATTTGGACAGTATAAAAGTTGGATTATGTTGCTCAGAGTGGTCTGAAGAAATTGTTTTAGCCCTGTAAGAAATTACTTATATTAAGGAATCTTTGGTTTCAAAGAACAAATATCCAAATGAGGTGAACAAAGCATGGCTGAACTTTCTTAGTGTGGTCAGTTTGGCATAATTTCTACAGAGTCAGATGTGCCAGACTCTTTAGGTTTCTTGCACAGAAGTAGCTCCTAGGGTTGAAGGTCACCAACAGGTCCTGTGATTATTTGGGAAGCCACAAGGATCCTCATGCCAAGTCATACTGGGAATCCAGCTCCCCACCCCAATCCTCTTACACTACAGTGTGTTCAGCACTGTGTTCAAAGCAACAGAAAAGGCTATTCCACTTGATAAAAAGTGAGCCCTTACCCTGAACAATATACTTCTCTTTTTTTCTTTTTTTTTTCCCCCATTCTCTACAGAGTAAGTATTATGCTTCAGTTGTAAGCTGTCTTGGGTTGCAGTGCAGGATGTAGCCACAAGTTTGTATTCTATCACCATCTATTGAAACCAGGTGTGGCAGTGACCTTTATCCCAGAGCAGGGTGGGGGTGTGATACCTTCTGTTGACAGGCCATCTGTTGAAACTAGGTGGGACAGTGTTCTTTATCTTTTCCACAACCCATCCTTCCTCCAGGGAAATACCTTCTGTTAATGGGCCATTGAGTCCCACTGTATGACTGATAAAATTACATCATCCCACTGGGAGATGCTCCAGCCAGGGGGAGGAGCCAAGCCTTTCCTACCTAGATAAAAACTGAGATTTGGAACATCAGGGCAGCCTTTTGCCACTGGATTCCAGAGGAAAATCAGACCCTTCTATATCCATCACTGGACCTTTGGAGGAAAACTGCACCTTCTACAGGAGCACTGCTTCAGCTGAACCACATCTGCCACTGCAGGAGGATGCAGCCACCATTTAATGGGACTGCTACCAACACCCTGAGTGACTGACAGGGTGCCAGGTTGTATCCTGACTGTCAGCATTTTGTTGAACTACTGCATTTTATTTTAATTTTCCTATTAAGTTGCAGTTTGTTTGTTTGAGTTCTTATATTTACACATACTAGTAAAGAACTGTTATTCCTGTTCCCATATCTTTGCCTGAGAGCCCCTTAATAACAAAATTATAATAATTCAGAGGTAGGAGGTTTTCATCTGCCATTCCAAGGGAGGCTCCTGCCTTCCTTAGCAGACATCTGTCTTTCAAACCAAGACATAAGCAAAATTTTCATGCTTGACATATGCTTCTCATTTTCTACTGTATTTCAACTTTAAAATTATGTCTCCCATCCTGTTTCATCATTGTAATTGGAGGTATACTCTACAACTTTGGTCTTCCCATTTGCATGAATCTGGCAAGCATTGATAAAAGGCAGCACTGCCAGCTAGTATCTGATAACTTATATTATCAGAAATAATAATAATAATAATAATATACAGTATATAATAATACAATATAATAAAAGAAAGAGCACCTTCCCTCCACATTGCCCCAAAATGATTTTCCATCATTTTGATTAGGACTGTGATCAACTGCAAAAAAAAAGTAATTGCAATTACTCACAACTGAATTAAGTTGGTTAGCTTTGGTAGGTCCAAGAGGTCATAGGCTATTGCTCCTTCACAATATGATCTGCCACAATAGTGAATAGCACTCAAAATTCAGTTTCTGGTAATATTAATATACCTTTAATTGTAAAAAATAGTTCGCTTCCATATAGATGAAAGAAGAAATAAGGTGCTACAGCCAAATCTCAACTGCCAACACAGCAAATCCTTTCTGGAGCCCTTTGAAGACACTGCTTTGTTGTCTTAGGGCTACATGGACAAATAAGGCATGCTCCAAAGCAAAGTAAATCTCCAAAAAGGACCCAGTTTATCTCAAGTAATAATTGAGCACTTCAGCAGCAGCAAAGCCATCAAGACTTTTAAAACAGAAGTATACAGACATTTACTTCACCCTAGTGTGAAAGTGACAACTTGAGCACATAATCTTGTGCCCAAGTGGAATGGGTAAATGGCCTACAAATGTGCAGACATTTGTATATCAAGTTCATACTATTGATTAAATCTTTGCAGTGCTGTATTTTACCTTACAGATCCTGAATGATTTTAATTTAAATCTCCCCAGCAGTATGAGGTTCAACAAGAGTGAGTACTGGAGTTTACACTTGGACCACAACAATGGCTTTCAGCACTGCAGGCTGGGGGCAGAGTGGCTGGAAAACTGCCCAGCCAAAAAGGACCTGGAGGTGCTGGTTGGCAGTTCTGAGCACAAGCCAGAGTGTGCCCAGGTGGCCAGGGAAGTGCAGTATTGTCCTCCTGTAATTGACACTGGTGGGGCCACACCTCAAATCCTGTGTCCATCTCTGGGCCCCTCACTACAGGAAACATGGAGGTGCTGGAGTGTGTCCAGAGAAGGACAATGGAGCTGGTGAAGAGTCTGGAGCACAAGTCATGAGGAGCAGCTGGGGGAGCTGGGGGTGTTTTGCCTAGAGAAAAAGAGGCTTAAAGGAGACTTTATCACTCTTTACAACTCCCTGAAAGGCAGTTTAAGCCAGGTGGGGATCAGTCTTTTCTCTCACGCAGCCAGTGATGGGATGAGAGGACACAGTCTCAAGCTGCACCAGGAGAGGCTAAGGTTGAACATTATGAGGAATTCCTTCATAGAAAGGATGGCTAGACATTGGAATGGGCTGCCCAGGGAGGTGGTAGAGTCACCATCTCTGGGGGTGTTTAGGAAAACACTGGACACAGCACTTGGTGCCATGGTCTTGTTGACACACATGGTGATGTTTAGACATAGGTTGGACTCCATGATCTCAGAGGTCTTTTCCAGCCTAATTGATTCTGTGATGCTGCACAAACTGAAAACTAAATAGCAATAAACTCCCCAAGGTGCCATGACCTACAGAATTAGGTCTAGACTTGAGGTACTGGAAGAACCAAAGGCTTGTTAGGTGGAGAAGAAAAACTTTTTACCACATGCAAGCTATCAAAGATATCAAACTGATTCTTCCTAGGTGTTGAATATACTATCCTTTGAAATGGGAAGGCAGAAAAGCAACAAATTTTGTTTTTACTTTTCTTTCCCCTTTCTTTCCTTCCTTTGCACTTTCATTTCACAGACTGAAAGGACTAAAAGTTGGCTAGTGGATAATAGCACAGAAAAAGTTTAAGAACTAATTTTCTGTCTAGGACAATTCAAGTTACCTCTCTAAAATTAAGGATTAGTGGTGTCTGGCCAACAGGGTGAGAGAGCTTAGTTTCTAATGAATCCATAAATCCAAATTATTTTCCTAGATTACCTGAATTTCTCAAATGCATAGTTTGAACTGGATCACTTAAACTCCTGATTTAGAATTCTCTGAGAGTAAAAATATCCTGTAAATTTTGAGACATATTTTAATACTGAAAAATAAGTTTGCCCGAAATACACACTACAACTTTGATCTTGATTTTTTCATGCCTTAGCCCAGGCATTTGAAAAACAAAGGCTTGAATTTAGGGAAGTTTTTCAAGGAAAACAGGAAAACAAACAAACATCCTCCATCCTCCCAAAAAGAATGTAAAACAAACAAACAAACAAACAAAATCCTTTTATTAGTTCCCTGGTCTCTGAGACAGGCTACTGAAGCTACTGGTAAGAAAGAAAGAAAAGGAACAAGACTAGTACAAGAAATAACCTTCAGATTTCAAGCCCCAAGGTCGAATGTGACAGATGCTACTGATTCCTTCATATATTTTCCTTGACATCTATCAATGCAATCAATCTTAAGTGAAGTTGTAGATGCCAGAAAGGGAATAGCCTGCCATGATTTGCAGCAACCTTCAGAACCAGGTGAACTTTCTCTGTTGGAAGTGCTCTGTGCACTGTATTCATATACCCACTGAAGTACTGGCTATGTGAAGTATTAGTGTTTTATGACTTCCTTTTTCATACATACATGTTAACATTTCATGTTTTATTTATGAAACACCTTCGACTTCACATATTTACACAAATTCTTCAGATCAATCCCAAGCTTGGTGATGAGGGAGGTCTACAATAAAAGACCACATTGAAATTAGGTGTCATTTGCTGCATTCTTATAAAAAGTTTGGTTTGATATATAGTATGTAATACTGCAGCTCACCATTAATAGTGTAAGTAGAAGTGTAAAGTAATAAGGATAATTAAATTGAACCATGATAATTTTGTCCTTGTCCAGATTAAAAGAAATGAAAATCAATCCTTTATTACAAACTCTAACCTTGTGACAAGATTTCCTTGATTTCCTTTATGTTTTCTCCACTCTACTAAGCACATTTACAATCTTACTTGCCTTATAATTATAAATTTAACAGATGGGGAAAAAAAGATGAGAGGTGAAATTAAATCACTGGCCACAGTGACAGCCTGACAAGCACTCAGAAGTCAACATTCAAACTGTGGCAGCAATTCTGCTTTGCTAAATTACCAATATGCAACATAAACATACTTGATGTCTCCTCACCTACAGAAACAGAAAATGGGAACCCCATTAAACAGCAAGAAAGGAGTGTATGGGAACATGGGAACATAAAAACAGCAAAAGACAGTAGCACATCTGTTGTCATTTGAGATAAATCAGAGTGCTGTGCTCCATGGCAGGAATTATAACAACTCTTTTGCCATTACAAAGGATCAATAGTAGTGCACTGGCTCTCTCCCTGTATCATCTCCAGGTGCTTGTAAAACCCAACAGAATTGCAAGAGATGTCAGAAGAGGCTAACCACATCAAAAACATCCACAGACTCAGAGCAGCTAGAAACACTTCCATGCAACAAATCTAGCTAACTAGAACACAGTGATGTGTTGTTCCCTACAGAGGAGTCCTACTGATTGTTTAAGAGTCAAGTTAGGAAGGTCTAACCAAAGGTGCTCCAAAACCCACAGGTTAAATTAGAGCAAGTCCTTTCTCCTCTTCAAAAATAATTTTTAAAAGTATACAATTCTGCTGAACTGATAAACAAGCACATAGTTACCTTCTGAGTAGCAAGCATTCTTGTAAATATTATATAGAAAAGTTATGATTGTATTTGTTTCTGTGTACCACAAAACAAGTCTCTCTTTGTCAGCCTCTGTGTGTTCATCATTCAGGAACCATTCCCAGCCATCACTTTTGACACCCTGTTCCTGGTGTGTGTTCCATCTGCCCCACCCTCCTGCAGTGTGATGCATCTTAACTTAGCCACCTTTCTTCCTGCATGCAATGCATCAGCTGCAGTGAAATATGTCTGCTGAGAAAATAAAACAAACAGGTGTCTTCCACACAAGGATTTCTGTAATCCCTCTGGCTCATTATGGAACTCGTACAACTCTTGTCCACAGGCTGTGGCTGTTTTTTTTCTAAAGAATGAGACCAGAGGAGCAAACAGAACATCCATAGTTCTGCTTTGAGGCTTTATGCATAATCACACCTGGTAGTTTACACACAAAGACAACACAGATGAGCTCTGGTAACAAATGAATATTTGGGTGCCATGCTGTCTTTACCAAATACAGTTTAATAGCTTTACATATATTCTACTTAAAATCAGCCTCAAGTGCTGTCAACCAAAACCTTGGCTTGCCTGGTTTCACCCTGAATGAAATAGTAATACCTGACAGCATCTGCTTTTTTCTCTTGTAAATGTGGGTGAACTGTGATGACCTTGTAAGATCTTAATTTATGTAATTTGAGTTATACAATTTAAAAATAAAATAAAAAAAAAATAAAGAAGATATTAGTGCTGTGAATAGTTCAAGATACGAGAAGATCCACCCTGGAATTAAATTATTACTTTATCACCCTTCAGTTGCATTTTTTTCAACAAAACACATTCTTCCTGTTATGAGCTTGGTTTCAAGCAGTGGCATGGGCTCAATACTGAACAATACACAGTTGCTGGCAGCTACACACACTTTACACCTCTTGTTTGAAAAGCAATATATAAAGCATATAGAATCAAAGTAGTGTCAGCTGTGAAACTTTAAAGTGTTTTTATTTCTAGCACAGAATCATCTTTGAGGAATTCAATTACTTTGTGCCTAGAGCTAAAATCCTTACAAAATTTTAGAAATTATTTGGTTATAACATGGTCAAAGAACTCATTATAAAAGAACACAATTGTTTGCAATTTCCAAGACAAAATAAAATATTGAACAGAACAGATTTCCACTGTAGGATTGCTAGTCCATTTAAGGATTCCATTGAATTATTCTTGACTTTTAATCAACTATACTGGATTCCTATTTAAAGGGGAAAAAAGATGCTTTAAAAGGTGAGATTTACATGTTTTGTTATCAGAGCTGAAATAGCTAATATTATCCCTCCACACAAAGGAGGGTCACTCAAAATCTGGAATGAAGATTCAGGACAAATAGTGACAAATTGCTACCTTCTCATCTATGGCTGTGAGAAGCTATTTAACCATCCCCATGTGACATTTATGTGGGCACAGTAGCAGGGTTTTTCTGCATGGTTGAGCTGAGAGAAGAGTTACTGCCTCTTGCAGTGAAGGGATAGTACCAAAAGAGGAGGGTAAAATGAACCAGCTGGTTGCTCCAACTGGAGTTTTCCAGCACAGAGTACCAAGGAGTCAGACATACAAATCCATGAAAGCCACAGGCACATTCTTACCCCTCCACACACCACAGAGATGCTGTTGGGGAGCAAGCTGCACTTCTGGCAAGCATATGGGACAGTAAGCTACAACCAAAGCTACCTTCTGTGAAAGCACAAACCCTCTTTACTGTGGTGACGATCTCCATCTGCAACACACAGCTGAGTCATCCATGTTATCTCCAGCAGATGGCAAAGGTAGGAATTTGTTACTGTACTTAAAGCAATCTTTCCCTTCCCTTCAAGGCTCCTTACATTTGGCAGTTGCCTGTGCTCCTGGTGAGTTCTGCCCACCCCCAGATCCAAGCTGCAGCTCCTCCATGCAGCAGACAAGAGCATTTTACACCCAGCGATATTCCCTGTGAGTGCCAAGGAGCAGCGGCAGTGCCAACGCAGGAGGCACTTTGCACAAAGCATGTTTATTAGCTGTGACACAGAACACAGCATTTGCAAAGAGCTAAGGAAGAAGACAGCTGCTGTGGCTCCTCTAATTACCTCTCCCCAGACATCAACAGCAATTTACAATTTGGATGATGTTGCTGGAACTAAGTATGATCTAGATCCCCACACAAGCTCTCCTCCTCATTTTTATAGGCCATGTGTTATATGAGAATTACAACTATTCAAACTGTTTCTATGAGTTAGGTTATCTCCTGCAAGGCTTTTTATTGCACATTCTCCTTTTGCTACTGGAAGATATAGAATTTGCTGTAGACAGTAATCAGATAATCACATCTTGTTATGAGCACAAGCCAGCAGGGTTTTCTATTAGAAACTCTCTAATCTATCACATCAAAACAAAGAATATTTGAGATGTTTGGTAAAAACTATGCTTCTTAACACATTTCGCAACAAAGGTAAGAAATAAAAACTTTAAATAGTCAGTATATAGAGCAGGTAGAACATTAGCCTCACATATATCCTAATTAAATTTTGAGTTACTCTACTCCTACAGCATCTTGAAATATTTACTGTGTTCATCTCCTGCTGTTTTGCTGCTAACAAAAATTTAAAAGAATACACAGAAGTCTGACAAATTAAAACATCATCAAGATTAACTGCACAAAGAGGATAAAACATTTCAAACAGTTGCACCCTTAAAAGATCAAAAGCTTTCCCTGCCAGTAGTTCTGAAGAGCTTTATGGGCAAAAAAGCCAGAAGTGAAGACAAAACTGAAAATGTATGCAGGCACATGAAACTGCAAAGACTCACTAGATATTCTAAGCCTAATAGTATATGTGTATTAAGAAGTAGTAAAAAGCAATCACACAGAATTAGGCAGAAAAGCTTTAACCTAAGGATGAGTATCCATGCTCTATCTGTACCTGCAAGCACTGAGAATAAATGTGGTGTTGACTTAGGGACTGAATTACCTGGATCCAAAAGTTTGCTAATGCTTTGTATAATAAAATAAGCACCAATCTCCCACTTCTAGGATATTTTAGACCCATGCAAGACAAGCATGTCCTCAGTGGGGTGTCCTGCTCCCCTTAGATGTGCAGCATGCATTTTGTGGCTCTGCTGCTATACAACAGAGTGATTTCTCTCTATTCAAGCTGTGAGTCAAAGGTGGGGATGAGACTTACCCGTGTTTCTCTGGGCTCTCCTCTGATAGGATTTCACTGCTGCTCTCATCAATAGGATGGACACGAGCAATATATTCTCCACTCTGCTGGTAAAACTTGTACACAGCCACTTGAACTACACACTGATCACTGTTGCTCCTCAGCCAAGGGCTCAGGATGGTGGGGCTCGGCCTCTCTGATGCATTGAGAAACAGAAAAGAACCTAGAACAGAGAATGCAACAAGAAACCTTTAAAAATTAGAAAAAACACCAAGGCCTACTAGATTTCAGACAAATACTTTCAAGTTTTATGTCTCAGCTCATTCTGCAGCCCTTCCATACCTCACAGTCAAAGATTATATTTGCCAATTAGTTTGGAAAATTGGCCCATTTTATATTAAACCTATTATGATTAAAGCAACACTTCAACTTAGCTCTGAATGGTCCAAAACAAATACTATATTTAGATTTAACTCCCAGAAGAAAAAAGCCCACACTGGTGATTAAGGAGTTTTAGTTTTAGATTTTTGTCTGTAACCTCTCAGGTCTAGTTCAGATCCAAATATATTAACATTGGTTCATTTAGATCCTGATTTGACAGTTCTGGTATATACATACTTATTTATAATACTTTATACTGTATCTAGTCCTCTCACCCAAATAAAGAACACAAATTCAATAGCTTTTCTTATGCTCTTCTATAAACAGAAGACTGCAGCAGTTTTAAGTCTAATATTAGAGACAGGATAAAAGTCTGACACAGTTTCATTTCTTCAGCAATTCATTCTAATGTATTAATTTTGTATGCAGCTAATCCACATTAAACATTTCATTATTATCCACTACATTGACTCCCTCGGCCTAATTCTATTTCAATACAATCTGAGGCTTATCCAGTGGGACAGAGGTAATGTATTTTTATCCCATTGCTGCTCATTTCAGGTGAGTCAAATGACTCCCTTTATGCAGCTGACTAATTTATCAATTTGTCCACAGAACAAGCACACTGGGGCCTGTAGCTGGCAAATGAAAGGGACCAACCCTTGAAGCAAGGAAACTTATGATATTCCACAAATCCTAGCAAGACTGGTCAGGTAATGGAATCTCATTGTCTTGATTACCTGGAATATCCATTAATACAGCCTGTCCTTTAATACTGAAAACATGCAAGTCTGATGAAGAGCTTAATTTCATTGAGAGGGAAATTAAGGCTCAACAGGACTCTAATTGAAACTTATTTTTAAATGGGCGTGAATTTTAACCAGAGCAGAAGCTTATTTTTGAAAATGCCAAGGTTGTAGCTTCAGAGAAATGATCTCCTACATCACTGGGCATGGCTCATGTGATATCCAGGGTGTCTAAGAAATACTGTTGAGGGACTACAAATGAATCCTCCTTGTTTTCACCTCACTGTGTAAGCTCTGGACCAGGAAGTGCAAAACAGCCACTATGAGCTCCTGCAGCAGTTCACCTCCTTCCACAAGGCATCTAGTGATTTGTCCTTAGATGATTGTTGTCATTTCTCTCCACTGAACTGAGAGTCAAGAGCTCAGATTTTAATAGCTCACTGCCAGATGCTGGTTTAGAACATGAGAATTGCAGCTGTGTTCACAGATATCCCCTTTGAAAAAGTCTAATTTGGAAAATCATCTCAGGTCACACCTGGACACAGGGCACTGTGGGCAGTAATGCAAAAGGGCAATAATGGAAGGGCTACAGATGAAAACTGGATTCCCACCAAGCACTGTTTCCCTCACATACATACATTTATCATAAACAGCATTTTTGGTTTTTTTTTTTCAAAAACTGTTTTTGACATTTACACCATATTAATGACATATCTAAAACTAGAAAACATCTGTACTGAAAGAAACATGAAGGAATACATAAAGTCCAGCCTGCTCAGGTGTCAAAGTTTTCAAACAGACAAGTGAAATGCAGTCACAGCTTTTTTTTTCATAGTAACAAGATTCCTATATCTGAATAATAGTCTTTAATACAGTTGCTAATGAAATTGTTTGATGAGTTTAAACAGTTTTTGTCACTTATTTTTGGTGGTCAGTAAAAGAGAAAGAACCCTAACAAAACAAAATCCAGCTACATGTATCATCCTTCTCTGTCTCTCCCTTTTGCTGCAAACAAAAGAGAATTAGAACAGTAAATCTTGTGGCTTTAATTTTACCATCCCCATAAGAACAATGAAATCTCTGACATGAAAGGGAGCAAAGAGATTTCTGCTGGTGGCAGAGAGACACTAAGTGTTGCAATAACTGCTGATGGTAACTTGCCAGGTGCAAGAGCCACTTGCACATCTTACTGCCTTGCAACAGGGAGTCAGATTTTAAAAATAACAAACAAAGGCAGCTCTCATTCCTTCTTTTCTTACAGTGGCTTTAAATCAAGGGAGCTGCCAAGGATAGTTCCTCTTATGCCCTGACTTGAGGTCAGGTTTGAAACATCAGTGAAGTCCAGTAGTAGACCAGGGTGGCTGCTACAGCAAATTTGTGAGACAGCCACAAATCTCCTTTGTTCTGACTTTTTTATTTCTACTCCCTGTCT
Source organism: Muscicapa striata striata (assembly GCA_030060385.1). Lineage (NCBI taxonomy): Eukaryota > Metazoa > Chordata > Aves > Passeriformes > Muscicapidae > Muscicapa > Muscicapa striata. The sequence goes on from JAREIS010000084.1 coordinate 226,397, forward strand.
GCAGGGCTCATACTGTGCAGTTGCAGCTTATTACTCATCACATGGCCAGTTGTACAATTGTACAAAAAAGGAGCACAATTTTGCATGGTGGGGTCATCCCAGTGCACTCTCCCAGGATGCTGTTCCCAGGAGGAACAGCCCCACACCAGCTGCTGGGAAGTGGTGCCTAGGAAATCATTACAGAGGACACAGCTCCAAAATGGATTACACTGTGTTGGCATTACTACCAACACAGAATTGTCAGAAATATCCTGTCAGTGCATACCTTTGGGGAGATCACCTATCTGGGCAAATACTATGAGAGATAGTATTTTTTAATATATACATGTTCATTTTATTTTAAAAGAGGACAGAATAAAGGCAACTTTGCTCTTGTTTTTGAAAGCTCAGCTACCTCGTGGGTGACTTCCTTGTCTGCAGCAGTGCTCTTTTTGCTCTTACTGCTCTTTTAGTTTGTAAGTGCCAAGCAAGGACCTATCCAAACATCATTTAGCTCTGGTGTTATGGGAACAGTTTCCTAAGTTGAAATGGGGGTATTTGCTTTAACACCACAGACATTTTCTTATACAGCAGAATTTGAAGATTCTGGGATTAAGCCATGGTACCCACAAAGGAACAATTACTATATCTAATATGAGAAATGATACATTTTGAACACAAATCCCTATGTTTCTCCATTCCCTCAAAAGCACAGTCTCTCAGGCACTGCTTGACACTGTTTTCTGTGATGCTCTCCCACAGGATCAATATGACCACCATTTTCAGGATCAGCCTAGAGACTGCTGCTTAGAGTTAAGGGATCACCTGGAGATCGATTACACATCCATGCCGAGGGATACAAGAATGTTCTATTCCACAGCAAAACCAGAAGCTAGCTGTTCACTCGTATTTCCCCCAGTGGGAATCCACATGGCATACTTTGAGATCATTCTGTAGAATGTAAGACTCTAAGGTTCCAGCAAGAATTTCCTTGCACTTATTCTCTCCTGTTGGCTTGAAGCTCTAATAAGACTCTTGAGATCCTGCTGGGTGAATAGCTAGAAAAAGCACCATAGCTTCTATGAAACTTCTGCTGCTATTTAGATACCAGGGGACATAAGCTGAGATGAAAAGCCCCATCATGGTTCATGCTTCCAGCATCACATTCTGCTGCTCAGGACTCTGAAGGGTCTGTTACTTATCACAAAGATCTTCACCAATGAGTCATTGCAAGAGTCTTTTGCTACAGGTTTTAAATTGGACCCTAGCTGCACAATACAATGCTGATATTGAAGAGATGCAGTTAAAATAATGAAATTGTAACTAGATATACACTCACAGACCCAGGCACTTAGCACTTCTGGAGTCCTGACCTCATTCATCATCATACACAGAACCTGAGGCTTGCAGAAGGAACAGCAGTCAATATTTTGCCCCCTATACACCCATATTTACATTATATGACAGAAAACCTACTAGCTGATACTGCTTTGTGGTGTTCCAGAAAGTGCTGGTCTAAATGCAAATACTTTATTTTTCATATTCCCTCTAAACACTCACATACTCTGTGACAAACCTACCAATAATATTTGGCTTCTAATGATAATTTTCCCCTGCCTTTTAAATAGCTGCAGTCATAAGGAAGTGGTGTTACTCATCCTCATATGTTGTGTCTGATAACATCTCTGGCAACTTGCTGTCACTTCAGACAAACACACATGAAAAGATATTTATGCTTTAAGCAGAATAGATTATTGCAGTTGACATAAAAGGAATATTACAAGACAAATTAATATATCCTGCATGAAAAATTGCTGTTGATCCTTTGGAAACTCGTTTATAACATTTTAACATTCATGTCACACAAATGGAAGAATGGCTTATCAGCTTAGTAGCAAGATGTTTTTGAGGTGATGAAGACAGCTTCAAGTTCTACTGTTCAGGACTAATGAGGTAACAGATTTTTTTATAAACAAGAAAACTGATATTAAAGTACTATGCATACACAGATACTATGAAGAAAACACCTCTCCAAAAAAGTTTTCAAATGAAGAAATACAAACTGGTAAGCATACAACTTTTACCCAAATCACAACAAAGGCCATTCCCACAATCTCCAGCCCAACATCCTTATTTGATATGAATGCACAAACCACCTCAGAAACTCATGCCAGTGAATGCTGAGGCAATCCTGAAATGGTCTCAACACAGAGCTATTCCTTTGGCCCTAGGAGCTGGGTAAACTTGGAATCCTATTGCAAGCCCTTTGAAAAGCTGGCCATCTGACAGCTACCTGATAGCTTTGAATGCACCCTGCTAACAGCTCATATCCTAAATCCTCCCAGGTCAGTCTTGGGACAGACAGAGCCAGGTCAGATGTTCTTCTGCACAACAACCTCATGATGCTCAGTGAGGTCGGTGCAACAGAATTGCATCCTTGGACCTTTCTGAGCCAGGAGCCCAGGAAAGATGGGTGCAGCCCAAAAAGACAGCAGCCTGAGACAACACATTGAGAAATAGGGGTCTTCAGCAAAGTTTTCACCACAGAAAATAGCTCTTCTGAGACAAATACTTTGAGGCAATTCCTCAACTTGCAGCTGAGGAATGCATGTGATAGGGCTGACCTACTAAAGAGCAGCTCTGGGGAAAAGGAGTCCTGGTGGGTCACAAGTTGGCTGTGAGCCAGCAGTGTGTCCTTGCAGCCAGGAGGACCAGTGGGATCCTGGAACACATGAGGAAGAGTGTGGCCAGCAGGTCAATGGAGCTGATCCTGCCCCTCTACTTGGTCCGAGTGAGGCCATATCTGGAGTTCTGTGTCCAGTTCTGGGCTCCTTAGTACAAGACAGACAGAGCTGCTGGGGAGGGTCCAAGAGGGGTCATAAAGTTGATGAGGGGTTTGGGTTTCTCTCTCTTGTGAGAAGAAACTGTAGGATCTGGGCCTGCTTAGTGTGGAGAATAGAATACTGAGAGGAGATCTCATCAATGCATGTAAATATCTCAAAGCACCAAGGGGACGGTGCCCAGTGACAGGACAAGGAGCACTGGTCATAAACTAAAACACAAGAAGTTCCACCTCAGCACGAGGAAGGATTTTACACTGAGGGTGGCAGAGCACTGGCACAGCTGCCCAGGGAGGTTAAGGACTCTCCCTGCCTGGAGACATCAAACCCACCTGGACACGCTCCCGTGTCCCTGCTCCAGGTGACCCTACCCTGGCACAGGGTTGGAATGGACGCTCTCCTGAGGTCTCTTCCAACCCTGACAATTCTGTGATTCTGTGAAAAACAATATTCAAAATATAGGTAGGCTGACTTAATCTGATCACACTTATAAAGCAGCAATTTAACAATCTGCAGAACTGATAGATTGTTATTCTGAACATAAACTCCATCTTCCTACTAAAAGGATTTTATTACCTTTCATATACAAGTTCAATACTCTACCAGATTAAATTAGAGCTGTAAAAACTATTAACAGTCAACGTCTGCTGGGGACTGTACAGTAGAAAAAAAATATTTAAATCAAGTTTTATAGTCTTTAGAGATGCTGACTTGAGAGAACATTTCCACTAGCATCACAAAACATTCCACAGAGCTGGTCTTGCATTCTTCATTTCACACTTGACTTTCAAATTAACTATTCAAGCAAAACTCTCTTAGCAATAGTTGGCAAAAGCCATGAAAGAACTGGGCACTACCTGAGTGACAACATTAAAGAAAAGATTCTGTTATATTTTTTCTGGGTTTATATACACAGATTTTCTAATTGCCTCATCAAGGCTCCAAAATGTGCTGAATGTGAAGGATGTGAATGGTCTCCAGTGCTGAGTGCAATGTGACTGCATAAGCACCAGAAGATTTGCAACCTGCTATACTTGCATCTGACTTAAAATTCATGAAGGTAACAGCCTTTGAATTATTACAAAATTTGGAGCTGAACAATTCTTAACAATCTAATTATGGTAATTGGATGATATCTTACCTCTTTGGGAGTCGATTAGAGTTCCTGCCATTAGCTGAAACAGAGTGGGGATTTAACTTCTAATACCGAGCAGGAGTGTGAGCACGTTTCTCTGGATGATGCAAGAGCAATTCACAGGCACTAATGAATTCATACTAACTCTGGTGGCCATGTCATACATTTTACAAATGGACAAGTTAGGGCAGACATTAAACAACTGTAAACAGCATGCAGCCAAGATTGGGATCAGAGCTGAGATCTGCAAGTCAAAACTTTAAAAATTACCTTCTATTTCAAGTATTTTTCATTTACTAAGTATAAAGAGGAAGGCCAATAATCCATCAAAGCAAAATAAAGTAAAATTTTGTCTTGTTACTAAGACACCAAGCAAATTTGATTTGCACCATATGATTTCCCTTAAATTCAATGGCTTCACTCATAAAACCTTTTCCCTCAAACAAGTAGTGTTCACTGTCACCCTTGGGAACTGCAGCAGTGTTATAGAAATGTGACTTGAAGTTAGGAAAGACAGGAGTCCTTCATTTTCTCCCACTACAGTCCCAGAAATTTTCTTTATTATATTAACTATTATCTTGGAGACAACCTTGAAGCCTTACACAGAGAGGGAGGACTCTTCTAGCAGTGACCTTCACACAATTCTTTCACAGATTTCCCCTGTCACTTCCCTATGCTCAGGTACAGTGTATGAGCTGAAGTCCAAATGAACACTCTTTAGAAATTTATTACTATTTTTCAGTTTAAATTCCAATAATACCTAGCATAGTCATATGGAAAAGCTGGATCTCATCACAATAGTCTTTAGACAGACAACAATAAAAGATGTTTTTCTCACAAAGCAGTTTAGATTCAGTTTTTTAAAAGGAAAGTCAGATGGAAGCAGAAGAAGAAAACAATTAAAAGCTCCAGGTATTGCCTTCTGTAACAGGAGCTAGAGCCAGATGCTGTTACAGCCCAATTCCTAAATGACTCAGCAATGTTTGCTCCCAGCTAAAAAAGCACTGAACTGAAAAAAAGTAGTTAGTTAATTAAAAACTTAAAATTCAATGCTGAAATTAAAATCTTTTCTAGAGAATGACAGCAGAGTCTTTAAATAATTCAGCCTTGCACAGCTGATTAACCAACATGCATCTTCTCTTTTGCTGCTGACAGGAGCAAACAGCAAGTTGCTTATGAGATGCCTGTTCTGAGACTAGGGGATGGGAGAATTTTCTGTCATCGTGAGCAAGACAGACCAAAAGGGAAAGCTAAGAGGAAGCTGGTGCTGTCAGTAAAAACAGAGGCACAATGCCTGTTCAGGAGCTCAGTGTGTGCAGTAGTTAAGGGGAGGGTGTGAAAGGAAGCCTAGTGCTGTGCCTCTAGTTGCTGTTTTGCCCTCGAGTGTGCTTATTTGATTACACTCAGGAGGCTGAAAGCTTAAAAATTAAGAAGTTCAGCAATACTGTGATGCACAAGTACCTGAATAGAAACGTGCCTGGAACAGAACTGCAGCCACTCACAGTTCAGTAACGTCAGAGACCACGTTAAACAAGTAGTTAGCACTGCAAGTTAGTCCTCTGAAGAACTAGAAAGCTACAAGAGAAGGCACCTAATTAGGTCTCTGATGCAGCACTCCTCCTTTTGCATTCTCTGTCAGGATTAAACTCATGACACAGAAGCTGCCATTATGTCAGCTTTAAGTGCACAGGAGTCATAACTCAGACCATTGGAGAACCATGACATTGGTCCACAGATAACATAAACAAGATAAATCATGACAGGATGATGCATTTTAATGTCTCATGCATTTCAATTTGTTGTTGTCATCATCTTCTACACATACATGTATGTACATCCATGCACACAGTGCCAGGAGTCCATTAGCTGGCCAGCTGTCACCCTAAGTAGTGGGAAATGTGATGATCCTATCCAGAGCTTGTTAAATGCCTCATAGCATAAAGCATCTGTCACTAAATCCCTGCCCATCCCAAGGTTCAGCCATCCTTCATCTCTAGTCCATACCACTTTCATCCACCTACCTGCCTGTCAGTAACTCAGGTATCACTTCTGCATTCCAGTTTAGTTTGACAGACCCTTTTTCACTCATCTTTTAGCCCTAGAGCTTCCTCATACTTTCTGTGCTTTCCTAAGTCATCACTGCAAGGATGAAAAAGGAGGAAAGTGCCTTGGCACACTAGCTGAAGGATGGAAAAAGATGCAGATGGCAAAAACCTTTTGAGGACTTTGCTCTACTGTGAAAGCTGTCCTGGCTGCTGGTTTTCCTTATGCTTACTCAAAAACTCCACTTGACATTCACATGTAAGAAAACAAGCAAGCTTTACCCACATACCAGTTGTCAATGAGTAGACAAGTGAGGGGACAATGACCTTTCCCCTAGGTCTGACACAGTTTCTGTTCCCTGGGCTGTGGATAGTTTCTGTGTTCTCCAACAACACAGTGAAACTTCACACTTACATAGCATTTTATAAATTCAAAACATTGCAGAAACATTAAATGATTAAACCTCAGGATGCTAAAAATCCATTTTCCAAATTGGAAAAGACAATATGAGAGTGAGGGGCTTGCCTCATAATGTGGTAAATTCAGGCATCACATAGAATTAATAGCCCAAACTGCTAATTGTCAACAATCCTATTTACAATGGCAGCAAAGAGCTAGTTTCATCTGCTTCTTGTTGTTAACTCTTTAATTAAAACTCTACCTTATCTGCCTTTTCTGTAAAACAAAAGAGATTCTCATTTCTATTCTAGAGACAGTGGCACAGGTGAAGGAGGGACTGTGGTTCACTTGAAGGCTACATGTCCTGGTGGGATGAGATCTCAGTAGACTGTACTCCAGCTGTCTGTTCTTGGTTCTGGCCTCTCAAAGACCTCCCAGCACAAAGAAGAAAACAGCCTGTCCACTGCTGTCACTGTTTTAAAATGGGATCACTGAACCACAGGAAGTGGAAGGTCCTTCCATGGGTCTCCATTCAGCGTGCTGCCCTGAGCAGGACCATCACTGACACTAGATGAGGGCAGTTACAACTTCATTCACCCAAGTCTCAAAAGCCTCCAGGGATGGAGATTTGACAGTTTCCCTGGGCAACCTGTTCCAGCACTGCACCCTACTCCTGGTAAATCTGTGAAATCCAACCTGGACCTCCCAAATGGGAAGCTGCTGCCACCACCTATTGTATCCTCTGCTATGGTGGAAAAGTATCTGGTTTTGCCTTCTTTGTGTCTCTCTGCTGGGTGGTTGTGGCCACCTGCAGCTCACCTCTCCCCAGCCCAAGCAAGCCCAGCTCCCTCCAGCTCTCTGAGGGGGTACATACTGCAGCCCCCTGAACACATGGCAGCCCCACAGCACCCTGACAGCTTCCCCACATCCCCCTGACCTGGGAAGGGAAACAAAGGCTGGGCACAACAATCCAGGTACAGCCTCCCCACCACTGACTGGTCCAGAATAAGGAACTTCTCACAGCTGGATGTCTTCCTTCTATCTCATTTTGGATGGCTGCCTACCCTATCTGTATGGGTTGGGTCCTCCACAACCTGCATGTCCTCTTCAGCAGGACTACTCTTAGCCACCACTTCCCAGCCTGGGGAATGGGATAGTGCACCAGCAAATCCTGCTGCAAGAGCAGAGCTTATTACTTCTGATGGTTCCACATGGCTCCTGTTCAGCCATTCCTCAAGTTTACCAAGGCCCCTCTGGAGCAAAGGTTTGCCATTCACTGCATCAGCAGAGTCCCCTCTCCTTTCAGTTGAGGATCATCGAGAAATTATCTAGTGTCCCAGCCCCAGTTCTGACTCTCCCAATCCTTGCTGCCCTTTCCTTGAACCCACACTGTTACATGCTGAGGTCTGGGGGTTGTCTTGGCCTGTAAAGGCAAAGAAATTCACTGAAATTCACATTCCCAGTATCATCTGCCGATAATATTGCTTTAACATGTACCAAGGAAGAGTAATGGATTATTTAAAACATCATATTCCCCCACAGGACCTAGGAGATTCATTGAAGGCCAGACCTCTTTACAGAGAGTACGTTAGAGAGTCACTGCACCAGAGTCCAGAAGAATGAGGGAAAAGACAGCTGGCAGCTACAGAGAGAGACAGTGACAGCAGCACACATGGAAACAAGGAGGAGCTTCAGTCATGTCAACAGTGACCACTGAAGCACACAGAGCCCAAAATATTTTTGCTACAATGCCAAATCATAATTTCTGTGCCTTGCCTCCTCAGTTGGCTTTTCTTACTGTGATTGCACTGAGATTCACTTGAAAATTACATTACTGCTGAGGAAGAGCCATTTTTTCTTTACTTGTTATGCAAACTGCCTATCACACTTTCAGGCCCTGAATACTGCAAACTGACTTAAATAATAAGGACACTACTTTTTCCAGCAGTGAAAGAGATGGAAAAAGTTTCCACTCTTCATGTAAGCAAATACCCATGGGGCCTCAGTGTAGGTTTCACATGAGTACAAATTGTAGAAGTTCAAGCTCTCAATGCACATTATGGATGAAAGATTGTACAGCTCTTTTGCTCTAAAAACAAAAAGCATGGACCCAGGGGATCTGCCCACTGAACATGGCATGTCAATCATCTACATGTTGCAATCCTAGATTCAGCATGACTTATAAATCAATTCTTTGTCTTGAGAGAGAAATGTTTATCTCAAAAACCAACAAAATTTGACAGCGCAAAGCCTAATTATAATGGAGGAATGTTACATGAAATTTAACTGAACAGGACTAACCATGATACATCATGTGAGTAGTATTCTTCCAAAAATAATACTTAAATGTCTCTGAAATGTCACCACAGCCCTAACTAAGCATTTCTGCCTCAAAAAAACAAACTGCCATATAGAGTATCAGAGGAAAGGTGAGTTGAGGTGCATTTGCAAAGATGTACAAAGCACTTCCAGCCGACTACATTCACTTTTCAGCCTTACTGAAACTATCTAATGAGAAAAAAAATCAAGTAGTCAGACTTATCATTCTGTTGGCATCCTGAACAAATTACCTTTAGCTCATTGACATTCTAATTTTCTAGAAAGAGGCATAGTTATGCTAGAAAGGTTATGACTTGTGTATTTATCTTGGTTACAATTATTCTATGCTCTTTTCACTTCCATAAGACATAGCATAAATGAGAAATCCCATTTTATTTGGTTTTTGTTAGCTGCAGAATGAAAAAACTACTGTCTTATTAAAAGACTATCTCTCTACTCTAGCTTTAGCCTGGAGATAACAGAATAAGGAATGAATGACAGGGTGAATTGGAAATGGATTGTGGCTCATAACATGGATTTTACAAAGCCCAGAATGACACTCCAGAATTTAGAAGCTGGCTCTGCCTGACAGAGAGATTGCAGCTGATGGTTTCAGTGAGTCCCCCCCACAAAGCCATTACCATTATCAGTACCATAGTGAGACATCTCAGTGGAAAGCTGGTGTAAATGAAACTTTTGTGGTTCCTGTACTGCAGACATGCAGTGGATTTTGACCTCAGTGCTGGCTCATTCTATCTACACTAAGCCCAAAGTGCCTCCCAGTGCTTATCCCCATGGAGCAAAACCCCAGTGAATGTTACTTCTGAATAACACATGTAACACAGGATGTACAGAAGTGATTCAGGAGCCCAAAGAGATCTGGCATATGAGTGGGGACAGCTTGACTTAACACAACTATACTCTCCCTTTACTTCCCACTCTGGTGACAGAGGACTTTCCTGCTAGTGAAGAACGAGTGGAAACACTTTATTTCACAAATTGATGCATTATGGTAACTGGTGCAGTATTTTATGCAACATAGTACAGACAGAATTCAAAAGCAAGCTGAGTGAATTTAAGGTACTTCTGGGAAACCACTCAAGTTGTCCTTAAATTCACAATGGTCACTAGTGTTCTACAGGACAGCAAGGAAAGATACTTAGGCCTTAGTTTTAATAAGGCTGTTTTTAAAAGCCCATACTGTAAAACATCCTATTAATAAGAGAGGAGTGATCTTACCTGTTATTTCACTTCTACACAATTCACATAATTTGCCTACATTTTGCATTTCACCTGCAGGTTACTTTTCTTTTCATGATTGTGCTGTCTCTTTTTCCTAATTGGAGGCATTAGCACAAGGCTGCCAAATCTTGTGGCAAGGGACATTATTTAAAAATCAGACAAGATTCAGCTTTCTTGGACTTCAAACAAAACCTTACGACCACCTGTCAAATGATCCAAGGTTCAACAGCCCCATGTTTTGCTTTTTTTTTTGAAAGCATCACTTCTGGCCTTAAATCTGCCTGGCAGCTTTCTTTTAAGGGTGGAAAATAAACTCCCCTAGGAATAAGCTAGTGGAGGCAGCAGACATGTTAGCTGTAGTACAACAGTGAAGAGCAGAGAATTCTCCTATTTCCAGTGAAGTCCAGCCACACAGGATTTACTGCTATGGCTTTTCAATAACCCGAGTCCTACACAGACTGAATGTGCTATAGACTGTTATGAAGTGGTTGGCAGAGACTCCATAAAGGTTACAGGAGATACCCAAGCTTCACTGAATAATGCTCCCTCCCTCTTTGCCTTTTAGATAAAAATAAATATTGCAAGGTGATATGCATCAGAAACTCTGCTGACAGCACGTCACTATGGAGGCTCTAATAATCCCATAGGTGTTTGTGCATATGTGTCATATCTGACAGTGTACACTCTCACAGTTCCTGCAGGCAGCATTTTTCATCCCAACTGGAAAGGTTTTAATGGCTTTTCTATTAAACTGGTTGGCTGGGTTTTTTTGTGTTTTTTTCTTTCTTTTTTTTTTTTTTTTTTTTTTTTTTTTAAGGAAAAAAAAAGGGGAAAACAACAAGTCTTTTCATTCATTACAAACATGGAACTGATCCTGAAGGGATCATGGCAGAGACTTGTAGACTGAGAAAGCTTTCAGACCATTTCCATCTTTGAAGATGAGCTATCAGGGTATTTAATTTAGTTAAGTTTCACTATGGCTTTAGCCTTTGTTCTAGATATGGTTGATAGATTTTTTTCCTTTAGGAGAAATGTGTAAAAGGAAAGAAACCAAACTGCTGAAAAAGAAAAACTGCATTCTTTTGGTGGCATTCAACACTGAACAACTACTGAATTTTACTGAATTTAACTGATCGGAGGAATTCTGTTTTTCCCATTAAATGTAATCATACACCTACCAACATGACTATCACTTTAGGAGGATAAGCACAGCAGTCACTTTCAACTTTTGGCATTCTTGTAGGAAAATCAACTGATTTGGAACCCAGAACAGAAGGAGATGGAGACAAGAAGAAGGCTGGTGAGGTGCATGAAACCAGCATCCTCTCTCCAAAGCTATAATTCAGCTTCAAGCACAGAAAAATGAGATGTGGAATCTTCGAACCTTTGTGATTTGAGATACTTGATGTTCAAACCTCTTCCAGGAACTAAATAGCCTGATATAAAAGGCAAAAATTACAGGTCTGACTTACAGTGACCATCTCTTGCTATCCTTTATGCTCTGGTCGCTTCCAAATATGTCAGTGAGTTTCCACACAATTTTTCAATTTGCATTGAAAATAGAACTGAGGTCAGTATGAGCAGTGGATCTCATGCTTAGGAAGTTTATATAAGACCTGCTAATCCTACCAGCTCTTTTTGCAGTGACCCTTACCTGAGATCCCTTTCTAGCACTGTTTCTAAGACAAAGGCTTTCACATGCAATGGATATTCCAAGGATGGTTGGAAAGTTTGAATGGTAAATAAATTTTCATTACTACTTGTATAGTGAGTCTGAGAGGCATTATTTGAAAAAAACCCAACATGGTACATTTGACTGATTTTGCAACAAAACTAATGCAAATCCACAAATGTTTAAAGGGTGACTGAAACAAATAGAATCATAGAGCGCATTGGACCTTCAAGATTATCCAGTTCCAATCCACCTGCCATGGGCAGAGACATCTTCCACTAGACCAGGGTGCTCAAAATCCCAATCAACCTGGACTTGAACACTTCCAGGAATGGGGCACTCACAGCTTCTCTGGGCACCCTGTGCCAGTGCCTCACCACCCTCACAGGGAAGAATTTCTTCCTACTAAATAATCTCCATCTGCTCTCTTCCAGTTTAAAACCATTACCACTCATCCTACCACTACCTTACCTGAAAAAGTCTCTCTCCATCTGTTCTGTAGGCCCCCTTTAAGAACTGGGAGGCCACTGTAATGTCTCCCAGAGCCTAATCATGAATAATGTTGTACATATGTTCTACCACTTTTGAAGGTTTCAAATACAAACTGCAGAATTATTCTAAATGGAAGATTGACTTCATTTTGAAATGGTAGACAACTAGAACTTGGTAACCGTTTTATATCACTGCACAGCCCACAAAGCCAATAAAATGCTCTTTTGAGGAAATACTAACCTGATACATCCAGATGGAAATCAGATACCACCTTGTATTAAGGTAAAAGCATCTACTTTATAGATAATGAAGTGTACAAGACCCAAACCACACCAAATAGGGTGGTGAAAAATGGCATATAAAGCCATAAAAAACAATCTCCATGGTCCTATACAATTCAGTCTACAATCCTTGAAAAGAGAGCAATATCCAGGAAACACAACTTGATGCTATTGCTTGAAATATTAAAGTGTATTCAAGGGTTTGATAACAGCCTGCTATTTGCAGATTTTAACACCTTGTGTGGGGAAGATGAAGACTGATCAAAAATTATGGTTCATAAATAATTGGAACATTAACCATTTTGAAATATAGCAGCACTTAAAAGAATCAAAATATTTCATATTTTCTAGGAGGGTTAAGTACTGGGCAAAGCTAGTACCACCTACACTATAGCTTACAGAATAATCTTGGCTTCCTAGAAATTGTGGCAATGTGTTCCTTGGCCTCTAGACTTCCAGTAGGGCTATCAATTTATGACAGAGGCTTTCTGACATGTGGATACCTACCCAGTCAGAAACAGAGTTGCAGCTGCCATTTATTTCATAAAGATCACCCTAAAACCTTCAGAGCTGGTTAGTGTTGGCCTTTATAATTCACATACTTTTAATGTAGTACTCTTCCTCCCTAGCCAGCTGCTTCAAAAAAATCAAATCTTATCTGCCTTTCCATTTTGTCAGTGATGTACCCTCTCATGGGTACTAACACTTCTTTCAATTTTGCAGTCATTATTTCAGATAGATTAGAAAGATCTGTCCTGCTGTAGAACCCAGCATATCAGCTGAGACTTAGTATGACCTCAGCTATAAGAGAACTGTCATTTTTTGAGGAAATGTTCTAATGACTGTCATAGCTCCTTAGTGTGATGGTCCAGTTGAAATTAAAACCTTTATATAGTGAGAAAACAAAGACACTTCTAGCCCAACATTTATTCTCCTATGGCTAGAAAATACCTGCTTCAGTCATGAATAAAAATCAATCTTTATCTTCTATAAGCAAAGGAACTATTCCACACTTTCTCTATCCCTCTTTTAGCATCCACAAAGTACCAAGCCTAGTGACTACATCACTCCTTGTATGCACATGGCACTTACTGCAAGGAGAGAACAAGAAAATTCTGTATAGAGAATGTCTGTACTGGTTATGTGTGCTTCTCCTGTTCCTTGTAAAGATAGTTTCTAAATATATATATTTATAAATTTAATCTTCCTAATACATAAGAGTATATATAGTTTGAAAGAAGAAATCTGTGTTTTTTCATGAAAGCAAATAATATTTTCCAGTCAGCTCTGCTTACATCTCACCATGCATGGAACACTCATGGTGACAGGCGATTGCTTTGTGCTGCCTCGATAACAAGCCAATTACAAAGTATCTGAAAAATATGGCCTCCTATAAAATTACACTGTAGTTAATGAAGCACAGATACTGCTCCTAAAATGGAAAGAAAACCAGAAAAACAAAACTCAACAATCCAGAAACCTGTCTATTAGATGTAGTAATAATCTGGCCATGAAATGATAAAGGTTTGACAACCCATAAATTGCAAGCATTCAGTTTGGCTGTTGGGAAATTGCTTGCATACAAGTCACCTCAAATCCAATAACCTTTCCTGAAAGTTCGATTATAAGTGAGATTATAACTCTATTATATTAATCACTGCAGAAGAAGCAGACAAAAACCTCCATACCAGACAACATTCTAATTGAGAACAATAAGAAAGATGAATAACATACGGTGGTTCACATAGGTCCATGGCACTGTAATTGCTAAATATAATTAAAGGGAAAAGAAGTTGAAGATTCTGATACTGCTGTGATTTGCATATTGCAGTTTAAAAAAAGAAAGCCTTTCAAAAACTAGACTGCACTGAAATCAATCCTACAACAATAACAGCAAAAAAGGCAAAATGTTTTTGGATATAAATGCCAATATGAATTTGCAGTGAATATGGATACACAATAAGATAATTGTTCATAAAAGACATAATAAATATTTTGCATTTCTGTAGCACTTTTCATCTGAGCCTTAAAATGTGATTCATAACAGATTAACTCTCGTGTGAGCAAATGTCACATAGGGATTTAATTTACTTGCCCAGAAAGGCAGCACATTTTAAGAAAAGGCCAGCAAGCTTTTAATGGTATCAGGCAACGCTATGAAATAGGATAACAAATGAAGCAGCTCTTACCCAACCAAGTCACATCTAGAGAGAGAGGAACATAGCCCCATCTCAAGACCTGAGCTGGTATCCACAACTCTTTTAGCAGAATATGTCTGCTGCTTAAGGCAAAAGAAACAAGACTCTTTTGCACTCTCATAAAAGTTAGGTTACAAATCCTCAGAAAGGGGGAATAGCCTTGCACCTCGTTGAATCACACCCTCATTATGGCAAATACCTCATACACTGGCTTACAGACTGACACGTTTCCCTCTGGGGAGAAAGATGGAAATGAAATAAAATGTTACTGCACTGATCATTCAGAAAGTACTACTGGGACTGCTCAGAGTTGATCTTCAGAAACGTAACCACCTAAAAAACCAACGGAGTCACTGAACAGACATGGAAGTGTCTGGCACACAGACATGAACATGTAACCTCTCTGAGGACTTTGCACAGATGAATAACAAAGGCAATCCAAAAGCAGCAATGAGAAGGTACAAGACAGGTACCTACAGAACAAGATAGGACCAAAATAAAAAAAATTATGCTTATTCTAAGAAGAACAAGACACTAAAGTTTTGTTTAGGGCTTGTTTCTGAAAATACTGATTTCAGTGTTTTGTTAGGCTAAATTTTTTAAAGCCTAAACAAAAGAATGTCTTAAAATGAATTAGGATTAAGCAGACCACAATCATTAGCAGGCTAAACAGCAATATGCTTCTAGGGCACTGCGCTGCCTCCAGCCAAACCTTATTATCCTTCTGAACCCTAGTTAGAGAATAAATGGATTGACCTATTTATTCCATGTCTAAATTTTATTAGAGGATTAACTTATTTATTTAGCATTCAGCAGTGGCAGTAGCAAAGGTATTTGTATTCTGTGAAGTGATCTAGGAGAGGTAAAGGGGATGGCTGAATGAACTTTGCTGATGGAGCTGGATGGGTGAATTCCTGCAATCAATGTCAGTTCCTGTATGGATCTGTCTCTGCTCCAGTGACAAGTACCCAGCAGCTTTCTTGATGGCCTTACACACCCATTCTTAAATCACTGATATTTAATTTGCATTTTTCTTATCTCCAGTTTTAGTATTTTTCCACCTATGCACACTGGTTTCTCTTTAGCCACTTACTTCTCTGCTTGAACAAGGTTTGCTGATACTCATCATATCTACCAGCATCTAAATCCTGCCAGCCACCATGATCCCCCAATTTCCTCCCTTCTTTGGGATTCAGCAATGAAATCAAAGATGAATCGGATACCAAACTGTCATCAGATTAAATTTATTGCAGCTGCATGTTACATTGCTTGCCATGAGGGAAACTGAAGGGAAAGAAAAAAAAAAAAAGAAAACATCATGAAATATCAGACAACTGCTCAAATTTATCTTTGTGACCAAGCTAAGCTACAAGCCTAATAAATGCATAATAAAGTGTGTACAAGCCAAGGCCATAACTCAACAAGATCCGGCTACCAGTATAGGAAACTCAGCAGCAAACACAACCTCTGAGGAAGTACAGCCACCATACAGTTCAGGTCTCTGCATCCACCACTTTATCATCTTTTGTGAAACTTTTCTTTTTGCCCTCATATTTCATTTGTAAAAATCAGAACTAGGTTTTATTTTAAAACTTTATAAGATGAGAAAACAGTGAAAGGAAATCAGAAATATTTCCTGATAAAAAAATTCAATCCTATAATAAAAATATATAAAATAATAATAAATACTTGGCCTCATCCAAAGGGCACTGAAATTTTCCATTTCAGCATCTGGGGTTTGTAGTCTTCTCATTAGCTTCAGGAAAGTTTGAGATAACCTTTTGCATTTAATCTTCTACAATAGAAGCATTTTTGTAAATGACCTTACCTTTACCAGAAATGCAGATCCTGTAAACCACTAGACTACAAATAATATGAATCATGAAATATCCCTCTGATGTACCACTAAATCAGGCGAGTCTGTTCTGCTCTGTATTTTACATACAGATGCTCTTTGTAGCAGACCTTATCAAGGCATTTCTAAGGTGCACATTGCCATAACAGAATAACGTAGGAATAGTTTATTAATTTAGCCATGAATAATCTGCAAACAGATGGAAAGTTCTACAAACACTTTTTTTTCCCCTTGGAAATTATTTGAAGTGTTCTTTGTGTGCAATATAGATCACTCTTCAACTGCTTAGGAAGTATGTGTTTTAGAGAAGTCATCCTTAATTCATTGTTTGAACTTCATGTTTGCACTGAAATGCAAACACACACTTTGACTGGATGAGCATTAAGCCTTAAGAGATAACACTCCTCCCTAGGACTGACTGCAGCACTTCTATGCTAACCAAGAAAATATAAAAGATGCAGCTCACTCCTAAGAAGCATCAAACAGAAGGAGACAATTAAGCCATAATGCAAATAAGCTATTTCAAATGCAACTGTTTAGATGAGCAAGCAACATGCTTAAGCTAGTGTTTTTAGAAGCATTCCATTCTACTTTCTTCAGGTAAGACACTTTTCATTACATCATGGCCATCTTATTACTGGAGATCTCTTCTTTACCAGAGTCAGGGTGCAAAATGCTGATCTGATCCTGCACAACAGGCTTTCCTTAAAAATCCTCCTTTACCAGGATCCTCTTCTACAAAGTTCTCCATGATATGCTATGGATTTGGTCCCATGAGTCAGTTTTGAGCTACAAGTTTTGGTTATTCTCTCAGTTCCTTGGGCATGGTAGCAGGGTGAGTGCTGTTTTTGGAAACTGTTGTACTATATTTTTTGGGAAGAGATTGGAATAAATGGAGTATCCATAGCCAATCCATAGCCTGAAGTATGAAAAATCAGGGATTTTCCTAGAACAATTATATAGGTCAAAATTTTAGAATGTGTCCCAACATATTACCTTGCTACCACAATGTGAATCTGCTCTAAGGGCTGATTGACAGGTTAGCTCAGAATCTTTGATTTCACTGCTGAAACCACCAACAGGCACGGCCAATTAGTGCCAGCTCCTGTGGACAATGCTTTGATGGAAAAGACAAAGTTCTCCAACACATCTCCCACTGACCATCAAGCACCCTGCAGACAGCCATGACCTCCAGCACCTGGTGACTGGCTGAGTTTGAGCCAAGTCTGAAAAGGTCCCACACCCATTACCAATCTCCTGTCTCAGTGGTACTGTTGATTGCTATGAAGACAGAGAGCTGTTCCTACCAGCCTGCTGTTCCTACCACACCTGTGCTGGATGAAGCCCAAAGAGCACTTCTCCAAGCACGTTGTTTTGTTTCAAGTTCCCCATGTTCAGACTTGGTTGTTTATTAAATCTTATTTAAAGTACAGAGAGTTTTGTAACACCTTTTACTATCAGTTAAAAGTGAGCAAAAGGGAGACAAATCTAGTTATAAGGTCTTTTAAAGCTAAACATCCAATGAAGAACTAACACCCATATTATTTATACTTTTGACCTATTAACCAAACCTCTGTGACCTGCAGTGCAGTACTAACCAACCAATCAAAAATCTTTCATAACACCTGAAAGTATGAAGAAGGAAGAAGACAGAAAGAGACAATGCCACAAGAACATCTATTTTGTCCCATACCTATTACTATACTCTAAAAACCTCAAATTCAAAACTCTTTACCATGTGAAATTACACACTTCTATTCTAACTACACACCCGTGACCCTAACTCCATTACTCAAATTTTGAAGCTTTCTCCAAGGCCTCAAGTCAAAAGCAGTGTTATCCTGGGGGTCAGAAAGCACAGAAAGTTCAAAACTCCCAGGCTTTTGGGTTCCAACACTTGGGGCATGATAGAGGTGTCAAACAGAAGCGTTGGCCCATTGCATAAATTAGATTTTGCATAAGTAGCTAATGTCAGCCTTGTGGGGAGGGAGGAGATTGAGTGTTCATTTTCAGAGACCAGCACATGGTTTGTGCCTCAAAAGCATTTGAAAGAATATAAATCAAGGCAGGATATGAACTGGCAGAGCTAATTCACTGCCTCACTGTTTCATTTCGGTTGCATCTTTCTCAATCTCCTCAGCCAGGTAACATGGCCTTTCACTGAAAGTTACACAACAAATCAAATAAGTGAGTGCTGGGAAGCAAAGAGGAGAGAAGGAAAGGTAAAATTTATTACTGCCTAAAAGGGAAGGTGACTCATAAGAGAGTGGTATTAGCAAAGTGACAGTATGAGACGAAGAGGGAGCGCTTTGAACTCATTCTAATGATCTAATGACTAATATAATCCATTAAGAAAAGCAAGGGCAAGATCTTTTTCACTGATTAACGTTGTACCTTATCCATGATTTTAATAAAAAAATGTAATCTATACTGCTCCTCAGCTATCTGCATATTTAATTAAAATGCTGAAAGCTTTCAGAAAGCATTTATTTCACTCCATCAGATGAAATACTGAAGTATCCTACTCTTCACCATGGATCTGGAAGAAGTAGAATAGAGCAAGAAGGAAGGAAAAGAAGGAAGAACTGTATCATAATTAATACAAAAACATCTGTTGGCTTCGCAACATACCTTTAAAGTATGGTGTGTGAAACCCCTAGACAAATACTACAAGAATTTGACACTAATATTTTATGAAGCAGATGTTTTCATAAAGCCAGAAATAGTATAAAATAACTGAAATTATTAAAATTCTGCTCTTAGACTTCAATGGTGTATAAATGAATGTAATTTACTTTTAGGGGAATACATGAACCTCATACAAACAATAATAATATGTTAAAAAACCCCAACAGGCCAACCAAACTCCATGCTCACCACTTACTCTAAAATTGTATATAAATCGCTAATGCCCTCAAACTGAAATTAAAGAGCAGACTCACTTGATGTCTATCCAAGTATTCTGCAGTCACTTAAAACTGAGTTTCTGCTATCAGAAGACACACTCCAGTGTGAGAGTAACTAAGGTTCTGCTGAGCACTGAAGTAATACCTTTCCTGCTCAGACTGACCCACTGCAGTAATGTATTTTAAAAGCACGATACATTATTAAAATAAATTCAACTCAAACGAACAGCTGAGCTATTTCTGGTTCAAAACACCAGTCAGATGCCCAGATCACAGTTCACCTGGTGGCAGCTGGACTGCTTGATTATAGTCTTGACTACTTTGAAACTGGAAGCCTCTTGCCAAGACAGTGTTTGGCTGACTGGCTCGGATGGTGGCAGGCCAAAAGCCATGTTCAGACACATCCCCTCATCCTTTGGATTCTTGGCCACTGGAAAACAAACACACTCAGTGCTGATGCAGGAGACACCTGGGTTTTTAAAGGTGACAAAACAGGTATAAGGGGTACAAAAAAAGTGTTTGCTAATTGTTTGCAACTGTTTCAACATTTCACCAGTGGCTCTTTATTCACAGATGATGTGTTTGTACATTCAGACCACACTTATGACTTTGCACAACTTTGAGCAAGTGATTGTTCATTGAACACTTGCCTCTTTTTGTCCCTTTTGGGTTCATTTGAACACAATTGACCTACTCTGGGGTAACACTGGCATATTCTGAAAGACATGACTAAAGGAGTTATCTAAAATATTAGAGGTTTTATGTTTAATAACTCTTAGAATAACAGAGAATTTCAAAAAGAAACTATGCATTAAACCAGTATTTTTAAAGGATTGAAGAGGTGATCCTGACATTCAAAACACCAGAGAATCAACAGGGGAGAAGTTAAATGGCTTCAGAGCTGAGAAATGAGTCTTACAACATGATAGAGAGGAGCTGAGTACTAAGGAAATATTTTCACGAGCAGTGAGCCTTGCTATATTATATACACTGAGAATACAATAGGCAACAAAGACTTCAGCTGTCATAAAGGTATGGTAACCATAAATAAAAGGCCAAATCATTGATAAATAGAGAGGATAGTACAAGCAATCTATACCAAAATAAAACTCAGTGTCATTTGACACACAGGAAGAAAATCACGGCAATAGTGTCAGTATGAAGACACTTGTTTTGGCAGTGACATGGAAAAGGTTGCAGTTATAACATCAGATGGTCAGCTGAACTTGGGACTGCAGCCAGGCACTGCCACTAGCTGTGGTGGGAGTGTGCTGCTCTGACATCACAACTGAACTGGGCTTGGAGCACAGGCAGAAGTTTCAGGGAGCTGGTACCTGGCTACAGCTCTCAGTACCAGTGACATGGCTTTGAGTCAGGCTGTGAAAGGGAGCAGAGCCTGGAAGGAGTTTGACTACAATCACGTAGGCCTTTTATACAGAGTCTTGACCTTGGCATCTTCTAAAGAAGTTCTTTCATATGGTAAATAATAAACATTTTCAGCCAAGTAATGAATTCATTTTCAGGATAATGATGGTAAAAAGGATAAACTGAACATGACCTTTCTACCCTCAAAATCCTTTTCTAATGTTTCAGTCTCTTGAGATTCCCACATAAATTACAAGTGCAATCTACTACCTTTATCAGAAACTTGGTTTTTTCATCCTCACTCTTCAAACAATTGAAACAATTACAAACTTTGACAAAGTTTAGTGTGCCTTACACACTGCCACTCAACACAGCAAGCAAAGCAAATGATAGACATCTCTCATCAAGATGTATTTTTAATAAACAACTTGCTGGAATCAATACAAAGATTACTAGATCAATTTCTATCCACTACTAGGTAAGATGATCTAATGGTCTCCTTTGTCCTTAAAATCTATTAACTAATTTGTTTTCCACAGATGACCAAACATGCCTCCAAGAAGAACAGCCTTCACAGTCTACCACCCCACACAAGGAAAGGGCAGGGGAAGCCATCCTAGTAGGGAAGTGCTGCCCTGCTGCTGCTGCACATGATGGGATTAATTTAGTTTTATCCTATCCACCATCTTGAACTACCTGTAACATTTTTAAGAATCTTGTGCATTAAATCAAATGTCAAGACAATCATGTCACTCAAAAGCTTTTCACAAGCTTAAGACAGCTGCCTGCAAGTACAATCTCTCTGGGGGTGACTTGAACATACTGCAAGTGCTGCTCCAGCAGTGAGTAAGGTTCCTACTTCAACTCTCCAGCTTTATGGACATCCCAGCCTTAGAGGGTGGGACTGGGAGACTACAAAGGCAAGTGATTTTTAAACCTGTATTTTGGGAAAGGAAAGAAAAACTAACAAACAAAACCCCAGACAAACAAACAAAACCAACAAAACAACACACTCACCACTACCAAATAAAGCCAACAAATAGCATTCACTCCTAAAAGGAATTCTGAAGAATATCCTCCTCATTAAGAAAACCCTAACAATCATCCCAAAAGACTTTAAACCACAGCATTGGTTTGATTTCTTTATATGATCATATCTGTAGCAGCACAGTATGGGAGAGAAGTCTCACAGCTCAGTCTTATTTAAAACTCTGTGCAGTCCCACCAACCCTGTGAAGCCTGGCTGGGTGCTGGCTGGCAACAGCTTCCAGAGAATCCTCACTTCTGGGAAAAGAACACTCTGAAGCAGTACTGCCCAGATATATAAGAATCCAAGCCAGAGCAGTGTGCTACTTCCAGACTGAAAAGAAACCATTAGAAAATATGAAGAAAATTAAGGAGCAATACAATTATTTCCCCAAAAAAATTTAATATTGCATGAGCTCTCTGCTTCTTAAAGCAATGCTGATGAAAAGATTTTTGCTGTTTTTCCAAGTTTAGTCTTGTAATATCTGTACCATGCCAGCACATACATTCTTACTTTGAGGACAGTGAGCTGAAATACAGAATTTCAAATGTGACACTGTGATTTTCTGGGCAGGACTACAAATAGAAGTGGGACTGCATCCTCCTGAATTATTAATAAAAACATGTCTAATCATTCCCTTTAATAGCACTCCCTCAGTAAAGCATACAGAATCCTTTTAAGAAAAGACCACTTCTCTTTTGAAAAAGGATATGTTTGTAAAGTATTTTAACATAATTTCTCCCACTATCCAGTTATCTAAACTGTTGAAGACTATTGTAAATTTTTATTCAGTTGCAAATATAGTTCTACTCAAGAAGAGGTAATTGCCATTATAAGCATTGAAAAAGGAACAATGTTGAATGCATTACAGAAAAAAGAGAACCAGTGGCAGAGACTGAGCAGGAGACTGCTTGGAGGTGCCCACAATGCCCCAAAATAGTCCAAAGTAGGACTGATCCTTCAATGAAACTATTCAAGCCAACTGAAACATGCAATCATTTGGAAACCAGGATGCTTCCCATGCTTAAATGTTTCACTGAGAAGGCCTCTCTACCAGGGATGGGATTACCAATTAAAAAAAAAAAAAAAAAAAAGGAGAAATGTTTTCTTTTTTTCCCTTCTGTTTTTGGGATAGTTTGATCACACATATCTCTTTAGTGAAGAAAGACTACAAGTCAGTCTGAGACCTGTGAAAGGTACCAGTCAATGGCATTTCTACTAGTGACTGCTGTGAAACCCCATGTTGAGAAAAATGTTTTGTGTGAAACCCTGAGTGATATCTCTGCAAGCAGAATGCAGGAATGCTTTGTCAAATTAAACTAGCAAACAAAACCCCAACAATTTGGTCTGCAGGATGTAGATTGCACTGCCCAAACAAGTTCCACCTCCATCAAAAATAAATCAATGTTACTGACAGCTTCTCTTGAATGTCCAAAAAAGAATTTGTTAAGTTTCTGCCACTTTATATTGATTTCATGTAAAATAATTTAGAAACCTTCTCTAGTATTTAAGTTTATACATCATACATGGAAGTTACATGGTGGTTTTTTTAGGACATAACTAAGGACATGAAAGGTAAGACTAGTTACATGCAAATGAGTTTCTGTTCTAAGTATAGATCCTAAACCCTTTCAATTCATAGCAATTGTTTTTATACTGATCTCCTGAAAAAAACAATGCTTCAAACCCAGCCATTTTTTACTTCAGATTTTAGAATCTAAGGTTCTCTTGGTCTCTTCACCCTAACTCCAAGCCTTGGCATACACTTTCTAAGATATTTCAAGTACAAAAGGACAGTAGTCCAAGGTTGTGTGCATATTTGTATATACCCTAAAGCACACCAGCAAAGATTCCCAGGAAAGAGTTGTGATGAGAGTTCATTTGCAGTCACCCCCCCTCCTTTTATGCCAGGGGAGGGAGAGGGCCTGCCCCATTTCCCATTTTCACTGCCCTGACCTTTGTGAATCCACAGCTCTTATGCTAAAGGCCATTTCCCATGCAATAAATCTCCCTGTCACCACAGCTCCTCAGCCCCTGACAATGCTGCTCCACACTGCAGCAGCAGATAGAGCAGTCCACAGGCTGTGTGTGATTCCAACCAACCTCCTTCTCTGGCTCTCCAGGCCTCCTCCTTTCCTTGAGCAGCTCAGAGAAATACAGTTTGGTCTCACATTAGAGCGAGGAAATCTGTTGCCACATTCTCTGGTTTTTATCATTTATGAAACTTATTATTTAGACAAATCCACATGCATTTATGTTTTTAAACTAAATTTCAAGGAAAGCGAGAATGCATTTTCCAGTCAATTGACCACTATACCAACAGCACAGTCTCTTTGCAGATAAAACTTTGCTCTTGTAGACTTTGGCTTTGTATCAACTTAGACTGTAAATTGCAAACTAATGAATTTGTATTGGCAGAGGAAAACATTTCTGCTTTCACAGACTACAGCATTTACTAGTAAACAAGATTACTAGGAACAATTCCCAGTTTCCCCAGCAACTTAGTTACTTGTCTCTTACAAGGCTCATTGTTGATTCATTCCTCTCTGTGGTCCCAGTATAATGAGTCTACTCCTAACCACCAGATAAAATCATAGCAACTGAATGCCAAGTTTTGGGAGTCCTGACATTCTGAAAAGAATATACCCAAGTGTTGGGCACAGGATTTGCTTTTACCTTGATGCTGCCAGAGCTACAGGTTTCTGCTTTAGAATCATCCCCCAGAATTTTTGCATGCCCTTTCAATCAGTAAGATGAAAATAAGATAATCAGAACAAAATAATTAATTATCTTGTCAGCCCTCCTGCCATCTCCCCATATTGCACAGCCATGGAGGAGCCCTTAAGTTGTGAAGCTGGAATTACTGCACCAGTGGGAGTCTGTCTACAGCTATGCAGCAGCAGCCTTGCCATCGGGTTCCTTGTCCCTCCCCTCCCATCAGGGCCTTCCAAGGGCATTTTGTTCAGGATAATGGGAAGACACTTGTTTAACTTTCTAAGAGCTTAGCTCCCCAAAGCAGTTTTGTAACTTGAAAACTCATTACACTTGTCTCTGATCTTTCCCAATTACAAATAAGTTTTCCATAGCAGTCAGAAACATACAGTCAATTATAAAATGATACACCAGCTGCATAATCAGCATGACCTGCTAAGCCTACACTGTTGATAAAAGGTAATTAATGGTCTTTATCTGCATTCTTTGAAAGCTGGTGAATAAAGATGATCCAAGAGTAATATGGTATTTTACCCAAGAAGTGAATTAAGCCATACTACTTCAACAGTAAGCTTCTTAAGAACCACAGATTTGAAGTATTTTCATACACACTAAATTATTATGATAACAACTTGTAGATTTACTAACTATCATTCAAAAGGGAAGAACAAATCACTTCTTAAACTGTGAAAGAACACCACCAAATCAGTGAAATGACTTGTCAAGATTAAAAAGTCCCATTTGTATCAAACATTCTAATTATAAAATAACACACATCTCAATCCCATGGAGATATAGGAGAATCAGGTTTGGAAAACTTCTGAAAAAATAATTCAATAAATCCAGTATTACTTTTTGTTTGTTTGTTTTTAAGCCAAGAAAATAATTTTCTGTATGTGAAATTGATCAGGACTAATACTAGGATGAAGTGAAGTGTAGCCATTTAAATGTATCAGTATGAAAACTGATAAAAGGAAAACCTTTAACAGAACACACTCTTCTGGTACTCATTGCAATAAAGTATTGAAGGCAACTAAAGCTGGCATTAAAAAAAAAAGAACAAAGAAAAAGAAACTTAAAACCGGTAAGATCCATCTTTTTATAGAGATCAAACACGGACGAGGCTGGAAGTTGGTTTAGGTGCTTATTCCATACCTATGTACTGGAGTATTCCTTGCACCAGTCCCTCAAAGGGTATGATACAGTATGAGTGTCTGCAAAAATATCTCAGACATGCTGAAATTCTGGTTTATGGCATGGGAGCTCTCACCTTCAGTCTCAAGCAAAATTAGAAATGTTATCATTGTCATTCCCAAATTAGGTCCTCCCCAGGGGTTAGTTCACTAGAGGTCATAATTAACTACAACCTTTTAAAAATTAGCACCTGTAGGGAATTCTGGTTTGATTCCCAACAATTTACAGGGGCAGGTAAGTCATTTTACAAAGGTTCTCCAACAGATACCTAAATATATTCTTACAACCACCAAAACATAAAATCAAGTTTAGATTTTTTTATGCTTTGATGAAATTCTGTAAGATTAGAGAAATTTCTTGGACTTAAGAAGTGCTGATCTCCAAATTTCCATGCACTTCCAGAGCAAAGCACAAATTCCTATCACATAGAGCTAACTTATTTCACATTTGCATGTTCTTGTCCCAAGTTAAACACAGGAAAGGAAATTTAAATTGAATAGGACCATGTTATCACATTTCAGGACTTGACAGTGCAAACTACATGATAAGTATTCATTTTGGAAGTCCAGCTCAGTTTTGATGTCACATACAATATGGTTGGTTGACATGAACAAACATCAAAGATGTTAAAGGAAGTTACTGCTATTTTCTTTTGGTTAAAGAAAAGTTGAGCCTGCAACAGATGAAGTTCTTTAGCTTTGCTATTTCCATTAATCTCATTAAGGTGATGAATGACATAGTAAGACTTGACTTACAGAGATCCCATGCAAGTTTTACAGCATTAAAACCAGTGAAGTAGAAGCTTCTGCACACAAGAACTCACAAACTACTTGGTCTAAGGACAAGTATTGCACAAAACACACCAGAAGAAGACATTCCTCTTTTACAGAAGATGGTACCATGTTTAACCATGAGAAGCTATTTAAGAATCTAAGCACAAAAAAACCCACCAAACAAAACAAAACTACACAGATTTGATCTAGCTGAAAATGTTTATGACATAGAAAATATAATGGAGTAATTGCATGAGGTCTGTGGGTGCCAGGTTCCTATGTTTGTCAACCCATTTTCAGGCACTAATTTATCAAATGATGATGGCTGGGTATGTGAACTATATTAGCAGGAACAGAGCCCTTGATTTTACTTGTTCTTGTCTTCAAAAGGTCCTTTACAGAAGTTTCTTTCAAGGGAAATATCTTCTTCCATGTACAAAATTAATTTTATCAGACCAAAGGATGTTTATACAAGCCCATTTATATTTTCCAGTTGTCTTGATACATCTTTGAACAAGAATTAAAAAAAAAAAAATCCAGGTTTATTTCATATAAATCAATTACCATAATTTAATTATGCCCACAATGTTAAGGATAACTTGTAATTGTAAGATTTGCTCACTCAGGATAATTACTTCTGTCAACATTTTGAATTTTTTAAGGGACAAAAATACATTTGCTAGAGTATTTCAATTTTTCACAGCTGACATCTTCACAGGGATTAAATTTTTAAAGTGGATAGCCCTCAATAAAAGCTAATACATTCCAAAGAGAATTTGGATGAGTTTCTGCTCGAGCAGACATTCAGAGAAAAACCAGCTCAAGCAAAATGCCATAACATGGAATAATTTTTTCTGTCTGCCTGTCTCATAGCTCATGCCAGGCTGACATTGATGAGCTATGTGGCTTTCTGTCCTGTTTACTGCATGTTCATACATCACTTAACACTGTGAGGAGTAAATGTCTAATTACTTTGGTACTGTAGGATGAATGAGTAATAAAAACTTCATCTTCAGTTATCACTTGAAAGTGACTCTCAAACTTCCTGGGCTGAAAGCACAGAACTACACATAAGACACTCAGCTACCAACTCCATTAGAGCTGGCATGGGCTGCACAGGTTTTAACTGTGATGAAAGTATCACAGAAAAAAACCTTAAGGAACTTAACATTTAAGTTAAAATTCACATCATAGAACAGCCCAGGGTGGGAGAGGCCTCAGAAGATCATCTGGTCCAACTTTTCATAGCAACAGGAGCCAAGAGGAGATTGTCTCACCCCCTGTCCAGTCTCACCTTGAAAACACCCAGCAGTGGGGAAGTTCTTCCAGCCAAAGGTTGTTAACCATAAAAAATACAATTCTGCTCTCATCTTTATGAAACTTTTTTTCTGTGCAACTTGTTTCTGCTGTCCCTTTTTCAAGTACTGGAATGCTGCAGTGAGGTTTCCCCTGAACCTACTTCTCTCCTGGGAGAAAAGACCTAACTCCTTCAGTCTTCTCTAGCCCTTTGATCATCAACATTATGCTCTCTGTAAAGAAATCAGGTCTACATTTTTGCACGTGGGTATGCATTGCTAATTTCAGGGGAGGTCAGAAGAGTTCTTGTCCCTGAGAAGAGCACCATTAAAACCATATTAAAGCATTGAAAACTCGATTCTGTTCTTTCTTTGACTTTGTTCACTACTCAGCAAAATGCCTTCTTGTTAATTATCGACTTCATCATCGAGGGACAGTTTAATCACAAGACTGTCTGCAGTTCAGGCTATCACAGCAGTACTAGCAGGGAATTTTGCACTGCACATAATTGGCCAGGTAATTAGAATACAAATCCTTAATTGCTCAGTTACCAAACGCAAATGGTGCAGCACGCAGTGCTTGACTGGCAGAGGACTTGGGGGAACCAAGACAGCTGCCAAGTGCCAGCTTTTCCTCTTTCACAGCAGAGCACAGCAAACAGCACGGGTGGCTTACTGAGCCCTGTTCTCCTGTGGGATGTGGGAAGGCTCTTCATTTTGTGAAAAGAAACGTGTAAAAAGAAATTCAACAAAGACACTCTATTTCAGGACATCCAAATCTACTAGAAAATAAAACCATTAAACCAGAACTTTTGAAAGGCAGAGGAAACTCAGCATCCTGTCAACAATGGCAAGTCAGAGCCCATGTACTGGTATGAAACAGCACTGCTGCCCAAACTGACAGCTCTCTGGTGTGGCACAGGCTGGGAACTCAGTAGAGGATCTGTATGGTCTGAGCTACAGAGATTTTCAGCTCATCATACTATAAATGGATGGGTGCAGTATCAGCCTGCCCTAATATCTGTGTTATGGATAATTCAGAAGTTACCACTGTTGGTACATTACAGCAAGGTGTACACATAACAATAACACCAGTTCTTCCATTTGCCAATGGACGACGTGAAGTGCTACATCAAAAATAGCTAGATCACCAGCCCCTTTCACTGGAAGGCTAAATCACAGCTCTGATATCTCATTATCTCTGTCTTATTTCCATGCTAAAGCATTTCTGGCCTGTATTTATTTGTTCACATGTTCCTTGGTCAGCACTTTCTCCTCCTTCAGCTAGAATTCCAACACTTTCCTTTTTTTCTTCAAATATATTTATAAACATCAGCATCTACTTCTCACATCAGTAGACTGAAAAGAGTTATTTTGTAATTTCACCTGTTGTGGCAAGACCCATTCTAGGTGCTCTTTTCTACACCTATTCCCATTTTACATTTCATTTATCTCAAACAGAGCAAGACTAGTATGCAGCACTCTACATTACCTCTGTTACAGTTTTATGCAATGGCAATAGAATATTCTTCTCTCCTCCAGAAAAATCTTCACCAGCCTCATACCTGACTGCTGTGGCAATTAAAAGACACACTGAACTCTCTTACAGATTCCACTTATAGCCAGTAATCCCTGCTTGGAACACAAATTCTTACTCAGCTCCACATAGAAGATTTTTCATTTTCTGCTACAGTTATTGCCTCCAGGATTCCAGTCCTAAAGGCATCACATTCTTCCTTTATTCCACTATTATATTAGCAATGCCTTTCAAACCCATGCGGCCACATTTATTCCACTGCCTCTGTGCTTCCTCCACTGTCTAGAGGCAATGACTCATAAATTCTTGTATTGGTTAGTCCAACAATCCTATGCCTTTCTCACTGCTCCTCCTTCATGAGTTTCTCTCTTCAGCTTGTGAGAAATCCACAGTAGCCCACACAGGCTTTCCAAAGGCAACCACAATTTGTTTGTATAGGAAGAAGACAAGACATCTCCAATCATAGAATAGAACTGATAAAAATTATCTGGTTTTTAAAAAGAAAGCTAATTTAGGGCATTTGCTATTTGTTCATGTTCCTAAATTAAACCTTTCTTAAAGGAATAAAAATAACAACGTGAAATTCTTTAGCAGACAAACCCTTAAAGAAAGCTGCTTTCTGGGTGAGAACAAAGGAAAATTTTACAAGAAGCATCTAATTCAATTGCTTCTTGCCTTAGTGCCCTGGTTATGTTAAACCTACACAATATGATTCTCATTGAAGGAGTAATCACGAGCCAGACAATCATTAGGCAAACTCAATAATGTTTATATTATTCAGATATAATCAGAACCTGCTCGTTCTTATAATTGTAAGGTGTTTGAAAAGCAGTGTTTATAGCAGGGGGCTTAGCACCCCCTTCTTCTATTGCAAGACACAGAAGTTAAAATCCTGGACTCTCCATTTCTTTGTAAATTTGATTCAACATAACACACTTTGGTGCAGTCAAGGAAACCCAGCAGTAAACACATCTTTGTATCATTACTTAACTAAGTGTGGTTCAAGAATGTTCTCATTAGCTTGAAAGAGTTATGAAAATACATCATATTTTAAGATTTCTAAAACCCTTACCTTCAGTCTTTGTACTTAATAAAAAAAAAAAAATTCCAGATTTAAAAAAAAATTCATTTTAACTGGAATCTAATATACTATAATCTCAACCTCAAAAAACTCAATATTTCTTCCAATTCTTTTTCTACTTTCAGAAATAAGCCACATGCTACTCCCAGTCTAAATATATGTCCATTCTTCCCTCAAGGACAAATTTCTAAGACACTCTTCCTACTTTTGAAGTACTTGGCCTGCATAAAAAAACCCCTGTGATGTAAAAAATTGTACCTATTTCACTGGGTATTTTATACTTTGCAAAGTTACCATCTCTTCTTTTTTTTGCTACAGCTAAGAAGTCATATCAGCAGGATAAACTAACATAATTTATTGTTAATCCCCAACCCTCCAGTCTTTACTGACTCTGGCATGTTCTATTAAACTTCTTCCTCATTGTAATATGATTTCAATTCAGTGACTAAATCTATTTATTTTTAATTAAGACTCTCCACTAGACAAGGCAAATGCTAGTCAACCCATGGCCTGTATCATGGTCCTGAGTCAAGAGAAGGGGAAATAAGAAATAGAAGTTAAATCCAGAAATCAGTTTGGATTTAACTCTTTTCTAAAATCATTGCAGCAAGACCACTCTTAATGCATTTAGCAACAATTAATTCTCAAAGCCAAAACAGCTGCACACTGCTGATGCTCTCCAGATGCAAGGTAAGGAATTAAATCATGGGATAATTCAATTGGAAAATTGCTTGTAATTATGGAGAATGCAGCGTCTGCTTGACTCCTCGTGGTGATTGGTAGTTGCTTTAAGAATAGTGAGGTAGTCTGTGCAATGCATGGCGAATACAAATAAGTAGCTGTGTTATGAGAAGTCTCATTTAGTTGCATAAAGATATGGCTTTAACATGATTAAAACTGTATTTGCTGACATTAATGATAATCCATTTTCACTGTCCCATTACTGCCAACAGCCCACAGTTGCACACAGAACAGCAATATTCCCTGATAGCACCTTCCCTCTGAAGGAACTCTGAGTACTTTGTGAACATGCAGAGCAGGGTCCTACTTTAAACAAGGACCCAAGTATGCTGGCACATCTCACCTCATTTAAAATACGTGCATGCAAACAGCCTTGGGCTAAGACAACTGCTGGAAACAAAGAATGATGCTCCTTCACTTCAAATATTAAAATTCTCAGTAGTAACAGAGGAGAAGGCTGCCATAAGGTCTAGTCAGAGACCCTCTAGTACTGACAGCAGGGGAAAACCCAAAGGAAACTGGTCTTTTGGACTGGCAGCTACCAGTGGTGAGAAAGAGCTATCTTATCTCTAAACTAAGCACATGTATTCTGAAAATAACAGGATGATGCACAGTTTTGCCATCTTTTGTAGAAAAATTTTACCAGAACTGATCCTAATTAGCATTACAACATGTGACAGAGTCTGCTCACTATTTTAAAGCTGGCAAACTGAAAGATGAAATGGCTGCTGTGTGTGATCACGTTCCTACAGAGTTAGTGACTGAATGGGAAAAACACCTAGAAACTGAATTTCTGTTTCATGGTTTAACCATTAAAACACACAGCTCTCAGTGTATAAAAACTTCAGGTATGGTAGCAGTGGTTATTATGAGTTTACATTAACTCCACTTTAGCTACTGAAAGGTTAGCCTGATTTTTTTTTTTCTTTCCTTTTAACTTTAAAAAGCTTTAACAGAAAAACCATTAGGGAACAAGAGATCAATTATTTAAAAGTTGCTTCACAAATCAATCATCCAGAATCAAAGCCAAAGTTGTTATTTTTAGTAGTATTAACTACACAATAATTAAAATTGATTACAAAGTCACAACCCCTCATTAAGTTGCTGTCAGTTGAGGGAAAAATTCCTCAAAAGCAATTTTTTTCTTTAAAGTGATTGTAAAAAGATTCCCATCAATTAAAGAGACATCTGGTAATATGGAAAAGGTGATAAATTATCTCATTTTCTCAGTGCTAGTACTTTGTAGACCAAAGGTAGTGCAAAAGAGAATTTTTTATGGAATTGTCTTGTCCTGAAAAGGAGAACAAACAGCCTTGTGTGGGGCCACACAGCCTCAGTCCTGCAGAGACAAGCCTTGCAAATCTAACCAAGACTTTGAGCAAATTCTGTATTTGGGTAGTCATAAGAAATAAAGAAGTTCCTTGCATGTTTTATTGCAGCAAAACCACCAGAAAATAAAAAACCAAGCTAAAAGAGCTGTTGCTATGCTTGCTATCATACCTGCAGCAAGGCTTCCAGTGACACAATGCACATTTGTATCACTTTGTGACAGTGTCAGGCTTTAAAAGCTATCCCAGACTTTGGCCTGACTATAAGAAATTGGGAGCATCTTCAGCAATTTCATGAACAAGCTTATTAAAAATCTGGGCTGGGAAAATGCCACTTCCTGAAGTCTCTACCCCTTCATCCAGCAAATCCCAATGATACCTTCAAAGGACATGATAACAATCAGAGGAGGGGAACAGAGCAGCCTTTTAGAAAACTTTTAAAAAAAAAAAAAAAATCAGGAAAAAACAAAAATCCCCTGGCAAAACACAGCCCACACACAAATAAACAAGAGGCTTTAATTACATTTGGGAGTGAAAGAGGCTAATCTGCAGTTCACTCAAGTTTCTGCAGTTTGTGTTACCAATAGTTTTAGCAACAAGGAATTGTTCAGTAACTCGGTCTCATTTTTTAGAAGTTTAGCTTGCTGGTAAAAGTAGTATACTAAGCAACCAACAAATCTGTTAATTTTTGTAAGTTGTTTAGGTCACTGCTGATGCAATGCCCATTACCAGCTTTGCACTCAGGGTCAGTTTTGGTTCCCCACCCTCTTCAAGAGTTAATGGATGTAACATTGACTGAGGCACAGGGCAATCAATTTTTTGCTGTAATGAAGTACATTTCACCTGCCCACCCACAAAGCACTCTGAAATGTATTATTTCATTCACATAAAATAAAAAAACCTCAAAACAGTAGAGAGCGGTAAAGGGCATTGTCTCTAATGTGCCTCTTTTCCACACAGCCAATTCCTGTCTCTTAATTCAGGGACATCCCAACCAAACTCCTCCATGCAAAAAAGCTCTCTCCCCAAGGTAAGCAGTGCTTTACACCTGAGTGAGGTCCCTCAGCTGTTTGGAGCTCAGTTATTTCAATTACACTTTGTCACTCACTCTGTAATGACAGTACAGCTCAAAAATCACTCAAGCACTGACACTACTCCAGCATATTCTTAAGGCTGCCCTTACCTGTCCAGACAGACACCTTCCCCTGTAAATCAGTGGAAAGAAATGGATGCACTCAGCTTCAGACAACACTCACCTATTACACAAACATTCATCTAAGCACATAAGCAAATGCACAATACCAATACTATTTGAAGCATATTAGCTCTGACATGATTTTGCAAGGGTGTTTCTCCTCACTGCAACTGAACACTGATTCCCAACATTTCACCTGCAGTGAAACCCTTAGTTATGGCAAAAGGCCACTGTACAACAGAACAGGAGGCATAGTGTGGATGGAAGCCAGCATTCAGTTTCTAAATAGTCAGCATTTTAACTTCTAGTTCTTGAGTATTCTTTAATTTTAAGGCAAATGGGAATAATACTGCTGAATCCAAGCACATCAAATATTCCAGAATTCTCCATATTCAGTTCAGCCTGACAGATAACAAGAATCACTTATTGGACAGCAAACACCTGCCATTAACCACCTGTTTTGCAAGGTTACCACAGAGAGAACTGCCTAAAGCAAGTCAAGCACCAACCCTGAAAAGGCCTGGAGTACATTTTAATCATCCTTTGCTTCAAAGCCATTACAATTATCACTGGATTTTTTAGGTTTTTTTCAGTGTAACCAGGATCCAGATTTTCTATCCTCTAATTAGGTGATCAAATCCTTCAAAGATAAAAACTTCTTCCACCCCTTATTCACCCTTCTCCACTGACAGATAAGACAACTGTAAAACATATGCTACACTGGTAGCCATACTTAAATTAATGCTCTTAAAGAAACTTGCTATTAAAAATGTTGATTGTTGCTTTTCACTCAGCTGTTGCCACCAATTGCAAATGGCCTGGCAACTTTAGTAAGAAGTTGGTTTTAGAACCTATTCTTTCTTAACAGATATCTCTTTGTCTTTGTTGGTCATTGAGAAGGTCATTACTTTGGATGTAAGCCACAGTTTCTGAATTAAGTTATACAACATTTTGTAATACCCTCTCATATTCTTGCTTTTTACCCTTAATTAATGATAAAACAAAGATTAACTATGCAAGCTATTAGTTCCTCAGAAATCATAATTTGTTAATAACATGATAACACTGAATATATTGTCCTTAGACATCTGGATAACTAAACCAATGACTACAAAATTAAAACAGCTTTCCCTACTGTGCAATTGGGCACTGAAGCCACCAGAACAATCTTCTTCCCCAATCTGAGAAAGTTCAGTTTGTAAAATTCAAGGTGTGTGTCACAGCAAACTTTCATCTCTAATGAAGGGCCCTCACTGACATGCAGAATCAACTCAAGCAGGATACCCTGCCCTGTAGTCTGTGGAACTGGCTGGGATAAATAGTGGTTTAGCCTCGATAACCTATGCAGGAGGCATCAGCCTGACACCATGGGAAGCAGGATACTGAGAGGGAGACATCTGGTCAGGTTATGGTGACAAGAGGGAATCCATGGGAGTTGGCAGGTTAATGGAGTTATCCTATAAGAGGTCATGTTTCTGGTTTTTGTGCTCAGCTGGTTCAGGACCTGTCACATAGAAGGTTGTGCTGGTGATGGGACCCCTGCCCTCAGATACCCCTATAGATTGTTACGTTCAAAACACCCCCGGGTCTTTGGCTCTTGCCTCTTAGTCTGTGTGGTTTCTACTTTTGTTATTTTATCCAGTAAAGTTCTTTATTCTTTTGGCAACTCCATCATTCCCTCCCATCCCTCTATTTTTGCCATGCTCCCCCTGGCTGGACCAGGCTAGAGGTCCCAGCAAACCAGACTGCAAAGTAGTCTGAAAAGCTCTTATTTTTTAGATCAGTCAAATACAGAACAACCTCTGTCTCCTTCTCAAATTCTTTCACACCTTCAGGAAAAACAGAGAGAGTGGAATTACACCTGCATCCTAATGTTGTTTTAACATGGGCTTTTTGTTTCTTCCATGCTCTGAATAAATACCTTGAAAACAGAACATCCTTGAACCTTCTGTTCAAAATCAATACTGGAGCTCTGCAGCTTGGGTTTTTCTCTGATAAACAAACCTACTGCAACAGGTGAAAAGGAGTTGTGATCTAACCTTTATTATGCTGTTTAAGTGCCTTCCAAAGTTCTAAATTACTGCCAGAGATCTGTGGTACACAGCAAAATGCTTCCCTTCAGTGCCTGACCTTTCCACTTCCCCACTGGAGGCACAGGAAAGCAGCAACATGTCCTCCACTAAAGGCAACACACAAAGTGAATTATTGTAGTTCAGTCCTTCATCAAGTATATCCTTTCAACACAGGCAATGGCAAGTAACAAATCTTCTGCTTCTGCTGTTTGAACATATTGTCAAATGTAGAGAAATCTACCCATCACCTTTTTTACTCATGTTTACATGAGATAATTTAGAAAGACAGCCTCTCCCAGAAGAGTGGTTAGATCTTCTCACAGACATAGAATAGAAAAAAAAGAGAAAAGAAGCAGAACAATAGCTAAAAACCCACTATTACATTTCTTAAATTCATAAGGAAGTGTCACTTAGAAGTAAGTGGTCCTCATTTCTCTCATCTCTATTGTGACACTGAAGCATTCAACTAACAAAGCTGGCTTTCATTGGACTTTATAACTGATAGGAACCATTAATGTGAATTATAAATGATTTTTTTTAAATGCAGTATTTTAATTTTAACAAAAGATAGTGACTTGTATTTAACTTTTATAAAATCCAGTTTAGTTGGGGAAGGTGAAAGATGAAGGGTAAGCATTTCCAAACTGCATGCATTTGATAAATGAGAAAGCCTGAGCTACTGAGACTAAAGGGACTCACAGGGACTTAGAGGAAGAGATTTCCTTACCATGAGCGGGACACACAATTTAATTTATTGCACAGAAAGGAACTGTTGTTCAACAGGAACAGGGTCTAGCATTGGAGGTCCCAAATCAGCAAGGAGATACTGTGGTATGTTGCCCAGCAGAGTTACAACAGAACACAGAGGGCCATGTTCTATTGCTCCTCTCAGCTCACAGTCCCTGGCACAGCCTGTCTGAAGAGTGAAAGAATATCTAGGGAAGTTCAGCCATCAGTTTTCTTCCCTCTCCTGCTCTCCCAGTATGGCCATTCTCATCTTCATGCATTATACCATCTGTTTGATCACTGCTCTCAAAACAAGCAAACAAAGAAAACAGATGAAACTTCAGGGATAGCTTCTAGCTCATAATTAAAAGGATGATAATTCATTAAAATCTAGGCAAGTTGCTTGAGGCCCCCAAAACAGGCATTGCATGATATTATGAAATTTATTTTTTAAAGACAGAAAACAGAATCCTCATTCAATATCTTGCCTTGAACTCTCCAACCTTCTTTGGTTATTTTGAGTGGGATAAAATAAGCATGCTGAGTGTAAGCTACTATATGAGAAAACATCTAAGCCCACCCACTTCAAGGTAAAGGTAAACAAAACTACTTCAGTGAGCTTTAATATTAACAATTTCTGTAAGATTTAACCTCTGAAGGCACAGCTAGGGGAATATTTCTTGCAACACCTCTGAATTAGCACATGTAATTGTGAGAAAAATGAGATATTACAAAGCATTGGTATCAACACATCCTTTACAGAATCACATCTAAACAACTTTGAATTAATCAGAAAACCAAGGACAGAAAATTAAAAATCAATCCTCTCTTCACTCAAATTCACCAAAATGGTTAAACTTCACTTGGGTTATCTTCATCCATGCTAAGATCCTGACTGAATCATGGTATTTTCCCTACCACAATTCTAGATTAACAATTTCTTATCTCTGATTAATTAGCTGGACCTTGTTCTTGGCAAGAGTCACAGCAGTAAAACCTCTTAGCTTTTAAAGTTCTGTGACTCTCTTTTAATGTATTCACCCAAGCAGAGGTGTGTAAGATATGTACTGTAATAGAACATTGAGGAGAAGAATAACAGCAAAAATACTTCAGTTCTTGTCAATTTGATGATGTTTTTTAACATAATCTCACAGAAGAGTTGTATAGAAAATCCCACACGATAACATCTATTCACTACCAGTGGAGCAAGCCAACTTCATGAAGAAAACACTGGGGACCAACAGGCTCCAACAATTGTTTGTAGTGGTTAAGGTGCAAGGGACACAAGTTTGGCACAGCAGGGAACACAACTCACCTCTCTGACAACAGGGAGAAACCCTTCTCCCAACTCCTCAAAGCCATACAAAGTGCCTTATTTAGTAGAGCATTCTCAGAGCCTCCTAGGTGAAGTGCTGGAGAGGCACAGGTTATTTGGCAATGAACATAGTTAGACCATGCTTGGTTAGGATCACCAAAATGCAGCCAAGGAGCTGCCAGGCTCACAGGGTCTTGCTGACACTTCTTTACCATACATTGTATTTTTGTGTACAGACCCGTATTTGTGAGCTGTCATTGGCATGGGAAAAAAAATACACAAGAAAATAGAAGAAGCAGGTAGGCTAGAAAGAAATCAAAACTACCAGACAACTTATTTATCCATTGAAGACTTTTTTGTGCAAATGTGAGTTTTCCATGCTTAAGAAGTTCAGTTTTAAAAACCCTCTGAACGAAACATGTGCATGGACATACACAAGCATTTCATGATAAAGGACCTTGCCACTACACTACAGAGGGAACAAAATTATCTATGTGTGTTAATCCAGTAGTCTTTTCCTATAAAAAGGTCAAACACAGCCAAGAGCAGGACACACTTCCCTCCAGCTGTCCTTTTAATATGCCTCTCATCTTGCCAAGGAGAACCTGTCATTAGGAGTGAGAAAGAGACCATTTTACAACCCATTTATTCTTCATTGTCTCTGCCTTTTCTGGATATACTTGTTGGAGTATATTAGTCACAGGTATGCAGCAAGCCATTAGAGCATACTAACATCTGATGCACACTGAAATTAATTTTTCTTCTTCAGCCTGGGAACAGACTGCTGGATGTTACATACAAGTCTTTGCTGAATTAAGGAGTGAACAAACAAGATTTCTAAAATCAACAAACCCACGTGCTTATCCACAGTCTCTATAAATACATACCTACTCTATAAACAAACACACTGTCCTACAGTGAGACAATCATTTACCTCTTTAGAGCAGGCTCATTAAAGGGAAATAATTTTGCAATAGCAAAGCATAAGTGTAGTCCTAATGAGAAAAGCAAGCTGCAAAATGCTAGGAACACCTGGCCCATTTTTTGTACTGACACAGCATGAGATGGAATCTGATCCTTATGAAAAGGCTTCTCCACAGCCCAGTGGACTCTGGAAGCAAGTTTGGTTTGCATTTAGTGTCTTAATGTTGCATAAATTCCTATGGGTATGTGTTGCAGCACTTGATACGTTTATGTTGCCAAACTGAGTCTCAAAATCTAAATCTCAGCTAGAACAGCCAGAACTATTCACAGTAAATAATATTTTTAATTCCAAACCCTCTCTTTGTATATACATAACTTGATAGTCCCCCCTACAAATCCATAAATCTCTCATTTGCAGTAAGACTGATGAGTAATTTTCAGTCTGTGTTACTTCCAGACCTCACTTAATTCTTCTACTATTTCACTTGTGGTATGTTGCTGATCCTTCAACTCACACACAACAATTAATTCCACTGAGTCACAGACTAAATCTTACAGAGGAAAATAACTAATATGAAACTGAATCCCACCTGAACTAAATGAAAGTACAAAAGTCCAGAAGTTCACAAATCTTCATGGGATACCTGCAGTTTATCTGAAGGCATATAAATAAGACTAGGGTGTCATCATATCATAGCAGTGATATTTTTAAGGACTATTCAGCCATCTGGATTGAACCAGGATGATCTACATTCTTCTCCAGCATTAGAGAGAGGGATGCAATAAACATTCAGGTCTGCAAGTTTTATGCCAAATTTTGTGACAGATTCAAAACCATTTTTTTTTTTTCAGATAGAAATTCTCCTGAGAAAACAATTCTTGGTTTGTTGTTTCTTTTTCCAGGCCTAAGGTGTCCGGATCTCAAACTCCATGTAACGATTTACTAAATAAGAAATAGCTCTGATAGCTTGTTCAAAAGACACATAAGCTGGATCAATTCTACGAGATCAAGGCATATCCTCAAACCAGTATAAGAATTAATGTAAAGGGAAAACTTTTGTCTGTTGAGTGTGAGCCCAGCTACTCTCCAGTAGCTCCAGTAAGGAGCTACTCTCCTTACTCTTTATTCTTTCCCCTGGTAAATAGCCTTTTTTTTTTTTTTTTTTTTTTTTTTTTTTTGGTGTGGAATTTTAAGTGATACAAGTACTTTTTCTGCTTGAGTTTTACATGAAAAATAACTTATCACCTACTTATTTCTTGCAAGCCCACACTGATTTATACTCGACTGTTTTGTTAATAAAGTGATAATCTGAAACAAAATATTATTTATTATCTTTTATTATCCACCTCATTCTTCTTTGTCTTAGGAATCATAAATTAAAGTCAACAGCCATTTTATGATCCTGCAGTTCATTATCTTCCATTTGCTAATATGCTTAGTGCCTTAGCCTTGCTCCATTTCTTTAGTAATAATTACAAAAATTAAAATCACATTAACACAATATGCAGATACTTCTTGTTTTAGAACTTACATAAGAGCTTTTCAACTAATCAGTGGCTGGTTAGGGCCACTATCCTCATTCATCTCCCAGTTCCCCTGTCATCCTTCATGAAAGTTTAATCTACATTTTCCATTAAGAAATTATCTCAACTGGTGTTCACATTTGCACAGGGTGGCTTATTACTTTTTTGATTTTTATTTGGAGTGGTGGTCATACCTCCACAACTTATCTCTTCATCTGAATTTTTTATCAAGCAGCTGCATATCTTCCTGTTCCTGAAATCTTCAAATCACAGAAGCAGAAATTCACTTACTTGATCTAGAATCACAAGATTTAAAAGAGGAGGAGGAAACCCACTTGCATAACCATAGTCAGGAGCAGTCAAGACTCTAATCCTTCCCATTTAGAATTGCATTTGTGGTTAGAAACAGATCACCTGATATTTGATCAGACCGGGGCTCAGTTTGCATGCAGTTGTTTTTGGTCCAGCTGCTACTGGTCCTGCCTCCTTAAATAGAAAGGATTAACTTTGTAGTAGTGGTTCTCTCTCTTCCTTGTAAGTTTGACTCAGAATGAAGCCCCAACTGTGGTCTCAGATCAGGGACCACAATTACTGCCTGCCAAAGTCCCTGGGCAACACAGCATTGCAGGAAGCTGAGCCAGTGCTTCTCTGGAGGAGGGAAAATACCAGCACTGCAATAAGCTAACAGGAGAGGCAAATTCTGAAAAGTTCTACTTGCTGATGACTCTTAAACCATCCCTGATGGATGTCAAACATAGCACAGAAAACTCTGGGCTTGACTCAAGAGTTGAGAGGCATAGAATTTATGGATGGTTTGACCCATTTCAGGTTTATCAGAGAGGCAGATGGCTCTTACCTTGAGCATGACAAAAACATACATCCACACAGCTGAAAGTGCAACTTCCTCGGCCTACAAATTCCTTCCTTCTAACCACAGACTGGGTTGTCTCACCTGCCTCCTTAGGAAATACTGCCACACTTGCAAGATCTCCAGTTCCTCATGTTTCATTACAATAGACTGCAGTGCATTTGCTGGTATAATATATTATGAAGGGTCATGAATAATTAAAAATTAATCACACTTGTCAAAATAAATAAATGCAGTCAGTGATGCAGAATGCTTGAATTTTTTATAGCATCTTTTTGCTTATTCATGAATTAAAAGAAGGCTAGTAATCCACAATGGATTGCCTACTCATTACAGCATGTATTGGCCCAATTGAGATCCCAACAGTGGAGGTTTTCCTGTCAGTCTTTAGCACATCAATGAAATTTTAACCTTAAATCTCTGGCCCTGCAGAAAGTTATGTAAGTTAGACTTGAAAATGTGACTAACTCCAGCAGATCTTCAGGGGCCTAGCTGGCAGACACCAGTGATTCTCTCCCTCACTAGTCTGCTTAAACATGGGGGGAGTGGAGGAGAGTGGAAGCATTTTAGCACGCACTTAAAAAATCGAAACCTTGATAGGCTCCCTAACCAATATTTCTATAGGCAAACATTCCTGCAGTCCTTCCTACCAAATACTTGATATTTTTGCATAGTTTGATAGCATTCCCAAGGCTTTAGCAGAAGAGAAAATAATAGCAAATGTTTAAATAGCAACTGTTCTCTGACTCTCTGAATTGGTCTAAAACATTTCTACCATTTTTCAAAGGGAACCTAAGCCTGGGCTGGGAGGTGAACAAGGAACACACCACCACACCAACCCTCTCAGACCAAAGATACATTAACTTTAAACATTTGGCTCTGAGAACAGACAGCTGGAAATAGAAAATGAAAAAAGAATGCATGAACAGGGAAAGCAAACAGTTGTCCCTCATCACCCCTGGCCTTCAGGGACTCGTCACACAAGGACTTTCTGGAGCAGAGAAAAGATTTTATAGAGAATTTAGTAGCTGAAACTATTTCTATTCCCTGCACATATCCTGTAAATTTGCACACCCACAAAAGGTTCAAGCTACAGCAATACCCTGGGAAAAAGGTTCCAGTTTCAGTGTTTGTTAAATACTGAGGGATCTCCTTTTGTTTCACCTGACATCTAATAATTTTGCTTGATGCTGTTCAATACTGTATTAGAAGAAATATCAAATATTCCTTCTGTACTCATCCTTTCAGGCTTTACAAACCCTTGGGAGTTTATAAGCCTTTATACATATTTTATAAATTTCTGATTTCTATACAGCCCTGCATGTATTCCTTTAGATGCCTCTTGCAGGCAGGGTAGCCCTAGTCAATTTAAGTGTTCCTAGAAGACAGCCATTACATACTTTATCATCTTTGTTTCTATTCTTTTAAAAACTTTCCCAGCTGTACTAAGAGTTTTGATGCATGGGATCTAGAACGGAAGACTGAGTTCTACATACAGCTGCCCCATACATTTACACTACAGCACACTGTTCCTATTTTCCACTCCCTTCCCAGTAAGCCCCCAAATCACATTTATTTTGTGACTGCTACTGAGGCGATGCTTTCACAGCTCTATTCTTACCCTTAAGTCAGCTTAAGTGACAGAAACCAGCTCAGAATCTGTCTGCATATATCCCAAGCTCTGATTGTGTCTCCCACCACCC
Source organism: Muscicapa striata striata (assembly GCA_030060385.1). Lineage (NCBI taxonomy): Eukaryota > Metazoa > Chordata > Aves > Passeriformes > Muscicapidae > Muscicapa > Muscicapa striata. The sequence continues at coordinate 269,138 of JAREIS010000084.1, forward strand.
CAATTCAAATAACCTGCACTAAATTTCACCTGCCACTATTAGCTGGTTAAGCATCCCTTTTCAATTCCTTGCAAACTAGACCTTCAATCTTTTACCCTGAATAATTTAATATCAAACTCTGCCACCTCACCATCTATTCCCATCCAGAAGATCAGTGATTTGTGTGACACTACATGCTGAACATGCCAAGTGAGTGGATTGCTCAGCTGTGACTGCAACCAGATGCTGAGACACCAGGAGTTAGCTCTTCCTCTAGGAGGCTTAATTCACGCTGACTTCTGATTTCTTGACACTGAGCTGTATCATGCTGCTGGGACAGGAGCAAAAATACAGAAATTCTTCCAATGTGTCTCTTTGGGAGATCTACCAATTATTTTCTACTGAACGTTTTACAGAAACTCATGTGTAGTCTAATGAATCATACCAGAGGCATTTGTCTCTATCAATGTCTTGCCATGACTTGATAACCAAGTGACAAGGATGAGCTAAACCATCCCAAAATCTAGTTAAGCTATCTGTTTATCTCTGTGCATTACTGTCTGCAAAGGAGATGAAATGAGATTGAGATAATTGCAAGTACAATTTGCAGGAAACAGTGGGGGTTGGAACTACTGTGCTTAATTATTTCAGATTGAAACAGACCACACAACTATCTGTGCCAAACAGCTGTAATTAAAGTGATTTAAAATAGAGAGATGCTAGCTCCAAGTGTTGATTTTCAAATGAGTCTTTATACACGCAAGAGTTACAGTCATCGATGAGTTGCAGACCTACTATGTACTGAGAAAAAATTACCACTATGTCCAACATGCCTGGTAATTTAAAAAAAACAAGCCCACACATACACAAGCAAATAAACCACGCAAAATAATCCACCCTAATGCCCCACAAATCTACATCCACTCAATCAATTTGACACTGGTTACATGCCACTCAGAATAGAAGAAAATAACAGAACATAACATTCAGCCTAAATTGCCTATATTACAGATGAGAACCCCCAACTTTTGGGCTTAGAAATAGAATTTTAGCCCAACAGGCAATTGGAAATCATCAACCAATACCATCTTTGGTTTTGGGCTGCAAGGCCAGCCTACAGTCTCTCTTTCTTCTGCTTTGATAGATATATAAAGCTGAGTTAGGCAAAGGTATAACTTTACTGAAAAGGATCCAAAAGAATCATACATTGACAACACGTAGCACCAGGGGGTCCTGGCCAGACTCTTCACCTAGAACAATATATTTACTTCCTTGTGGGCTTTCCCTATTTTTTTCCCCCACACCAGGAAAATGGCAGCTCTTCTTCCAAATTCAAATCAAGGTTTTAACTCCTAAATTTCAAGGGCAACCAGCTTACACTAGAATTTAAGAAAAAGAAGAACAAAGCAGAAATTCTGATTTACCTCAAACTTTCCCTGAACGGTACCTTTGTAGGAAGGAATTCAGTATGCGTGTGGATGTTCATTGATGCAGAAATTAGAAGATATTTGCATGCAGCACAAATGTGGTCCATCTGCTTTACACATGACACAGACCACACCAAAATGACTTGGTCTGCTGATGAATCAATGGGCCTTAAAAGTTAATTTATAATGGCTATCTGGGGAAAAGTACTATACTATTGGTATGGATGGGAAAATAGAATATGAATGAAAGCAGCACAGAAAATTTCCTCAATATTTGCCTGAACTTAAGAACTGTCACGAGCAGTCAGACTGCAGCTCTGCAAAATCAAATTCCAGTCTCCAGTGCTGCTGCCCAAGAGGAGAACCCTTTCACTTGCAGCCTTTGGTGTAAGAGGCTTCTTGACTCTAAACAGACTATTGAATTAAACATCCAGTGATGAATGTATTCTGCAAGAATTCATCTGATCTTTCTTTAAACTTATGCACACTTCTGGCCCCACAACATTAATTCATGTATTTTATTAGTACCATTTATTCAGGTACTACACAAAAAATGTCCCAGCTGGCTTGTTCTAAACCCAGAACCCACCAACTTCACAGCTGCTTTCCAAGGCTTTCAATCTGCTTTTTAAAGACCTTTAACCCTTGCCATTGGAGATTGAATAGTGAATCTTTGTCTCTTTAGTTTTCCTTATTATGGGAACTGCTCCATATCCCTTGAAATTTATGTTGTCCTTCCTGACACCTCTCTGTTTTCCTTGATAAAGTTTGTAGCTCTAACACCCCATTTTCATTTTTGTAGGTCCATTCTTATGAACACCACCTTCCAGAGAAAAGTTCCAAGCAGGTGTCACTAACAGCTGAAAGGATGTTAAGAATTTTTGTGCTTTCCCAGGATTAGAAGAGCACAAATATCTAAAAATCTTTTCACAACTTACAGTCTTAATGAAATATGCTGCAGTTCACAGATATGATCATTAAGCAGGACAAGGAATTCCAACAAACCACATTTTTTTCCAATAAAGGAAAAAAGTATGTTGCACCCTCATCTTTTGAGACCTCCTAGCTCTCTTTAGAGACAGGATCTTTTTTCTTATATTAAGGACAAAGCCATCTTTGTTTTTTTACCAAACAGAGAACCTAAGCCCTGGACAAAAGGATATTGCCTAAAATGGTCTGCAAACATACAAGTGATAAACAGGACCTAGAGCAAAGATAAGGCCAGACTCTTTCAAACATTGAATGACCTTAAACATGGGCACCATAGTACAGTTTTCACCCAAATAGCATCCATGCCATGGGCCAGCCCAATTCAGATTTTGCACAAGACTGTATTTGATACTTCACTTCCTAGGTATTTGATGGAGCTTGCCTTTAGGTGAAAGCAGTTCTCTCCTGTACAGAAGGACCCCCCCTTTTGTTTGTCATTTTGCTTTTTCATTCATTGTCTGTTGAAGCAAAGGGATTATAGCTTTAGCACTTCAGGAGGACTTGTTTGTTTGGGCTGGATTTTGGGTTTTTCTGTTGTGATTATTTTAGGGAGTGGAAGCAAGAGTGTTTTTATTTTAATACTAACCACTACTGATGGCATCAAACAGCTGTACTCCTCTTACCTTTGGGTGTGTTTTCAGAGTGATCTCTCTCCAGCCTGTCTGGGAGGTTTAGCTGTGAGATTTCCTCTGCATTCAGTCTGACCCAGGCGTTGTTGGGGGTTTCCTGATCTTTTGAGGTAAAAGAATACTCCAGCTCACAAGGAGATTCAAAGTTGCAGTCAAATACTGGAAAAAGAAAATGGACACAAAACACGCCAGGTTAATTAAATCTGGTGTCTTCTGTGCTCAAAGCTAGGTATAAATACATGTGCATGCACATTAATTTTATACTTCAGTAAGTTAGGGCTTGATTTTTTTCAGTAATGAGGTAAAAAGAAATGGGGAATTCCATAAAGAGACAGGGAAAAATGGACCTGAAATGGGCTGGGACAGGGAGGTTTATTATGGAGGCAGCAGCAAATCAAAAGGAATACCCAAGAGCCAGTAATTCCCCTTCAGGACAGGTCAAAGGGCAGCTCAAGCTAAATTGGGAAAAGGCATCATCTGGATTGAAAGGAAAATAGCTTAGTCAATGGATGAAATTGGACAGAAAGCCAATCTTTTCTGGGATGCTGCTTCAAATTCAAGCAGGACCATTAGAGTGCAAAGACTCCTAACATGATTCACACCCGTGTTACACCTCATTGAGCACAGGTCTCTACAAAGACAGTCATCTATCCTGGGCATATGGAATGTGCTCGAAGTCATAGGGACTGTACCCCAGGAGGTGACATTCTGACCCCGTTGTCTCTTTCCTGAGACAACAGAAGCAGCAGAAATCAGACTTGCTGCTGCACAATTTCAGCCTCCAGGCAGCACAGCCAGCAACTGCCTGCAACAGAGATTTCTCTTTTGAGATGTTTCTTGAGAGAAACCCATTACCCTGCTGGTACAACTATAATTCACTTCACAGTGTCCAGTTTACCATCACACCACAGCTCAAAATGCTTAACACAACATGCAGTGACAACCTGCAAGGATTTTACTTTTAATTGCCAAGATCATTACATTTTCTGGAATGCCCAGTATAATTTGCTTTTGTCACCACAGTCAGAGCTAAACACAATATTCAGTAAGAGAAAGAAATTATTTTAGAATTAACTCAGTGTTTCTGAGCAGGCTAGATCCATTTGAAAAAGTCAAGGAAAAAAGAATACAGCTGCTCCTTGGAGTACCCTGCATTGTCGTTCTGTCTTGGCATACTATGCAGGTGAAACAATCTGAATCAACATTAGTGAATTAGCTGATTTTTTTAAACCTCAATTACATTCTCTGTTGAACATCTAATTTCTTCTTTGTGGGCACAGATTTATGCAGTTCAGCCTATTCTCCTGGTGATAAAATATTTTCTAATCTGAAGGTTAATACTATTGCCCTCTTGCTACACTTTCCCCAGCTAATTTCCTTTTTTAACAGCAAGCTGGAAAGAACAGAGTCTTTTTTTTTCCAGTTTATATTTTATTTTCTTAACCAAGTGCTATATAATCCACTCAGTGTTTTAAATACTTCACAACACCAGGAAAATCATATAACATAAGGAGTTTATTTACACCACAAGCAGCAGTAACAAGGATTACACACATTTCCTTAAATCCAAATGCACAAGCCCCTACTCTCTTCAGGCCTCTAAGTCATCAATATAAATTTCATGATACATGAAGCACACTTCAATTTAGGCAGCAGGGAGCTGTGGATATATTCATGCAGTTTACTACTGCAATATCATATCCAAACCTCAGACCACTTATTTCTAGTCCCTTAGATGGTCTTAAAAACAAAAACCAAACCAAAAAAGTCAAATCCAAATCAAACATTTTTTTAACTCTATGAAGCATAAGGAGTCTGTTGAACTTTACACCTAAGCCCAGACAGAGAAAAGAGCAACCAAACACTCAGCTATAGTTTACAGAACATACATTATCTTTACTAGTCACAGGGAGCACCTTGAACAGTATGTGTTTTAAGGCACTGTCAAAAAAAATATGGAGGGGAGAAACACAGCTCATATAAGGATTTTTTTGATGGAACTCACTGGATGACAAATGGGAAAGCCCAGGCCAAGGACCACACATGGCAAGAACAATCATTTCAAATCAACTATTTCATTCCTTGTGCACTTCTCTTCCCGATCAATCTCATATTTTCTTCAGCTTTCCAGCAGTTGCTGCTTGCTTCCTCTCCCCTCCTGCCCAGCTGCTGGGAACAGAAGCCTTTGTGCTCCCTGACCCTCTTGACCCAAGCACAGAGGCCCTTCATGGATATCTCTCATTCTCCTCCTCCAGTCCCCCTGACTGCCTGATTGTGGTGCCACAAGCACTCAATAGCCAGCTCTGCTCCCCAGTCTGGTCACACTCTCCAGAATGCCCATCTCAAAAGAGAGCTATCAATCAGCTGTGGAGCCCTTAACACAGCAGGCCTCTGACCTACAACTGGTACAACTTAATTGGGGTATGTGATTAAATACCAGTCACAACCAGTGTTGTGACCCCTGCAGACAGCTAAAGCCTCTGCCTGAAGCAGGGAAAGCAAAGGAAGAAAAGGCAAGCAGCAGTGCCATTCCCTTCCCTTGCAATGAATGGCCTACAGAGAGTGGGCATGATCCAACATGCCTGCTGTGGTCACACTGGTTGTTCCTAGGAACAGAGGGACACTATTCTGCTCACCCATCCCACAGTTTCTGTGATTCAGTGGAAACACACTTGCAACTTTTACATTATTCAATAGTCCCCTCACATCACCAGAATATCAGTACTTTTATAAGCTCTTATTTAAATTAGTCCTGCATCAGACACAAATTTTGGTGTTATTATCCTATTCAGCACAAAGAAATGCTATCTGATGCAACACAGAAAAATCTGTGCAAACATCATCCAGCCTTCCAAGGCTAACATTAACTTCCTACCCTCAGGCTTTCCTTCTCTCACAATGTCCTTCGCTATCGACAATGTAATATACCTCATAAAAAAAGAATTATATACAATACTTTTTTTTTTTTTTTTGGACTGAGAAGCTGGTCTTGTTGTGTTAGCTATTACAAGACCACATAAGCCATACTTGCAAATACAAAACCCGCATAATACTTGAATTGCTGCCACAAATCACCTGCCATTTTTTACACCTCTGCATTAAAAAAAACAATGTTTCTCTTTCCTTTTTCACTTTTGTCTTAACATTTAAAGGCTACACCAAATTTATTGTTTTCTTACCCAGTTAAGCACAGAAAGCAGCAGCCATGTGCCTTTGGAAGCCGGATAAAGGCCATTCTGCCTTTTTTTTTTTTTTTTTTTTAAATGAAAAACTAAACACTGCAGGAAAGGCAATTGAAAGTAACACAACTTCTAGTGGTTATTTTTTTAAGCCCTAAACCAATATAAATTTACTAGATACAGAGCTTTTGGAATTGAATACTGTGCCTAGTCAGTAAAGTGGGGTGCTTTTTGTGACTTCAGATGATTTTCCAAAAGAGATGTCACAGAGATTTAAACAAAGTCCATGCATTTATGTCAGAGCTATATTGACACTACAGATCCTAAATGCTCTACAGGAGTTTGAGTTCCATATAGAGAAAGAATAGCAAAGTCTCTTCTTAAATAATAAATTTTAAAACCCCAAACCAAAACAAACAGCTATTTGTCCAACAATCTCTTTTATCTGCAACTGCTGGGCATGAGAGAGCAGAACAGATAATTCATTAGAAGTCTATTTCATAACCATTATGTCTTTAAAGAAGAAACAAAAGGGATGTTTATAATCAAAGTAAGATAATAATCTCTTTAAGAAAGGATGCAGATATAAAACAGCTCAGCTTTTGGTATGCAAAAAGACATAGAATATTAACCACAGATTGAAAAGCCAATTAAGCTACCATTCAATTAAAAAGACACTAGAATCTATGTATGTCTGATTATGTTAGAGTCTTGTGAGTGTTTCAATTTATTTATATTTTATCAACATACCTAACAACAATAATTTGTGTACAGATAACTAAAATATCTTGCAAGCACATCTGTTTCAATTAAACTGATTAGACTTTTCTAATAAACAAATGCCTTAAAATAGTAGTATAAGTAATGCATCAAAATACAGCAATCAGTGGGAAGTATTATTTTGCATTGCAGCAGGTCAAATTATGGATCATTCACTTTTGGGTCATCTTGGATCATTTGTGTAACCACATATCACAGAAACATACCTTATTTAGAACAAAAATAACCTAATATTGAGAAATAGATTAAAAACCCTCTTCTTGTTAAGAAACTACTCTGATTATCCTTTCTTCAACCATCAAACAAAAGATTAAGTTTATTGGTTCTAAACCACCTCTCCTTTCAATCACAAAAATCTTACCAGCAGGTTAATTTCCTCTTAGACTGCTCTTTTCTAGTTCTACACGTCTGACTTTTTAAAGTCCTTTTCTCTCCTGTCTGCTACAAATCACTCCTGCTCAATTACTCTCAGCTGGGCACACCTTGGAACGGGTGTGGTTGCTTTCTCACGGCTCTGCCACAGCCAAGGGAGCAGAGAGTTCTCTGTTCTCTCCCAGGATCAGCATAGTGAGGTACATCTTTGCTGGCACCTCATCAGCTTGCACATGACTAATTTATACAACATCTACAGACAAATGCACAATGTAAAGGTCACTCACACCGATCCAGTCAGGACCACAATCTCCCTCAAGAACTCTTTCAGCAGTAACAATGGCAGCAGCAGTGTAGAAACAGATAAAATATTCTTGCAGAGAATGTCTTTTTGCAATACAAATATTGACAGATATTCCTTGTGGAGGAGACATAATTTAAATTGTGTAGTAGAGATCTGCTCTGCTGAGTGAGCTTTGAGACCTCCATCAATACCTACTAACCTCTATTTTACTCATGTTATAAGGCCTGTAAGCTTTTAATTTATGACAGGGAAATGACAAATTGATTTTCCAGTTATTAATCCTAGTGACAGAGCCAGTTCCTAAAGCCTTCCCATTCCCTCTGAGCACAAAAGGGCACAGGGCATTCAATCTAAGGGTTTCAATTGCCTCATCAGGCCTTTCTGAATTTCTATTCACCAAACCAGGGTGCACATGTGGGGTGCACAAAGAAGCCTGCAGCAATAAGTATTTCTCCCTGAAAACAGAACATAAATTGGAGACACTGTGCTCCCTGACTGTCAGCTTACCCACCTGCTGAACACCAGGAGGACCCAAATAGGAGCTGGGTCCTTGGAAGGAAGCATTGCCCTAGTGGCACAAAGAAGAGGTGAAACATCTTGCAAATGAATTCCTGAGGCTATATTTTACCTTTGCAACTGGAGTTACTGCAGGAATTTAAAATAAGGGAATCTACCACAGGATGGAAGGGCACAGCAAAAAGGAAAAGGGAAAAGGTGTTGGCAGCCACACAAATTCAAGAGCAAAAAACAATTGCAGGGCTTAACTGCCCTGTTCCTGCTGAGCAAGCAAGTCTGAAGAGACAATTTCACCTCTTTCCTTCCATTGTCTAGCCCTGAGAAAGGGCAAACTGCACATTTTAAGGGATGCTTATGGCACGTGTCTCCCTGCCAGGCACTCTGGGTTGTACTTCCCTTAGCAAATGCCTGTGCCAACAATCACTGCCTGCTCCTCGGGCTGCTGCTGCAGGAGCTGACAAAGGTGAGAGCAGCAGCATGGCCTGACAGAGGACATGGGGAGCTGGGGAGGCACCTGAGGGGCCCCACAGCACTGCTCTGTTCAGCACAGCTTTGGGGTCCATCCCATCTGATGAACCTCAGCCACCTGCAAGTGCAGCAGTGAGATCAGCTGGGCACCAGGCCAGCTCCTCTCCCTGCCCTGAGACACAGCCTGTGCTCACCAGGGACCTCCTTTTAATTTCAAGCTACTTACCACAAGCTAGCTTATCACTCTCTGTGTCCTTCCTCCGCACCAGCAGGTCTCTGAGCACAATGCCCTGACCTTGAAATTACTGACAGGGCTGCTGCTGTACCCTCCCAGGGCTTTGAGGGCTCCTCAGAGCTCCTGCCTGCAAGGAAGAGTTCAGTGAGGCCAGTTTCTCCCCAGCACTCCAGTGGTGGCTGCTGGGCAGGGTCAAAGCAGGTAGTGCCAGCACTGCTCATCCCTTTGATGCTGTGTTGGGTTGATGTGGCCAGCAATGTGTATTCTATCACCATCTGTTAAAACTGGGTGGGGCAGTGATTCCATATCTCCCTGGCACACAGTATCTGCTAATGGGCCATCTTTAAGACAAGATGGGGCAATCACCTTTATCTTTTCCACAGCCCATCCTCCCTCCAGGAAGATATCATCTGCTGCTGGGCCATTCAGTCCCACTGTGTGACTGATAAAATTCCATCATCCCACTGGGAGATGCTCCAGCCAGGGGGAGGAGCCAAGCCTTTCCTAACTAGATAAAAACTGAGATTTTGGACAGCAAGTTACCTTCTTTCCACTGGATTCTAGAGAAGCTGGACCTTTCCACATCATCCCTGGACTTTTGGAGGAAGGCTGCACCCTTCTACAGGTGCATTGCTTCAGCTGAACCACATCTGCCACTGCAGGAGGATGCAGCCACCATTTAATGGGACTGCTACCAACACCCTGACTGACTGACAGGGTGTCAGGTTGTATTCTGACTCTGTCAGGGTTGGGATTGTTCTTTGTAATACTGTATTTCTATTTTAATTTTCCCAGTAAAGAACTGTTATTCCTAATTCCCATATCTTTGCCTGAGAGCCCCTTAATTTCAAAATTATAATAATTAGGAGGGAGGGGGTTTACATTCTCCATTTCAAAGAGAAGCCTCTGCCTTTATTGCAGGCACCTGCCCTTCAAACTAAGACAGAAGGAAAACCACTTGGGTTTCCTCTGGAAGGGGCTTTAAGGTTAGACTGCATTCTGGAGAAAAACCTTTAGAGGAGCAACACCTCAGGGAATATCCCAGCAACATCTTGGGTAGGGTGCCTGGGCCTGGATTCCAAGAGCAAGCTGCCTTTCTTCCTGTGGAGCCCAGAGCTCTCCTCCTGCCAAATGCATTTAAATTAATTCTTTGGGGAGTGAGCCACGATGGATGGGCCACTGCTTAGAGAAAACAGCAATAATGCAGCTATTCATTTATTTGTTAAGAGAATCATAAAAATGACAGCATCTACTTTATATCCACCCAGCCCCTCAGCATACACCAGGGACTGAATCACCAAAATCTCTGACAGCTGCTTTGTTCAGTGAAAATCAAACTACAAAGAAAGGGCCAGTACTCCTTCATCAATCAATTATAAGCACAGTCTTTCAAGACAGCTACAGAGAGAGGTGTGAGGAACGGGTGTTGGGAGAACAACTAGCAACAGCTCTCGTTTTCATTCCTCCTGCTCCAAGAAGTGTCAGACCTCATTCTCCACACAAGAAATATTTGTCCACCAAGTCTCCCATGCTTGCAGCAAAAAAAAAAAAAATACATGAAAGTGCATTTCAAATGCCAGTTGTGGCCAAAAAAAAAAGAAGTACTGACTAACAGCAGTTGTTAGAAAATATGCTCCAGTTGGCACAAAACAGTAGTTGGATGAACTGTCATATTTTTTCAATTCATACAAGGAACCTCTTGCATGAATTTCAAAAGATCTCTAGAGAAAATGAATACTTGAGGGATGGTGAGAAAAGACATTTGTTGTCTTACTGTGTGTTATTTTATTATTGAAAAATATTGAGCTGTCATAGACGTATTATCTGCAGATGAAAGATGATATAAGGAAAAGAAAGTTAAAATTTCTCCCTAATAAGATTTTTTTCTTCCTTCTTGCTTAACACAGGCTTTGGTTTAGCTAGGCAGATGCTGTGCTTCCTGACTTTCCTCTTTTTCGATTTCAGCACCACTGCACATAGCCAAAAAACCATCTAATTGTTAAACAAGAATTCCTGTGAATGTATATGGGGTCACAGCATCTGCTATTTTCTGTGGAGCAATTCTATTAATGTGGTGTGAGTAACTGCTGTTAATTGAAGCCTTGTCCTATTCCATTCATATTTCCAAACTACGTTTCAATACTTGTAAGATTTCAAAAGGGTTGTGTTTGAATCAAGATGATACATCACTTTCCCAGTATCTTTACTAAGAAAGCATTGATTCAGCTTTCCTTTGGAATGAAGTAGCATTCTCCTTGTCCCTCTCCTGACTTTATCTCACCTCTGAACAGGATCTTGCTGTAACAATCAGTTTGTATCCATACATCTCACTATGCCATGCTGAGCCAAGAATCACAACAGCTTTATCATTCTGAAGATGTCAGTAGATGATTTGTTGTAGAATTATCAAACAAGTAGTCATGGGATGCTGTGACATGAATTCATCTGCCTGGTGCCCTCTTTCTCTCCATCTTCCCTTTCATTCAATGTTCAGACTCAGAGTCTCATGGCAGTAGTGTCTATCTGGTACCCAACTGACATGGATGAAATGGTGCATATGACCTACCAGGGAAAAAAATTAATCATCTGACACCTTGCTGAGCAACTGCCATGCCACTGAGCATCAAACAAGCAGCAAGAATGACCCCAAATTATCCCACAGTAAAATTAGTTCAATTCATTTTTATTTTTTTAGTCAGCAAACCAAATTCAGGAAATTAGTAACTCATCACAGACGACATTCCATTAGAAAGTGTTAAAAAAACCCCAACAACCCTGTCAAATTAGTTTTCTGAAGACATAGAGCTGAGTGAAATTATTAATAAGTTGTTAATAGAGGCCATCCTGTGGATTAGGCTTTTAGTACCTATTAAATCAAAGCTGTGAATAATTATGCATTCTTGTAGGTGTGTGTTCATCCTCTGCTGAACTCCCTTTTCTAGATGTTTTTAAGTGCAATAGTGACTAGGTAGCAAATTTGCTCTCATCCTGAGTTTTCAGTCCCAGTTGACTTTGCCATCCAAACACTACTAGATCCTAAAGTTTAGGGGTGAAAAAAAAAATTCTGTAAACTACATAACCTGAGAGAGGTACTTCAGTACTTTGCCCAGTGCTGATTCAGAGCAGCCAAGGAGTTCAGGTGCTACTGGCCAATGTGGCAGAGACACAAAGCCAGCACAGTGATATAAGAACCATTAAAAAGAAAAAGCCAACTCCAACATCCAGGATGGCAACCTCAGGCCTGTTATTCCCATGTGAAATGTGTTCTTCTTTCAAAGCAGAGTTTAGGTGGGTTGAATTGCATTTGATTTTTGCTCCAATCAATAGTACTTTCCACACCCTGCCAGGATCATGCTCCAGGTGCAAGGTTGTTGGCTGGCCCAGGGAGATGGAGAGGATGGGGCAGAGAGGGATGTGTTAACTGCATGAAGGTCTGAGGGGCAGCTGTCATCTGGAACCCCTATTACACAAGCTTATGAGATTTTATGTAGGGGACAATTGATTTCTTATAGAATACCTGTACAGAAGAGAAAATTAACATTCAACCAGCCAGGACAAGAAATGAAATATGTGCCTGGGCGCAGTTAATCATGTAAGCCTCAGGACAGAGATCCATCAGATCTGCAAATGGGAGATTAATATGCTACCATAAGTCCACATATGCAGAATGTATTAAAATTTGTTCTAGCCACAGGAAGCAGTCTGAGTATACCTCAGGTGCAGGAAAGGATATAAAAAATTGGGAGATTTAACGTTTCTTCCTGCCTCACAGGTTGAATTCCCATATAATTTTGATTTCACATGTGATTTTTACTCTTTATTTTCTGAAAGGTATGTGGATTTTGCATCTCTGAGATGACTGATGATTAATCAATGTTTGGATTGAGACAAGTCTAAAAAAATCTTGAGACAAAACAATAAAAACATTTTCTGAATGCACCACTCAAATCTCGTCTCGTGCCAGCTTTTATCTTTCCAGATTGCTACATGTGGTTTCAAAGATATCATCAGGCACTGCTCCTGCCAGAAGTACCAGAGAGAGTCTGAGAGAAGTTTTAATTCTGAGCAAAAGAGAAGAGAACTTAGTTTGGCAGAGAAGGAAGGACACCACCTATCAATTTACTCACTCTTTCAATCAGAAATTTCTCCAACAGTGGAACACAGATAAAGTGTAATTAAATCAACTAATATTGCCCCACTCCAGCAATGTCAACCATTTAATTAGATGGGTCCCATCAGATGATTAGGCAAACAAAGTTTTGATAGAAGTTTTATTGAGCACTTGGTAATCAGTCACGCTGGGAGCAGTAAGGAAAGCTGGCAGAAGAAGAAATCACTGGTAGTAAAAGGCTGCTGGGTTTTATTTCTGCTTATGATTTATTGTGCGATTCTGGATTAACCACTAATCAGAAGGCTGGGTCCTGGGACAAGAGTACTTGCCTAGAGCTTGAATGGTCTAACTTTTCTTCTTCACTCTGCTGAGTCCCTGCATGACCTCCACAGAGCCATGTAGATCCAGGGCCAGTAACAGCCACTGAAAGGAGCTGTCCACCATGTCATGGACAGAGCAGCTCTGAACAGAAACCCAGCTCCCTGGGAACTTTACTAATAAACATGCCAGTGGCTGTAAGCTGAAGGTATGCAGAGGAATAGAAGTTTTCAGAAGTGTCCTCTTGGTCTTGGGCTATGCCTACAGGCCCTGCTGCACATACACACATCAGTCCTCTGTGAGCTGCAAATCTCAAGTGGCAGGAAGTGTCTGCAGTGATGCTATGGGGTGTTTCAGCCTGAAATGTGTGCCTTCCAGGGCTACTGCCCTTTAATTAAATTAAATTTAATTTAATTTAATTAAAGGCTACTACTCTTAAATTTAAATTTTTGTAAATGTCAAAATTCAAAGCTAGAAAAAGCAAATTATTCCTGCCTCTCCTCAAGATTCCCCAGAAATTTCAAGGTGCGTGTCCTAAATTATACTTGCTGAGGGAGAAAGCAGTTTAGAGTTGTCTTGAGTGAATATTGTGTTTTGTGTAATACCTCATCAAATTCCTGCCTTTCCTTGCAAAACAGATGGTTGGAACATGGTAGGATTTGGTCTTGTGCAATCAGCTAAAATCATCATAAATCATTTCTGCTGAGATGCAGTACATTTATCTCCATGTGATGTTGTCAGATGGAATCAGTGCTCTTAAGTTTTAAGAACAAAGCCTTCTCTTAGAATAGTATTACTGTGGAACTGAGTGTTTAGGAGGAAGTAATAAAGGATAAATTAAAAATCATTCTTGCAACTTCTGAGAAAACCAAGTAAGGGAAAAAAGATTGTACTACTGTTGCTTCCAAAATGAAATTGGTGTGTCCTCATCACTCAAGCAGATACAACAGCTAGGAGCAGATATTGTATGCCAGTGGAAAGAATATATATTGCACACATAAAAGGCTGCAACATAAATTTGAAAAAATATGGGGCTCCTTCATATAGGTAGGTCAAACTTTTCCCTCAAGCAGATAATTACAGGCTTGGGGTGAGTAAATCTTATTAGCCTCTCAGCACCTTATCTCCCTGCATAGAGACTGGTAGTAGATATATAGTAGATATATTCTACTGCAGTCACTTTCTGGATTGCATGTTAGATATTGCCTTGTGCAGTCCAGTCCTAACTATGGCCATCGTACTTCACAGTGGAATGGCCATGGATAGGTCATACCAGAGAACAGATGAAAACACATTCCCAGATTTTGGAAGGGATGGGTGTTAGAAAAGGGGATGGAAAGCAGAATGTTCAGTACACAGCTCTTCTCTTTGTAGTATTGGTGAATTTCAACGTACCACTCAAATATTACAGTCTGGGCCCTTGTTTTTGAGGGAGCAGGGCAGGCTGGGGGAGCCCAGGTCACCAGGGACCTCCATAGAGATGGCAATGACCTCAGGTTAGGCTGGGCTGAAATGGGACTCCTGGCCCTTGGGCATGGTGGGGGAAATCCCAGGGGCAGCTGATCAGGGGCATTAAGGCTTACTAGTGCCCTCAGATACTGCCAGTATGGATATTTTACCATTAAACATTTGACTAGTATTGCTTCACTCCAGTATTACACCAAAACCTTAAGCAGGCAGTTGCAGCTTCTTGAGGATAATATATTCATGCTACTCACTGTGTTGTCCCCTGTGGGAGAAGAAAGGAGATGTATCTCTCATGACCCAGGTCAAGTTCCAAGCAGAGTAACCAGGAGGAAGAGAAGGGCTCCTTGCTGTGTGATCCAAAGGGCTCAGACCTTTTATAAAAAGAAGGAAGCCAAGAAAGAAAAGCCCATTAAGTATGATGTAGCTGTTTGCATGCTACACATCAAGTGCAGAGAACTTAAGCAGCTTTATTGACCATATGCAATAAGCACAAATGTTCAACTGCTTCTTGGTTGGTTCTTCCTTCCTGATATATGCATGCACAGGGACACAGGAGAGTCATTACTTTACAGTGGAAAATCATCTAGAAAATTCGTCAAGTTTCATCTCACACTAAGTTCTCTTTGACCTTTCAGACCCCCCTTTTTTTAAAAATTTTTTTATTTTTTTAATTTTAGTTCTGCTAGCATAAGTCAATCTTGTACATGGAACAGGCAAACATGTACCCAACTTGTGTTTAACAACCCAGTGCATCTCAAAGATGCTTATTGTGATCCAAATACTACAGTGACTCAGAACAGGCAAGTTCTGAACAAACCTGCACTAACTCTGCAAGACCATGGTGACATTAGAAGTGCAAAGAGAAAAACAGCGTCTGAAACAACACACAAGAACAATGAGCAAAGTGGAATTCTGCAAGCTTTGAAAGTACAAATTTTCCCTGTGAATGTTTAAGTTGGGTTTTCTGAAGATGTGAAGAACTTGGTCTCATTTTTTAGTATCCTCAGAAGAAAGGTAGGACTTAAAAGTGTAGGAATACAGGCAGGGAAAACTTGTGTTTGAGAGATTTGCTTGATGGAAAAAAACCCAAATCTCTGAATTTCTGATTTCTCTACAGAAGCCATAAAAAAAGGACACATTTAAGAGAATAATAGTAAACAAAGTAAATGGCTGAAGTCTTGGGGAAAACAATTTTGCAAAAAATTCTACTTTCCACTTCCACCGAAGAAAAACTGGAAAATTTCAGAGGGATTTGTCAGAAGCTTAAACACCAGGTTTTGGTTGTGTCTTATCTTGCTCTCAGTGCAATCTCATTTTTAGCACACTCTTGTAACCACAAGAGTGATATAGCACAACCAAGACAAAAGTAATCACTCTTATGTAAGAACTGTAACTCTTATTCCTTGCTTAGAGCAATAATCTTCAAGATAAAAATGGACTTCATGCTGTATTGTAAGACATTCTTGAGTGGCAAAAAATTAATATCCCTAATGGCTCAATTAAACCTGGTCTCTATGCTAAGTTAAAGTGCCATAACTAAATACTCCCTATTGTTGTCTAGAATGTGGCTACACAGATTTGTGAAGGGAGGTAGCAAACCTGGTGTTCTGCCTGCAGCTGTCACTGATGAAGTGATAGGTAACCATGGAGTAATCTTTATATTGGCTTTTCCTCCCTAACATCAAGACAGATCTTCCAGCAGCCCCTGATAAAGCTGGTTGTGGAAAGTAATGTCAGGTTTCATTACAACAGTTATAATAGCTGCTAAAAGCAGATTTTTTTTCCCTGCAAGTGTGCTTCATTTTGATGCTACTATAAAATAATAAATAAAAGAAGCATATTAATAAAAAATGAGCCCCTGAAATAAGCTGGTTTTCAAAGTCATGTGTGTTTTGCCTCGTGTGAGATGTCTGATCAATATCAATATCCCCATTATATAACATCTGTACCCAGTGACTCTCCAAAAGAGGGCAAGATTTAATATCCTGATCCCAGATCATAGATCTCCTCCAGGGAGAACTTCAGGGCTCCTTTACCCCAAACAGACACATTGCATGCAGATGTCAATCCTTTGAAAACTTCACAAAAACCTTAAATACTGCTTCCCACCTCTGTTCCCATAGCAAAATAATCAGAAAGTCACTGAGGTGCATTTCTGTCCCTAATGCTTCAGTCACAGACCTTAAATCTCTTCAACTACCCTGATAAGCCTTACCTGGGAATCACTGCCATGGGAATCAGCACCACAGCAATCAGCTGCACTTCTCCAAATTCCCTGGCATTTCTCACATTCCAAAAAATGCCTCTCCATGTTGCATTCTTCAGAAATCCTGCCTACCAGCCCCAGCTAAGTGGAAATGCTCCCTCTGGAACCAATATGTGCGGTAAATTGAGATAAAAAATAAGATTGAACATCTGAGCAGAGAAGACAAGGCAATCCAGGTACCTGAATGTCCCCTCAGCAGCAAGAGGTCAATAAGAGATCATGCAAAAAATTGAAAGTTTTTCCTTTATTTTTAAAGAATGGAATGGATTCAGTTCAATTCATTTTAACCTTAGAACTGTTTTATCCCATATTCTTTGGGGTTAATTTTGGAGCTTCATCTCAAATGATTTGCTTAGGCTGTTGGTCTGAACTTGAAGACAAGAAGATTGTATCAGAAGTTATGAATCTTTCCCAATTAAGTTATCTTCTGTGAAAGATGCTGGGTAAAAGCTTTTTGTATAGCCAAGAGGCCACTCTTCACAGTGAGGAATGATTTGATTTAAGTGTCAGCTTTAGGCTAGAAAAGGAGAGACCTTTCCTCTTCCACCTTCAGGGCATTCTATATCGAGAAAGATCATAATAGCAGACCATTTCAGCTAAATAAATGCTTCTTGTGCTGCAAGGATAATGCAAACTTAGACCACACTCTAGTCCTTTTACAAAATAAAGGGGTTTTCCCCTCACCAAAATAATTCAATTTAATCCAAAAGGCACTGAGAAAATTTGTCTCCTTCTTTTTAGATATGCTAACTTCCAATTCCAGTTATTTGTCACTTGTCAAAAGTAACCCTAACCTTTAAAAAAATTAATGGATTGGCAACTGGAAGCTGACAACTCCATTTTTAGTAGCTAGATGTATGGTGAGGTACAAGAGAGGTTTCTTTGATATTCCTGCCTGGAGACATATCCGGCACCAAATCCTGGCCCTAGGTGCTTCATCACAGCAAGAAACATGCATCTAAAGAGAACATTTGACATTTCTGTTTTTTAAACTTGTGCAAAGGTATCTCCTTAGGGGATGTGAAATTCAGTCAGTTCACCAGGAGTTTTGGAAAAAAAAAAAAAAAAAAAAAAAGAGAAAATGGCTCATGTGCGCTGAAATCAAGCCTTAAGGCTAAAAATTCATTAAATAATATATTTATGTATTAACTTAATGAAAAATATATCTTTAATAGAGCAACCCTTCATCTCTATATAGAAATTGAACAACAAGAAAAGCTTTCTACGTGGGTCATTTTTAAACAAACAGAATTTCCTCCCTTTTCTGTTTTCTCTGGAGGAAGGAATATCCCCAGCAATTAACATATATAGTTTTCTAAAGGTTCATGTAGTGCAGAAATGTAAATGAATTTTTACCAAAACCTCAAGGTTTCTTTAACCAAAAAATGCTCCTCCATGTAACCAAATACTGCTTATTGCTCTCTTTAGATACTGCTTGATTATTCAGCTCTCCCACTCTGCTGAGATGTATTATTTGCAGTTTCTCAGTGGTAAATCTGAGGTGACAGACCAGCATGTACCTGTCCTCTGGATTTCAGAGTTGCAAGAGATGTGTAAGATAATAACTGAGATCAACATGTACTTTCAGCTACATCTACAGCTTAAAAAAAAAAAAAAAATCTCAAAATCCCTCATGTTTGTTTGTGTGGAAATCAGAAGTCAACATTAGTAGTATTTGTGGCTCTAATTTATAAGAGCCATCAATAGAGTAGTTCCTAGTAATTATTACAATAATGTGATTAGAAACCATTATGATCTGGACTTTCCAGTCTCTGGGAAAGCCTGACATTTCAGAAGAGTTTATTCGAGTTCTAAGAAAAAGGTAGTGATTTTCCACAGAAAGGATATTACAACATTAAAATCTGGATTTTCCAGTCTCTGGGAAAGCCTGACATTTCAGAAAAGGTTACTCCAGTTTTAAGTAAAAGGTAGCAATTTTCCACAGAAAGGATAATATGCAGTTATCTTTCCACTATTAAGAAAAAGAAGGACTAAACTACTCAGAACCAAGGCAACTGCATTTGATTGAAACAAGAAATCTTACAGAGAACTGACTGCCCCAGGTAAGGAAACCTCTGCCGACTTCTCTGAACCAGAGGCAGGCCAAAGACATCCTTGGGAAGAGGCTGATCCAACACTGCAGGATCCTGAAGCCAAACACCTTGATCTTGCAAAAGAGCTCTCAGGACCCTGCCTTTAGGAAGCCTTGGCTGGCTGTGACCAGCAGGATGTTTGGGCTTGCCTCTGTTCAGCTGGAAGTGTAAATTACAGAGGCCTTGATAAAGGACTGCTGAGCTACTAGCTCCACAGAAATTCTTGGCTTCTGTTTTTTGGAGGGTATCCTTCCATCCCTAACTAGAAAAGATCTCCTGAGAATTCCCTCTCAAATTAGCAACTGATCCTCACAGTCACAATAATAGTAATCACACCACTGAGAAGTTTTCATTTTTCCCCCCTTCCCATCTACCAACATACTCAGTTACCCATGAAAGTGCAAAAGCCACATTATATTGAGGTGACCAAGCAACACCAAACCCAACAAACAGCCCAAGTAAGTGGATTGTGAATAATCCATACACTTAACCATGCTCATACAAATCATTGACTAAATAAAATTTAGCAGTAAAATCCAAATTCTGTTTATGCTCCTGATGGAGAACAAGGCAGAGGGCA
Source organism: Muscicapa striata striata (assembly GCA_030060385.1). NCBI lineage: Eukaryota > Metazoa > Chordata > Aves > Passeriformes > Muscicapidae > Muscicapa > Muscicapa striata. Next base: position 288,852 of record JAREIS010000084.1, read on the forward strand.
AGAACTGTGCATGCAGTTTCTTGTTGTGAGTAGTTGGTGAACTTTTTTTACATTAATAGGTGGATGTACTCCAGGGTTTTTTTAACAAACCTTTTCTACAGTATGAAAATGTTCACTGACAGTCTGTCAAGTTTATCTTTTTCAGCTGGAAAATATATTTAATAATGCATTATGTTACAATGATTTTATGTCATATTGAAAGCCTGATGAGTCCAAATAAACTACAGCATGTGTGTGTTACAAAAACTGTGCTGGATTACTACAGAGAAGGAATTTGCATTCAGTGGGCTGTAGCAGACCTGTGGATAGTGAATTCAGTCTGCATGAGGCACAGGAGTGATACACAATGCTGACTGGCAGGTGCTTGAGGAGTAAATCTGGGAATAGCATACACTTCCAGTACATAAAGCATGTGTCTTAACAAAACTGCATTAACTCAACCACTGGGTTATCCATCTGACCCTGACTACTTTTTTCTTCCTTTATAAGCCTTGTATAAAATTTTCTTTTAAACCCTTTCTGTTAGCCATGTACTTCTTCCCATCTCCTTTTCAACTGGAATAGAAACTTTTTTATTGAAAAAACCCAAATGCATCATAACTGATTAATCAGCAAGTAGGTACTTCACAGCTCCATTATTTTTCTACCAACAAGGCAGTTCCTCTGCCAAACATGACCCATAAACTTTTATTAATGCAAGGAGAGTCTGTGCTAAGTCTGGGAGATGTGGCCTGATTCGTGGAGGCAGAGGAACACAAACCACCCAAATTGCAATTTGGTCAAGACATTGCAATAGGGAAATATTAGCTAGGTATAATGTGCTGTTGCTCATTACAGAAGAAGAAATAATCCACATTTTCCATACAAAGAGGGCTAAAATAAACCAGTTAAGATGACCAAGCTTATAACAATTAATACAGTTTTAAAATGTACTGCCATCTAGAGCATACTACTGCATCTCAGATGCTCTGCAGCTGCTGAAGACCTGCCCAGTAAGACACCACAAAATAGCCATGATTCACTGATAAAGAACTCAGGGCCTTGATTACAGACCAGGCTAAGCATGGCTTAACATTGTCACTCATGTCTGTGTGCACAAGAAATCTTTAAAAAATCCAACTACAGACTGAGTTTTGCTGTAATAATCTTTTACAGCGTAATTAATCACCTCTGTGGGCAATGCAGGGAAAACAAAGGACTGAGTATTAGTAATCGAACTGCTCTTAACTCTGGTTCAGAGCCTCAAAAGCTGAGGCTGCTGGCAGGACTGCATCAAGGCTTCTCTGGCTTGCCTAGCTGCAGCTTTGCTAAGCAGGGGGGAAAGCCCTGCAGCAGCAAAAGCTTCATGTGCAAACACATCTCTGAATTTTGGATGCCTGTTTTTTGTATCAAATTTTAGACATTTTAGGGTCACCACTGGAAAAGGACTATTGGGGTCATGATTTTGTAGGGCTGTGGTATTTCAACACAAGGCAATACTTGTCCTTGTCTTTGGATTGATTCAAACACATTTGAATTACTGACCAGACATGGGGTGAAAACTAAAAGGCATCATGCTTAGCTGTTTCTTGCAGCACAGACAGACTTCCAGACACTGCAAACAATAGGAAAATGCCAGGTAGAAATCTGCAGAATTGGTAACCTTTCTACTCAGGCACACTAAAGTACTTCAGATTGCAGATATCTGAATTTTTTCTGTACATGTGGAAATAAAGTGACCCTTCCACTGTCATCTACAGTATTAGTGTGTGCTGTAGCTTGAAAAAACTTCCAAAGGAACAACTGAAAGACAGAATTAGTGTCTGGTACATGTGTCAACCATAGGGAGTTCATTCATGTCATTGGGAGGCTGCTGCACTGCTTCCTCTAAATGTTCTTCATCCAAAGGATTTTTGAGCAGTTGCTCATCAGTATGACTATTACTGTCATTGATATGACTATCATTGTCATATTTACTATTATTGTGTATACACACACACACATACACACACCAGACCATACCAAAATGATCCTTATGCTGCTGTATCTGCTGTACAGTATGGTTCTCATCTTTCAGACCTGGGTCCTGATCCCACATATACCCAATGTTCATCTCTTGGCATGTCTTGTATTACACCTCTGCACTCTGTACTTTCCCCTGCTCATTAGCCTTACCCAGCTAATGTAACTTCTAGAACTACAGTGGCCAGACTTTCAAGCAAAAGAAATAGTTGTTTTGACAGTGTTTTAATAATTCATTACACACGTTGACTTCAAACTATTTAGGGCCTTCACCTTGGATTTCTGCATAGGTACAGAGACACCCAGCTGGAGTCTCATCAGATCCACACACTTCCTATATAATTTTAAATAGTGGGATTAAAGAAATAGAAAGAAACAAACACAGAAACAACCCCCTGCTCTTTCTCCATGTAAAGCTTTTTTTTTTTGTGCCATGTTGACTGCATTCTAAAGTAGAATACACACACAAACTTACACTGCTTAACAGTCATCACTTTAACACAACTGCAGATATTTAGATATTCAGTGGCCCACTGCCCCTGCAAATTTTAATACAACCTCGTATTTTTCTCAATATCTGCATTTTGAATCTGTGTCTCATGCTTTAAGATGTTGCATTCAGTGCTCACTTATTTTCATCTCTTTATTTCCTGTCAGTGGACAAAAACATGCAAAAAATTCCTCAAACATTTAAATGCTGTGGAAATGAGTATTTGAAGGTTTTTCAGATCTGAATCTTTGGTCTGCAGAAGGCTTTCACCCCCAGACCAGGCAGCCTGCATCATCTTTTAAAGACTTCTTTGATCAGGATGAAAAAGGTAGTAATTCACTTCTCCTCCCACACTTTCATGCCATGTCAGTACCTCTGGCTCTGGAGACACTCGTAACAAAGTTTAGGGAACATTTATTTTTCCTTTCCTATACAGCATCTAAATGCCTCCATTCTCTGTCAAAGCTACCCACAGCCACACATGACCTGAGTGTTTATAACCCTCTCTTTTACTGCACTACAGCATTGAGCTTGGATAGTTAGGAGAGAGGAAACACAGTTCAGTTTCACACATCTGTTGCATATCAAGGGAAAACCAAACTTTTATTCACCGCAGTTTAAAGGTCTAAGTTCAGCCTGAGATAATTTGGGAAGTGTCTGATTTGTCTGGATTTGCCTGGGAACCCTCATTCCCTGTAGCCTATAATACTGCAACATATCCAGCTTTCTTTGTGGAAAAAAAGAAAAAGCTTTTTGAAGGTTTGCACCATCATTCTTCCTCAAGGAGCATGGGACAATGTCCAGAACAGCAGAACAGCAGTCTGTGGCATAAACCCACCTTAGGTGCAAGCTGGCCATATTTTGCTGCCTGGAACCATTCAATAATGGCAGCAGCAAACAGCAGCCAGTAAATAATGGTTATTTGGAAGAAAGCAACAGCAGTGGCATAAGTCAGCCTTATTTTTCCTTGTTATTATCATTATTACTATTATTGCTTCGGTGAAAGGAGGGGAATTCTATGCTTACTGCACACGTACATGTGCAAGTTAATGTTTGCAAAAAGCTCAGTAATGGCTCTTCATATAGAAATATGAATCCAGGGGCTTTTTTTTTAATCAGACATCTCCACCCCTTCACATTTAAAATAGGCCACAAACAAAAGAAATAAAATACAGCAATGTCAGTTTAAAACTGGGCATTTCCTGTACAATAGAGGCAGAAATCATGAAGTGATGTTTCCCACAGAAACTTCACCTCAGCTGTACCATGAAAACAGAGAGAACACCTGGAGAAAGGTCACTGCAGCTGCAGAGGCCTTGTCCACTTTTAATAAATGGATTAGTTCTGAAATCTTTGAATCCAAAGATGGCATTTTAAAAGCAGAAACATTTAAATTATGCCTACCATATCAAAACATAAAACAAATGCACACAGAGGAATCAGATGAAGCCCTACATGTGTACGACAGACACAAACTGTGAAGAAGTGACAGTTATGCATTTCCTACCATTTGCATGGCCAAACCTGTTTATTTGCTGCATTAGGCACTTTTGTTAAGCTATAGTGTTGCAGAGTTGCAACAAAAGTGCAGGGTGTTCTGGTACCAGAGAAAATACATTTGTTATTGGTAGGCAAGCTGCATTATTTCTAGAAATAGAAAAAGGGTATGATGACTATTTCAATCTAAAACACAGCTGTCTTGGCAGGAACAATAAAAACTACTTCATATTCCCTTTACTGGGACGGATGCCAATGTTCTTATATTGTCTATTTTCACTGCAGCATTTAATTTTGCTTAAGGTAAAGGACAGCATCTCTGACTACAACTGTGGGGTATTTAGATGTGAAAGTACTGCTCAAGGAAGTTCTGTAAGTGCTGCCAAAATGAAGGCCATAAAGCATCAGAGTGAGGCTTCAGAAGCTCCTGTCTTCACTCACACAGACATGTCTAAATTGACTATGAGTAAAGATTGTAAAAGGGAAATTGCTTGTCATTCTGTTTTTCAGGTGCTGAATTAAAATAAGCATCTGTGAAGATACCCTGACTTCTGTAGGATGTTTTGGGCTCCTTTGCACAATTTTGTTCTGTGTAGCTGCTTTCCAAAGATCTTAATGGTTAACTGGTCCTCAGCATTCCCAAAGGAGAGGTGAGTGATGTAAAGCAGCTGGTCCCACCAGCCACCAGTATCCCCTGCTGGATGGCACCAGAGCAGAGCAGTTATGTGATATAAAAGGAGCTCCAGCTCAAGGTACCCCCCTCTGTGTATGGGGCAGGATGGCCAAGATTCTCTTTGCTGATGCAAATTATGCTGCTGTGAAGCTCTACTCAGGCAGGTATAAAGTCTAAGGGGAGTAGGAAGAGGCAGATTAGCATCATCTGCCTGTCACACTGAGGAGGAGATTTCTGGTGTCTCTTACATATTCCTACATGCTGCTACAGCCTTTCTTTGGGGGAAATGGTGGTGAGGTGGGCTAGGCTGAAAAGCTGATCCATAAGGAGCTGTAAAAAAATTTGAAGACATGAGCTACACAGAAAAAAAAAAAAAAAAAAAAGGACATATAAATTACATACCTCTTATGTGTAAGGATACTAAGAAACCATGGGATTAAATCACCTGCTCAAATTCACACTGCAAAGCAGTAGTGGAGTTTAGAAAAAAACAAGTTTTACTGTTTCCTTCTTCCCAGAAGTCCCTGCTTCTGGTGGTCCAGCCCTGTCTCTGCCAAATGAACTTCACCCTACCTTGTGAAAGGGAAATTCTGAGCATTTGGAACACAGCCAGTGTGTGGATGGGGGCTGTGAGCTACACAAGAATAAAACAAAATAGCTGTGCAGAAATATCTAGAAGGACAGGCAGATACTTTATGTGGATTTTTTTGTTTTTCATTTCTCCCCAAGTTTATGTCTGTCTAAATCCTACCTGGCAACAGGAGAAATAGCTTTGCTTTTCTTCCCCCCAGAACCTGCACTGTTCAAATAAGAATTTCCCAAAGTGATTACCAAAAGGCCTGTAAGAGGAATGATTACAAATGGCTGAGTTAACTGCTACAGACGGCCTCATCAGTCATCATAAGGCGATCTCAGCACCAGGGTCATCAGGACAGGCAACTTGTCATGACAGATGACACCTCTTTGGGAAGACTTCCTCCCATGATTTTCCCAAATAAAATCTCTTGGGATGAGGCACCTGCAAATAGTGATCCTTAAGCAATAATCAAGGAGGAATCATCACCAGCTGCCCTCATGAGCTGCTTCCATGATGGAGCTTGTTGGTTTTTGATTTTTTTTAGACTCTGGGTGTGGAATGTTTTATCTGCGTGCATGTCTTTAAATCAAAGTAGTTTTGGCAGTTGCTTTAAAGGTGAATTTAGAGAGAATGATAAGAGAGACAAATTAAGAGAGAGGAGTCCTGAAAAGGCTGAGGCAGCACTGGGAGCCTTACACTACATTTCCACTGCCAGCCCCAAATGCTGCAAAGCAATTTGTAATCTATGCCTCATTTTCCACATCTAGGAAAGAAAGAGTATATGCTCTATTGTATGTCTGCTATGGAAACTGCTAAGCTGAATTGATTTGAGTTATACAGTGCCGAACACCTTCTATGATGAACACCACACTAACACACATTATAAATAAAGATAATTCATCATCTCATGTATATTGTTTTGTGAACTGCATCTCAAGAGCTAATTCCATTGTCACCTCATCTTATCTGCAATGGGATCTCAGATAAATTTTGTAGTTTCTCCTTTTGCCTTTTTATTCTGCTACTAAAATGGAAGTAATGATGCTCACTGGGCTTGGGAATCTTCGAATAAAAGGCAATAAATATTTTTATGAAGAAACACTTAAGCAAGGTTTTCAAAATATAATCTCCCTAAAACTCTACTGTCCTGCTCCTCACACATACAGCTTTTTCTATGGCTATGGTTAAAAGCTTGTGTAAGAAGCACAGTTGGCTTCTTAGGAGCACCCATCTCTGCCACAGTGAAGAGGCAAACTGTTTGCAGTGAACCATTTGCTTGTGAAATCTGGCACTTGTTGGTTGGTTGCAAATAGTTCATGGGCAGAATGCAGTTGATGAATACTTTGAAATTACTCAAATATTTACTGGGAACAGATTTCAGCCCTTGGGGTTTTCTGTTTGTTTGCTTTGTGTGGTACTCCAGTCATGCACCAGTTGGTCTTTCAAATGCCTGTGATACACAATAGGTGCTGGATCTGAACAACATTATGAATTTCTGCTTTGCAGGAAACTCCATGATTTCTTTTTGTTTCCAATCCATGTGTTGGAATGAACAAGAATAAAACTGAAGTTTCCTCGAAATAAAATCTTATATAGGAAAACAGCTGGGAAGCAAATGCTTCTGTGTAAAGGAATTAAAATTAAAGTGTTTCATGTCAATTTTACAGTAAAATATACCATAGTATAGTTGCAAATGAAGTAAATTATAGCACTGCTTCATCATAGTAAGGCCAAAATACTTCATTTTGATTTTCTCTCAGACTGAAAAAGACCTTGGCATTTTGTATAAATTGACATATTCCCAGAGGAAGTCTAGTTTTCAAAATTATATTTCTTGATGGAAAATCTGCCATTAGAAAACAATTTAAGTAATTCTAATTCTTATGCATCTGACATGATAAGAGTTTGCTATTTTGCTGCCAGAGCATCTCTCTGAGAGTCCCCTGATAGGGACCTTGAACTGGAAAAGCCACTCAGAAAAACACTCGTGGAGAGTCAACAAGGACTTTTAGAAAATTTAGTAAAGAGCAAAACAGAATGAGCACAGTTATGGTAAACTCATAAGTAATTCAAATTTTTAAAATCCCTATTGGCAACAAACTTCAGGCAGATATATATTTTTATTGACAGAGAGGGAACTGCATGTCAGAGGCAGCACAACACACTGTGAGAATTACAACAACAGATTGAATCCCCACCAGAATGATACACTGCTCCTTATATCCATACCCTGCTGTAATAACACTGTCAGGCAGTTTCAGGATGGAAAACACACATTCCCCTTCCTTTGCAAAAAAATACTGGCCTTTCTGTTTACAAGCTGCCCATGCCTGCAGTCACAATCACACCTTTGGCTGTCTTGCAGTGCAAACAGCTGATTCATCAATGAGGGCATTAAGCTGAACTGGCACTGTGGAGCTGAAGAGAGCCTCTCTGCAAGTTTGAATCCCATCAGAGAGATAAAAGCATTCAGACTTTTATAATTACTGGTTTCAAATTAAATGTCTTTTGATACAATCAGTTTTCCAAACTTCTTCCAAGTCCTGCCTAACATCCCTCTGTCAATGGCAGTACAAGTAAGAACAGAAACCATCAGGTGAAGATTTTGGGTATTAAGATTTGGGGTGTTTTAAAGTTCTTGTCATATGGCTTAGAAAGTAGAGATAAACAGGAGCTAGTATCACCTCAGCAGTCAGCCCTCCAGAGCTTGCTATTGAACTGACTATGCATTAGCCAGGACTACATTCTGGGAAACTATAAAATTACATGAGGAATAAAACACTTGTACTAAGTCACTTATTATTAAATTCTGTTGTAGAGAGTTATCCTGCCTTAAAAGATTTGCTGCATGCCACAACACTGTCTCAGAGCATCCTCCCCCCCCTAATCTGTGAGCTGTGGAGATGGCTGTGTGGGCTCTAGACATGAACAGAGGTTGCCCTGCATTGCACATGGCAAAAGGCACCTCAGGCTCAACCCATTCAGCTGATGTGTTAGAGTCACAAAGCTGTATTTATTTCTCTATAAGCAAAGAAGTACTTTGGGAAGATAAGTAGCCTTCTTTCTCTCCCATTTACTAAAAGAAATCCAGGCAAAAAGAAAACCAGGGACCATGCTTCTATCCCATGTTAACTTAGGAAAGACCCTAGTTCAGCAGGGTGTCTTAAGTCTGTGAAGACAAATAAATAGTTAATAGAGAAAGACATAATCATCCTCCAGATGCATTGCAATATGCAGAGTGAGGAGATTAATAATTGTTAATAGCTTTTGAATTATACAGAGGTGACCAGAAGACACAAAAGAACAGAGCATGGTAAAGCATGGTAAGGGGATTTTTACCTTCAGCTCACTAATTTCACTGCCTGGCCACAACTCTAATTCAGTTGGTGGTCAGGGTCTTGTTGTCTTGAGGACACTTGCTCCACATATTTTAATACTGAGGCCCCTCATCCAGGTTCTCCTCAGTGCCTATCTGTCACCCCCTAAAGCATCCCTAAACTGTTGTGTCTGCCTGCTCATTGATGTACTATAGTCAATCTACTGGGCTGCTAGAAGCAGACTTCAGCAATTAAGTATATTTGTCAGTTTTGTCTTATTTCTTCCCCTCCCCTCCTCTACTTGAGGAAAGTAGGAAGAACAGGCTCTCCTCCTGCCCTCTTTTTTGTTCTCTATCCCTGCTACTGATCCATGACAGCTGAGGAGGCACAGGATTTCTTGTGCCATTGAGAGGTATCGACTTCCTTGGCTCTGGGAGTAAGTACCAAAGGTAGAACTGGATCTGATGGAGGTCTTCCCTGGCATTTTACAGCCAGGAGTCTCTCACCAGGGCAAGTATGGCTCTGGAGAATCTGAAGGCCACTAAAGAGATGGTAGGGTATAGAAGCAGCCTGATTCTCATAGTGAGGAACTGAGTATGTTCTCCTGTGGATGAAACCTGCCCGTTCAGCTCCTGCAGAGTTTTCTATTAGTAGTCACCATCTCAGATGCTTCTGGTCCCTGAGAACCCACAATCTAATATTTAGCAGGGAAATAGTGCTAACTTGTCCAGTGTGTCCTTATTGCATTGCTAAAAATAGTAATTAACCTGTTTTTCTGCTCTTTGCTATCTCTGGAGTACACCTGCTTACACAGGGTTGATCAGAATCCAGCTCACTACTCATAGGAATTAGCATCATTATCTCCTTGTACAGACTGCCTGAGCTGCAAATTCACTTTTGTGGCTCTAGGTTTTAATCTGCTGGTATTTATTCTGCTTTCTGACCATCACACCTTGGGCTGCATGGGAGAACATCAAGAGCTTTCCCTCCTTCCTCTCTTCCCTATTCTGCAATGCAGCCTGTCCTGCTTTCTCAGGGCACTGGCCTCTGTGTCTACAGCAGCACCCAACCTGCATTTTCGTCATTACCAGCTAGAGCAGAAAACTTCCCACATTGCAGCCACTAAAAGTCAAACTCTCCTGGTTGTTGAGGTGTGCAGTATCAAAATCCAGCCTGGAATCCTGGCTGGGAGGGATCTGTATCTTCTCACATTCAGAACTACAGAGTATGATGCCAATCCTGTTGTAGTCTAAAAAGAATTTATCACAGACCTATCACCCTGACAGGTCAATCATAGTGCTGTAATCAAAATTCAAACTTCTACTTTTAAGTCTGTTTCTTTTGAAAACTTGACATCGCACAATCAGAACTGATATGGATGAAATAAGGTGAGATTGCTCAGAATTTCTTCTTAACTTTTAAAGATAATATAGCTGTTCTTTTCTTTTTTTTTTCCTCTTTTCAAGGCAATGTTACCTTTCCAGTAATATAAACTCATGCTGTATTCTTACCAGCCACAGAAACAGATCAGAATTCTCCAGGCACACATGTTCTCCTTTTTTTTTCCCACCCAGTTTTGCAGGTGTTGGAGGTCAATATTCAAATGATTGCTTCCTTACCTAAATTGAATGAGACCTCACCAGCTTTTAAATATAATTCTATCACACAGGAGTCAGCTGTGTAAAAAAATTATAATGGGGATTTATATTAATGCAGGAACAGTACTCAGATGGACAATGAAAAACACAATCATTTCCTAACCTTTAAAGACATCCTGGGGTCAGAATTGAGACCTTCTGTCCTTGTAGAATGTACCTAGTACAACCCCTCTGTAAACTAAAATAATGGTCTCAGTAAAACTGGTGCAGTCACAGTGCTTTCAGTGGTCAGGGTAGGTTACTCACCAGAAGCTGGGTTAACAGCACCATTATTGACAGCACTCAGGTGCAGAGAGCCTCTGAGCTGTGCCAGATATTATTTTTAGGGGATATTATACAGGAAAGTGGAGATTCCAGCTTGCTCAAATCAGAATTGGTTCTGCAATGCTAATAGAAGTAAAAAGCAGTAAAAACCATCATGTTGTCACTAACAGATTTTATATGTGTGTCTGAATGTACATGGGGAGATGCTCTATTGATTAAATTAGGACTTTTTTTGAATAGTCATTCTCTAAAGTAGAATAGCATTTTAAGATTGGTAGGGAATTATGTTCATCTGGGGAGTTCATCAGGATGCTTTGGCACTCACAACTTTAGCATGCTGTGGTCCTGCAGTAAGACCTAAATATCCTACAACACCTCCCTGCATCATTCGTTGGAAATGGAAGCAAAATTCAGCTCAATCCCCAGCTATTGTGGCCTCAAAACTGAATATTGTGCTAATATGTAAAGATCCCCTGCACTGGCTAAAATCCTCTGTGTGGTTAAAGAATTACCTCTACCAGTATCTTACTAGTGGCTAAGCTCCAGGCAATACAGAACTAGCAAAAATCCTAAACCCAAGTGGGATACAAGGTAATAGCATCCTCTGGCAGAGTCAGAGAAACAAAGTTTCTACTGTCAATGTATTGATTTTTCAGACTCATTTTTTTTACAACAAATATTCTTTGGAACTTAACTTCAAACTGAAATGGCAGTGGGTAGGGAGGAATGTGTTATTTTTCTACTTTTCTGTTTGTATCTGAAGAAAGTTTTGATCCCCAGGAATACATGATCTAATGGAGCTAGAAAAGTTTACTCAGCGCTGAACACAAAGACAGGAGAGATTTGCAGGCCAGTCAATTTCCTTAAACAAGGAAAACTCTCCTTACAAAACATTTCTTGTTGAATTCACCAAAACTAGTGGAATTACATGGAAGGAGGAATGGAAGTCCTTGGTGCTTAGATGTATTTTTCAATTTAAAATAAGTTTTGTTTGAAAATCAAGAATGTGGATGAGAGTGCACAAAGGGGTGCAGCTGGTGTGCCAGAGGCAGGGCTGCCATCCAGAGGGACAGCGCCAGGCCAGGGAAATGGGCCAGTGGGAATCTTGTGGTATCCAGCTGGGACAAATGTGAAGCCCCACACTGGAGTGATACAGGCTGGGCACTGCCCAGCTGGGCAGCAGAGCTGTTGAAATTCAATGTTGTCCCTGCTTTAAGCAGGAAGCTGGACTAGAGACCTTCCATGTTCCCTTCCAACCTGAACTGCTCTGAGATGCTATGAAAATACTAGTTGTGAGCCACAGCATATTTTCAAGATGACTTACAGGACTGATGAGTTTTCTTTTAAGAAAATTATGGCTTCTGATGGCTTGGCAGAAATGCTTTCTTTCAGAGAAAGCAGAAAAGAAAATTCAGCTTGCATAAATCCCAGCAGGTCAGCACCAAACATTTTGCCTACAGATATATTTTCTGGCTTCCCTGGGTATTTTGATGCACTCAATAGCTTCATTTTGCAGATGGAGCAGTAGATAGTCCATTTAAGTGACCTGCTCATGCTTGTACCATATCAGAGATTCCATATCAGGGCCCAGAGCTAAAAGGCATGATTTGCTCTTATTTTTCACCAGAAACTCACCTCCTAAGCATTTTGGAAACATTCTGAATGTTTTGTGTAGTACCTAGTACCTTTGTAAAACATCTATAATATTTTAAAAACAACTTATTGGTGCTTCTTTGAAGAAGACAATGCTGTACAATTCACTACTGAGAACAGCAGAAACTCAAAGCTCAGTACTAAGTTCTAAAACGAAAAATAAACAACATTTCCTTTTTAATTTTTGTTTTTCATTCTCTTTGTGTTCTAGGAAACTGGCCTAATAATGCCACGGTAATTCCATAAGTACAGCTTAATCTTAAACAATAACAACAAATGAGTTTCATTTGATCTGTTCAAACACAGAGCATGTTTAACAAAAGCGCCAAGGGCTGCTGGTGTTAGAGGGATATTGGCAGAAGCTGTTTCCTCAGTTATAGAAAGGAGCAAAGGAGGCCATTTTTAGCATTTGCTGAGGCAGTTGCAGCAGATTAACTTTAGATCAATGAGTTGCTTGATTATTCTGCTTCACTCTGGAGTCTCTTTCAAGGCTTCTCTTTACCAACCAGAAAAATAAAGACACAAATTAAACCACTCTCCTAGTCTTTATTTTCATTCAAAAGAAGAGATTTTTCAAAAGCTATTCCATGTCATCTGCAGCAAGGCAGAGGTGCCAAAAAAAGTGTCCCTGGGTGTCACTAATTACCTAGTGATGCAGTGGGTACCCAGAAGCCTTTTCTGGGGGATTTTGACAACTTTGGCTCCACTGGGTTGTGACTGTGTTCTAGTTGAGAAATAGGAAAAATAGTAGAAGACTCCTATTTTTGGTTACACGACTCCCTCTCAATTCTAAACTACCCTTTACACTTGCTTTCCTCTTTCTCCTTTCCCCCCCATGCTACCCCATCTCTGGCTCATGAGTCATTTGGAGGAATTGCAAAACACTGTGCCTGCATGTATTTTCTGCTGGCCCTGCTTGTGCCCAGCAGAACTTGGAAAAAGGCAGGCTAAGGAACTCAAACCTTTAGCTGGTATAGTGAGGGCTGCACCCTTGAGATCATGTTGAGGGGCAGCAGCTTTTACTTACAGCACATTGTCTGCACAAAGATCCCTAAAATTGCCTCTCTAGAGCTCCTTAGCTCTGCTCCAGCCCTCCTGACTCTATGCTGCTGTCTGATTCTGCTCAGATCCAGCTGCCTTTAGACTCAGTATTACCTTACCTGACATCTTCCAGGTAAGTGAAAGAGCTGCTTCCTTCACACCCACAGTCCATAGGAGTCACCCTTGGTCACATCCAGGGTTGGATCAGTCTCTGAAACAGAAGGCTTCTAGGAAAGCCTTTCCTCTAAACACTGAACACAGCGAAGTCTCTGCCATCAGAACACTGTGAGACTGGCAAATCTATGCCCTCTGATTTTAGTGATACTTTTAAACAAATAGTACTGTAGAAAAATTCCAGGCTCCACTTGACTGTCTTAAAAAAATTTATAGGAATATTTTGAAAGCTTATCTTCAATAAAACTGACTTTAAAACAACCTCCTGCAGTATATAAGACTTCTCATTCTTCAATGAGTAGAAGAATAGTCTGAATTTAGTATCAGTATTTTTTGAAGAAGCTATGCCTGTTCCAGTGATGAGGTCTGCTTAGCAGACAATTACTCCTCTACCTTTCTGTGGCAGTCTGCCTATGCCCAGAAGCAGAACTTAAACCATCTCCAGTTTGATTCTTTTTCAGCTTTGGTTTGTTGAATGTTTAAAACAAGATATAACATCCTTTTCTGGACTGACATCAGGTTCTTAATAAGAGTGCTCTGTGATTTCTCCCTATCTGGCAAAGTCCTCTGTCCTTTCAGCTGCACAAAGTAATGGAATTTGTAGCCATATAAATGCATTAGTGTTGGGCAATGTGATGAACAGGCTTGTGTATTTGTACTGCAAATGAGCATCATAATGTTTTACTGCCTGCAAGAAAAGAGCCCCTGTACACAAGATATCCACTACTCCTAATGGTGTGAAAAATAGTTCACCAAACCAAGAGACACAGTAAAGCAACAGTTGACAACCTGATTTTTCGAAAGGTAAGAAAAAAAAATCCAACCCCAAATACAACAAATGTATCTTTCAGTGTGAACTTAGAAATTAGGCAGGGTAAACTCATCTCTTCCTAGACAAACTTGCTTCAGGACTTGGGAACAAGACTCCTGCACTTACCATACCCCAAATTATGTCTTTTGAGTCTGTTTCTGCCTATGGTGACCTTTTATAGATCATGTAACCATCTAAACCTTGCTTCTCTTTTGGTATTTTGTGTCATCATGTGAAAGTTAAAGAGGACACACTAAAACTACTTTTTTTCTTATACTACTTGGTATGTGTATATCCATAATGTCTTAATTAAGAAAATAGACTATAGCAAAGCATTAACAAATATCTGAACATACAAAGAATAATAATATATTTAGTATCATCAGATAAGTAATATTTTATAAGTGTATTAACAGACAAAAGCCAAAAGGCTATTAAGTAGAGAGGGATGAACTCGAGCAGATGCAGCAACACTCAGCAACAGGCTGCTACTGTTATAACCAAACCCACAACATCATTTGCATTACAGGCATATTCTTAATGTTTCTCCTCTGCCTTCTCTTGACTACCTCTCACTACTTGGGCTCCAGACTAACAGGAATCTTGCAAAGACCTGGATTCAGATGGGAGCCATGCTTTTTTTTCTGGCTGAGATGTGGCTTTTCAGAGGAATCCAAACAGAGTTGGCTTTGTACATGCTGACAGAGATTCCCTCGAGGCAGTGGATAATACAGTATTTTTGTTTCAGCATGTGACTAACATGGACTTAGCCCTCATATACTTTACATGCACTGGGCACATTCCCCTTTTCATTGCTATTATTCAGGTGGCACTCACATAGAAAGGGATCACAGCCAGCTCCTCTCCAGATCCCAGAAGCAGTTATAGGGGAGTCCTCATACAAATATGGCATAGGAGTAGCACCTGAACATTTTCTCCTGTCTTGTAATTACATTTATGCAGTTAAACTCTTCTGGAAAACTCCAGGTTTCTTAGGATCTCACTTGTTTGGACTGGAAACTGAGCAGTGAAGATTTCCTTTGAGGAAAATACAGCACAGACATTCAGGGGCATGTTAGCACATGAGACCCAGAAAACAAAACAGTTGTATGGAGGTACTGTTTACCTTCCCAAAGTTGTTTTAGCTTGAACAAATATCATAAAGAAAGAAAAGCAATAAAGCTGAAGTGTGTAGGTCAGAATGCTCCAACTGAAGTGTTGGATAGGAAAAGAATGAAGACTTATATAAAAACCAAAGGTTTATAGATTGTTCCCTTTTCTCAGGGATAGTAGGGAACTAATTCAGTCTTCCAGTTTCCAAGTGTAGTGACTAATTAGAAAAAAAGGGATTTTCATGTGTTTTACCACTTCTATAAACCACTTAGGTGGTAGAAGAGGGCTAGAAACCTGGGAGGTTTCATATCTCTTAAACTGAAAAGATCCATTCAAGTATCTGGCTTTCTGGTGCTCTGCAGGAGATGTGAACTTGCTCTGCAAGCCCACCCTGCCTTGCATGCCCCACATCAGACAGGAAGGAACTGACAGAGGGGCCGTGACAGGTGAATATTCCCTCTTTCAGCATGGCACAGCAGCTCTGCATGGGTACAGCTTTCCCATAGTCCTGTAACCATCAGCAGGTTAAGAACACTCCTCTCCTCTGCTTGCAAAATATCATGGAGACCTGCTTTAGGGAACCTTGTACTTCCTACCACCAGACACAGTCCCACAGTCACTCCTCTGTACGCTGTTGGATGCCAACTCTGTCCACCAAAGGAACAAGACTTGATTTGTTTTCTTCCTAATAAACCTCCAATTTTCCTCAGGTTTCTTGAGCATATCTCTTCCTTCTACAGATCCAGTTTTGGCTACAGCAGGTACAGTAGTATCAAGGCTCAATGCTCCCCAGTGCCCCAGAAGACTCAAAGCTCTTGCCACAGTAACAAAAGGAATTAGTGCCCTTAGAATTGAGCTCATGTGCAGCCAAGGGGTGTCCTGGTGGCAGCTCTTCCTGAAAACCACATTAGGTTAACTGAGCCCTCAACAAAA
Source organism: Muscicapa striata striata (assembly GCA_030060385.1). NCBI lineage: Eukaryota > Metazoa > Chordata > Aves > Passeriformes > Muscicapidae > Muscicapa > Muscicapa striata. The sequence continues at coordinate 305,054 of JAREIS010000084.1, forward strand.
TGTATTAATAACAGATAAAGAAGAAAGAGTTCTTGCACAATGGGCAGGCTGAGACACATAGGAGCTCCCATCACTGCTGCTTCACTGTGTCATTCTATATACACACAAAAATAAAGAGAAACTAAAAATTAAGAGTAATTTCCATGTGTGTGTTTAAGAGGTTTCCTCCCCCTTCCAAAGACTCCTACTAGCAAGACAAGTAGGGAGGCTCAGCAAGTGTGTGTGTCAAAATTAGTGCTCTCTAACATTTTACTGGAAGCAGGACTGTGAGTTCTTTCTAGACTTTGAGTGGTAGAAAGAACACTTTCTGTAAACATAACAAATGGATCAACCTTGAAATCTTGATGATTTTTACCAGAAGTCTCACTGATACTAAGCACTAAGCTTGATTTGAAAAGAGAAAGGCAGTATGAACATCTAATATATGCAGTAGACAACAGTTTGGTTCTTGGTGGACTTACAGCTTTGCTGATAATTACACATACATGAAGTAGGCAAAAATAACTTAAGTCATTATCTCTTCTTTTTTTTTTTTCTTTTTAAGGTACAGTGACCCCTCCAGGAAACAAAAATGAAACAAAAACAAAACAAAAACAAACAAACAAAAAACCAAAGCTTTTATTCTGAGCACATCTGCTCCAGTCTGTTCCAGAGCCTGACCAGCAGTGTCCTGAGCCTCAAATCTGATAGATATTCAGGACAGAAACCTCAGGAATTTTAGTAGTTTAACTTTTTTCTGCTTACTAACAATAAAGATTTTTTTTATACTATTAACCCAGTCATGCTACTTCCCTCATTCATGTTTCTGCATTGCCAACAAGTTATTTTCTGAATCCTTGAGAAATTTGAAAAAAAAACAAAAAAATACATGTATGTAATACATATGCACACACATTTGCAATTCAGCTGACTGACTGTAAGTAAAAATCAATTATTTTTGGCATGCAATTACAGCATTGACTTTTGGCATTTTCCTTATAATAGTTTTTTTCAAATCTTTCACATTCATTGCAATAGAAAATATTGGTTCTTGGACCAAGAGCCTTAATTTCAAATGGATATTCAAGTTTAACATTTAAAAGTTAATTCTCCCTTGACAATGATTAGAACTTCCATTAAAACAAAAATTATTATTAGCATTCTGTAACCCTTTGTAAACGGGTGCATTGTTCAAATAAACTGACCTCTGCAGCAATTGACTTTAACATTGCTCAAAAGCTTGACAGTCAATTATCTTCTGATCTCCCTTCAATGGGCCTTGTGGCTGGAATAACCAATCCATCACCCAGAAGCTGAGTATAATAGTGTCTCACCGGCATTTCTTCCCTATTTAGGACATGAACACACTGCTGTAGAATAAGTCAAGGAATTCTGTCTCAGTCCCACTGAAGCATCCCTAAAAAGCAATGATGCATCAAGAAGCTGTTCCCCCTAGTGAATATCTCTGAATACACAGTGCCAACCATGATGAAAAGTAATGGGTGGAACACAACTTCATCCACTGCTTGGGGAAACCATCAGAGTGGAACTGGACTGTACCTCCACCAAAGATCACAACTCTGTTTATTCTGCAGGACATGGGTTTTGGTGTGCTGCAGGAAGATGCAACTCTCTTTCTCTCTCTCACCTTTCCTTCCAGTCAATCTGATCCCCCTGGAGCCCTGGGACCTGCTGCAGGTAGGAGCTTGCAATATTTTTGCTACTCCCCTTCCTTCTCTCTGGCTTCCAAAGCACAATCTGCCCTTCCCCATGCCCCACTGAGTCCCATGTTCCCCATTTATCCCATAAGGACATGAGCCCTCCTCCACCACTCTGCAAGCCAAGGAGAGCCTTCAGGACAGCACCACCACATTCCCCCAGGGGAGACATGCACATGGCTGAATGAATATTATCCATACTGGAATATTTTTGGTGCCTGAGATCCTGCCAGTGTTTGCTGCTCTGATTTATAATCACCACGCTATGATGACTTTAATACACCACCTTTGCCCAGTGCCAATTCAAAGTTTAAAAAGCTATTTACCAGTAAATCTAGGACAGTGAGGGGTTTCTTTTCAGCAAACAAAAAAATCTTCTGCAATTGAACCTCTGAACTTAAGGCTTAAAGGGTGGTATAATTTCTAATATCACAGACTATACAATGTCAAACAACAGAAATACTCATTTGTTGCTAACAAAGTAAAACTCAGCTGCATCCAGTACTGCTCACCCAAGAGAAGCTACTCCCATCCCTGGCACAAAGATTGCTTCAGTAGAGACTATGCATCTTTACAGCACAGGCTTTCACAAACTATTCTCCCTTAGAAACATATATCCCGGTGTGGCCTTTGTCCAGGCCTCTTGTGGAGGAAAATACAGACAGTATCTTGGGAGCTGGAGAGCAGCAAGGAAGAATAAAAACCCAGATTGATTGAAAAGACAGACAAGAATGGGAAAGGAAGATGAAGAAGACCAGCAGGCCAAGAAGCAGGAAAGCACATTGGGTTGTGAGTGAATCCTGTGCTGCAATTCATAACTCCTCAGCGACTTCTTAGCCCCACTGAGGTTTAAAGAAGCCTTACAAGTAGCCCTGTATGAGCCAGCAGAAACTGCTGCAACCTTCACTACCAACTAACTTTGAGTTATTCCTGTATTGAGGGTGTTCCTGAGCTAGAGCAGCTCACATGTGCACACACACTCAGTGCTGTGCCCACACAGGGCAGCTCACAAATGATGCCAAGACCTGAAATTTTAAGCGTATAAAAATAATCATTTCTAAGCAAAGGTAATTTCTGATGGACAGAAAAGTAAAATGAAGTGAATAAAAGATTATTACAGTAGAATGAAAGGATTTGAAATTAATAAAAGAGTTAAGCTATAGATGAACTGCCTTAATGTTTCATGGTACCTCTTCTTCTGACATTTAAAATATGCTTAAGATTATCCTGAATGTCAAAAATAAATATATACCAAGGACAACCACCACAGGATACATCAACCATTTATCTGTTATTACTGAACTTACTAACTATCTGCAACAGAACACCTATGACTAATGTCTATAAAAGAAGCCATAGTTTTTTGATCCTCAAAGAACCAGCCACCTGATTTTTCAGGTCTGTCTGGTCTACATAAGGGTCTGAAGCATTTTAGTACCAGCTGAGGCCTCCTAGGTGTCCTTGGTCTGGGGGCAGCACAGGGCAGGGCTGGGACAGCTGCTCATTAACTGAGTAGGTTCAGCAGTGTGACACAGTCTAGGATCAAGTCTACAGGATTATGCCCAAATTTACTGTTTGTTCTTTCATGTGCAAGATTGTTTTACAAGTCAGAATTGACATCTCTAACTGGTGATTAGATTTGATAATTCTGTGGAATCTCAACTCCAAGAAACTCAATCCCCTTAGTGTCATTATATTTAGCAAAATAATATTATACCTCTTGTGAAGCTGAACAAGTGCCTACCCTGGACCACAAGTCAGCCAATGCCAACAGGGGACATGCAAATTATGAAAGAGCCATTAGCTACTCCAGGGAAACATTAATGTCTTTTATCACTTCCACACAGCAAACCCTAAGCAAAATGGCCACATTAGCATGAATGTGGACAGTGGACTGTAACAGGGACAGAACTCTGAAAGTGTGCTGCACATATTTATTATAATGAGTGACTAGTTGTAAAACATGGGAAAAGTGCATCTTCTTTGAGACAAACTCTGTTTTCCAGGGAGATATAGCAGCAGGTTTAGATAAAAAAAGATCTGAGAAAAAGAGTATAAAGTAAGATTACTTTACTTAATGCTTCAGTAGACTATCACTACCAATTAGCAAGCTCCCAGTTTATCTTGGCCATATCTTCCATTACTAAAAGTTCCCAGAGGAAGTAATTTTGTAAGAGAACACCAGAAGGGAGAGGATCAGATAGCCAACTCCAGCAAGTGTGCATAATTTATTAGGATCTAGAAGATGGCGCTGTACAAAAACTTTGAAGCTTTCTGTGAAGTCCAGCCACAGGGGAGGAGAATTACATTGGTTGCCAATACAAGCATTCCCTGCTTCTGTCATGACCTGACCTATCACCTCCAACCAAGATCAGCTCTGTTTTCCTTTGTGTGGTCTGAAAACAAAGAGAAATACATTCCCTGCCCCACAAACTTTTCTTTGTGCTCTGAATGAAGCCACAGGAGATGTGTGTTGGAAGGGAGAGGACTGGATCCTGCTGCACAGGTTTCTTGGAGACACTTGCCAAGCAAATAGCCAGGCTCAGCATACAGGGATGAGTGTGGTGCTACAGGTATCATCACCAGGGCTATGAGAGCAAGGTTTTCATGACTTCTAGTCTGTAAAAGCCTCTTGGAAGGTTTTTGAGGAAATGAGGATGTGAAGCACAGGGTGCCAAGTAAGTCCTGCTTGGGAGAATTGCCTGGAGCTTCATACTCAGGTTTTACCTGTGATTTCACATGCAACATTGCACCTTGTCTTGCAATGGCTGGGTATGTGTTCCCTTCTACTAGAAAGCAGTTTCTATTTTAGGACCTGAAAGTCATTGTTTCAATGGTAAAAATGGGGTATGAATTGCTGGAAATGTGCAAAAGAAAAAAAGGTGAAGCCACCTGGCTAACAAAAGTAGGAAAAGCTTTTGCTCTAAAAAAGCTTAAAAAGAGAAAATCCTGTAACACACAGGTGAGGTACATAAAGCTATTGTCAAACTGGTGAGTACATTGTGTCATTTGTTCTTCATTGGCTGGTTGTGATCTGAACCTCGCTTGTATCCTACCTTTGGACAAAGGAAGGAAACACTGCGTAAGTGCTATCTGGCAGGTCTGCAGAAAGCAGACCTGGATGAGTTACAATTAGGCAGGAAAGAAGTTTCTTTCTCGTTCTTTATTCTTTATAAACATTAAAAACTTGATTTTTCAATGTCTCCCTGGAAACTAAATAGGCCTTCAAGCAAGACCATCAGACAACTAAAAGGTGTTTTTTATTTGTACGTTTTTAATAGCATAAATAAAGAATCTCTGGCAATCTATGACAGGGTGACAAATAGGCAACCATTGCAACTGTTATTAGCCCATCTGTGAATATCCACAGTGGAGTGATCTGAGGAAGAAAAGCATGAGACAGAAGAGAAAAAAAGTACCCTGTCATAATTTAGGTTCATAAACACAGAAAATACGAACACGTTTCATTGTAGTGTGTAGTCTCTAGTGCCAGGGGCCTTGGCTCATAATAATTTAAACAGCCAACAATATAAGATTTATGGAAATAATTTAGCACATCTTAAACAAGAAGTCTGGCTTACCCATCTCATATGTGTGTAGACCTAACACTTGAAAAAAAACCAAAGCCGATAACAAAAAACCATGGTATATTTACCAGAGTCTGAAAAGGGTATTACTGGCTTAACTTAGGTCCCAGCTACACTGACTTGCCAATCTTAGTATGAATATTTTATAGGTATACAGCAGCATGCCTGCAGATGGTTTCCAGGCCCAATTAGCAAAACCACATGGAAAGACAAATAGACAGAGTTGTGAATAGAATTTTTCAGTGACCCCTGAGTTACCACAAACCCAGATGATATTAAATGCCAACAAATGAGTGAACAGCACAGTATGTGGCTGTATCAGTGCTCAAGCTGATGCACAAGAAAGGGGAAGCTCATGAGGGAACATGCATTTGGAAAATCTTGTAGAGGGAAAGAACTTGGTCTAGCTGCTGGGGTGACCAGAGTTTGTTCTGGGTTTGGGTGCTTTTGTTTGTTTGTTTGTTTGTTTGTTCTTAAAGGGAAGAGTAAAAATAAATGTTCAAAAATTCTTTCTTGCTCAGGAAAACAGAAAATTTCCAAAATCTCAAATGCACACGCTTGTCTGACATGAAATAACACCTGGAAGCAAACTACATCATGAATTCAGTAATATAGCTTTAGATCTAATCTGAGCTCTTCTGTAGTACTGGCCCCTACATTTCACCCAGCTGCCCCTTTTAAAAGCCTCAATTCTTCTGTTTAAAACAGAACTTCAAGAGGAGGCATCCAGTTGTGACTTGAAGGGGAAGGATTTGTTGTTACACTTTGTTTCAACACTTCATTACCCCTTCCCCTTGACAGAAATCTGTGTTTCATGTTGGGATTTGTCACTTTGCACACACAGGTCCTTTCCTTACCTCACTTTGTCGGATTAACATCCATAACTGGTGTCAGAAGGAGAAAAACAGGACATAAAGTCTCCCAAAGTGACACCTTGATCTTTCCCTAAAGGGGACAAGTACTTAAATTCTCTCACACTACAGCATTTCCATCAGCTATTAAATAACTTTTCTGGCTTTTCTTCATTATAGTACAGGTCAGGTGAAGGGAATGGATGACTAAATATAACCTTCAGGTGAGAGCATTCAACCAGGAAATGGGTTACTGAGGTTCTGCTCCAAAGAATATTCAGTAGTTATACTCAGAGCAAAATAGCTTCCAGACAAGAAGTCGAGAGAGAGAGGGAGAGAGGGAGACTGCCTGGCCAGCTGAGATTATCACAAAAATGGATTTAGAGGTCACTTGAACTTCTAACACCTGGTATCTTCATCTGCTGCCTCCCCAGTAAAAATTTGTTCATTTTTGCATAAGCCCAACTTTTTATTTATGTTCTGCATTTGCTTTCAGTCCTTTCACTCTTACACCTCTCTGGAACCTCATTTTTGACCCACCTGTGTGTATATAAAAAGCTTGAGTCTGGAGATCATTTGGATCCCTGCTATATTGTATGAGCCGAGGCCACACTTTTCAATAATGCATGAAGCTGCAGCACTTACTCCTGTGCTCAGAAATGCAAAAAGGATGTCTTTTAAATGGCTTGCAATGTGACAGAGACAAGTGAAAAGTGAGTTCAGTAAATATCAGCCTATCTCACAGCAGAAGTTCACCTCTCGGTGAGGATTCAGATGCAAATAAAAAGTTACATCCAAGTCCCACTCATGTAAATTTAGGTTAGGTACTGTGCTCTGAATTTCATGCAGGACTTTTTAACTCAGTCAAATGTCCTTATACATACTACAACAGCTCTTACCCAGAATTCATTTAATATATTTAAGGGTCTGACTAGACAGATGTAGTATGGGAGGATGAACTAGCATGTGGATTTACAATGCAATAGCCATTCCAGAATTCCTGTGCACATCTTATCAGTAGCACGATAGGTAATAGTCTACACTTACCGAGCATGCCTTGCCAGTGGGATACATCAGATTTCTCACACTGCTGCAATAAGCTGATGGCCAATAGATGCAGAGTTAGTTCCAGGATGTCTGCCCTGATTCTGGCTATGATAGGGTTAATTTTTTTGCAGTAGTCAGGAGGAGGCATGGCTGGGACATGGAAGTTTCTGTATCACCTCACCTCCTTGCCAGGGGTGGGGAACGGGTCTTTCTCCCAGGGAGAGGGAGTTCCGTCTGGTTGAGGAAGAGTGGTGCTGATCCTGAGCCAGGAGTGGTTGGGTGATGCCGGTTCCAAGCCCGTGAGATTGGTCAGAGTGGTGTGGCTCTGGTCAGGTTGAGCTCCTGGTGAGCATTTTTGCATGTGAATAACTCCCTCTTTTGTACACTTTTGTTATTAATATTGCTGTGACTGTTTGTTTTCTTACCTCATAGCTGTTTCCAGTAAATTGTCCTTAGCTCAATCCCTGATCTTTTGTGCCTTCAGTTCTCCTCTCCAGCTCAGTGCAGGGGGACAGGGAGAGGGGAAGGGGGAGCATGCAACCAGCAGTGTGGAGAGCCTAAATCGGGGAGCACTCAACTGGGGAGTACCACTCCTGAACCACAACACCACCTAAACACATCCCTGTGGATATACCCTAAACATCAGTTTCAGAGGCAGGATACAGAACCCAGGGCACATCATTCCACCTCTCTACAGGAGGGTCAGAGGAACATGAGAACTTTCCACTCATCTGTGCCAGAATGGTTTCTGTAGCTAATGGAAAGGTCTGGTTCAGTCCTCCTGTCTCTGGTTCAAGTCTCTTGAATGCACAAAGCACCTCATGCTAATGGCACGTGGTACATTACAAACAAAAATCACTCCTAATAAAATGTACGATGACAGCACAACCTTTGTAGCAGAAAAAGCAGGTGGGCTGGGAAACATGTAGCTAAGCTGAACTTCCTTTTATGATCAGGGAATTTTGTTCAAGATTATTTTAAACAACAAAACTTGTGGGTACCTTGGTTTCCTCAGGAGGGTATCAATCCCTTAGGGCTGACCCAGAGTCTTAAAACAGGAATTAAGTATCTCTGATTAAGATCAGGTCAGTTTTGCACATAAACAATTTTATTTTTCTGTGAAGAGGACAAATTTGCAAGTAAAATCAGCTGTCCAAGATTTTTTATTCTGAAGTTGCTAATATTGTTATTATTGAATAGTTGATTTTGTGATAAGGGCAGGCAGGGACAGAGCGATGACAGGACCAAACCAAAAACCATCCATGCCTTTTTTCTGGATGGCAAAAATACTCTGGAAGAAAGAATTTGTGTGAGATTTCAGCAATTCATTTTTACTGGTTTTGTGTAATCCACTGCACACTGGGCACACATTCAACCTCAGCTCTCCTTATAAAAGGTATTTCTGCAAAAGCTTGAAGTACAGAAACTCACACCTAGCTTGAACTGTCATGTTTTCCTCAACCAAGATCTCTGATGGACACATGGAGATTCTAACAGAAAGTGCTGGTTGTCCTGTTGCTAAATGAGTTCAGTTCACATCCATCATAATGAAAGTAATCTGATTTAATGCATCATTAATGCAGACACAAAAGGTACAGGAGAATCTATTGTTGTTAAGTGATTCATTGATTTCCTACCAAGGTGTTAGCATTTTAATTTATTTAAATTATTTGTTGCATGTTAAATGAGCAAAGTAAATATGCATGTTATGTTTTGCTCAACTCCTACTGCTCACAGGAGCAGTGTCAGGAATATGCCCTGTTCGCATTTGGCTCATCACAGCAACCTCCCTGGAGTAAAAGTCAAACACAGCACTCAAAGTCAAGGGCTGAAAAGTAAGATGACTCAATTCACACTGAGCTCTTTACAAATGCTCTGAGGCTTAGCTGAGCTGAGCACACACTAATAAAAAAAAAAAAAAAAAGCCAAAATGCTCTAAAGGATAGGACCCCAGAGGTGAAATTTCCTCTACAGCGCCACGGATTAGCAAAATGCTGCATACTCATCCCACATGAGATAATGACACACAGCTCCATTTCTTTAGCAGAGTTTACACCTGGCAGTGCTTCAATACACGTTGCTTAAAAGAGCTCATCTAGCTACTGCTTGAATCTACTTCATGCACAGGAGCACTAAGCTTGCTCCTCACCTTATCTTGCTCTTTGTCTCATTTGCAAAATTTGCAATTATTTTGCAATTTCTCCAGATCTCCGATGCAAGGTTAGGTAGCAAGAAGTTTCTGGAAAATCCTGTGTAATAACATTCCCTTTGTGCAATATCTTCTAACCTCAAAGTGCTAAATTTACTTAATATGGCCAATATAATGTAGTGCTTTGTCATACATATCATATTGGATAAAATAAAATACCTCAAACATGTCTTAACTGTGCTGGATCAATACAGTAATTTTGTGACATTACAGAATCTATGACTAAGACTTACACTGAGTTAAGCACAATGTCATTTGAGTCTGTTCAATCTGTATTTTCACAGTTTGGCAAGGAAAAGGTCTAAGATAGGTGGACAAAGGGAAAATAAATATCTGTTTGGGGTCAGATAGTGGGTATACCACAAGAAAAAGTGCCAGGTAAGAATGTAATTTATAGACTGCTGGTGAGGGCTCTCAGACATGGTGTGAAGATGGACTGTGACCTCCAGTCTGCCCAGCAAAAAAGTGGGAAGGCCCAGGGAATATCACAGCCCAGCCACTGGGGCAGTTTTACATTTGCTCTCCATCTCAATCAATACCCAATTATTTTATGATAAATTCAACTGCTTTAGGGAGAGGGAGGGAATGCTGAAATATTCCCAGTAATCTGGCAGAGTGTGTCACTGGCAAAAGTGTCCCAAATCTAGCAGAGAACATGGGTTTACTAGATAAATGTCTCTGCTGATACCAGGGAGAAGTGAAGCTCCTTGGTTTCTGCATCTTATGAATCTCAACAGCAAGATGCAGTGGGTCACTATTTTTCATTTTTATTTCATTTTTCATTCTATTAAACTGTTTACCAACATGCCTCCCCCTCCCCATCAACAACTTCAGTAGTTGAAAACCCATTTTTTGGCTAAGCAGCTGTTCTCTTCAATCAAAATGAGGCAGAGCACACACGCTTCTGCAACAATTGACTTTTTTAAGCCCTGTTCACTTCATTGTTTGGTCTTCCAAGTAAGTCCCTCAAAAAAGTGTGCTGATACAGCCATGGTGAGAGCCAGATGGATGAAGGCAGGAATGAGTGGACATGGTAAAAAACTTCCTTTGCCATTATAGACAGCACAGAGTGAAGCCTTCATGCTTGGCAAAATTGTCAGGAGACCACAAGGGGCTTTTTAGTGACAATTGATTGTTTCAGGGCTTTTGTTTTCTACACCTGCTAAAATGTATATCTGCACTTAGCACAAAATTTGAGGAATGGTATCAATGAGGGTAAAGGAAAGAGAAGATTAACAAGGCAGATTTGCATTTGTGAAAGAACCTTCAGTCAAACAGCAATTTTTATAATGATGAATGCTCAGTCTCCTCCGTTCTTTCTTAATAGGACCATGAAACAAATTTACCATGATCTATTACAAAATCATCAGGCAAAGCTTCCACACAACCAAGGCAAATTTCAACATTGCTTTAGCAGGCAATTTCACCCGGAGGTGAAAAATTCCTTGAACAGCTTAACCAATATTATTCAAGAAGTATGTTGTATTTACCAAGCGCCAATTTTGAGTCTATCACCACAACATCTAAGCAAACAAGATCAGAGCCTTGCAATTATAATAAGGACGAATTGGTTTTGTTTCCCCTCTGCAAGCACTGGGTTTTACAATGGCTTTCAACAAAATAACATTTTAATTCAATGCCATTTTCACTCTAAATATAGAATAATCCTTTCTTTGCCATAAGAATGAAGGATCAGGACATACACTTTGCTTGTGCATTGATACAACACTAAAGACTATGTATTACTTTCAGTCTCTGTAGCCATGTTCAGTTTTTCTACTGTGTGGTCAGGATGTAACAAGGAGAAAAATAATCTATTGTTAACAGTAATATTACAGTGTAGTGTAGAAGGAAAATAGTTCTAGTGTTAGAGAAGGAACAGACTGTGATTTTGGCTGAGATTCTGGAGACATGACTTCTTTTATGAAATGATACCTGGTGGGTGTATTCAGGCCTGTGGAGATACTTGATTGAATTATGTTTTACTGTACTCACAGTCCTGGGAAATTCAGTCACACCAGGATTTTTCTACCACGATCAAGAAGGCAGTGGCTGGTACCTGTGGAGTAGCAGCTACACACAGGCTGCTGAAAGCAGTGGTGATGACTGCATGCATGGCTGAACCCTGGTGGAATCCTGCCACAGCAGCCACTCAAAGTGTGAGCCCTCCATCTTCCCTAATCTCCCTATATGCACTTTCCTCTTCTGGATTCTACCATTCATATTTATTCAGCATTTTGGAATTGCTTTATTTTCATCCATCCTATGCAATTACTTGGAGGAACTTACTGTGCTGCTACCAAATTGAAAATAAAGCCAGGATATTGGATCACAGCCTGCATGATCCACCAGACACTGCAATTCAGAGAAAGCTCTGTTGGATCAGATTGAAAGACAAGGCAGAATCGGAACACTAATAAAATGTTTCCAAGATGAGCCAGTTGGATTTGGAGGCATATAACCCACAACACTGCTCACAACCTTTTCAAGTACCTCCATCTGCTGATCAGAGCCAGAGAGCAGTTGCATGAGATGCTACTTAGAGTTAAAATCTCTCTTGTGCCATGCTTAGGTGTGCACAGTGCTGGGCAGCTGCACACTGCACATAGAATGAGTAAATCTGATGGTTCATTGGCATTATGCAATACTCTTGCTAGGTTTGACAAATTACATCTTAATTTCTCAGATTAAAAAAGCAAAAGTGATTCCCCTGGAAATAGAAACCACTGGAATTGAAGAGAACTTGCAAGAAAGAGCAATACAAGGCTTTTCTCCTGTGTAAATCCTCTCCATTTTCCTATTAAGCTCCTACATCACCATGAATTACTAAATTTCAACATGAGATAAGGAACAAGTCATTTTCACCATTGCACATGGAAGGAAAACCCAAGGTCCAACTGATAAGAAGGCTCAGAGCAGTAGCAGACAAGAGACTAAATGGAAAACCCTTGTCAGAGTAACACTTTCTCCTTGGAATTAATGGAATGACATCCTGAAAGCATGATAGTCTTGGCCATCCCAGGCTGGCTATTAAAGAAAATGTCTCGGAGAACAAGCCACCAGAATGGGTCTATATTCTCCACTTATCTGTAATGGCAGATCAGAGATGTTCACAAGTGCTTCTCAAGTGGGAAAAAAATGGGTTCTTCCAGAAGCTCTAAACCAGAAAGTTGCAATTTTGTTCCAGTCACTATTTAAGACAGTGAGGCCATCAAATACACCCAACGAGGGAACCAAAGCACTGTTTAGGAGTACAAAATGTTAGTCAGCATGAGGAGACCAGCAGACCTGTAAAATGCAGGGGAGTAGGATTGGCTCACCCACACAAATGCAGCAATAAAGCCAGAGAAGTCGTGCATTTCTCTGAATTACAGTCAGATAGCTCAGCAGATAATCTGTAATACTGTCAGTTCACAGAAAGATGGAATTTTTGGCCAAATAATTCTCTTTGCTTCAATGAGCTCATTGTTCATGAAAACTTCTCAGTTACTTTTAAAAAAATGAAAGCAGGCACAGGAGCAAGCTACTTGAATCCTGGATAGAGTAAAATATTCAAGTGGTTTAGAAGTGAGCAGAGAGCAGAATTTTAAAGAAGCTGATTATTGCTTCAGCAAGTTACATGCAAGTGAAAGTACATCACAAATGGGATGGGTCAGCCTTTTTGAAGGAAATGGATATTGCTTTTTAAAAGCATATCAAAGACTCTTGCAGGCAGGCAGTATTTGTCTGGTGCAAGATGTCTCTCTGCAGGCACTCAGATCCCTTACAAGAAATGCCTGCAGGTTTTGCAGCCACACTAAGGGGAAGAATTCCAGAGTTAAGGAGGGCAGGAGTGACTTTCTGGAAAAGGGACATGGGAGATTTCACAGAAGGACCAAATCTCAGAGCCTCCTGCTGATTTTCTGCTTGGTTAGAAACAATGCTGGTGGGACAAAATGCCCACTGATTTGAAAGAGCTGTTTGGAAAAGTGCCCACTGACACCTACACAAAAGTCAGGGTCTGCAGAACCAGTATATACAGGTTAAAAAAAAAAAAAAAAAAAAAAAGAGAGAGAGAGAAAGAGAAGAAGCTATTTCTATGTTGAGTTGATCCCTCTTCAAGGCCAACCTCCAGACAGAGGTTTACCAGCTGAATTCCTGGTGATCAGGAACTGGTGATCAGCACCATGCTAAGACCAGCCCTTGTTTCTTACCAGGCAAAGGGGCTTAATGCTTTGTTGCCTCCAACTTTCTAAGAAATTTGAAAGAAAAAAAAGAAAAATGTGGGAAATGTCTTATCCATTCGAATCCTCAGTATGGAGGAATGATACAGATCTCTTTCTCCAGAAATGCTTTCTAACATTGATACTTCAAATCTTGCTTTGAAATAGAAACATAAGCAATCAAATATTTGTTTAAAAAGTTTCTTCTTTTCCAGTGACAGATGAGGAGCTATGCAGAAGAAATATTGAAATTTCACTTTCTTAGCATTTTATCTTTCATTCCTTTCAATGAAAAGGAACAAAGCAATCAAATATTCTCTGCAATTCTTGTAAACTCAGCATCTAACCAAGATACCAGCATGCAAACCAGGACTGACAGAAAAAAAAAAAAAAAGCAAAACTCACTTGTCTTATTTCACTGGGGAAATAAATGGTGAAGTAATACACAAAATAGATGGTTACAAGTAATTATACTTACATAGTGCAGTGCTTAGACAACCATTTTTCCCCTCTAAAAAACCAGAAACTAGATTTTTAAAACATTTGTACAGCTGATATTTGGTAACGTCTTTCTAGTGAGTATGAAAGAAGGCTTTTCTCATAAATATATTATTTTTATCTTGAGAGAATTCCATGCAAATGAAGTAAACAGATAAAGACAGGCAGATGAATGGGATGGGACCGTGAACACCCTGGTCTGGTGGAAGGTGTCCCTGCCTGTTGTGGGGGGTTGAGAACAAGATGATCTTTAGGGTCCCTTCCAATGCAGGCCATTTTATGATTCTGTGATTCTGTGAATAGAAAGTGAAAATATGAACCATTTGCTTAAGAATTGGACTTGTTGATCCTTGTGGGTCCCTTCCAATTCAGAATATTCTGTGATTCTGTGAGAAAAGGAGGGACGGAGAGAGAGAAGGAGAGATGGGGATGGGGTGAAAGAGGAGGAATGAAGCAGGACACAAGGAGGGCTAAACTAGCCAGCTAGCTTCAGTAAAGTCAAATAACCCTGAATTAAGTACTAAGCAGTAATAGCAAGTGCATATAGGGATATGGATGTATCAATGTCTGTTTGGAACAGAAACAGAAGGAACAAAATAGATCATATTTCAAGGAAGGAGAGAATTGGAGAATGAGGAGAGAAGAGCCAGGAAGTAATATAGTATTTTTTCCCATTACTATAGGACCAAATCTAGAGGCTGTATATCAGTGAAGGAGGCAGTTAGAATATTGCAGAATGGATATAAAATCTCTAAAATATATGCAGCATTATTCAAAATGTATTTTCAAGCAGAATAGTAACTGCGTATCTCCTGGCTCTGGCTGTAATACCAGGGTTTAGACAAAGCATGCTGGGGAGCTAACCAAAAGGAAATGGAGACATGCCCAGCATGTTTCAAGGACTAACAGGAATGTCATCAGCAAATAACAATAATAAAGGCCAACAGATGATGCCACAGTAAGGCTATTTACAACCTTTGTCACATCCTAGAAATGCCCAAATGTGATGCAGTTTCATGGCTTTCCAAATTTTCCAGATCTGCTCTATATAACAACTATAACCTCCTCTCATGCCTTCTTTCCTCCACACTGCCATATCTTCAGCTTTCCCAAAATTTGATTTCATTAAGAAAAAACAAACAAACAGAAACCAATTAAAATGAGAATGAAGAAGGTTTGGCCAAAGCAAGCTCCTTATCTTCCTGTTCCAGAGCTCATGCCTCACCTCAGGACTTCATCAAGAGGAGCATTATGTTCTGTCTCCCCTCAACTGCAGTCTCCAGCACAGCATTAATAACTTAACTTCAGGACTTATTTAGCACTTCCTTGCAGGACCAGCCCCAGTTAATAAAGCTGGTCCACAGAAACATAGATTCTTAGTCCTGAGCCTGCAGGAGACAATATATTGCAAGTCTTATTTTCTTCCTCAGCTAAGCTGTACAGTGCAGCCAACTTCTCCCATGTTGATGAGTGCTTTACTTTGCAAGTAGCTGTTCTGAGATTAGTGTGCAAAGTATTAATTTATCACCCTTGCAAGAGCTGCCATCAGGCCCTGCAGGTAACCTCTCAGAAAACAACCTCATAAGCACAAACTCCCCAAGAAGAAAACTTCTGTCAGCCAAAAACAACCAACGCATTATGGTATGAGCTCTACCTTTACCTCCTCCCAGCTATTAGGGTTGTGCAAAGAGAGCTTGTATCATCTGCATACCACTGTGTCCCTCTGTCAGCCCACCTCAGAATAGCTAAGAAATTACTTATAGGGAAATGTTATGGAACCACCCAGAGACAAAGCTGGATTTGATATTATGATGAGGTACTCAGGAAACTAGAGCACAAAAGGAAAATGGTAATTCCACTCTGAAATCAAACAGTTTTACCTTTACACTGAGGCTGTGAAATGAATATACAACCAGATGAGAAAATGTTCATTCAGAAAGTAGAAAAGTAGTTTTTTGCAAACTGCAGATGCACTTGCTCAAGGAACATAAATTGTGATATTTAACCTAACAAAACTGTGCTTGGAAAAATGGTATCATCATGTTCCCCAGTCTTGACAGTTCACCAATTTCAACATAACCAAATATCAACATCTGTTTGATTATTGGGTAAACTGCTGTTTTCCCCTCACAAACCCATGGACAAGCCCTGGGCTCTTATGTCATCAGCAGCAGCAGCACTCAATAGCTTGTGCTATCTACAGGAGGCAAAGTACTCATCAGAGAGCTCCCCATGGGACAAACAGAGCTTCCTGGTAGCAGATTCAATGCAACCAACTCCAGATGACAACTTCTGCATGGCACTTATCCATATAAGTGATTGGTATTGCCCTCCCTGCACCACCACATGAGGGAAATGGGTATAAACAAGCTCTTGAAGTGACCAGCAGGAACTTCCAGCACTGGTGCCAAGCCTTGCAGAGAAAAGCAAACCAACTGCAACCAACTTGAGAAATGGCAGAGCTGGCCAACAGCTTAGCAATGAGGGGAGGAGTTGTGACAAAGATCAGTGAAATGAAATGTGCAGGGAAAACTGCAGCACTACTTACACAGCAGAGCTGTGTTCTCAGTGACTTTGGATAAGCCACATTACATGGTGCAAACAGCCTATAAGTTAGCAGTGCATTTACTTAAAGCCTGGTGATTTGAGGGACTACTGCTGTGGGTATTGGTTTAGCAGTCACTCTTCTGATGTGCTGAGAACAAACAATCCCAGTTCTCACGAAGTAAAAGAGGATCTACAGAAAAGATCACCTGCAGTGCCTGTTCGGAGCAAAGTGCCTTTGAATTCCATGCTTCATCATGTTGCTGATCCAAAATAAAAACTTTGAGCTGAAGGAATGTCTGGTTGTGTGTTGCCTTTTGCCATTTAACACATGCTATCCATGTAACACAGTGAGAGCTGATCTTATACCTGGCTCAGCTTCAAGTAGAAAGGAAGAAGCCAACTGCTTTGGCAATTTTAGCCCAGACTGGCATCAAGAATCAACCTTAATGAGCTCTGTGTAAATATTTCAGCACTTTGGCATTCATTAGTGAACTCCCAGCACAGTGTGTGGAATCTGCAGGTACCACAACAGCTACAGGCTAAGGCACACACAAACTGTTCAGGCTTCAAAGCAGCTCTCAATATCCAACCACCACATGCTGCAAAGCCTTCCTGAAGAGCAAGGTACAAGGCAGTAACACGGGACTTCCCAAAGCAGCAATGTAAGAGGAACATTCTGACAACTCAAAGAACTCTACCATTTGAAATCACAATTCTGTCCCATCACCCCTGGAAGATGGAATATGGCAAGTGACAAGAATATGACAGTTGCTTTTGTTCAGTCTATGTGAGTTTCAAATTATGGCTGTCAACTGGATTCACTGCACAGCCTATGTGCAGACATAAGCTGGATGCATTGGCATAATAAGCGGCCAATCAATAACAGTGAAAGGACAGATTAATAAAAGTTGCTTCTGTCAGAGGACAAATTGAGGACATCAGAAAAGATGAAATTCTGTGAATACAATTGCTTCCTGAGAATAGTAACATTCAGCTCTTGTTCTGATTAGATGGAATTGGTTCAGATGAGCATCAAAAACTTCTGAATGCTTTTCTAAAACTGCTGAGGCTTGTCAAAAATACACTGCACCAATGCCAGAAAAAGACAATAAAGCAAAACACCAAAAACTCTCAAACCAATTCTGAAAGGATCCATGGGATTTTGCAGTCGTCCTTATCTGCCCCATTTGTGCCTTCCAAGTTTTCTTATCTGCTCAGTAAATTTGTATCACAGGGTACCTTCAAATTCTGAATAGGTTTGGATGAGTAAGCTGTACACTGCTTTGCCTCATGCGACTCTGAGAAAAAGAGCCAGTCAGTCAAGCCCTGATTCTAAATTCTTTACTGTGGACAGAGATGATGATATATAGGATGGAAAAAACCCACAACTTGATTTTTCTAAAAGCTGCACGAGCTAGCCACATCAGCAGCTAGGAAAAAATCATGTTCTGACTTGTAGCGCTGAACAAATTTGATGGATTAGTCACTTGCTGAGAACTGATATAGAGTAGCAAATTACTGTATTGGACATTCCTCTGACCACAATGAATTATATTAAAATATATAAATGTCATCATTCAGAAGGTACATCTCTGGCAATGTTCTTAAAGAAACAAGACTCTGATGTGCCCAGCTGCCTCAGTATTTAGTCACATGCATACATGTGAATAAAAATACCATCTGAGTCTTGTCTGGGACATTTCTTTATCCTATTGGCCTAGCAATCCATGTACTCCTCGTGAAAACAAATAATATGTTAGTAGTTGTCTTTTATCTGCTCAACACACAAAATGTCCCCAAGTAAAATTTGGAAAGCAGGAGCAGAAGAACTATATTTTGCCTTTAGAGACAGAAGTTGTATCCATGGAGAGATGGACATTAATAAGGGAATACCGCCTAAATAGTCATGCTATTCCAAATGTTAGTTCCCTTCAACCAGGTGTCACTGAAATAATCAACTACTTGTCACCCTATTCTTTCTGTCTTCTCTCCACATGCAACAAAACTGGTGGGCTGAGCAAGCTAAACAGTTGCTAACAGGAGCACAGTACTTGGGAAAATAGTCAAAACTGTTTCTGACACTTCCAACCTCAGAATGTGAGAATTTGCTGGTGGTTCAAACACTGAATCTCCCTCCCTCACATGAAGAAAGATAACATTTCCTTCTTAGACAGCAAAACTTCATCAAATTTACACCCAACAGCAATAGACAGAATTAAAAACAACATACATGGAGCATGTAGATGCCATGCTGAAAGTCATATTTTTACACATCTTCTGAGGTCTGGGAGAGCTTCCATGCCCAGGATTTGAAGGCACCATATCATGTCACATACAGAAGTGTAGAGCCAGTGTTGCAGAATGAAGGCCACAACAAGAAAATAGCCCAGAAACAGCCAGGAATACGCTCTGCCCCTCTCCAACCCTGAGCTAATGAAACTTCCTGTACTTCCCACTGCACCTTCAGGAGCAGGCACGAGGAAATGCATTATCCATAGAGTGAGAACAGACACTAAACATAAATTGAAGACGTAAGCCTTTTTAATATTGACTACTTTTCATTAAAGGATTTCAAAACACTTTAGTTAAAAAAGTAGCTTTTACCAGCAGTCCCAGGTTACGGACAGAGGGGTTAGGCAAACTAGTCCATGTCTACCAGCCTGCAAATTGCAGATTTGGTGACAGAGCACATAGCCTTCATGCCATTTAGGATCATCTTGAATGACATTTTTCTCTCCTAATTTGCCTTGTTTCTTCAGTATAATCTAGCTTCCCCCAAAACCCAAGATTACTGCTATTGCCTGCTTCATGAATTAGGCAGAACAAAGAAAAGCCACAAAGCTTTTAAAATGAAAATCAGAAGCACCAAGGTGTAGAATGGTGGTCCAGCCTTTCCACCATTTCTTCCTAAGTATTTCCATCATTCCTCTCTAAGCCTACACCCTCATTATTGCAAGATTCTGGTTAGAACAATGAAAGCATTGTTTTTCTTCTGAAAAAACAAGGTTTTCAAAGAGTGAAATTTTCAGGACTATTTTCCTAATGAAAGTGAATTGCTTTTTTTCACTGAGATTTCGTGTGAAAAACAGAAAACTATTTCCTGATACCTCTAAATTATGCCATTAGATACTACAGAGGCTATTTCAGTCTTGAACTGAAACAAAACACAGGATTTTGTTTCTGTCCAGCAATCTCTCTGCTCAGAGTCTGCTCTATATTCATTACAGCCTTTTCTGGCCTGCCCTCTGCCACAAGGCACATGTAACTCCAAATCAGCAGCAAAGATTTATTTTAATAAATCTATTAAGTCACTGATGGTACCATATGACCAGAGATATATATTTAGTAAAGAGTTGGGTGATCCAGACATGCAGACCTGTTAGCCTTACCCTGCCAGAATTCAAGGCTGAACATGTTCTGAAGCGCAAATGATTTTGGATGGGGACAGAGGGGAGGAATAGGAAAAGTGTTAAAAGCTATCTTGGGTTTAGCAAAAGCTGGCAGATCCTACACAGGTTATTTGCTAAGGTAATTGGTTTTCTAAGCAAGACAAGTGCATTTTCTTCCCCCTGCACAGCCAAAATATTCGAGGCAGCACCATGGAGGGAATCTGTGAGACCTGGAAAAGCTGAAGGTCAGTGAGGGAGCTGAGAGAAAAACAAGAGCAGCTAAAAGCAAAGCAATGATAACCAGCTGTCTTGAAAGGGGAACTCACCACAAGAGATCTTGAGACCATTCCTGAAAATATTGCGGGATACAAATCCTGTAGCTGCTTTCTAGACTACATTGCAACAACTGTGTATTAGAGAGCTATAAGGAGTGTTGGGGAAGCTACCTGCACACAGAAAGGGACTATTTCTGTGTTATTCACAATGACAGCAGCTCACCCTTCTGGGAAGAGGAGGAGGAACATTGAGCCTCAAATGAAATATTGGATACCTGGATAGACATACCAGACTTAGGAGAGAATGCCCATATTGACATACATTTAGTGATTGACAATAATTATTAGCCAATAATGATCAGCCAGAATGAAACATAAGACACATTTGAGCTGTCAATCTGAGTACAGGTCTGCTCTAATGCATTCCAGCAGCATGAGTTTGGCTTGGATCACATGCATGGCTATAATGGTGTGGACAGAAAAATGTAAGAGGATCAAATATTAAATAGAAATACAAGGTGAAAAGGTAGAGGAGTGCTGTCTTTAATATATCTGGAGATAAATAGCAGGGAAAAACAATCATTAAAGCCAAGCAGTGTTATTGGCATATGAGCAAACAAATACAAATTGATGCTTAGAAAGTACACCTGGAAACAGAAACAACACTTCTGAACAACAGAGGAACAAGGTCTAGCAGTAACCTTTTTGCAGTAGTAATTTGAAGCCAGAAGGGAATCTTGGGTACTTTTAAAAGTGTTTTTTAAATTTAACTCTTTATAACTGAAACTGGGGGGAAGCAAACACAATAATCCAGTATATAACATTTCTCCTACATCAGTTTTGTCATAATACTGCAAACTGGAGATCCTTCCTTGTCTTTTTACAGAGCATCTCTTCTTTGTCATGAAAGCAAGAGGATGGCTAGGGTCATGTGTTAGCAATGCTTCCTTTAGCCACTGAAGTAGTTAATCGTAATCCTATCATTTCCAATCTGTTCTTGGAAGGTTCTGAAGCCCTTCAGTTCACATGAAGACCAATAGCATCCAGAGTAATTGATGCAAGGTTCTTCTACTAAGAGGCTTCTGTTTAGTATATCTTCCAGAGAAACACCTTGTATTTAGCACACACCTGAAAACCACTGTAACAGACATTCTGCACATCTTTTCCTCATTTTTGGTCTTCTACAATCCATCTAGTATTTCTGTAAATGTACTTGGACCTGCACAGAACAGGATGCACAAGCAACCAAATAGCAAACCAAGCAAAAGGAAGAAGTAAAGTTCATGTGCTGTGATTTCCTGTCCATTGTGAACTAGGTGGAAGTGTATTTTGAGTTTTCTGCCAGATTATGAAAGGGAAGATGGAAAAGCTGGGGAAAATGCATTCAAACATGTCAATGTCATTATTACATGAGATTAATCCTGGGCACATGCTGTGACACAACCCCAACCAGCAGCCAAGCTCCACACAACTGCTCGCTCACTCCCCCACCAGCAGGACTGGGGAGAGAGCTGGAAGGGTAAAAGCTGGAAGACTCATGGGCTGAGATAAAGACAGGACAAAAGGCAAAAGCAAAAGCTACATACAAGCGAAGCAAAACAAGGGAGGCAGGTGTTCAGCCATCTCCAGAAGAGCAGGGCCCCTTCATGTGTAATGGTGACTTGGGAAGAAAAGTGCCATCGCTCAAAGTGTCCTCTCCTTCCTTCTTCTCCCAGCTTTATACACTGACATGAGACCATATGGCTTGGAATATCCTTGTGGTCAGCTGGGGTCACCTGTCCCACCTCTCCTCCTGTGAACCCCAGTCTCCTTGCCAGTGTGACAGTACAAACAGGAGAAAAGGCCTTGGATCTGTGTAAGTCCTGCTCAGCAATAACAAAAACATCTCTATCATCATCACTGTGTTTAGCACAAATCCAAAACACAGACCCATACCAGCCACTGTGAAGAAAATTAACTTTACCCCAGCCAAACGCAGCACAGCCTGTATTGGAAATGTTATAAAGCAACAGTGGTCAATTATTGGGTTTTTAGCCTGGCATAAATTGGGAGAAACTACTCTAACATGGCACAGAGATTAATCCCAGCAAGCAAAGACTACAGAAAAATGGCTGCACAGCCAGAGAGCCCCTGGCTCTTAGCAGCTCAGTAGTTACTTGGTAAGGGAACTGCAAACCAGAAACTGAGTGCTACTGCTGCTGTAAAGGTCAGTCTTACCTGCACTAAGAGTCACAGCAGCAGCTGAAAACTGTTGCCACTCAGGATCTGTTCAGGCAGTCAGTGAAGGAAGGAGGTGTCCTGGACAAGTTGCTGCAAAGAGGCAGATTTGGGGTATGTACTAGAAAATATGAAGAAGTGGGAGGAGACAGTACTTGTGGACAGGATGGCACAAGGACAAACAGACCACAGAGGGAGATTCCAGTGCTGCCATTGTTCTTGGTGTGAGCAGAAGCCCATGTGAGGCTCTCTGACAAAGCTGGTGCACAGCTCTGTAGAAAGCAGTAGCCCTGGAGTGCCAGAAAAACATGGGGTTTGTGCTGCAGTTTAAATACCAGCCAGAGAAAGTGTGTGCTGTTTGCTAAGAAAAGGGAAAATACCATACTATCCTTGCAGACCAAGGTTCAGCTCTCTGCCATCTGATGTGCCCTCAGACCCTGTGAGTCCAGACAGCCACCTGGTACAGGCTGAAGTCTTCTAATCTTTATTTAAGGTTTTGAAGATGGGAATACCAACCATTAGTTCCACATGGTTACTGCAAAGGTAAGTACCTGAAAAGATTGTGAAGGACCCAGATGTCACAATATTAATAAGTTAGAGTGACAGAAGTGGCCTTCCTTTTGAACATGTGCTTGATAATTGCTAGATAATGAAAGGATCTACCTGAGGCCCACTTCATTTCTGAGAAAAGCAAGGTGAAAAAGGCAGATCTTTGAGATAATTGAAGCACACTAAACTACCCTAATTATCCATATTTCTCTTCAGTACCTTCCATCCTCTCACAACCAACTCCTGCTTGCTCAGGCAGTTATCATTGCAGGAAATAAACAAGATCTCAACCATACAGTCCCTACCCGTATTCCCTCACAGCTGCAATGAAACACAGGCTGAGGAATGAGGAGAAATATTGAGATGAAGCAGAGAGTATCCATTAACCTCTTCAACAAAGAACATCGAACACAAGGCTTGAGTATGACAGCTTAAGAATTAGTACTCCTTCCTGAAAAATGTAATTAGATTGCGATCAACAGCCTCAATGTATTTATTCAACAATGACTGAATTAGCCAGTGCTTCTCTAAAGAAAGATTTTGAACTTCTTCTTCACAGTTCCCTGAAAGTACCATCCCAGCACTCAACAGATGTCAAAAAGGCAACTTCAGAAAATATTTTTTGTAAACATGCTGGAAATGTAATGATTTTACAGTTCTGGTCCCATTTTCCCCTCTGAGATGCCTTCCTCTTCCCCTCATTCTCAACACAGACATGAAAGAACTAGAATCACAGAATGTGCTGAGCTGGAAGGGACCCACAAGGGCCATTGAGTCCAATTCCTGTCCCTGCACACAATACACCACAAGTCACACCATGTACCTAAGAGTGTTGCCCAAATGCTTCTTGAACTCAGACAGGCTTGGAGCTGTGACCACTGCCCTGGGGAGCCTGTTCCAGTGAAACAAGGAAAGTTTCAGGCAACAATAGCCAAGGAAAATGATCAGGCAAATGGCACACCTGGAGAACTTCAACAGGCTAGAATTCATCATCCAGGAAAAGAAATTACTGAAATGGTTTATAATAAGGGAATATAAAATTATGACTTGTAGAGATTATATTATAATTATTTTTATAAGTCAAAACCTAGAAGTTTATAGTAATATCATTCAAAAACTTTTAAACCACAATGGTTTCTCAAATGATGTCGTTATTAAATAGTGACACTCTGGTCCAAAAATTCTATGGAAGTACAAAACTCTTAAAAAAACTTTATATAAATATAAACATATATATATATATATATTTTTTTAAATTTATTTATTTATTTATTTATTTATTAAAATTTATTTTACCTTTTTTTAAACTTATGACCACTGGCAAAGTCACAGGTTCCTGGTCTGATGTGGTATAAACATTCAATGTTTGGCTGGTGTCATCTATTTTTGGAAGCTAGCAAGGATAATTACATTCACTTATTCCACAAAACCAATGAATGTTACAGAGCTACACCACCAAACCTCTGCCTCGGTGTCCAATCTGTAGTACAGTTACTACATGGAGGATGTTGTTACAAGGCTGCAAATGATAGGAATCGCCAATTACTTTGTGGATTGCTGCTTTAGCTGGTTACCATTCCAAGTCTTTATCTCATTTCTGAATTGGTATTACTCAGATATTCAGCTATTTTACTCCAGACATACAACTTGTATCAGCAAGAACAACTGAAGAAGTCTCCAGTATTACTTGTGCAATTTATAAGATCAGAAAGTGCAGTCGCATTTATCCTAATGAAAGAGCCCATTCACTCATGATCCTTTTTTTTAAGTCACAGTATGCAGCTGTGTAACTGCTATTCTGCCAGGTGAATTTAAATATTAAGAGAATGCTGAAAATAAGAATAATGGGAGGCCGGGTATTTTTAAGGCTTGTGGCTGAATTATCCCAGGAGGGAAAGCAAAATATGACAACACACCAAAGTGTGTTGGCTTATCTATCAGTTCATCTGGATGATGAGACTACACAATCTTTGCTGCTTGCTTTCATTTGTGCTTGTATGTCATGGTTTTAGCATTCCTAAGATCATTCAGGCTTATAGAAGCCTCATGCAATATTAAAATGTTTATGCAACCCCTCCCTGTGCTGTAAGCAGCAACAACAAGCTCTGAGTGTGCAGAGAACAAGAAAAAATAGGTTCCACATCTCAGAAGAAAACCCTACTCCAATCAAACAGTGATCTCTGAGCCACATTATGATTAACCAGAACTGTAATTTTTCCCTCAATTAGCACAATTTCAATTCCACCACTTCCTCTATTGACATGTGTTTTGGAATTTCTTTGTGGGCGCAGATGCATCAATAAGCTAAAGACTATGCTTCTATTACAAAAAATGTCTTTTCAAAATAATTTAGTTTCTACAAGTAAAGCAGTCAAGCTGTAAATCATGAAACAAAGATTAAGGTACCTACAAAAAGCATGACTCTTTGATCTACATGGCAATTTAGAGAACTACTTGCTGCTTAATGAGATGTAAGTGTTGTAAACATCAAGCTTCAGAGGATGTGGGGAAGATCTCCCCTTTATTATACCTTGGCTTAGCAGCATGAATTGCTTCATGGCAAACTATCGTGAGCAGAGTAAAATAGGGAAATATAAACTAGGAGGAAAAAAGGCAGGATAGGGTCCTGCTTTGTGTGAAGGGACTCCTATGTTGAGGACCAGTTTGCTGGGATGCACAGCTGGAATGGGACTGTTTCAGTCCCACAGGGGGCTGGAAAAGAGAACATGGGATAAGCAGAGCTCTACCCTTGTGCTCTCTGCAGGTTTCATGCCAATGTCTGTACTCCTCACGTACCCCCGTGGAGTCTTGAACCACAATTCAGATGGAAGCAGCAGCCCTTCATCCCATGCAGTTTTCATCAGCACATTACTTTTCTGGTCCTCTCTACTGCAGAAATGCTCCATTTGTGCTGTGTGCAAAGCTCAAGCCTTGGTTCCCAGCTCACATCTGGCTCTCTCAATTAGTTCCATTTTGGCCAGAGTAAAAAAGTCAAGCTTAATCATAGATTTGGGTTATGTGCACAAGGGACTGCATGAACACATCTCTCACCACTGATACCTCTGAGCAGCATACTTTATCTACATGGTAAAGCTGGATTCTGATACCAGTCTGGATGATAACCAAGAAATTATCTACCTTCATTTCCATCAGGTCTTTTTATGATGTTTCCTCATTAACTGTAAAGTTAAACATCTTACTATGTGCTGTCTGTTAAAGATATAGAACTCAGATGAAACCAAGCTGAAAAATTCATGATCTGCCCTTTGTTTGACCATCACTCACACAGCTGCTGTCATGCTTGATTGGGAGCCCCCTGATGAGCACAGTGAGCTGTATATGCACTAGCAAAGGCCCTGCAGGAACCCCTGGGATGAACAGCAATTCTCAAAATGGCATTTTAACAAGGTGCCACAAGATTGTTTAATCCCCTGCTACCACCTTCAGAGATAATCACAAGGAGACTTCAATTCCTTTCTTTTTTACTATTTTTTAAATTACCTTAAAAAGGTATTATTATTTAGAACGGCAGGGTTTGCATCCTTCACTAGCAGTGTGGAAATCATGTGTTTGCAAACCCCCTAATTGTGTTCCTGTTACAAATAACACACTCAAACATGGTTTCTGAAGACCACCCAGTGCCATCTGAGCAGCCTTGTACCCAGTACTCTGCTGCCTGCTCTGAGCCACCCCTTAACCTTAAGAACAGCCTGAGGTTTCCACACTGCACAGCTAAGCACGGGCTGCACTAGCTCATTTTAACCCAGTCAGACACTTCCCAGCAATACACAACCCAACATGCATTGTTGTTTGATCCAGTGATGAGTTCCATGTATCAACCAGCCAGGATTATTGATCCTTTTTAGCTTGTTTACTTTCAGAGATTCTCAAAAGTGATTCTTTTCTGAAAGAGTTTGAAGGCACTAGGTTTCACAAAAGGGGAGAAAATGAAAGGCTTGACAAGACTTTGCAGCATTCATTCAGTCTAACAAAAAAGCTGCAGAAAACTAACACCTATAAATATCTAGTAGTGTTTTCCCCTTGTTTCTAGGCAGAGTATTGGTTCATTTAATATCACAGACAGTTAAAAATCAGTCTAAATACACTCTTCTATTATCACCTCATCTGATTGCTCTAAACCCACAACAAAACCACTGAACTGCTCCCTCCAGAAAGATTTGCTGTTTTCTCATTCTTTATTTTTTTTTCTGCTTTTCCCCATCCCAACTTGCTCATCTCTTCTCTCTTCAGATTAATGTTATGTGAGGAATTGAATTCTCAGTTCTGCTGAGAGAACTGGGACAGCATGTCTATGGCAGGGAGGGAAGTCACTGTGGGAAAGTGGGTACAATGTTTTTACTTCTGATATCCCTTGATCTGGTCCAAGACTACAGCTCATCTGAGACCTGCTTCCTAGGGAAGTGCAAGGCCTTATCAGGGGGACTGCCTTCTGTTTCTCCTGCTGGAGTTGTCCCTTTTTGTACTAAAGGTCTGAAGGTTTGTGGCTCATCCAATGGAGAGAAGATGATGCAGTGACCTCCTGGAGATACATCTCACCTGGCACTGGAGTGCCAGCTCTTGCTGAAACCAGTATTTAAGATTTCTGCACAGATTGGAGCAGCATCTGACAGACACACAGACAGTCCTGCCTCCCCCACTGAATGCAGCACTACTTGATGGCTTAGTTGTCTTCTGTGAGGAGGGAGTTGCATGTCCAAACTCCTTCAGGCAGATAAAGAAATTAAACCCCAATCTTCTACACCCTGGGTGATCCCTCTAACCAGTTTGTTAAATACACAAAAGAAAGCCACTGCCATTTTAATAAATCTAACTCCTGATACATTTTTTACTGCTGCAACTATTAAGTTAATATATCCAGAATGTGTAAGTAGTTCCAAGGAAAAATAGATTTCTTTCTTCATCAGATTCTTTTTTCTGCAGATGTGCAACCAAGAACAGTGAGGTATCATTTGACAGTGACTTGTCCAGGGCAAGAATGAATGAACTGTTCTCTTTACCCAGCGCTGAACAACAGTGGAGTTGTGACCTTGTATTGTCCTCAGGCAAAACATTCAGGAATAGAATTGACAATATTCATTTCATCACTTTACACCCAAACAATTAGAACATTATCAGATAAAACTCCCAATAAATGCACACGGCACTAGGAAGTGTTTTTAACAGGAACTGGTATGGTGACACCCTCCCTGCCCTTGTGATGTGCTGTGACCACAGTTCACGTGGGGGAACTGCCCCAGTGGCTGGGACCTCTGTGAGCATCTCACTTGGAGATGCCTCAAATAGCTTGAGAGGATGTGGCATGGTGCTGCACATATGGTCCCCAATATACCAGACAGCAGTGTGGGGGCTCTCAGTCTTCAACTGAATTGCCTCAGCAGGATTTATGTGGAATGTAGGTGCCTGGGAACCTTTGTGGATCCAAGCCCAGAAAATTCTAAATTGTATTAGCATAAATTAATAATAATGTATGAGAGTTTATATTTCTAGTTGGAAGGCATTTGCCATTCAGGTACTCCCTTCCTTCCTGTCTCATTAGAACTGCCCAAAGGGTATCAAAGTTGTGGCATTTCAATCAAGGTGTTCAAAATACAGCCTTGCAAATTCAAACTCATCTTGAAAATCAGAGAGAAAGAAAAATAAGAGGGCCCACAAGAACAGTTTTCTCAATCAAACAAATTCAGCTCTATTTTAGTCTTTTTACGTTAAAACAAAATACATCAGAATGGTAAATATCTTGTCTGCTTTTTAAAAGCTAGAAAATCAAATATCTTCCACTGGTGAATTTGTCATGTTTGATTTGAAAAGCAGTGATTTTTCTCTTGTGCATTTCATTTCCAAATGAATATATACAATGTAAATGAATTTATATAATATATACAGCCTCCTTTCAAAGGGGACCATTTGTCAATGGTACATTAGCTGAGCTCCAAGCTGCTAGCACAACTGACAAAAATAGAGCAACTGCAAGATAAAACTATAGGCAGCTCATTGCGGATGCTGAAACCTGTTAATGGCATATTAGGAATTTACAGAGGATATACTGCAACATTTTCAGGCACCATGGGACCACAATATACATGTGTGTATGCAGCTAAAGCCTCTTCTTCAAAATGCTATTTACTTCTTTGAATGCTTAAGAAAATTTTTTGAGTAGGAGCCAACTCCTCTACTTATTTTTTTCCTGCCCTTCTACAGGAAGGAAAAGGCCGGGGGAAAAAAAAAGTAGGAAGAGTTAAGAACATTTTCCACTATCTCACATAAAACTGTAAATCCAAATTCTGTTTAAAAGAACTGGCTAAACCAGGTGTGATTTCAACCTGGCAATGTTGCTACAGCAGCTCACAGCCACAGCAGCTGAAGCAAGTCAATCTGCTGCTCATTGCTGCTGTCCAGCCCCTGCACTGCACTAAACGCTCTGGGTGAGGCAGACTCACAGATTGCTGATGTCCCTGGCTGAGAAGCACCATGGACAGCGTAACTGAGCTGATGCCAACCCCACAGGGGAGCTCACGTCTCCAAATATTCACAGGCAAGCATTCAAGCTCATACGTTTTTGAAAGCTGGTGATTTTAAACCTGAGTATTGGAGGCTGGGTAAGCTCTGCTTTACTTGCTCCTTTCCTCCCACCTCACCACATGAAGAAGAGTTGGCTTTTCCAGAAAAACTGAACAGTCCTATTGATTCCATGAGTGGAGGGTTGTTCTGTGGTTTTGGTTTCATTTTTTTTCAAGAAAAGACAGCAAATACTGTAAGGCTTGCTCTAAAATTGCAGGAGTTGGCAAAAGTGCAGCTGTAATTATAAAGGGCTGTTATTCTCTTCTGTGTGAAGTTGCAGAATATTTATATATGGGTGGCATCCATCAGCTAGAAGCCAACAGAGCAGTCACTCCAGCACCCATCCATGGGCCACAGTAGGGCCAGGTAGTGCAGGCAGCCCGCCAGTCTCACTGGCAGTGATGCCAACATTATTTTTGGTTTTATATATTCTTCATATATATTAATAGCTCTGTAGACTGTTATTATATAGTTGCCTAACTTAATTAAGAAAAAAAAAAAATTCCTGAAGGCCTGTTCTAATCTTGCTTCTTATGGGAATTAAGGACAAGACACCTACCCAAGACACTTTCCCATGTAATTGACATAAACAACTAGCAAGGAGGAGATCTTCAGAAGAGGTTGAACCAAGTGGGGGAATTACTTCATTACCTGTGTTTCTAACTGGTGATTCTTGTCAATTATGCTAATTTGCTAAGCTTTAGAAACTGTACTTGCCCTATGTCACAAGAGCATCTTCAACTTCTATTTTAGCATGTTGTGCACTTGGAGGGACCCTTCATTAGATGGTAAATATATTTTATCACCTAACCCTGTTTGGCTCTTGATTTTAGGGCTCAAAAAGCAACAGCAGCACCAGTGTCTGACAATCTGGGGGCATCATCCCAAGGCACCAGCTCCAGCACTGACATGGTGATGGTCCAGCTTTGCTCATGAACGTTAGTGATGCAACAGCCCAGAACACAGCAAGTTTTAGCTGTGTTTAGCAGGTATGGACCACAAGAGTGAGAGGGGAAGATCTAGTATTCACATAAATTATATTTGTGATTTGACACGTAAGATCCTTTCAGGTTTTTTATTTTTTCCATACCCTGTATGCAAATCTTCAAGAGTGCAATGTTTTCTTATGAAATAAAGGCAGTAATACCTTTGATTAAGCTGTTTCTCTATGTGATAAAATTAAGACAGCTATGACTCAGAGCTGAGATCTGTTTTAGCCAGTATTAGCTTTGGAGAGACCGTACCATGGTTTAGTCATACACTTAGATGTGTAGTTGGTTGACACCTAGGATTTTATGGCTTAGTTACAGACAACTTTGATTCTCTTGGAGAGCACAAGATGAGAAGGTATTACAGCACATTCAGACTCCTAGAAAGTAGGATCTGCATTACAAGGAGATGTATCTATCTAATCAAGAGCACGTCTTAATATCCTAATTATAGA
This sequence comes from Muscicapa striata striata, assembly GCA_030060385.1. Lineage (NCBI taxonomy): Eukaryota > Metazoa > Chordata > Aves > Passeriformes > Muscicapidae > Muscicapa > Muscicapa striata. Next base: position 336,142 of record JAREIS010000084.1, read on the forward strand.
GTCTCGGCAGTTGGATGAAATATGAGATATTAGAACCACTGACCAAGCAATTTTAAAGGTTGGTCTAACATTTTTTGTATTCCACAAGGGGGAGAGAGCAAGTACTTTACCTTTCTGAGGAATAATGAAGTAGGGATGAAAGCAGTGATCATGACTGACTAATACCTAATTGCTAAAAAAATCTGTGTAGCAGTCTGATACCTGTATAAATAAATGCTCACTTCACTCCTATAAAGGCTTTCAATACATTGGAGAGTTCCTCTAAAGTGGTTCTGATTATCACTGGATGACAAATACAATCCTAAGGGAATCTCTAGCCTGATCTTGGTTCTGATTTCTTGGAGGAAATCTGCCACATTAATCTACTAACCTGTGTTATATGTTCTGAAATTGTACCTGCTGGGCATTTCTGGTCAGCAGAAAATGGAAATGGTTTAGTGATAGCAATCATCAGGGCTGAACTTCTGCTTAAAGATAATATTAAATGCCTCCTCCAACTATATTGTTTTAAATTTACATAATTTACATAATAGTGTGTTTAACTGAGAAGGGTCCATTAATAATCTGTACCTAGACAAAAATAGATATGTAAATAGAAAAGCATCTTCTGAGTCAGTTTTCAACCACTCAGACTTCAGACTGAACAGTTCAACTGTCAAGTGAGACATCAGGGGAATCATGAGACAATGCCAAAGCAAACCTTGTGTTCAAGGTGAGGGGCAGCTCATGGGAGAGAAGAAGGAACAATTTGCCCCCTCACATTCCTTCCATTCTCCTTTGCAAATTTCTACCCATTCATCTCCTATCACAGAAAGAAAATCAGAGCAAAGAAAGGGAAAAAAAAGAGTATTATACTACTAGGAAAATACAGTCCTCAGAGGAGACAGCAGTAAAAAATATCTGAAATAATTGCTTTTATTTTATTAAAAAAAACAACTGTGACTGAGGGAACAATAAATTCGGCTATGCTGTTATTTAAACTCAGTACCTATTCTAAAGTAAGGGGGGTGGGGGGGAAATATAGAGATGAGAAAAATAAAAACACATCTTATGCCCAAACTATTTAATGTAGGTGAGTCCAGGCCTTGCTCTGTCACAGAACTAAAAGTTGTTGCTCTTACCCCCAGCAGTCTCCCAAAGCTGTTCTGTTTGACTGTGTGAACACTCATGCAAAGTAAAACAGTATCCAGGTGTGGGCCACATAACAAAGCTTTGCTTTACACACTGATCAGCAATTTTGTACACATTTGTACTAGATTTCACCCACTGGATCACAGAGACAGAGATTCATGGAGATTCATTTTAATTGCTAATAGTCTCATTACCTGCCCATTTCAACCAGCAACATTATACACTTACTGGGGCTTGGAATTTCAGACCAAATCCTTGATTAAGAGCCAACTCATAACCTTTAATTAATTAACAGACATCCAAGCACAACATCCTTGAACTTTGAGGAGCATTAGCGTAAGAGATACAAGCAATTAGTTAGTGCATTTCAGAATCAGACAAGACAAGAGTGCATGAACAGAGAAAAAAACATTTTTCTGAAGAGATAACAATCCTATTCCATGAAAAAAAATTATGAGAACAGGGAAAGGAAGAGAGGAGAGGAGAGGAGAGGAGAGGAGAGGAGAGGAGAGGAGAGGAGAGGAGAGGAGAGGAGAGGAGAGGAGAGGAGAGGAGAGAGAGAGAGGAGAGGAGAGGAGAGGAGGAGAGAGAGAGAGGAGAGAGGAGAGGAGAGGGAGAGAGGGCAAAGGAGAGGAAAAGAAAAGGAGAGGAGAGGAGAGGGAAAAGGAAAAAGAAAATCAGTTGCAAATGTACTAGTTCTAATTTCATTAACATTTCCTTCTTAACATCCAAGGTGTTCTGTGCCTTTTGAATTTTTGTTAAATAATCAAAACAGTATTTTCTGAACTGCAGTGGACTTTGCAGTTCAGGTCAACTCCAAGAGACTCTCACCCAGATTTCCCCATACTCACCTCTCAGCAGAAGGTGCAGTAGAACCTTACTGGTGAGTTTTATCACCCCACCTCCCCCACCAAATTCTGGCAGAACCACAGAACTCATGAGACCAGATGACAATGTGGTGATGCAGTCAAGAGTATTGACAGGAAAGTCATCTTTACAAAGCCTCACTAAGTAATCTGTGGTAAATCACTCAGCCATAGTCTACACATTTATATAATCCACCTACCTAATAGAACTGTAATGAAGATTAATTAATTTTTCAAGTGTTTTGAAATCCTTGAATTAAAGCAGTAGCTTTTTCTTGCAGTACTGCTTATTGTCTGCTTATTCCAGACTAGCTAAAAACTGACCAGTCATAGGATATGAACAAATCAAAAAGTCCAAGTATTCAAATTTCAGAAGGAAAATGAATCAATTCAACCTGGGAAGAGCTGGATTTCAGCCATATTTTATACAATCTGAAATGAGAGAGAAAAATGACAGGTTCCATCCCCATTCTAGGCCACTTCTAGTGAAATTTTATAACATCTGTTGATGCTAAATACTCCAGATTAGAAGAATCCGTTTAAGGCTACTTTCTGCAAGCCCATTCTCCAGGGTTACTGCTTCCATGTATTTAAGCCATGCACCCATCAGAACGCTGTTTCATGCCCAGAATGGAAAGGAGGGTGAAGACCAAGATCTCACTGCTATTTGAAATGTATAATGTCACTGAGCTGCCAGATTATGACATATTAAAATCCCATTTGCTATCCATGGCCTGGCATTAGTTCAACAGAAAACAGCAAATCTGTTTGAACTCAAATTTGATTGATGAAAATTTCTACACAGTTTATTATCTGGCATGTTTTTGTGACACAGACCTGACTTCTAATTCTTTCCCTGCATGGCTTTTGGGAGCCCTAGTAATTTGCTTCCACCAAAATCTTATGGGCATGGGAAGAGACCTCTGTCCCACCTTCCTCAAATTTTGGTTTTATGTATTGCTTTTCAGAAGTAGCTTTTAATGTAAAATTGTAGAAGTATTTAAGAAAATTATTTGTTAAATTCACCCTAAATATCTAATCGAATTTCAGGACACCCCTTTTTCTGGTGAGGTATTAAACTAAATTTTTATTCATATGCAAATGAAAATAAACTTATCTGTTGAGAATAATGCCTAAGTTCCTCACATGACAGATAAATTTCCCAAAACAGCAAACTGATTTGCTGGTTTTCATGCCAGTTTCAAATTAAACTCCAAATAAGACATTCCCCTTCCCCAGCCCTGTCTGGTAAGGAAGGACTAAAAGAAAGATTATGGGTTGAGACAATGATTTACTTAAAGCCCAGGGCAATGGAATTAGATGCACACAGCAGTGATATTAATAGCAAAAGTAGACAATAAATGAGAGGGTGCTTTACCACAAAAATGTATTCACCACCAGGAATTAAAACACAGTGGTAAATGTTCCCTGCAGGACACGTCCATGGGGTTTTCCCAGACAAAGACAATATGGACACCATTCCTGCATGCAGCGGGATGTGGGAACAAAGGCAATATGGCAGGGGAGCTCCCACAGATAATGCTTCTTCCCTCCAGCCCAAAATAATAAAGAACTCCTGGAAGTTAGATTGTCTGAACAGGGGTCGTGCTGCAGCCCCTGCAGGATGTGCATGTGCTTGTGCTGCTGCTTTGAACTCTCTGCCACCTGCAGGTTCTGCCACTTTTCCTACTGCTTCACTGTACTCTTCTCAGCTCGGCTCAGCTAGACTCGCTCTCTCTGCCACTCCATTCCCTGCCAGCAGCTTCCCCACTGGCGCTGTTGTTTCAGCACTATGGTGGATCATGGTTTTGCTGCTGTCCCTTTGAGCAGCAAAGGTCCTTGGTTGTGCTCCAGAGAGAATGGGAGAAGCGATGACCTGTGGGGCAGGGGACACACCGAGTCCGCAATGGTTGATGCTGACACCTTCCCGGAACAAGGCACAATGGCCCAATTCCAAAAGGACACCCTAGCTTTTACCGCTGAAACCATGTGCCCAGTGATGATGTGGGTAGCACAAAATAACAACCTGGTCACACCCACACAGTGCTGAATTCCACCCCTCTCTGTAACCAGGACGACGGAAAGAAAATAATGCCTTTGGCAGAGCTTGCGAAAAGGAGAGCTGAAACACTCACACAGGAGCACACATTGAAGCATCTGCATATGCTGCTTATCTTTGCATGCACAGGGAACCTGGGCTGCCCTTACATCTTTTGTTGGCACAACTTCATTTGTCATTTTTGTAATAAATCATACTGAACCAAATTCTTCATCTCCCCTTAATCCCAGTTTTGGTTGAAATCACAGTGTAGATGTGCAAGCAGAATGGATATATGATGTGTAGAGGAAAGTGGGAGATGCTAGTTTTCATTTCAACTATTTGTCCTGGTTTGAAGAACAGGTATCTGCCAATAAAGGCAGAAGCTTCTCTTTGAAATAGAGAATGTAAACCCCCTCCCTCCAAATTATTACAATTTTGAAATTAAGGGGCTCTCAGGAAAAGATATGGGAATTAGGAATAACAGTTCTTTACTGGGAAAATTAAAATAGAAATACAGTAATACAAAGAACAATCCCCAAACACTGACAGAGTCAGAATACAGCCTGACACCCTGTCAGTCAGGGTGTTGGTAGCAGTTCCATTAAATGGTGGCGGCATCCTCCTGCAGTGGCAGATGTGGTTCAGCTGAAGCAGTGCTCCTGTAGAAGGTGCAGTTTTCCTCTGAAGGTCCAGAGATGATGTAGAAATGTCCGGTTTTCCTCTGGAATCCAGTGGAAAGATGGATAATCTTGCTGTTCAAAATCTCAGTTTTTATCTAGGTAGGAAAGGTTTGGCTCCTCCCCCTGGCTGGAGCATCTCCCAATGGGATGATGTAATTTTATCAGTCATACAGTGGGACTCAATGGCCCAGCAGCAGATGATATCTTCCTGGAGGGAGGGTGGGTTGTGGAAAAGATAAAGATGATTGCCTCACCTTGTCTTAAATATGGCCCATTAGCAGATAGTATGTGCCAGGGAGATAAGGGTCACTGCCCCACCCAGCTTCAACAGATGGGGATAGAATACACATTCCTGGCCACATCAACCCAACACACTATTTCAGGGATTCTTTTCTTCATGTTGAAATGTTACATAGGTATCTCTATGGACATCTCCATCTGGGGGAATTTTCTCAGCCATTCCCTGGCTAGCCATACACAATCTTCAACACCTTTCACTCTGTACTGCATAAAGACAAATTTTTCCATAATTCTGTTTACTTTGACAAAAGTCTCACTTCAAAAAAGTGAGCAAAAAAGTGAGTGAACAAACACTTCAAAAACTACCACTTTATAGCCACCAGGGACAGCTGGACACAGGGCCTTTGGCAGCTCACTTATGAGCATACCACAGGGCAGTTGCAGACTCACAGGTCTTTCTTTAATAAATTTGTACAAGACCTGATCGGATTTTTTTTTCCTCAGCCTGACCTTCAAAAATAATCACCAAATTGTCACAAGATAAAGAAGACCTCAGTAGATGATTAAAGAATGCAACTACCTACCAGTATGATTAGGTCTTTTCCACATGTAGAATGAGGGCCCTCATTCAGAAGCTGTTTAAGTAATAAAGAAGGCAGTGTACCCATTCCAGGGGCTGCATTTTTTCATCTTTTTCCAGAGGTAGAGGTGGTATTTGAAAAAAAAAAGCTATTTCACCAAAGAAGGAGAAAAAAAATTTATACAGAAACATTCATCGTCATTTGGAATGTCACAGAACTTTCAGGATGTCCAAATATATATAAAATGAGAAAGATGTATCCCTTGTTCATGAATAAAGAATATTTCAGAGAGTTCAGAAAAAACCCCAAAACATGGCCATAGTTATGCAAGCCAGGCTTAATAAATAAACAAACTAAAACAAGGACACCCAAAAGGAAGTGTCTCCTATTGGGAGACAGACTTAGCCTTGACTTCAAGAAGATCTGTAAAAGTTTATCTTAAATGGCTGTTAATTCCAGCCTCTAGAGTTTCAACCTATTTTAGGCCATGTATATGTGCTTCAATTTAAAAAAAATAAAGACAACAGAGAGCAGAGGCAAATGTTTGGTTGCATTCTGTGCAGTATTTGTATCAGACACAAGCCACAATAGGATATCAGGATGGTAATTTTGTACATTATAATGTCCATATGCATATAAATTCACATCTCTCAAGAATTTCTTTACTTCTGTTGATACTTTGGAAATTATTCATCTCATTAATGAATTATACACTGAATTTATACATTAACGCCTCATACTTATGCCCAAATAATTTCTGGACTAATATATTATTTAAAACCATGTAGGAAGATTAGAAACTGGGTTAATTTACTAGTATCTAGCTTAGGGCTCCAATTTTCTTAAAGACAAATTCAGTACATGAACATGCAATAGGACCGTGAGGACAGAAACTTTCAGATGTTCCAGTTATTTGGGCTGTTTAATAGATTATCTATATAAAATGGATATTACAGCATAAGTCAGACTTCAAATGGTAAACTAAGAAATGCAAACTAAAAGCTCCTGGTAATTCATGAAGCACTGACTTCCCCAAATGGATTAATGTTATGTGGAATAGAAAGAAACAACATCCATGGCGGTAGTGACCTTTCAGATCTCTGCTCTAAGACACAACAGAAGCTGTCTATAGTCTCATGGCAAATGCAGTATCAGATCTAACTTAACAAAAATGGAGGGGGGAAACCAGCACTTTGTGTAAGACTTACATGCCGTTCACCCTGGCATGTGGGCATATACATAAAAATAACTTCTGAGGAAACTGGTTATGTCACTGCAGTTCAAAGCTGCAATTCTCAGAAAACACTATCAGATGGAAGCCTGGCAACTTTTTCAAAACCAGACTTCGACTGATTTTAATCTCATTATTTGCAGATGTCCTTAAAATAGATTTTTTTTTGCACTTTCCTTCATTAATTTAAAACACACACATAAAACAAAGCAAATATTAGGGATTGATTAAATTGAAGCTTTCAAAGAAATTGCCTCCATCTCAACTATATTTTCCTAAAATAGATAAAGATCAACAACTTTTGAAGATCTAACACTTGACGTGTGATAGAGAAATTTGGCATATAGCTTACATGAGTTTTTAATATTTTACTTACTGTTGAACAAGCAATTCCTTTTAATCAATACATAGTTTTAAAATTGCTGCCAACCTTTTGGAACACCAGAGGTGGCAAAACTGTTCCTATTGTTTAATTTATATGTTGCAGCTAAAGAGATTTTGCTATTGCTGACATTGCGCAGCAGCCCTTCTATTGCCAACAGTAGCTCCATCTTTCCCAACTCAAAGAGAGTACAGGTACTTGGTTATCAATTTCTTTAGAATTTAAGTTTTCCCATCATAAAAAACCATAATATGCTTTTTTTCTTTTCTCTCTCTCTTTTTTTTTTTTTTTTTTTTTTGCAAGAGTGAGAGAGATATAGAGAGGATAAGATGTCCTAGCTGAAACACTACTCGAAAAGAGTTTTTGGCAGATGATCAGCATGGAGAAATCTCTTTTCTTATGCTTTAAAGGCTGAAAATTATAAGCAATCAAAGGATATTAAAAACGGAAAGTTTTGGGCAACATTTTCTATAGGCACTATGATCTTGGCTCTAATAATATTAGAGTGCTGCAAGATGCCTCTTCAAAACACTGCATTTAAATTAATCCTTTCAGTAGCTTTTACACCATGCCTTTTTGATACATGATAAGTTTTATACCATCCCATATACTAAAATGTGGTATCAGCAATTCCATGCTTCAGGACTTACTACTGCATATCCACAATATGGATATGGCATTGGACACTTACACAGAGCCTCAATTATTTCAACACATTGCCAGCTTTCAAGGGAAAATGTCTTCCCTTGGACCCACTATTCAAAAACAGTTGTACAGACCACCACCAGCTCTGAGGGGAGATAATCAACTCTAAAGTGAGGTTGATGAACCACTGAATAGATTTACTGGTGATTGCTGCATGAGAGGACTCTTCCCACCTCAGAGTTTCACATGATTGCACCACATCTTATATCTTTTTCAAATGCATTCTGAAATTTCACAAGCTCTGCATGTTAGGACACTGCAACACAAAAGGAGCAGGGAAAGGCTTATTCCAGCATCTGCTGTACAGCCAACCATAAATATTTTAAATTCAGCTGCCCCTAAGTGCAAAAAAGGTAGAGACTATGAAATAGAAATCAATGGTCATGCTTCATAAACTACTTGATGTTTTACTTTTTCCAGGGCTTTGATTACAGAATGTAGCACAGAATGAGCAGACGTGCATCTCCTGCTTTATGCTACTTTTTCTGCTTTGTAGCCTTCCCTGTTTCTTGACCTCCTGCATTACATCTTAGGGGAAAGCAGATGAATTTCTGTAGGGAGGTAGTGCAGTCACCATGTTTCTTTTTTGCTACACACTTCTTGTGCTCCAGAAGAATAATTAAAGTCTGGAAAAAACTTACATGGTATGAGCCAGACTAGATCCAGGATAATTACAAACAATTGACCTCTGAGAGTGGCCAAGTGGCATACTCAGTATTTAACACAGGTTGAGTGGGAAGTGTAACAGGCAATTGTTCTCCCAAGACCATCACACTGCTGCTTGCACTCTCCAGAGCAGTCTCAGCACAGTTCAGGGACTGTGTGAGCTAAGGGTGATTCAATTCCTTGCTGCTCCTAAAAATAGTCCTATAAAAGTGAGAACGAAGTCTCAGACACAGGAGCTGCTCATACCACCACTTCTGTTACAGCTCTGCAAATTGAGACCAGGATTTAGGAACTTAGAGTGCATCAGAGGATCTGTGCTGTGTGATCAATCATGTACTGAGAAAACTGAATGGCCAATATGTACATTTTACAAACTTCCCAAGCAACCAAATATATCCCCTACTTACTGGACTACTGTTTTTGAATCTGATGCACACACTCACCAGTGATCTGGAAATCCAGTAATTTGTTAGAACTATATGCAGAGTTTTATTCAATTTAGAAAGAAAGGGGAATATGAGCAAAGGGGAGTGAAAGAATATTTTATTGAAAACAATGCTCCAGATGCATCCAGAACAGTCATCTGGGAGATATATAAAACCATTACATATGGAATAGAGTTTTTGCATTTCTCCCAAAGAAAGCAAAAATACAATATAACTTATAATTAGTACAAACAAAAACGAGGTTAAATTCACAACCATATATTGCCAGAATGTTTCTAACAGGCTGTGTGGAAAAGCTTATGTAGGCAGAATTTCAGCTAGCAGAAAAGATAAGATATTTATCTGAGTTAAAAGACAGCAAGAATGACAGAACTACTAAATTCACATGCAGGTTTCTAAAATTAATTTCTGTTTGTAGAACGAGCTGCCAGATTACCAACATCAACTCTTACACACTTTGGAGCCATGTATTTCTGCCAGGAGATGTTGTTCTTATTCTCTTACAAGAAAACAACTAATTTTTTGTTGCTCCAAATATAATATTTTACTGATTTGCACTGATTAGGTGAATCTTTGACATCAGGGACCTTCCTGATGGAAACACTGAGCAGGGTGGGAGGATGGGGGAGATGAACCACAAGATAATTTACATAAGTGCATTGCAATTATTTCTCCTTAATTATGCATGCAGCTGGCTCTATTTTAAGCCATGCCAGTGCGCTGTGCACAGAGCACTAAGGGTATCTGTCACTCCATGTGTCAGGCCTTTAACATTCTCACCCACCTGCCTGCGAATCAGCAGCAGCAACCAAAGAGAAGCAGTCAGGCTTGTGGCCACCTGCCATTCATCAGCACTGTCAGGACATGGCTGCTGCCTCTTCATTTCTCTCATGTCGAGACTTTCTTTGCACTCTGTTCAAAACACCAGGTCAATTTGCTCTTTTCTACCAAGTTACTCTATGAACTTCTAATTCAATGGCAAACAAAGCTGCCTCATTTTTGAAAACACAGTCACACGAATGTAAGCTGGCAGTTAAAAACAAGCTGAATTTGTGGGGAAAAAAAAATCACAGTTGTGTTTATATTAATTAAATTAAATAATTAGATACCAAAACTCAGCTTGATTCTCCTCTAAAATGACACTGCTGTACTTTTTTTTTTGCTTCCTGGCCAAGATTCTAATTTTTTTACTAATGCTTTGTCTGGACACATATTGAGGAAATGCTATGTTTGTCCAGACTTTCAGAGTGTGGGAGAAACTTATCATTGGTAGAAAATAATAATAAACCTGTTTTGCCATGCTACGTGGAGATGCTCAGGAAAATCAGGATCATTCCTCAAATACAAGACACCACCTAGAAAACTCTGCCAACCACAGCACAAGGACATATCACAGCCATAAAATACAAGCATCGTAAATCTGTTCTAATAAGCCTGGCTCTATCACCTCCACCAAACAGGAAAGAAACGAAAACTCAAATAGACACTCTCATTCCCACCTGGCAGCCCACCAACTCACCCCTGTGTTACCCCATATGTTCCCAGTATCTTTACACAGATACTTGCATTGTTCACTAAGTCCTGCCCACCTGGCCTCAGTATGAAGAGTGGTCACAATGACTCAACATGAAACCATGGAGAACGCTTAGTAGTACAGAAAAGTTAGATATTTCAAATATCTAAAGATAATTCAAATAATGATCTGTTTCATAATGGGAAACTCTATAAACCATTTAGTGAGAAACCTGGGTCCTTTCACATGAAATTTCTACGTATGGACTTGGGGTTTTGACATTTGCAGCATTGCCCATGCTATTTTGCCAGAAATAGCCCGTTTTTGGGAGTTGAACTTGCATGACAGTCTGATTCTTACTAACAGCAAGGCAGCACAGCTACCTTCTCTCCTCTTCTTTCCACTCTTCCTCTCCTCTTCCGCCTTCTCCCCCAAAAAGAAATGGTAACACAAGTGGCAAAATGGGAGTTTTGTCCCTTCTTATCATGGAAGCTTATTTTAATTTCAAATGCCGTTGTCATTTGCATTTAAACTATGGCATGCATGAATCTATGAACTCCACTTCTAATTTGTACTAAAACTGATACATAGTCACGACTGAATGCAATAAAACACAATAGGTTCTCAGACTGCACTGAATTATCAGTATTGGCCCCAGCCACGTAGTAGACATTAGACAGGATAGTAAAACCAGCATTTTATTTGGTATCACATGTAGGAAAAGTTATTTCATCTAGTTTTGAATTTTTTATTGGAATGCTGCTGTGAAAGGTGTTCCACCTGCCTTTGGTATTCTACCCTATAGAGAAACATAGGGAAGAGCAAAAGATTTGGTTTTATCACACAATAAATAGTTAAAACCATGCATGCACCACATAGGCAAATAATTCCTATGGTATTCACCACTGAAAGTCATTCATTGACATAAACAAATCTAAGGGGTTGCAGAGAAACAGTACACAGACTCATCAAACACCTTGCTCTAACAGCTATTTTTGAAGCAAAGGATATAGGCTATTAGAGTTCAGTAGATGATGAAACAACACAAAATGCACTCATTCATGGAGATAAGATTTATCGAATCACTATTCTCCCTGTTCTTTTAAGATATTTCATAATGACACTGACAGATGAAAGGCTTGCATGCCTGGCTCTATGTCCCAGAACACTGCCAATACTCCAAAATTTATCAAAATGACAATTCAAAGCTATTTTCCCCTAGTTATTAGAGAAGGGTCAGTTGGATTTTACACAACTTATCTTAAATGACTGATGAAAGACACTGGAAAGACAGTCACTTATTGCCTTCCAAGTATTCAATGCTGGAATTCTAGGTACATCTCAGGATGCAAAACACACTTTATAAAAGTTATTGATAAAGCATGGGCCTCAGGGAAGCACCATTATTTTTTGCTAATAACAACAGACATATTCTATTCCTGTGCAGTGTATGTGTATCTGAAAGGATGTTTGAGGAGGAAACACAAGAGGGGTTCATTACAGATGGAGGTCACACAAGTTGGAGCAGCATTCAATGTTACGGTGTTACAAAGAATTCAGGCTGTCAAAACACAATTATATACATCTTAGTACATTAATTTTTTTCTAAAGATCAGAAAATAATAGACTGGTTTGGTTGGAAGATCATCTAGTTCCAACCTCACTGCCATGGGTGGGGATATATTTCACTAGACCAGGTTTCTCAGAGCTTCATCCAACCTGGCTTTGAACACTTCTAAGGATGGGGCACCTACAGCTTCTCTGGGAAACCTGTTCCAGTGCCTCACCACTTCTTCCTAATATCTAACCTAAACTTCCTCTTTTTCAGCTTGAAGCCATTCCTCCTTGTCTTGTACATGCTCTTGTAAATAGTTTCTCTCCATCTTTCTTGCTCTGGACTGGAAACATACTTATAAAAGGACACTGTTTGAAAATATTTTGGTCATATGCAATATAGAAGGTAACATCTGAAGCCACTGGAATCCTCTCTTCCAAACCCTCTGTACCATATCAAAAAGGCCAAATCAGAAATTACCTTTTCCTGAGATTTTCTCTCTTTTCTTAATAGAGTCAAGGCCCAAGCAGAATGAAGGTTTCATGATTAACCATATCATCCCAGAAGAAAACAACCCAGCTCAAATTCCCCACTCTGATCTGAAGCAGCAAAGGTAATTCCAACACTGTGCAGCTGAAGAGAAAGAACAGCTTCTTAGGGTTTCTCAGGGTATTTGTTGGAGGGTTTTTTTGGGGTTTTGTGGGGATTTTTTGCTTGCTGGTTAATTTTTAGTATACAGACAAGAGTAAATTTTGCAAAGTAATTAGCCATCTTTATCAATTTCTTGAAGCTAATCCAAATGCAGGACATTTCTTGTCTCTGAGAGTCTTTGTCACCTATACTCTCAGCAGATATCTATTCAAAAAACCCACAAACTATTTTAGAAACAGCAGAAAGCCCTGAGGTCACTTCTACCTACTTTCCTGCAATACATAATCTTCAAAATTAACTTCATTTTTTCACAACAATTTTGTTATCTCTTTTGATGCTGAAAATGTTATTTTCTTTTCTTTCCTGCAAGGAACTGCATTTTTAATCAGGCTTCCCAGAAAGAGCTTTTGCTGATCTTAATGTGAAAAGAAATCTATGAAAAAAATATGCCTGGGAAATACTACTTCAGAATGACAGAGTTTATTTGACAGCACAGAAGATGAAAGGGCTTGGGTCCTTAAATTCTCTCTTCTCTACAGACCACAGAAGAGTGTTTGGAAAGCTGAACGGTGAAATACAGTTATGCCTAGAGACTACTTGGCATCTCCTGCACATCACAGGAACATCTGGAGAGATGTAATTAGAGCACAAGCAGCTGCAATGCCCTCACTTACTAATCTGAATTGTTTCATTGTCACCTTGTGCTCCCTCCTGACTGCTGCATCTACTGAGTGACCTGCATTTTATAAATCAATTCTCAGCTGTGTTGCATTATCATAGAAACATTAGACAGCAGTAGGTTCACTGATCTGTTAACAGAGCGGGCAGGGGTCAATGGGATGACCTGTTGTCTGTTGAGTGAGCCAAATACTCGTGCTGTGTAACAAGCAGACACCCAGGCCATGCCCAAAAGCAGTTAGGGAACTCATGCATGACTTGGGATTCAACAGTCTTGTCAAAAATTTGTCAGCTCCCTAATGAGAGGCACTGCTTTACTCTGCTGATGTGCATGGTGAGCAATCACGTATGCAGAGTATCATAAATCTGAGCCTATATTCCAAGCAGATATACTCTGATACTTTGCTGGCATTCACAAAAAGATAGAATAATACAGCTAACGTGTATCACAGGGTAACACAGCACAGCTCAAGCTGCCCTAAACAAACCAGGCCAAATTCTATTTGATGATGTCTGCAGTCACAGAATCACAGAATGGTTGAGGGTAGAGGGGAGTTCTCAATCTGTTTAGGAACTGCAAAGACAAAATGTTTAAAGGTTTTTGGTGTGCCAAGAAGCTTCTCTGCAGCTCCTAATCAAACCGCAATAGTGCAGATGTTTGCATTTCGCTTTTCTCATCCAGGTAGGCAGGAAGGACATGATGTTCAGGCCTTTATAAGCTGACGTCTTCTTACAGACACAGGGTTTTGACAGGGTCATGAGGGCTGCAGTAACCTGGGGGAGGCTCACTGCCACCCATTGTCACCCATGGCCAAGCCCTGACCTGGCAGGCACTGGGCTGTGACTCACTGCTGGGTTTCACTGGGGTAGCAGCACACATTTATCAGCACTAACAGGTAAATCACATCAGACACCAAAAAGGACAAGAAAAAAAAATAAAGTGGACTCCATGAAGTGTTCCAACATCAAAGAAGAGGAGGTCAGAATCCCTCATCTTCCCAGCAGTATCAGAAATGGTTCCCAATGACTCAGATTACAGCACAATCCATTCAGCACACTGCAGAAGAAAGCCAAATTCACTTCTATTCCCTTTTTCCTTCAGGAACATTGCAAGGTTCATCAATGTCATTATTTTATGGAAAAATGAGAATCATGAAGGACCATGGAACTGTTACAAAACTTCACTCTGCACATCTCTCAACTGGCAATTTTTCATTTTCTTGGGTGTCAGCCTCACTTGTGTTGACCTCCTCAGCAACTCCAAAACTTCTAAAATAAAATAAAACTTTAAAATAAAATAAAAACTTTCAAAAACTGTACTTCAAGGAAGATGGTTAACAGGTGAAATCTTATTTTTTTAATTAATTAGTGATATCTTCAGTTATTGAATAGCACAAGAATAAGCATGAATACTAATGAAAAATGGAGTACTTCACTACTGAGACATCAGTTTAAAAAACAAAGTAACACTTCATATTACAGATGATTGTGGCTGGCTGTGAAACAATGAAACTTCCCTTATCTCTCTCCACTTTAAAGGGTAAAGCTGCCGGCCACATTTCCCATTTAGCCAGTGAAATAGTTGACAAGTCAGTATTTTATCACCTTTCTGTGGAACCTTCCTTAGGTTTGTCACAGATTTAGAGCTACTCAGAGGAGCTGCACACACTGCTTCAAGAAGTGCCTTGATGAGAAGAGCTACTTGCTCCGAATGCAATATAAAAAAAAGAAGTTGGGGAGGAACCTGTAGAGGAAGTAACATCAAGGCAGATCTGTGTACAATCAAGTCATGACACTGTCAGTCACAGCATGGCACAACTTCCACTGTAGACAGCCTTTTTGGAGGAAGATGCAGCTTTGGGAAATGATTCCTGTTTGCTGTAATACAGAATCATAACACATAGCTTGTTCAGATAGGAAAAAAAGGCCTTAGCAGAGAAGCCTGTGGCAAAACCAAACAAATTAATTTTTCTGGGAAATAAAGCTTATCTGGTCTCTGCATTTAAGGCATCTGAGTTTCAGGTCACTAGGGCTGAACTCATCTCTCTGCTGCACTTGCTCCAGCTTTAGCTCTGATGCAGGACCTTTTTTTTACCTGCAACATTTTACAAGAGATGAATTGCAAACCAGAGCCTTCATGGAACTGCAGCTCCAGAAGTCAAGCACTTTCCCTGTCCTTGGGTAGGGAACTGAAAGGAACATCTGAAACCCTGTGTGTGTGACTCCATCGATCTGTGCCAACAACAGATGCTACACAGAGGCAAGAGATACCTGTATTTTATCCAGAGAAAACAGAACTGCTTCCAGACCTTGCAGGACTCTATTCTCAAGAGACACTATGATCGTTTCAGGATAATGAAAGTGCCCATGAGGCTCTGGACAGAAGCTCTAGAAAAGCAGTGACCAGGGTTGGGAGGTCAGTGATAAGGCTTTAGACAGTATCATGTTCTCAAATCCACTCTGAAAGTCAGGCTTTCATTGCTAAGCTAGAGAGATGCATGGAGCAGCTCAAAAAATTGCCACATAAAACTTTTCCTATGGCAATCCCAAGACAGAATGCAAGTTTAAACTAAGATGGCTCACAGTGCACCCGGGAGAAAAAAGTCGTGGTCTTGCCATTAAATCAAAATTATAAATAAAACAGATATGTTCCAGGATATTACTGCACAGAAATAATCAATGAACCAGTTTAGAGACTAGGAAAGAAAAGTTCTGAATTATTCTACCTTGAACTAACACAGGAGATTAAAGACATTTGCATATTAGTTGTAAACTAGTTTGGATAAGAGTTTTCATTTAGGTACTTTGCCCGTTCTTTCTTCTGGTATTTCTGCTGATGTGACTTTAATACAATCTAGTCTGACCTTCCTATTATTTTTCCTTCTCTTGAGCATTTTTATCTGATCCCCATTCTACCATCCTCAAGTACTTCTGGAGAAAGAGATGAGAGTGATGATAAAAGACATGTTAAGAGACAAGATCATATTCAGCCCTTTATCTTTGCAGATGGGTTTGACTATCACAGCTACGTTGAAAAAGATTTGAGGCAGGAACAAGGCATTTTTTATCCCTTCTGTAGTAAAAATCACATTATCCTTTCAGATGGACATCTCAATTTAGTTGTCTTTTTCTTTTCAGAAAGGATATTGCCTCATTTTCCCCTTTCCAATCCCTATTTAAAAAAAAACAACTTATTTTCAAACTTTAAAGTGACAAAAGTGTGTTTGAAATAATTGTAGTATTATATACTGAGAACTTTTTCATATTTCAAGTCTGGGATACCATGCAAAAGTGCCTCGTTGTGAAGGCATGACCACAGCAGAGTTGGCAGATTGAAAAAGGTAAAAGATGCTCACTCTCAGCTCAGAGACCAGCCTGGTCTGTTTGTTCTGCACAGTACCTTGGGGTAAATTGAACATTATTTCATTTTAATAAAGGACTTGAAACTAGTTCTTCAAGGATGCAATGCTTAATGAACAGTGGATATTAACACTTTAAGAGATTACTATCAGAACTTCCCTTTCTTTTGGCATATTCTGGTAAGCCTGACAAGCACCTTCCTCCTGTCACTGAATTCTGGAGTAGTTTTCCCCTTTCCTTACACTAGGATGCTCTCATGCCATCATTCCCCTTATTGGGTTGATGCTTCCCTTTTTTAATTTAACTTAAAACCCAGACATATGATGCCAAAGGTCTAAGAGTGGGCTACAGCAGCAAGTTTGATGTTCAATGGCTAACACACATGCTTGTGTGCAATGATTGTGCCCAAAAGCCCCTTCCACAAAACCATAAGAATTCAAGAATAAGAGTTCTTAGTATCTCCCATGCTCATTTGACCTGTGTAAAGACAGCACAGACATTACTGTTCCAATCACTCAGCCTAGCACTAGAAGGACTTCTTTTGCATTTCCACTTAGACTGAGTGCTGACAAAATATGCCAGGTTGAAAATAAGTTCTGTTTTTATCTTCTGACGCAAATCATGAGGTATGCTGTGTCTCCCTGTGCACTCACAGTGGACGGCCCAATAGCAAAGAGCAGAAAAGGTAGTTCTTGCCCAGTCTGTCTGTACCTGAGAGCAGGAGAGGGGAGCAGTGTACAATAGGGAGATGTCATTGGCTTCAGTAGGCTTAGGATCAGCCCCTTATGCCTTCCATCAAACTCTAGTCCAAAGCCTTCAAGAAAACCTGAAAATTATGAGTGCTTGGAAGAGAAACCCCCAACTATGCTACAGCCTAAATCTGGGACATGTCTCCACTCAGTTTGATCACTCTTATGGGATGACAGTCATTGCTTTCTCCACAGGATACTATACTTCAAAGTAAAGTAATGTACTCCCTTCAGTTACACTAATGCAATCCCCTCTGATTTATTCCTTCTACCATTTCAGTCAACGTCCCAGCGAGTCATCTACTTACCAGCTGCACATCTGCTTGACAGCTTTAGGGATCTTTCTCAAGCAATAAGTCCTGAATGTCTTTCCAGGGTCTTATGCTTCAGCTCTTTACTGTTTAGAGGATATTGCTCTATTTATCCTCAGCCTTATAGTCCTCCTAATGTTTATCTACCAGCATTGCCATCTTTCAAGCCACTGTACTAACAGATAAGGCCTTCAGCACCTGATTACTGGTCCAGATATTATTTGCTGTTTGTCCTCTATATTTAGATGTATTTTACATGTTTGCTGGCTTCATTTCCATGCACTATTATCCTTGTCAGAGACAAAGAATAACAGTTGCAGTCATAACAATGATCCTGCAGCCAGCTCCACTAACATTTTGCTAATTCTGCTCCCTGTTTATACTCTTTTAGTCATGATATTCAGAGTTAATAGCAGCTTTCAACTTAGAATGGAAAGGATGGATGAGCTACACTTGCACCTGTTAGGTTCTTTTTTTATTATTTGAGTATGGAGATATTTGTTTTCTTTTAAATTTGATATTTCTTCTAATAATAAGATAATTACTATCTAATTGAAAGCAGACAAGTTGGGTTTTTTCCCAGTTAGGTTTCACCTGTGTTATTTGTCTAAGGCCATTTCTCCACAGGAAAATGGTAAAATAAACCCTGCAGTGCTCAGACCCAGCTAAATTCTACTGCAGTCTTATCCCACTTTTCTTATCGGCTTGCATTTCTCAGAACAAAAAGAAATTCCTAGTTTTCCTTCAACACCCATATCCCCCTTGGTGCACCCTTCAGACATCCCTTGGACAGTCTGTTCCCTTGGTGCACCAGTGTACTCACTTGCAGGTGAAGTGGGAACTTACAGTGCACTTTTCTTGAAGCTCTTCAGTGCTCCCTGCCTAGGAAGGGGCTCTGCAAAGGCCCCTTCAGAGGGAACCTGACTGTCCAAATCCTCAAGACTCCATCTAGTGTGGCATTGTCTGTTTTCAAGCTGGAACTGTCTTTCATTACACTAAAGGTCTCCCTTCCCATTAATCTTGTTGAGCAGCTCTCCTCTCCAAGCTCTGCTGCTCGCAATTTGTGATTCCTTATTGTTGAACATCCATCACACGTAAAATCAGTTCTAAGCACCCCATTACTCACATATTTAGAGATGTCAAAGCAAGGCCTCCATGTAGCTCCCAGAGCACTTTAGAATTCCCTTCTGCTTTCCCATCAAAAAGGCAAAAAGGACATAAGCAGACAGCATCTTATTTGAACTTACCAGGGAAGTAGATTTCCTTATACAGAAAGTTATGAGGAGAAGCAAGGCAAAAAAGGCAATGACATAATACAGCTACAGTTAATGATGCATGAACATCACAAAGTTCAGCTGAGCAAGGACCCAGTCCTGGGTCCTTCAGGTGACTTTCTCAGTGCCAATACAACAGGAAAACTTTCCTTGAAGACCCCGTATGGAAGCTAAGGTGAATTTCCTTTCTCATATTGTAGTTTATATTCAGACCAGTGTGCAGAGCATTTAAAGACCTAGAAACCAGAGTTTTCTTTAGCTCAGCCTGGTCTTCAGTTTGGTTTAGGGACCATCTCCATTTATTGTTATGATGTGTACATACAACTAACTATACAACATACAACTATGTGTATGTATTGTACATGTGTACATACAACTATATCCTGATAAAAGATCAAAGAAACTTGGACACTGCCGGGAAAAAAATCACTAATATGGGGTGTCTAAAGAAGTTTTATATATTTAAGAGCTTCCATTATTGGGACAAGCCTTAGAGAAAGCTGTTGAGCTCATGTCTAAAAACTCTGCATGCTCACACTCACGATTAAAAGGGAAAGTATGATCAACTGGTCTCCAGGGTCTATCCAGTAATAGATTCCTTTCCCCAGCACAGGATTGCTGCAGTTCATTCATGCACTCATTCATTCATTCATTCTGCAATTGCACAAATAGACTCTGTAAACAAAAACTCTTCACCAGCAAGCTCCCACCGTGCCAGCAATATTAAGTGGCAAGAATATGAACACCCTGCAGAGAAACAGAGGCAAACAGTTCATTGATGCTTCTTTTTCTTCTTATCAGTATAGTTGATCCTGCTTTATAACCAATGTAAAAAGATAGGTTACAGTGGTAATAAACCTCAATACATTAAGTCTCCATACAGACTGGTTGCTGAAGGCTTAATATCAGTCATAATTATTATCCATAAAATGTTATTGAATCAGATCTTAAAAGTTAATGCTGCTTTGTTTCAAGAGATAAAGGACAGTAGGCTGGTAAGGGAAAGAAGGAAACAGAGCTTTTGATCAATCTTTGTGTGATTTAAAACCTTAATTTCAAAAGGGACTCAGCACTTCAAATATTATCCCAAATCCTGTGAGTTGGCCGAAGCAGAGCCCAGTGGCAAGAGTGATTACTCAGAGGGCAATTTATCTTTGAACTTGATACCAGCACCCAGATGGAGGATGTAACTCTTTCCTTGAACTCAGGCCTGGTGAATGTTGCCCTTCTAAAATAGATTGAAATGTGGAGTTAGTAGGTAAGGGCTTTCATAAAGCCACAGCATCCTCTATATCCATTTGAGGTCTTGCTGCTTGCAGCATCACCTTCATTCATGGGTGCTTGCCTTCACAGCCCTCACATTAATACAAGATGCACAGCATGTGCCCTGACAGAAGGCATCAAGCTACCAGTCAATGGAGCACATAAGCTGCCCTAACATTTACAGCTAATAAAGATTGTTTTCCTTCCTATCCAGAGAGGGTCTGGATAGGCTGGATTAATGGGCCCAGACCAACTGTATGAGGGTCAGCAAGGTGAAGTGCCAGGTCACAGCTCCTGGGTCACAAAAACCCCTGCAGTGCTACATTGCAGAAGTGCAGCTGGAAAGCTGTCCAGAGGAAAAGGACCTGTTCCACAGGTGACCAGGAAGGCCAATGGCATCCGGGCCTGTATCAGCAAGAGTGTGGCCAGCAGGACTGGTGCAGTGATTGTCCCCCTGTACTTGGCACTGGTAAGGCCACACCTCAAGTGCTGTGTCCAGTTCTTGGCCCCTCACAATGGGAAACACATCAAGATGCTGGAGACATTCTAGACAAGGGCAATGGAGCTGGGGAAGGGTCTGGGGCACAAGTCTAATGATGAGAAGCAGCTGAAGGAGCTGGGGGGGTACTCAGCCTGGAGAAGAGAAAGCTCAGGGGTGGCCTTATCACTCTCTACAACCACCTGAAAGGAGGGCATAGCCAGGTAACCATCAGTCTCTTCTCCAAGGTAACAACAGATCAAGAGGAGATGGCCTTAAGTTTTGCCAGAGGAGGTTTCAATTGGATATTAGGAAAACTTTTTTCACTGATAGGATTATCAAGCATTAGAACTGGCTACCCAGGGAATGGTGGAATCACCATTTCTGAAAGTGTGCAAAAAATGTGTAGATGTGGCACTTAGGGACATGGTTTAGAGATGGACTTGGCAGTCCTGGGTTAAGAGTTGGACTTGGTGATCTTAGAGGTCTTTTCCAACTTACACAATTCTGTGATTTTATTCCGCTTTCAGCACTCACAACATCACTAATGCAGCTCTGCCTTACCCTTTTTGCAGTGCAATATTGCAACAGTCTGAAGCCATTACTCATCTCGACAAAGAGCCAGGAAGAAGAAAGGTTCAACATAGCAGCTGGGAAGGAGCAAAGTGGACCAGCATGTGTCCTCCCCTTCAAATGCCACAGTGTTTCCCAGCCAGAAAGAGACCTTGACTCCCATGTAAAACAAGTCTCATCTCCTCCCTTGGTTACTTAGCAAGTACTAATCATGCTATGGACACCCCAGTGTCCTGCAAAGTGAGGACATATTTTTAAGGTGTACCACAGGCTGTAGATCTTTGAGAACAAAGAAGTGTGTTCCGACTTATGTGCCAGTTCTCAGCCAGCCTCGAGTAGATTCACTCCCCGCCTCTGTAATGCACCTGTTTTGCAAAGCAACCGTTAAATTTGGAAGCCTTATGAAAGGCAACATTTTTCAAATCTAAAAAGTATGCTAAAGAAATCATGAAGAAGGGTAATAGGAAATACTTGCAGGGAGACCTATTCTAAATCATCTACACATAGATAAGGCACCAAATTCCTTTCCTTAAAGATTTTATTAACCTTTTGCTGATGGAAGGAGATTACTGATTGAGAGCTAGATGAGGTCAGTGCAGCAATTATATTTTGAAACCTCTTCAAACAAGTCTCTTGTACAATGTAAGAAAAAAGTTGACAAAATGAATTGTTACTTAAAACGAGTCTTTTAGAAGAATAATTAACCTATAATAACTATTCTGGCCTCCTCTCCAGCCCTGAAAAGTAATCCTTTCTCATTAGTTTCAAGTTTAATTAGCATCAATAATGAAACAGCCCTTGGAAATAACCATTGCATCACAGTCTGTAATGCTGACATACACGGCCCTACAAAGGGTAAGGCCACAGGTGATGTCTGGAGATAGGGAGAGGCTCAGCAGATCACAGATGATCCCAAAACTAAGAAGAAAACAGTAATGCAAAAGGTGTGGAATGTGACAAAACCAGTTTTATTTAAAGAGGAGTTTCACAAATACGGTGTGGAGCAGAGGAGACTCAGATAGTTTTGCCAATAACTGCTGCAGTATTTCCAGCAAGACAGTGAGCCTCTCAACTCCAATTTCTTGTTGTTTCTTGGCCTTTTGGCTGAAGCAAAGAGAGAGACTTCCCTGTATAGAATATATTTCTCATCTATTCTATATGAGAAAATTCTATTCAGCACTTGCAGTCTAACATAATCAAATAATGCTTTTTCCATCCCTGGTTTCTATGATCTCTATGTAAAATAGATATAATAACACTTAGCTTTGTCACTAGGGTGATAAGGCTTAAAGTAGTTTAAGAATCCAACATGAAAGAAGCTGTAAAAAGCCCAGACACTCTGATACATCCGAGATAACTTGTTACTCAATGGGCCCGTAGAAATAGCAGGCCAATGCTGATGTACAAGCTGCAATTAGAGGTCTGCTGCAACTTGCAGCAGGAGCATCACCACAGATTTCTAGTAAGTGAAGTCACAGATACTCAGCTGCATGTCACAAGCACAACAGTGACTGCATTTGGAAGAACCACACCAGCTTTCAAAACTGGGCTGGAAAGAAAACAAGTAACATAGAATTCTTAGAAGGAGTAAGACATATGAAAAGTACCATTTCCAGTATGTCTACCAAGAGTAGTATTTTCTCTTCCTAACAGACATCAAGAAATACAAAGCACAAGAATCTACACATGGACAGCTCCCTCTGTACTCACACTCTCATACTGCAGGATCCTGCTTTTTCCCCTGCGCTCACCACCCAAATGATCTCTGCTCTTCACCTTACAGAGATGCCTTCTCTCCCTTTGCCCAGCTTGTAACTTGAAGACAGAGTCAAGGTTTTCTTTCATCACAAGGTTTTGTAAGATATGAGACCAGCAAGAGTTGTCAATAAGGAAATGGGGAGAAGCCTGCAGAAAGAGTCTGCCACTCTTTCTTCACAGTATATTACTGCATGGAAATCCCAGTCCAAAATGGATTCAACATACACCCTGGTTTGAGCAGGAAAGGTAGTTCTTCTGCCTTGATGTAAACATTGGAATACCAATGGAAACTCCTGAGATTTGCAAACTGAGCTGAAGATCTATAAAGGCTAAAATTTGCCAAGGGGATGCCCGATAATTCTAGACCCATCTAGTTGGAAGGTTTCAGTCTAGTATCTCCACTTTGCCATCTGTAATCCAGGAAGAATCAGGTAATCCACTAAAGTTTTAAACAATCTCAAATCCCCCATTCTGAGCAAGTAAGAAACCATAAAGGATAAACCTTCTCCCACTCTCCACGACATTCTCCTTTCCCAGCCAGGACAAACAGTGCTCGGTTTGCTCAGCAGTCCCCATTAGCCAGCAGCAGCCAACACCTGCAGCTCCTCAGTGGCAAATGGAGATGGAGCCCAGCTGCAGCTGCCAAAAGCACATGGGCAGCTGGCCACAGCCTATCCCACCCTTGCTTTTCCTGACTGTACAAATAATCTTGGTCAAAGACTCAAAGTATACAAATTTCAAATCTAAATTTGACTATTTGTCTTCAAGATGGGTGGTGTTTTAACAGACAAAGGCAGGGCTGAAAATTTTTCAAAATAAAAGAGAAACTGATTTTCTTGTAGGCATCAACAAGAGCTCTTCAGTTTGCTATCACTAAAATGAAGGAAATAGCAGTCCTTTGACTATTAGCAGTGCAGAGATGGGAATAAATCAATATGGTATACTGGCTCTTATAGCTTCTCCTTTAAAAGCTAAGGGTTCAGACTGCACCTTACTGCTTTTATTCAGGTTCTTATAAAGTAAAAGCATTATTAATCCACAAAAAAGCCATCTACCAACAGAGTTGAAAAGCAGTCAAAACTACCCTTGCTTTGCAAAGGAAGTAACCACCACAAAGGGAAGTATTTCATGTCACACAAGATGTCAGTGGCAGAGCTGCATACTGCAAGGTAAGTAAGTTGGAAGTCAAACTAGAACTCAGTTCTTGGAGAAGCCTGCTGAAGTTCTTTGGCCAAATAAATGCCTGTTGTTAGAAACTTGTCTGAAGTCAGTTTGAAGCCAGCCACTAGCTCTGTCTACTGGATACACTTAGAACACTTCAACCACATCACAGAATCCTACTTGACTAACAAGCGAAAGCGATTCTCCTTCATTACAACTGACAGAGTTCACAGCTTCTGCAAGTAGAGATATCCAAGTACTACCCATGCTGTCACAGGGAATTTCTGAGTAGCCATGCTAATTAAACCGGATAGGGACAACCATGAAAATACTCAACCATCTCAGTCATAAGTTAAAATACTCATGTAAATTAGAATTTAGTCTCAAAATGTGTTTCTTGCCTAAATATTTAAACACATAAATAACCCCCAGCCATTCCAGCTTGTCATTTTAAGCTTTCTGACATTTATTGTTCACAAGAAAAGAAAGGTCAGACTTATCAAATCTGCATTTATGCTTCCATGACATTTTTCTCCAACCAAATCTTCCTGAATTAAAGAAGCAAGACAAATGTGGCACATTTCATAAAGGACCTTTCTCAGCCCAGCACTGCAGTCTCAGCAACCACTTTGAGCTCAGCAGTGGCTTCCCAGGAAACAGAAGCTGTTGCTTGGTGGATAAAAGAGATCTGAAAAGCAGGCAACCTGAATTGGTGTTTGCTATTAGGTAAATCACTTGTGCCAAAAACATCGATCTCCTAGTACTCTAGCTCTGACTAGCCCAAGAGGATGCTTTGCTGAGAATTACACAGGAAATGTCCAGCCATAGAGTGGCATTTGCTGCCATTTGTGAAGCAACTTGGATTCTCAAGTCATTTCTCCTAGGGAGTTAGCACTGATGTATCCAAAAGATGGGATCTTCTTTATTAAGACAAGGCTCACTTAGTTGAGAACTTTGTAAACGCTAAATTCTGCCAGTCTCCCTTCAACTCTTCTACTTCTTTTGGCTAATTCACAAACATTGTCACAAACACACATTTTATTTCCTATCATGTTTCCTATGTCATGTTTGGGTGAGATGTGCAGTGAACCAAATGACCAGATTATTTCAGGATCCAATTCACTCAGACACTGCAAAACCACTTTTGATTTTGAAGAATGTCTCTGCTTTTGTATAATAAAGCACTTAAGTTTCCCTGTGCAATTCTTTACTCTAGGTATTTATTCCCTGTTTTTAAGGACATGGAAATAAAAGCACAGCAAGTTTAGAGAAAACATATTTTTTCAATATGCTATAAATGTTGATTCAAACATAATAAATTGTTACTTGTGCCCCTTTTGGTGTTTCTTTATGGCTATTTTACTGAACATGCTTATAAATAAGAACATTTATAAGAACAATGATCCTAAAAGTAAACAAAATTTGCAGAAAACAGACCCAGAAATCGTAAATACATTGTGCATAATACTGGCTCCCAATAAGGATCAGCAACCCCACATAACTCTAGGAAAACAAAACCATGCGATCACATCACACTTTCTGTGAACCACTCAAAGACTGAGCATAATTTCTAACATTATCTGTCAGATAATTGGCAACAAATTTCCAAATCTCAATGGCTTGACTGTGAAAGCCTTATGGCTTTGCAAGCCAAATTGTTGTGGTCGACATGGAAACAATGGACAAAGCATCATGAGTCTAAAGAGTCAGAAGCTATGAGTCTTCTCAAGTTTCTTTAGTGTTGATGGAGCAGGAAAGTGACCTGAACAGAAACAGGCAGGACAGCAGTAGGATCAAGAATCATACTGCTCACAAAGCCAGGCAAACCCCATCACAAGACAGTGGGTTTCCTCTTCAAGAATCATTTCCAGTTCAAGAAGAGACACTGTGAACTGACTAAATCCACATTTCTGGAGAGCCCCAGTGACTGGAGGTCTAGAGGGAAGTGCTACATACCTAATAGAGCAGGAAATTCTGGGAAAGACACTTCTAAGCACACTCATGATTCACTGATATAGCAACTGGTAATCCACATGCAGCCCACTGGTACCATTGACAACCCAAGGGTAAAACAGGAAAGCCTTAATTTGCACTAGTTCACATCTAGAGTAAACTCAAGTGCAACTCACACTATCCTTAAGCTTCGGATTGGCAAAGCTGGGCTGATAGACGAGGCAAAGCACAAAACCCCAGCAACGAGCAAAGCCGCTTGCACCTTTCAGAAATCTGATAGCAGTGCCTAAGTCTTATCCACCAAGTTCTGCCACTGCTTTATGAGAAGAGCAAGATCAGAACTCAGGTGTGACACACAGCTGAGGGTGAGAGAAAACCAGAGAGCAACTGCAAAGTGACCAATACCTTTTAGCAGTTTTCTGCTCACTGTGACTTAACGCTATTCTTTGAAGGCAGCAAAATGAAATCAAAATATAATGAAAAATATAACTAGGAGGCCTTGATTAAATGCTGGTACCTCTAAAATACACAGAAATAATTCTGTGGACTTCACCACAGTCAGATTTCAGCTTGGAGCTCTGATTCTCATTTACAAAATATCCACTTTCAAAACCACATTTTTATCTAGTCTGAAGTTCTTTCTAATCTTTAGGCAAAGGGTTCCTCCTGCAAATGAGTTCAGGTGTATAGTAGCAGTCCCCTAAAGATGTAAAGCCTAATTGCCTCAGCATTATAATAGTATTGGTATGTAGTGAATGCAGACAGTTTCAGGGAGAATACATGTGGCAAGTTAATAAAATTTTAGATGAAGGCCACAGTGCAGGAGTAATATTTCGCCTAGCCAGAGGATGAAAAGTTATGCATTGCTATTTAAAAAATATAATTGGAATGTTAAATCTATTTCATGAAAGTACATTGACCTTTAGAGGGAAGAATGACTCATTTTCAACCCTGTATGCCCCTTCTTAACATACACTTCCCACCTTTGCATATGTAAGTAGCAATTAGTTTTCATGGGAAGTTATTTTATGGCCATTTCAGCTTATTAAATTTCCTGGGTAAACTCACAAGAAACCTATTTAGCAACATTTGTGGCTCAGGTGCCCTATAGTGAGAGAACTGGTTATGTGTGAAGTCAACACGAAAAAAATCCAAATACCAGGGCAGGATTAGAGTGGAAGGGCCCTTGGATTATTTCCCCCAAGAAAGCTCAATAACTTGTCCAGTTAACTGCTACAGACACCCACTGTGGTTCAACACTGTACAGCAAATCCCATAAGACCAGAAATAAAGCTGGCCTGAAAATCTCCTGACAGTAATGCTCATACTGGCTGTTCAGTTCCCCATGGCAATGTACTGGTGTTCATTAAATTCTTTTGGGAAAGGTTTCCTTGGAGACACAGCAGTTTCCAGTGAAAACTACAGACAATGAGAGCAAAGTCAACAGGCAACAGTCATGGTAGTTCACCATGAGAGGTTCACCTCAAATACAGGGGATCTGCAGTGCTGCACTCTTGTCCAAGCTTCTTTCTCCCTTCCTCTGCATTTCTTATTGTGTGTCTTTCATAAAGAAAAATTCAAATTAATTTGATTTTTTTTTTTTTGTCCCAGAGAAGTACTGGCAGAAGGCTAAGAAGGCAGTATTAAGTCTGAAAGCATTTTCAAGACAGGAAAACTCTCTTGTACCAAATTTTGAAAAGGCCAAGCTGACACAAAAATGATAGATGGGCTGAGGACCACAGGTTCTCTACATGGAAGCTTCTTTTTGCAGGATGCTCTGTTGCCACAAGGATGAGTGTGAGAGAAATCTGGCATCAAGAAAATTTGCAGGAGAGCCCTGTAGAAATTCCTGTGAACTTTATGGCTTGTCTGCTGAACAACAGCTGCCCAAAAGTAGATCTTTTACTAATTGTTCAGTAAAAGTCTAAGTGCTTCACACTTTGTACAAACATGGTGTTAAAAATGGAAAAGGTTTACTCCAGTTAAATTTATCTTTGAGCCAGCAAATGAAAGTATAAGTTAAAGCAAATAAAGCATTATTTACAGGATGCTGTTGTCAGCTCTAAGGTCAGTGGGAATTCATCCCCTTGCCATTTTTTCTCACCCTAAAATATAATTCATTCTCCATTCACATGAAAGATAATGTGGTGAAAATAATTTAGCAAGGTAATTATATATTTTTCTGGTAAACAAGAAGACCAAAAGAGACAAGAAGAACAAAAAAGCCCAGTATGCCAACAAAAGTGAAGCAGCTTTCCATTGTTGATGGGAGGATTGTGCTGTTTGAAATCCATTCCCAATTAGCTTAAGCAATAAAGGAAAGGCTCAGTTGCCTTAGGAAGGGCTTTAGTTAAGCCCCATGCACATTAGCTGCAATGGTGTCAATAACTGCTAGAATCTGACAGGCTGGTGGATACTGTTCGTGCTGTTATCACTGTGTCAGCACATCCTGCTGTCGGCAGGGCTACACAGCACAAATTGAAGGCTGGCAGGGACACATGGTGTTCACATAGGCAGCACCTTAGCAAAGCAGGAGGAATGCATTTCCTAATGTTGTTAAACAAACCCACATTACAAAAGCAGGGCAAAGCCACAAACGGTGTAACTATGCTAAGGTGTCACTGCTGAAAAAGCAGAGGTACAATTCAGAATGAGACCAGGATTTTTACAGGACATTATGGACAGCTGTAAGAATAAGTTACCACTTCAATATATAGGTAAAGGAGGTCCATATTCCTTCCCTCTGCTCCTCCTTTTCCTGCATCCTCTGTGATTGACTTTGCATGACTGTGTTGCAGTAAGAACAGCAGAGCTTTCTCTCAAACATGAGCGGGGCATGCATTTCTCCTCATCAGTGAGATGACAGAGAAAATAAAGCCTGTGACTTCTACAAGCTTTGGTTAAAGCTCCATGTGCATTGTATTCACATCAGAGGACCTGTTAGTTCTTATGTGTACCCTTCCCTCAGGTTAAAAAACACACCTTCATCCTCTAAGAAGACAAATGCATGTCCTCCAGCTCCATCATTGCTGTAAGTACCTGAGTAAAGATGCCATTCAAAACTAAGGCTTCTCTGCCCAAGGAGATCTGTAAATCGAAAAAAGTGCTAATCACAACAAATTCCCCGAACAGAAAGAAAAGGAGGCAGTAGGTTATGGTCTTTGATTTTTAATTATTCTTTCTTTACGGCAGTGTAGCAAGGCAAGACCTGCGAGAAGGTGGGGGGTGTTGGCCTCACCTAGCCACCTTGTGGTGAACAGCACCTCTGCATTACCCCTGCCAGATCCAACACAGGAAGAGCTAACCTGGGTACCTCACTTCAGCCACAGCTGCAGGACTGACTGACACAGAACTTACTCTGACAGTCGGCTTTGGTTTTCATTTCAGGCAGCAAGGAAGGAGATGGGTTCTATTTGTAGCTCTTCAGACGGCTATCCCATCTTTTCAGATGAGCATCAAAATTCACTTGCTCCAACTTTGTATTCAAAGCACAACAGTGATTTCTCTCTCCTCTTGTGAATTTATTTTAGTGTATTCTGTGGTCCATTAAGTAGGTGGCTACTCAGGGACACACCATTGACTTCTACAAAGCTTCATAAAAGGTACCTGACTTAACTCACTGTGAAAAATTATTTGGACCTGCAGTCCTTAAGTATTATATTTTTCTAGTAGGAAAGGCTGAATCACAGCTTCAGTTAAAAATACAATGCATACACAGAATGGAAATTTCTCTTGATCACTGGCCCAAAACACAGTCCTGATTTGAGATAAAGGAGCTGCCCCAAACCGTGACTGCCAATCACCACCCACCAGAACCAAAATTCTAAGCCAGGTTCTCTCTTCACACAAGTATCAGTGCTGCATGAGCCTTCTCAGATGTACAACTTCTTGTATTGTAGCTGATACAGTGCAGTTCACTAAGGATCCTTTGGGGTTTTAAAATGTCAAATCAGCCCTTATCTTTTATGTTTAAAGAAGAGTAATAATATTAATATCAATAGCCAGTAATAGAGAGAGTAGCATCAATGTACAAAGTCGGGAGCCAGACCCAGTTTTGGAGATTTTGTGCTGTTCCCCGGTCTGCTTGCACATAACCTTGAAAATACTTGAAGCACTTTGAGGAAGCATCCCTTTTTAGGATGATATTTTTTAAGTTTCAAAGAACCTGATCTTGCTGTCCTTCAGCTAATGACACTTTAACCTTCGGGTCCTGCTTGCGGCTTTCTAGCACATAGGAATTGCCGGGCGTTTCGTAAAAATCCTTCATCACTTTCCAAGCAGTCCCTGCTGGCCCCACCAAAGCCCCCGGATACATTTCGCACAGGTAAAGCGCAGCCCTTAGGGACAAGCCGTCAGGCGAAGGCGCGACTGCTCGGGGGAGCCGCGCTTCCCGCACCGCGGGGCAGTCGGTGACCGGGACGGTGCGGGGCGCCGGACGCGTGTCCCGCGGGGAGAGCGCAGCGCACCGGGACGCGGCGGGGGCTGCGCGGGAACGGGCGAGGGGCGCTGCCCGGCGCGGTGCGCGGCATGCAACGCACGGCTCACCTGCCGCGGAGACGTGGAAGAGGAGGCGGGGGCGGGCGGCGCGGATGGCCGCCGACAGCCCGCGCTCGCTGCCCAGGAGGGCGCCGCGGCGCTCGGGCATCAGCCGCACCCGCAGCCGCCCGTCACCGGCGCGGAGCCACCAGGCGAAGAGCTCGGTGAGGTTGAACTCCAGGTGCGCCCCGCCGGAGCCCGGCGGCGGCTCGGCGGCGCAGCCGTCCCGCACGGTGCCCTCGCCCACCTCCAGCACCATCTGCTTGGCGCGCCGCAGCCGCCGCCCGGCCGCGGAGGGCCCGGCGGGGGCGGCAGGCGGCTCGGCCCGCGGCAGCGTCCCGCGGGCAGCGCGGAGCAGGGGGGCGCGCAGTCCAGGCGCAGGTGGCACCGCGCCGCGGAGCGCCCCGGTGGCCCCAGCACCAGCTCCCGCACGTAGGTGCGAAACAGCGAGGGCACGACGAAGTCCATCGCCAGACTCCTCCTCTGCAGCCGCGAGAGGCCGGGGGTGTCCCGCGGTCCCGCCGCCCCCGGGGCCAAGCTCAAGGCGAGGCAGGCGGCGGCCAGGAGGCGCGCGGGCAGCCTGCCCCCAGCCATGACCCGCGGGGAGGCGGCAGCGCCCCGTCCTGCGCCCGCGGAGCCGGCGCGGTGCTGCGCGCAGGGAGCTCAGGGCCGCCGCCGGCCGCTCCGCCCGGGGCCGCCGCTGCGCGGGCTTTGCCGGCTCCAACTACCCGCCACAACGCAGGCATTACCCAGCGAGAGCTGACGTCACGGCCGAGCGCGCCCCCGCAGCCAATGGCGGCCCCGGCAGCCCTAATTATGCAAATGCACGGGGGCGGGGCGGGCGGAGCGTTCATTGAGGAAAAAAATGGCCCGGCGGCCGCGGGAGCGGGGCCGGGGTGCGCGGTCCCCCGGGACCGGGCTGGCACACGCGCGGGACCGGGAGCGGGCGCGGGCAGCGGCCACTTGCTGCCCGCAGGGGGACACCCGGCGCTCCGGACAGAGCACGGCGGGAGCCGCACCTCCACATGACCCGGAGGGGCTGGGGGCGGGCACCGGGCGCCGAGCCCGGCTGCCACCCCCGTGTGGTGCGGGGCTCTGTGGTCCCGTTCCCCGCCTCTTCTCTCTGTGCAAGCAATGATGGACAGACCTGTCCGCTTTTGTTCCTTGCTTTCCTTTTTTTCATTCCCTTTCCTTCTCTTTCTTACTCTTTCCTTCCCTCTGTCCTCCCTCCCCATCCTTCATTTTCCTCTCTTCCTTCCCTTCCTTCCTTCCCTTCTTCTCCTTCCTTTGCTTTCTTTCCTTCCTTACCTCCTTAAATGCTGACATCCATAAAATAGCCCTTCATGTCTTTCCCCTGCAGAAAAAAAAAAAAAAAAAAAAAAAAAAAAGAGAAGCGAGAAGTAAGGAGGGGGAGAAATCTTAGAGTATAAGTCATTCCAAAAAACTGATCAAAATTCTTCCATTTCTGCGTGAAAACAACAGCCTTAAGAAAGGTTCATGCAACAATTTCCCCTTTTTTACCCTTCATAAATACAATATAATTACTGTAATTACATTAGTGCTGTGCCTTAGGATAGCTAATCATAACTCATTCATATTTCTGGAAGTTGCCTATATGAATTAATGACTTATTATTATCTCTTTAGTTTGATACTTAATGCATGTATATTTTTATAATTCAAGTACTGTATAACTATATAATCGTTAGAGTGCAATTATTCTGTCGTGCAGTTATTCTTGTGCTTATATCAAATTAATGTTAATATACAGATATTGTGGAGCAGAACCACAGTGTAATGCCTCCATAATTGTAATGCCACAGAGTGTAATTGCAGGCACAATGCTAGAGTAGGGAACCATGATCTTTTCTCTACAGAAGCGTTGAGGAAGGAACTTCAGTGCAGTTGCTGAAGGATTAGTTAGATAATAGAGTTAATGCAAAAGAAAGCCACTTCTATGCTGTGTTTAGCCTCATACAGGTAAGCTCATTCAAAGCCCACCCAAGAGGCTGGCATTTCTCTGGCTGCAAATGCTTTGGACATAGCCTTGCTTTCTCCCAGCTCTTCTTATTTCAGAGTCCACGAGATCAACTTGCTCAACATGTGAAACCTAATCCTTCACTTTTCAGTTGTAATGACTTTGGTATTAGTGCCATCATGACCCACCAGCAGGGTGCCATCCCTGATTCTGGGGCTGGGCAGAGATGCCATGGCATAAGTCCCAGCACCGTAGTGCTGGATGCACCAGTGTCCATCCCAACACTGCCACAGGGCTGTGCCCAGGGGGACGTCAGAGCAACCACCTGCAGCTCACTGCTTGCCTGTCCTCTCTGTGGCCCAGCACCTCCCTGCACCCACAGCTCTGCTTGGGCCTGGGACAGCTGTGGGTGCTGAGCAGCAGGAGGGAGGCAATGGCAGAGAAAGAAGAGGAGGAGGAGGAGCAGGAGGAAGACAGTGATGAGGTTGGGATCTCCATCATCCTCATCTGGCCTGCCGGCTCCTGCAGCGCCACTTCTGGGTTAGTTGTGGTGCTACACCCCATGGCAGGGCAGGAGAGGTTCCCAGCCATGCACACACCACCCTGGGAATTATCTCTGCCTCCCTGGCAGGAAGCTGATGGAGGCATTTCTATGTTCTACATGCCCTGGTCACCTTTTGGTCCCCAGCAGGGAAGGGTAAAAGCTGATGTTCTGGCAGCACAGAGGGAGCCATGGCTCGGGCAGCACCTCTGTCCTGCCCCACCATGGGCCTTTGTCCTGCCCCTGTGTCCTTTCCCACTGGGTAGGGCTGTGCAGGCACACCTGCCCTTGGGCTGGGGGAGCAGCAGGCGCTGGCACTGGTTCTCCTCTCTTTCTGCAGCTCCTGGGCACTGAAGCAGCTGTGGTTGGGAACACTACAGGAGTAAGCTGGGAGATGCTCCAGGAGCAGCCACACAGGGGAACACAGCTCTGCAGCTGGGCAGAGGTGCTCCTGTGTTTGGAGGCAGTGTTGTGCAGAGCTGCCTAAGAAGAGAGGAGAGGCAACTGGTGGCTTATCCAGCTCCCTCCCTGTTCCTTCCCGCTGGACAAAGGAGCCCAAGTGACCTATCTGCCAAGCATCTAACCCCTGGAGAAGGAGGTAAGTCACTCCCACGCAGTGTCTCTGCCCTGGGCTCTGTCCCTGAGCTCTGCTTCCCCCAGCTGAGCAGCAGAGGCATCACTGTTCCCCTTCTTCCACTCCTTGTCTTTTCCCCGGTGGGGGACACTGAGTGCCAGGAGTCTGGAGAGACTGGTTGAGGACCTGGCAAAGGTGGGAATGGCTGCCCTGTGGCTGGGCTGGGGTGCTAATGGAGTGGTGTGGGAGGGAGGAAGGGTCTGCAGTGCCTCTCAGCAAGCAGAGGAATTGGAGAGCCACCAGGAACACCAGCATGTCCTTGCCACTGGCACTGGGAGAATTGCCGTTGTGCAGGGCAGAGAGCCCAGGAAGGCAGAGGGTCCCAGCTCTGCCACACTCAGGCTGCTGAGGCTGGGTGGCAGCTCCCCAATGCCCTTTGTGTTGCGGGGCTGCTCTGTGAGCAGAGCCTGGTTCTTGCAGGCTGATCCCAAGCAAGGGCCTCCAATGGCCCTATCTGGCAATGGAGGACAACTTTACTGTTCACCAGGTGAGTTTTGGAAGGAAAGGCAAGCTTGTACTTTGGCTGAGCTGTGCTCACTTGTCCCGTGAGCGTCACCATGCAGGTGTGGGACCCCAGCGGGGGACATCTACCACCCACCTGGACGAGCAAGGACACCCTTGGGTGGTAGCCACTGGGTACAGTTCTGGGGGGACAGAGAACCTCCACTGCTGCCCAGGGCTTGGAGGAGGGCAGGGCAAGGGCTGGGACCCGCTGTCACAGTGACAGCCAGCTTTCAGGAGTCTCTGAGCCAAAGCCACAGATCCATCTGCCAGCTCCCTGCCCGTTCTGTCACTTCGCTCAGCACAGCAATGTCCACTGACGAGCTTCTGGGATCTGTGCAGGTCCTCTGGTCCAACTCCCCTCCTTGAGCAGGCTCATCCAGAGCAAGCTGCCCAAGACAGTTCATCCACTGGTAGCTATAGCAGTCCAAAAAGGGATTTCTTTCAAAGTCGGACA
Source organism: Muscicapa striata striata (assembly GCA_030060385.1). Taxonomy (NCBI): domain Eukaryota; kingdom Metazoa; phylum Chordata; class Aves; order Passeriformes; family Muscicapidae; genus Muscicapa; species Muscicapa striata. The sequence goes on from JAREIS010000084.1 coordinate 371,034, forward strand.
TTTATCTCCCTCCATCCTTCATATTTACCAGTGAGCTGAAGTTGAGTGGTTGCCTTTTTACACAGCAGTGTAGTAACAGCTGGAGTGTAAAAGAGCCAAAGGAGACTTTTGCAAAGGTCTCTGAGTTCCTGCCTTTTTTGTGAAAAGGGCAGGTTTTTAACTATCATTTCTCCTTTAGTCATGGCATTGCTCAGAATCAGCAATTAAAGCAGTCACTCAGAATTGAAAGCTTTTCTTTCTCTTGGACCTGCCTTAATTCCAGCGTCTTGGAGATTGAAAGCTGGCACAGCAGGCCTGCCAGAGATATTCCCACAGCTTGGCTGGTGTGCAGCAAGGAGAACCTGTCTTCAGCCACCATGATCATGTCCAGGAAAAACAGCTTGTGTTCCTGACCAGGCCCTTGAAGGGAGAAAAGAGCAGCCCTGCAGACACAGGATTTGCCCACAGCAGCTGCTCAAACCAGCCCACTGTGACTGTCTGTGCTGCTGGGCCTGTGGAGGTTGTCAGGGCACACAAGATTCAACCTGAATTGCCTCTACGAGCCACAGCTGTCAGGAGCCTCAGTGCACAAGGACCCAGGAGCTGGTCCTGGAAATCACTGACCCAGGACATGGAAAGCTTTCAGCAACTGTGCCTATCCTGGAATACCCTGTGCCGTGTGCATCTATTTCTCTTAAAACTCTAAGGAAAAGAGGCTTTCTCCTGAAAAAGACTTTTCCTGGGGAAGAGACACCAGGGAGGGTTTGAGAGGGAGGAGAACTTCACATAGTACAGGGAACCAGATGTACAACAAGTTTTTTTTCTTGTTTGTTTGTTTTGGTGGTGGTTGTTGTTGTTGAATCAAAGAAGAAGGTGCAGGGAGGGCCGTGATGTTTGTTATAAATTCTCACCAAAGGCTATGGGTCAGGGAACTCCTGTTCTTCACTGTGTAGTGATTCAACTCCAGCAGCCAGCCCACTATTGAGACTCAAAAGGTGTTGACTAACGAGCCCTTAAATTTGTACAATAGACTTCCAGTGTGGTGGCTAACAAGCCTTTAATTTTGTACTGTACACTTCCATAAACTTTCAAGTCCTCAAAAGAAACTTCTCAAAGGGGCTGACTCACACATCACAACACACTTTCACAAGCTCCCCACTCCCACAACAAACACTATGGAATAGAAAATGATAGCCATGCTTTGCCCAAGCAAAGCAAGGGAGAAGAGAAATAAAAGTGGAGGAGAAAACAGAGAATATCATCAGTTCATGTAGGTGGTCCAGGGCTGAGGCAAACAGAGAATGAAAGAGAAGGGAGAAAGAGAGTGAGAGGCTTTGACCCACTTCCCACTTCCTTTCATGGTTAACCTGATGTGGACCTCTTAACTAAACCAGATTTTTCTCACCCTTTTGTTCACACATGCACAGTCAGCCCTTGAAACCTCCTCCAGGGAGTGAGTCCAGGGTGAGACCTGAGCACAAGTCTCCGGGCAGAGCAGGAGGTTGGCTCAGTTCAGCACTGCCCCACCTCCACAGGACCCTTTCTTCTTATCACAGTTTTCCTGCCACAACCATCAGAATGTTGTATTATGCCTGGTGCTTCACCAGTCCAAAACTGGAAACAAACTGAAGTACATACAAGTGCTGTAACATACAGTCCATTGCAGAAAGATTTCAAATTGATCTGTTTGCTTCTGTTCCTTTGAGCTCAGATTACTTACTGGAAATAAATGCTAAGTGGACTGAATTATTCCTGTCCTCCCATCTTTTCATTCCACCTCTTCTTCTACTCTAGTGGATAGCCTTATAAAAGTGCACAACCCTGGACTGGGAACTACATCCTCGAATCTGCCCCTCTTCATCATGTTCTTTTGGGCTCCCATACTCTGCACTGTTTTATGCACTACTGAAAATGTCTTTTATTGCCGATTATTGTATTCTGGCCACAGAAAATGTCCTAAAAATCTCAACAAACATTTTCTTATGGGCTTTTTTCCTGCTTGCACAGATCAATCAGATTTCCATCAAATGAATCTGCTGCTGTGGGACTTCTAGAGGTTTCAGTTCTCAGTATTTTCCTCTGGGATTCAATCAATTTGAGCCTAATGCTTAGGCTTATTTCAGTGATTAGTAAGTCTCCTATTGAGTGTAACTGGGTAGACCCTGGGCACAGTTCAGATTTTCAGCTAATGTACAGTATAATTTGTTACAGATAATGTTGCAGAACAATTTAATTGATTCCTTTATACTCACCATCTTGCTGAGATAGACCATGTCTTCCCAAATTTACTCTTTATTTCGGAAATTATATGGGCACCTCATTGACCTCTGTCTTAACTAGGAAGTTAAAGCTGGCCCCAGTGATAAGTCAGGCTGGCATGACTGGAGCCTTTGCTCTCTGATCTTTTCTGAGAATTAGATAAAAATATGTGGTGGCACACTGCAGCCTTCTTCCACACTCCTCTTTCATATTTCTGGGTGATATTGCCTGGAGTAGAATCAGCTCTTCTAATCTTTTCAGGCTCTTCCTTCTCTATTCTATTTGCTCCCCAAAAAAGCTGTTGATCAGGAGAAGGTATTATGATGTGCCTGACTTCAGCACATGGGAATTTGTTTCTGGTCAGTGTCACTGGTGCAGGCAGTGTACGGATCCAAATGGTTCTGCCACTTGTAGAGGAAATGTTCCCTTCAGGACAATATGGAAAAAGCCCTGAGGTGCCTGGAGACAAGACAACGGGAGGATGGTCTTTGCCTGCATTTGGGTGGTGATGCAGCCTTGCATGCCTGAGGCACACATGGCACTCAATGAAATAATCTGCATGTGCTTGATGAGCTAAAATAAAATAAGTAGGGTTCTGAGACAAGTGGCAGCTAACAGACTGTTATTTACCACTGCTAAGGAAATTAGGTAGTGCATCAAAGCATGTAGATGTGTACTTCTCCCACTGGTTTACTTTGTTTCATACCCACAAACCACAGGAAAGTTAGAGCTGAAAACTGAAATGAAGAGGTGTCTTTATTAATAGTATTTTAATGGCACAGGAACAGCTGTTAATACTTTGAAAGAGAAAAAGTGAAAATGTGAAAATGGACCCATTAATGCATGAAGAGAGGCAAAGAAATCAATGAGGGATCTCCAGTGGTTGAGTTGCTGGCCTGCTTTTTCATCTCCTTTTTTTAATTGGTCTTTAACAGGCAGAGTGGTACGGACAATTGGAAAGGAATAGAAGCCTGGCCAATACAGCTGCTAATGAAGGCCAGGTAAGGAAATACTTTGTTCAACTCTGCGATAGGTTGGAATCAGCAGATCTGGACAATATGCTTCCCAGGTTTTTAATTTAGCTAATGAATTGACTCTGTCGCTGGCAATTAATTTTGAAAAGTGGAGGAAAACCAAAGTAGTCTCAAAGGATGGGGGGGGGGATAAAATACAGTGCTAACCTTTTCTGTGGAGGGGAAAAGTCACATTGGTAGGTCTGCATTTCAGCATCAGCAAAAAAGTGAAAGAGAACAAGTCAGACAGAGGACTTCTGTGGAAGCACAGTGGGGTGTGAGAGGTGAGGGCGTGACACCCATGGAAGGCACATTCTGCTGATAAAGGACTCACAAACTTCAAGCATTAAGATATTAATGCCAGGAAAAATGTATTACCTGTTTGGGATCTAATTTCTACTGTTTAGATGTTGGAAAAGACCCAGTAAATGTCACATATCCACATTCTATCAAACCTTTGCCAGAAATATTACTGGGGTAATATACCTGAGCAATACCATGCAGACTCAAAATCAGTCAGAAGACTCTTGGAAATGGAGTACTGTGTGTGAAAGATGGGTTTATAACAGACTGAGCAAGCATCAGAAATTGCTTTGCTCTAGCACTTCTGCTTGTACTTAGCTGAGAATATAAACAGTCAGCTCCTTAGGCAATACTGCTTTGGGAAGGCTTCACCACAGCCAAATGTGGAGATCTTGATTTGGACAGACATATTAGAGTGTCACCAAAGCAAAAGGAGAAAAATACTATTGAGGAACAAAGCCAAGCTATCTACAAGGAGATTATGTGTAGGAGCAGTATTTTCAGCTAGATTTTGGAAAGAAATAGTGACTACTGAGTATCAGCACTCCTGGTGGTGTAGAGGGAGATGCCATTTATGTTTTCTCTCTTCTACTGAATTCCTACGACAAGTATCTGTTATCTGTACTCTGGGTATGATGTTAGATCCAAGGTGCAGTGGCAAGGCCTCAAGACAAAGTGTCTGCACACAATTATTTCAAAGAGACAGCTGAGGATGGGGACTGGTTCTGGATAAAATTTTCAGTGTCTAGACATGTCAGCTTGGAAGGAAGAATACAGAGGGAGCTGGCAATGGGTCTGGGGGTGCACATTTTGTTTGGGACTGTACAGGAAGAGAGCAAACTTTAAGGAGAAGCAGCCTTAGTCTGTCCATGTGGTGCACTCTTGCTTCCTAAGCCTGCTGAGCTAAATTGCCTGACAGACCCCTTAGGCCACCAGGATCCAGCTGCCAGCCCAGCATGTACTCTGGCAGATCTTCCCTCACTAGTGTTAGTCTGAACTGCTGATCAATTAGTATCTGATCCATGAAAGGCATGGGCTGAATTCCTTACTCTCTCCATGCTGCTCACAGTCCAGAGCTTGTAACTGAGGGGCCAGACCAGAAAGCCTGTAAATATCCACTGTACTGACTTCAATGAAGCTACTTTGGATTTACACTAATGAGGCAGAAAGTAGATTGTGGCTCTTGCTCATCACTTTGTAATCACTCTGGCTCCCTGAGACAAAGGTAGTGAATCAACAATGCTCATTATTTCATTTAGTGCTTTGCTTAAGCCACCTGCCCTTTCTTTAGCTATTGAGTGTTTCTAAAGTAGCCTTTCATTTGCCAAGATAAAGCATAATAGCCTCTTTTATTACCTTGGATTTTTGTCTTCCTCATCACGTCAATTAGTGCTTGCATTTTAACAGAGATCCTGCCTGAAAGCATTCTATCCTCTAATGTCACAATTAGTGTTTCTTTCTGTTGGACCAATTATAGGTGATAATGTTACTATTTGACAGTGTTTGTGTTCTAATTAAGTGCCTGATTGCAAATTTGGTTCTCAATTCCAGCCAAGCTGCTTCTTTTTCCTAGGTTATTCCCTAGCCACATCTATCTACAGATCCCTGGAATTATGCATGGAAAATAAAAATAGATGAGTCACCACTTGTATGAAATATTTTCTAAATTTCATCCAGATTCATCTTTCCTCTTTTGTTATTGAGTACCCTGAGCATTTTTTTCTTATTTGGTGAGAATCTTTATCAAGGACAGAGCATGCCACAGATAAAAGCAGAGTGGAGCTTCTGAATGACAAGTTTAATCGATCACTTAAAGCTCCTGCTTTCAAGTGTCAGCCTTGAACCACTGATTGTTAATATCACCCAGCACCAGGGTGCATCAGTACAACTGTTTTGCCCATTAAGAAAAACAAACAAATCAACGCTGAGTGTCAGGTTATAAAATGGGAAACCCCATACTATAAAGCAGGTTTGGGGACAAAAATGAAGATGAATTACTGTGTTTATAAAGGGGGAAATGCCATTCTCATTCATTATATATATTATATATATCATATATATATATATGAATGATTTCATCTTATATTTAGCACTATGTAGAACAGCATGGGGACATTTGAGAGCATTGCCTGTCCTGTAATTCTGCTTGCCTCACCTTGCATAAAAGAAGAGATTTACTCCTAAATCTGTACCAGTTTGCAAGCCTTTGGATACTGGTGTGCACAAGACAGCTTATAAAGTTCATGTGTAAGAACAGAGAGTGCTGGAAAACAGCACGTTTGTGTAGAGTGTGTTGTGATTTTCATACCTTGTAGGATCCAACACATCACCAATGGAGTGTGATTTTTTTCCCTGACCACCTGAATAAGCAATACACAGGCACAAGTGCAATCTTGCCTTGCTTCAGTGCCCTCGAGTGAATTGTGCTCACAAGAGGGAAAAGGCCAATTTTATGGCATTTGAAATGATGGTTGAAATTTTAAAAGCAATGAAGCTAGCTGAAATATTCCTGTTTCACAGATACCAAAGCACCTTGCAATGGAATTCTGTATCTGGGAAGGAGTTTCTCCTAGAGAACTCATCTGATCACATTAATTCAAAAGAGCTATATTGTGAAATGGAAAATGTTCCAGCATCATCACACAGGTCCCAGTGGGGAGCCTGGTCCTGTACTGACTGACACAAATTGCAGTTCACAGAAACAGAACTTCACTAGAAAACTCTTGATGGGGCTTTGCTTTTGCACTGCCAAGAGCTCTCACTATTGCCCACGTACTAATGAGGCAGCTCCCAAGGACATTTATCTGAACAGACTGTGAAACCAATGAAGTTTTGGACACAGGATCCCTGTCTCTAGACCCTGCAGAGGAAGAGCAACCTGTAGCTCAGGTTCCATGAGTTATCAGATCTGGTACTAAATCACTTTATGGCTTAGGGGATTTTCCCTGTGGGGGCTCTGGATTTATGATACATTTCTTTAGGGTTTTAGTTGAACATATGGCAAAATATACAGATGTGCTTATGGAAAGATTTAGAAGCACTATCTCCTTTTAGTTTCAGCACAAGCAAATAATAAAACACTGTGCACATTTCTCTGCCTCCCCTTGCTGCTCTCATGTGTTTGATATGCTCAGGAGTCCTCTTGAGGTCATGGCTTTTCCTCTGAAACACAGAACCTGCCTCCCTTGTGTAGCTATATCCCTTCTCCCTTAGCTAGTCCCCCTCTCAAGAAGGACATGCTGCCTTCCTCCTTCCTGTCCAGAATTCATATGCCTGAAATTCTTCTGCATTTTGTACAGGTCATTGTGCTTTGTGGCTTTCAAGGCTTCTACTGACTTTGAACCACTTGTCTGGGATTGTGAACAGCTTACTCTGTGTCCATGCTACATTGGAATGCTTTTCACATAAATTCCAGGTATTCATGCTTTTGCTGTTTCAGAGCATCAGCCAGACCACCTTCTTAGTACACAGACATGCTCCCCCCAATATTGCTGTGAATAAAGGCTTTCTGTTTTCTAGGCTCGTGGCTCAACACCTCAGTGCACTTTGAAACAATTTTTGAATTCCTTATAGGCAGTAGGGCTCCTGTATCTCATTCTTTGGAAATGGAATAAGTTCACTGGAGGTCTTTGGATTATTATGTTAGGAACACAGGTCACATCTTAACTTATTGCAAATGGAGTGAAAGAGACCTTTTCTGAGGGATGACCTTAAATTTAGCTGGTATATACAACCAACCATTTCATTTGATGTTTGTTGTGTTATCACAGAAGCATGATTTTTCCCATTTCAAAGCAAAAAAATACTCACAGTTATTTACTTTCTGTCTGTGAGGCTAATTTAATGCTGAGTCGAGCATTGTGAGAGAAATAATGAACAGTAGGTGCATATGTAAGAAACTTTAGGGAGTGGATTTCTCAGTCTGCTGATAAGGTGGCATTTAGGGCTGACAGCAGAATCAGCAAAGTGCTTAAAAAATGAAGATGAACCCACTGCACTTAGGAGTTGCTTTTCCTTATTAATTTTCAAATGTACTCCTTCCCCAAAACTCAGTAACTGCCCAAGAGAGGGTGACTCCCTCAGCTGGTGGCAGGGGCAAGGCATGGTGGTGTAAAGAATCCTTGAAGAATAAGTAGCGATATTGCCTTTGTGTAGGACAGATCTGTAAAATTTCCATTTGCTCTAAATTTTTAGGTTGGATAAAAAGGGCAGTAATACGCAACTGCAGAAGATTTTCTTTTGTTTCTGACAAATGCAGTGCTGTTGCAGACACATTTGGAATGTGTTTGTGGTACCCAGTAGCAACTGCAGTGCCTAACTTCAAATGGGAAAGTGTTGGCTGGGGGCCTAATTTTTGTATGCAGTGAACAAATATCTTTGCCATTAGCTTCAGTGAGATTGTTGCTCAGCATCTGTGAGGTGCTACTCTGTGCACCCAGATGTTGCTGATATCAGCTTTAGACACCCTGCCAACACACAGGAGGGTTTTTTCTTAAAAACCCCCAAAATTATGGAATGACCTCATAGTAAATATAGTATTTAATTTCATTGTAGATTCAGGAAAAAATCAAAGTTCTGTATATTGCAGAGTGTAATGGAAACTGTCCTCAGGAGTCCTCTTCACATGCCTGCCAATTTTAATGGAGCAGTTGGTTTCAGATAAATTAGAGATATATTATCTCCCAGAGGAGATAATAGCTTGAAGAAGCCAGAGATCTGTTTCACAGTTTCTCTTGGTGCAGCATGGCTCTGAAACCCTGCTGTGCTAATTTGGTATTGTTTCACAGTGCTTTGACATATATACAGGAGGAGCTGTGCTAGCAGGGTCACAGATCTCCAAGACGAAGCTGAGGAAGTTCAGCAGTTCTCGTGCTTGAAGTACTGGTGATTCTGAGAACTGAAGGAACACCATGTGGTTGTGGAATAATATATGATAAAGGAACCCTGTCCTCATCTTCAGATTACTAATCCTTTCTTCTTGGCTAAAGTTTCCTCAGCTTGAGTGTCTACAAAAATGAAACTCATTGCTTGTGTACCACGTGAACCCAGGTTTATTGAAGTTTGAGAGGTCCTGAGATACATCTGCCAGGCACGATTATTTACCTGAAGCAGCATTTTGTTAATATCTTGAAGGTCTTGGGTTACAAAAGCCTCTAAAATCTTTCATTGAGACATGCAGGCATATTTATAATTGCTTCTTGTTTTCAAGAAGACACAGATGCTAGAAGTTGAAAAACTATGCATCCTTCCTCTGCAGTAATTCCTAGGAATTCAGTGATGCCCTCTGATCCTCTGTTCCTACGGCAAACTAAATGATAGGGCATAAAACAAATGCTAAATTTACAGATCTTTCAGGTAATGGAGAAAAAGCCCATTTAATAGAGAACTGAGTCTTTTCAAGAAAGTACTGCAGCTTTGTATGATGATATTCCTAGTGATTAAAGAGGGTGTTTTATAAAAGCTGCATAATCAGGCTGGTATTCTGTCTGAAATGACCCTTTTAGTCATCTTTCTATTCCATGGGAAGCTTTAATACTAACAAGCATAAACAAGCTAGGGTAAACCTTGAATTTACTGTTATTAATAGGTTTCAATCTGCTGCAATATCATCCTATGTCTCTCCAGGCAATTAAAGTTGTTTCTTGCTTTTAAAGGAGCTTTAATGGGTGCAGCCAATGGACCATCCATTATCATGAATGAACTCAGTTACTATCTCAGTCACGATCAATATTTGCTTACACCAAGTTAGGAAAAACACTGAAAGCTTACAGAGTAGTTAACTGTCTGCTGATGTTAAGACAGCAGGAAAGCCTGAGAGCATTGAGAAATGTACCCTTAAATAAGTGCAGTTTGTCTTGATATTTCTGTAGTCATCTAGGAAATAAGTGCTGATGATCATCTTTTCTGACACTCGTACTGCAAATTTGCATTGAGGAGCTAAAGAATTACTAAATCTCTCAGCGGGGAAAGGTTAAAAATTAACTCGTTGTTTCACTGTTATGATGAAGAATGAGTTCTAAGAAGCAAATTCACTAAAAAATGCTCTGCAAATAAGCCAAGCAGACAAACATTCATGTTCATACATGTGACTGGCCTAAGTGGGAAACCCACTGGTAGACAGTGTCTCTGGGCTGAGGCCAACCAGCTCTGTAAGGACTGGAATATTGTGCCCCATCAGTCTGGCTCTGCTTACCCTGCAGAGAGCAGGCAGCATGCTGGGGCCAGAAGGATCAATAGTCTCAGAACGGGCTGAGGAGCAAATTTCATCAAAACCACGTCAACAGCCTCCCACAGGAGTCAGCTTCATCATCCCAATTGATGACTTAATCACTCCAGAGAGCAGCTATTTGGTGATTCCATGTTGGAAGGGGAGTCCAAAGTTTCTGAACTCCATGTTACTTTTCCTCTGATTGAGTCACTTAACATTTATGCTTCAGTTTCCAGTTTGAAAAACTGGCTTCATGCTCTGGGAATTGAAAGGCAGCTAGGAATAAAGAAACTAAAACAGTATAAGAAGCTATCAAAAGCAGTTCCAGGCTTTAGGACATCCCTTTCCTTCCCCTCTCCTTCTTTCCTTTCCTTTCCTTTCCTTTCCCTTTCCCTTTCCCTTTCCCTTTCCCTTTCCCTTTCCCTTTCCCTTTCCCTTTCCCTTTCCCTTTCCCTTTCCCTTTCCCTTTCCCTTTCCCTTCTTCCCTTTCCCTTTCCCTTCTTTCCCTTTCCCTTTCCCTTCTTTCCCTTTCCCTTCTTTCCCTTTCCCTTCTTTCCCTTTCCCTTTCCCTTCTTTCCCTTTCCCTTCTTTCCCTTTCCCTTTCCCTTCTTTCCCTTTCCCTTTCCCTTTCCCTTTCCCTTTCCCTTTCCCTTCTTTCCCTTTCCCTTTCCCTTCTTTCCCTTTCCCTTTCCCTTTCCCTTTCCTTTCTTTCCTTTCCTTTTTTGTTCCCTTTCCCTTTCCTTTCCCCTTTCCTTTCCCTTTCCCTTTCCCTTTCCCTTTCCCTTTCCCCTTTCCCTTTCCCTTTCCATACTGTTGCAAGTATTAATTTGTATCATACTTTGCAAAGATGTGAAAAGCTTAGCTGGATTCAGAGGGTGATAAAACTGATGTCAGAAAAATGCATCCAGGTCTATTAAAAAGAAAGTTGTGCCTTTCCCAAAACCCCTCAGATATCAGCTTTGGGCACAGATAAGTATGATCCCAGGAGATTGTTCCATGGGTCCTCTGAGACTGACTGACAGCCCTGAGGATAAAGAGCACTGGCCAAACCAAAACATCAAAAAGTGGTTTGATTTATTCAGACCTGAAACAAACAGGTAAACAAAGGAGAACAGTCTTCCAGCATGAAATACTCCCTTATTCCCTTCTTCCATTTCCTCTCATCAATCATTTCAACCAAATAAAATGTCACGTTGCTTTTAGGTTGGTTTTCTTTGTCCTTCTATTTCAAAACGTAACTGTAAATATTTTAGTGAAACATTCTCCTTGGAGAAGCAGCAAACAAACAATTTTAGCTTTCAGTCACAAATGTCTGTTGCTAACAAATCATTTATTAACATCGGCTCATAATCGGATTTTGACTGACCTAAATCTGCATTTTTCAAGAAGTACAATATTCAAACCCTGAACTTGCAGGTGTTCTCCAGCCTCTTAAAGAATGAGATCTATTCCCTCTTTTCCAAACATTCAGCATGAAGAAGAGGTCCAATCCTATGTCATCTATGCATCAAACTTGAGTACAACTATTGTGAAAAAGTTTATTTTCACAGGTCAGTGCAAAATCTGGCCATGCAGAATGCTCACACAGTTCATTAGGAGTGCTGGGAACTTCTTGGACATTTCTTAACCATGTTCAGTATTGCACCATTTCAGTGCATCCCTTCCTGATTGCTTTATAATATTAACAACAACAACAAAAGCCAACCAAAAACTCCCAAACAACAAGAGCAACAGAAGGAAACCTGCTTCCCTACACAATTATTTCTCTTACTATCCCCAACAAATGATCACACACATTGCTAACGTATTTGCTTGTTTTAAAGCAATTTAAGCTTGTGTTGCATTCTGTACTTGCTTTTCTCAGGCTCTAGTCCAGAGAGGTGCAGAGCAAGCTCAGCTGCCTTATGAAGCTGAGACAAGGTCCTTGGAGATTAGGGGCTTCTGAGACTGTTTTATTTCCATTCACTTCAGAGTTACAAGTCTTTGTTTTTCATCTTTCTCTAAAGTTGTTTTAATTAAAATGAAACAAGACAGAAAATCCCACATTTCTCCAAAGCAAGGTCCAAAATAGCCTTGTCTCTTTGTGTTTGCTTACTAGGTCCTCCTAGGAGTCAGGCTTCCAATTTAGGAGCACGTTGTATTCATGTGAAGGGGAGAATGGAAATTTCCACCCTGAGAATTTTCCTTAGAATGTTTCTGTTGGGAACTGTTCTGCATAAAAGAACAAATTTGCCATGGAAGAAAGTGCAACTTTCATCTTCCTAATACACATATCCTTTGACATCCAAGCAAATCACACAGAAATAATATGTTGCCAACATTGAAAAAAAGCTGTGCTTCTATCCCAGTGCCAGATGACAGGGAGCTGGGAATGAAGCGCAGTGGTGAAAAACCAGTGTGAATCTCAGGTGCATCAGGCCAGTTTTTGTTGGTGGACATAGGGAAAAACACCACCCACAGCATTGGTAAGGCCTTGTTCCTTATACCACAGTTCCTGCCTCCTTTGCTCCAAGCAGAGAAACTGAAGGTAGCAGTGGTGAAGAGAAGGGTTTCTTTCCTCAGCAACAGAAGATCTATCTTACAAAAAGAGAAAAAGAACTTGGTTTGTTTGGCCTAGTGAAACAAGACTGGAGATAGGAGAAAATGACCCTGTATAGATATATCAAGAAATAAATACTGGGGAGGGAGAAGGATTGTTTAACCTTAAGGATAATGCTGGAACAAGATCAAATGGATATAAATTGGTCATGAATAAATTTAGACTGGAAATTGGGAAAGGTTTCCAACCATCAGAAGAATGACATCCTGGAATAGCCTTTCAAATAGAGTAGTGATGGGCAGAAGCTTCAATTTAAACTTGTGATATGAGTCCTTGAATCACCAAGTGGGTTTGAAAAAAAAAGGTGTTGCTACATTATATGTTTACATAAAATTTATTCCATGCTCTGGAGCTCCTACTGATTACCTGCCAGGGACAGAAAGATTTTTTTCCACTTCATACGTAATTTTGATTCTAAGGGCTGTACTGGTTTTGGCAGGCATAGAGTTAATTTTCTGCTTCGTAGCATATGAGTGCTGTTTTGGATTTAGGATGAGGATAATGTTGATAACACACTGATGTTTTAGTTGTTGCTAGGAAGGCTTACTCTAAAAATCAAAGATTTTACAGTTTCCCATGCTCTGCCAGTGAGGAGAAGCTGGGAGGGAGAACAGCCAGGACAGCTGACAAAAACTGGCCACAGGGATATTCCATAACACTAAATGTCACGCTCAGTGTATGAACTGGGGGAAGTTGGCCAGGAGGGACCAGTTGCTGCCAGGGGATGAGCTGGGCATCAGTCAGGGGGTGGTGAGCAATTGTGTCACTTGTTTCTCCTGGGTTTTATCTCTCTCTACTTCTCCTTTCCATTATTATTATTGTTGTTGTTACTGTTGTTGGTATTATTATAATTATTATTACTATTTTTTATTATTATGGGTTTTATGATGTTTTATTATTATGGGGATTTTTGTTTCAATTATTAAACTGCTCCTAACTTACAAGGTTTACATTTTTTTTTCCAATTCCCCACCCTGTGGGGGACAGGTGGAGTGAGTGAGCAGCTGTGTGGTGCTCAGCTGCCTGCTGAGGTAAAACCATGGCATGAGCTTTTTTCCCTTCTTTGCCCTGAAGTATCAGGGGGAAGCAGAGGTAGATGCACAGACATTCTTCAAAGTATTAAAAGTTTCCAGATGGCTTTGATGATATAATTATCCACATATCTGAGTTTCTACTGATCTAATGTCAATGGGTAATTTTCTCGTAGTTTGCTTTTTAGACAGGGGCATAGGCTTGTGTACCACCTAAGACCATCTGAGAATTTAATCTAACATATCCTGAATATTATTATCTGCAAAATATTATTGACAAAGTCAATCTATTGCTTCCTGCTTATCCTAGACGATGGCTGCAGCTGGAAAACTTTGATGATAGTCTAAGACTTCTGATAAGGCATGAAAAGTGTTCTGTGTCAGGCAAGGGCTGGTAGAGTAAGACCAAACAGTCATTTCACAGTGCTCAGGCTGACTAATTGGGATACAGGTCCTCCTGTGAGTCTTGACTCTTTGAAACACAAAGGGTGATAAAGTGATATTGCTGTTGCTACAAGAATGCCTCTTGCCCAGCATTCATTTGCCCAGCATTTGTCTTACGGCCAAAGAGCAAAGTCACATTGTGTGGTGCCATTTCCTGTTCCTTGCATCCAAACCTGAATCAGAATCCCGAGGGGTTTTAGCATGGTGAGACATGGAAAGAATCAGTATATTGTCAAGGCAGCAACCATTCTGCATCATCACTGCACAGTCAATCAGGCACTTCCTCTCTGAGATCAGCTGTGAAGTATGAAGCGCAAAGGAAGCTCACATCCATACCTTACGGTCAGTTTTCCATAGCATTTTCCTTTCCATACTTGCCAGTGTTTTGTAAGGCTGCCAGCCTCATTTTCCAACTCAATACCATCATGCTGAAGCTTGTTGCAAGGCAGTTTTAAAATCAGCCTAGACAGAACTCAGTCCTGCCTCTCCCTCTGAAAAAACACTTGGCCTTTCAGCCCATTCTGGATACAACTGCCAGCCTCCCCTTCCATCTAACCTGCCTGACCCTGTGTCAGGATCTGACATGAAAGACCATTTCCAGCCTACAACCTGTCCACGGCCTCCTACAGCTCATCACTCACCATTTATCTTCCTAACCTGCTAATTATAAAGGGCCAGCTGGCTCCCAGGTCCATGCTGGGGCAGCATTTTCTGATGCAGTATCCCTGTAGCCCACAAAGCCCATGAAAGTTGATGTTAACACTTACAATTAGGAATGCTCTAAATAAAATCTTTATTGTTTATGTATCCAAGGAGAAAATCTACTTGGTCTGCAGATAGCCTTTATCCTGAAGATTCTTCTAACCCCATTGTCTCCACTACAGGCACATATCTTAAGAAGTAAAGGTTAAAGGATTAAGTATTTGAATTCTGTGCATCATGCAATGTCCATCTCTCAATCTCTATATAGAAACCAGTAATGTAACTTCTGAGATAAATAAAAGCAGGAAGACAGAAGTAAGGGAAAAAGGAGGAGTTTTGGAATGAGACAGAAAGCCACCAAAGCAGAAAAATAGTGACAAGCCTGTTCCAGATGAGAGGGGCATACAGGAGAGGTTGCTCATGCCACCTCTGGCCAGATTGCATGAAGGGACAGAGAAAAGCAAAACTTGGTGAAACTAAATGGTGTTACATGTAGTAAGAAAAAAAAAAAAGCTTCTCTGCACTGGATGCAGTGTATCTGCAGAATATACTACAGAGAAAGTCAAGCTAAATAATAAGGCTGGATTTTTATAAGAGTTTGGTCAATGTGGGATTATTAATAATGTGCAGAGCAGTGTCCGGTAACTTGGAGATGATCAGATTTCAAAGCTTCCTAGGATAAACCACCAACACATGCTAACCTTGAGATGTAAATGCTCAAACAAAATCCCACCACTAACTGGGAGCATTACAGGGGTGTGTTCCCATCTGCAAGAACCAAATAGTGATCCCTGCAGGAGAATAGACACTTGCCACACTGACCACTGCTTATGCTGTTTCCCTGTGACCTTGTCAAATTATGCTGTTCCTCTTCATCTGAGTATTCAAATCTGAGTGTTTCTTCCTTTATATAATCAGGGAAACAGCAAAGTGTTGTGCCTCCCTATCCACACTCCTGCAGGATTACTGAAGGTCAAAGCTGGGATAACCAGCATTAACTTCATGCAGGTTTGCTATTATCTGAGCAGTTCAATTAAGATGAGGCTGAAAGGAAAGCATCTGGGGCTTTAAAAACTCTCATCTCACAACAAGCCCGTCCTCGTGCCCCATATGTTTTATCTGCTTCCCTCCTGTTCACAAAGAGCCCTGGGATTGCCCAAAATGTATTCAATATATTGAGACTTTCAGTTACTGCACAGACAGACACACATACACACACACACATACAAACAAACACACTGCATTTCCTCACAGGAATCTTTGTGATGTTTCAGATATTTAGCAGGTTGGGATAACTAGGAACAACAAAAATTACAATAATATCATTTGGAAACAAATAAGCATAATTTTTAGGATAGGATATCATTTGGAAACAAATAAGCATAATTTTTAGGATAGGATAGGGAAATTCCTTCTCTCATTTTTTAACCTAGTCATCCAAGCCATTCTATGATATGATATGATATGATATGATATGATATGATATGATGATATGATTCATTAGTTACAAAGACATTCTCTGCTTTCACATTCTCTGCTCACACCATTTTATCTGCATTTGGCTACCCCCAAGACCTGATGCAAGGCAGTCCTGCCTCATTTCTGCAGGATTCCTGGCTGAATGCTCCTGACATGCACAGGCAGCACTGGGCTCAGCAGGAATGGCAGCAGAACAGCCACACACCAGCTGGTGAGGGCACTGCAGCATTGGTGACCAGCTTGGAATAAAAACAGAGTAGTTAAAGTATTTATTCTGGAACTGAGGGAAGAGAGCTTATTAGCAATGTACATAAAAAGAAATTTGAGTTTGGGTAGTTGTGCATGGACAAATTACCCCTGCCTCTGCTGAAGACATATCCAGCACCACAAAAAATGCAAAACTCATATGCCCTCAAAAGAGAAAGAGAGAAACACCAAGATGATGACTGGAAGGGTGCTAGGTGAGTCAGAGGTCAATGGAGCGGGGAAACAGGACACACTTGCTGGTATGGAGTGAGGGCTGAGGGACACAAGTTTTCTGTAAACATCCTTCATTACTAGCTGGAAGCACAGGTGAGAAACATGAGAGGTTTCCTATCATGTGCTTAATTCAATTGCTACCTCTGCGTCCAGGACTGGCAGGGCTAAAAGCTACAAATCACATTCTGGCTCATTCTAACTGGGCTAAACTCTAAGGAGTCTAGCTCTTCACTAAAAAAGACAAAACCAATTACCAACAACCTTCTTCTGAGGACAAAAATACCAGCTTGCTAATGAAGGTCTAAGAGGTGGCCATTCCATTGTAAGAGATACAACATCCCACTGTCCATTTAAATGTCTCATTTAATAGCTGTATTTTGGCTATGAAGACTCAGAGTACAATATTTATTCCTACTGTCCAAAGTGTTGCCCCAAGGATTTTAATGGTTACACTAATTTTATTCCACATAATGGAGATGCCTTTTAAATGGGAAATGAGGAATTATAGAGTCTGGAAAATGTGCTCTATGTGGTCTTCCCATTTGGCTTGGGAGAAAATATAGAACCAATTCCAGAACTTAGGTTTTGGTAGAGAGGGAAACTTTTATCTATTTGCCACTCTGGTTAGGTTCCCTTTACTAGTTTGGCTTCTTTGCCCAGAAACAGGACAAAAATTCATCCATGGGAGAAAATTCCTCAATGCAAACTAACAAAACAACCATTAAAAGGGGTCTTGTTTTATGACATGCTCCATTGGAATTGCAGCATTCTGCCTATGTGGGCATATTTTCTAACACATTATGCAGAAACAAGTCAGGGAAGATGCTGAGGATTGTAATTTTCTAATTTAATTCTGCCATTTCCAGTAATGGAAAGCCATACTATGGCTATTTATCTTCATAAGTGACAGATGCATTTCATTAAAACTTCCTTAAATAATTTCTCATGGCACTTGAAGGAGGAAAATAAGGAGTGAAAAGATAGCTGTTTTGTAAGCACACACACATCGAGGTTTTGAGAGATGTTAAACACGCAAATGATCTATGACTGCATTAAAGAGGTCAAGTAAAAAGACATTTGTCTGTTGGTTTTTTGCAATGTTGATGCCTGTTGAGGTTGTCGTGAGGCAATCTACATTGATTATTGCTGGATGAAAATACGCTAATAATATCCCCGTACATGGATATAATGAGTGCCACTTGGGAGAATCCCAAAGCTTGGCGTAATGCTGTGACAGGCAGATGCTTCCCTTCCAAATACTGCTGAAATGCTGCCCTGTAGGAGCAGGAGGATGCAGCAGCTGCAGAGCAAGTGACTCTGCAGAATAATTTGGCCAGGAAGTGAAGAACTTTCTATTCAGTTGAAACTGCGTTTAAATAAGCAATGTTCCAGAGCACATGAATATTCACCTAATTTTCTTTCTGTGCCAGGCTACTGGTAGTGGTGCAATAAAATCTCTTTTGAAGAAATCTGCATCATGTACTGGTGCACCTCTAAAGTTCTAGCCCAGGTCTTGGCATATAGGTTTTGCATGGAAGTAATAAAAGCATGGCGGGGGGAGAGCTGTGGATGAGATCATGTACCATTTTTCTGTTGTCCTCATACTCCAAATAGCTCAGGAAGCCTGAAGGCTTGCAGCAGTTCCTAGAGGGTCATTAGGTCAAGGAAAATCACCACTGCATCTGCTTTTTCTTCACCCATTCAGTAAACTCATACAGAAGGCAATGGGATGGGGAGGTTTAAAGGTAGCACTGTCATTATCTGCTCCTCAGTTTCCCATTTATAGAAACTTTTTAATTTAGGACGTTGGCAAAGGGGACAGAGTGACAAAGAGAGCCTTGCCCAAACTCCTGCCTCACAAGCCAATCATTCAGTCTAGCAACTGCTGCCCAACAGTGCCAGCAAAAAGTCAGTGGCTGGGTGGGCTCTTAAGAAAGAATTCACCTCTAGATCAAGGAGAGAATTTCCATACACTGGTGTTATGGATGGATAAGTTCTCATGGTCTGTAACAATTCTGTTTTTACTCCAGGGTCTCCTTGTTAAGGCCCCAGAGCTGTCAAGCAAACTGGAAGAGTGCCTGCAGCAACTGCTGCCATCCCCCTGGCACTCAGTAGGCCCCTGTCTATTTGGCTTCATCACCTTTCCCTCACTTTACATTTGCTCTCAGCAAATAAACCCAAGGGAATAAGCTATTCAGGAAACACTGTCCTCTCTTTGGTTCATGAATCTTGCAGTCCTTTCTCACTCTTACTCCAAACTACTGACTGAACACGCTCCATTTGCTATTCTTTCCCAGTGGAGTTTGTTGACAAAGTTGTTGTGATGATAGTAGAGCAGTGTAAATCAGTATGAACTAGATAGGTGGTCTTCTTTCTACACTGACTGAAGAAATGCTAACTCTCTAATGAAAAATGGTCACCTTCTTAACGGGAACATTAGCAAATGAGCCAAAGGTTGCTTCTTAGCATGCTTAGAAGATGTGGTTTCCGTAAGTAGAGTGGTCTGGGTGCTCTCCATCTGAATGGCAGATCACCTGGTGCAGAGCAGCAGCATCCAGGGCTTGGTAGGAAAGCCACACTTTGGGCCAGTGTCTGCCTCCTCCCTCCAGCCAGCCTGCAAACTGCAATGAGTGTCAGGGCACACACTGTCCAATATCCCCTGTACTTCATCAGGAGTCTCCCTCCTTTGAAAACCTTTTAAAGATATTTTATATCATGGTCATTCTCAAATTACCTGAACCAGTTAATCAGTCAGCACCAGGCCTCTCAGATAAAGGCCCTCAACCAGTGGTACAAGTTCAGCATGAAAACTGGGGCAAGCATACATAAAACCTTCCTTTGCTCTTCCTCCACTGCTCCTGAAGTCAGTCTTTATTTCCGTATTATAGTAATAATGTATGAGAAGGTGAGGCAGAACTCCTGCATGCCTCCTTCCTTGCTCTGTTGAGTCACTGTGGCTCTGGCTGGCCCCAGCTGCAGGTGGATGAGAATACCTATTTTGGCAGAGAGGGCCAGTGTAGAGGAAGTCACAGAGACTTGGCTCAGGGGAGCTTGGCTGGCAGCAGGAGCTGATGTCAGCTCATCAATAAAACCAAGCTTCAGAGTGGGCTGAGCTTTCTTACTCATGCTCTGGTGTTCAGAGCGTGACTCAACTCATTCCCAACGCACAACACTCAAGGGCTGCATGGAAAGTCTTTAATCTGCAGCGTTTTGGCTGGGCTGTTCCTGCCACCACCTCTTCCTTTCCCCTTGTGTTTCCACCCAGGTGATTAGTTAGGACTGACATTCAGTGCTGCTGTAGAATGGCTCAATGGTTACCAAAAAAGCAGAAGTTCAAGGGGCAAAGTAAAAATTTCCCTTGCAGTTAATCACTGGCCCCACTGTGGAACTCATCAAACTTTGAGGAAGTAATTGAAGCTATTTGCACTTGTGGAAAATGAGAAAGACAAAAGTACAGGAAATTGCTTGTTGTTTTGCTCTCAGTGTCACTAGTGTGATTACTCTCTTTTGGATGAGATTCCCTTAGAAGAAGTGGCTTCCAGCTAAGGAATAAAGAGACCAGTCAGAATTTCTTTTGTTTGCTTTGAAAAATCCTTTTCATACTTTCTCTGGTCCTTAAAGACAACCTTGGTGCATGCAAGAAACATTCCCTGGAAAATGAGGCCCTGTAAGGAGTGCCCAGTTGAACACTCTGCTTTGCCAACTTCACCTGTCAGATATTTAAAAGTGAGGAGGGTTAACTGGAGCACTTAATGGATCCAAGCCACACGAGAAAGAACATTTTTGGTCAGAAATTGTTCTTACATGTAAAAAGGTAACTTTGTAATAGAATTGACAGCTGTGCACTCTGGCTGAGAGTTTGTTTGGAACAGAGATTTCAGTAAGGTTAACCATCAGACGAGGCACATGCAGAAAATACAATAAATAGACTGTCCTGAACATCAGGTCTCTGACTCTGAGGGGACAGACTGGTCCATCCTCCTAGGTGATGGATCCCCAAGGTGGCCTGTGATCCCTCAGGACACATCCACAGCCCATACTTCCTGAAGCGCTCCTCAGAAATCACTGTAGCAACAGCCTCTTCCAAGACCAAATTCTCTAACTGGAAACCACAACAATGGGACTGTGAAGGGAATAGTGATTTCTGAGAACTACCATTTGACCAAGGCAAGCCAAAAATTTAGCTTGGCATCTCTACCTTGATTTCCATATAATTGCTGTGAGTTGCCTCCCTCCTGAGATACAGGTTTATGAAGCAGAACTTAAAATTGTGACCTGAGGAAACTCAGAGTACTTTAGAAAACTCCATGTCCATGGAAACACCTCCTGCCAGCCCTTCTGAGGCCATGGCAGGGTCTGGCAACAATGAAATGCCTGGTAATACACTAGACCAGATTTTCATCTCACATAAACCAGTGTGGTAACATCTTTTTCAGGCCATTTGTAGCAGGAAATCGACATGATTAAGAGTGTCATTCATGAGGAGAGAGTGTTAATGTTGTATTTCTCTTTTTCTTGCCTATTCCTTGGTTATGGTATTATCCACTGCCATGGACCCATGGCATTCCTTTGTGTCATTGCAAGGACACAGAACTCGGATCAATTTGGAGTACACAACACATGCACTTGTGACTATATAACAGCTGTCGTTGTATCAGGCTAATACTGTCAGATAGAGTTTTTCTTTTCCAAAACTGAGTTTTTACATCTGCAGAAAAGCAAGGGAACAAGCAACAAAGAAAATAAATGATCCTTCTTTGGTTTTTTGGTTGCATAATTTTAATGAGATTTAAATTCTTAATTCCACTGGAGTTGGCCCTAAACAAATGATGTACTCATGCAAATGCTATGGGGATAAGAGCTATGTAGCAACTGAAATATTTAATCAGAAACTAAAATAAACCTTATAAGAATGTCCAAGCCATTTTACATTAAAGTGAATGACAGCACCTCAAACCAGTGATAGAAGCACAAAAGTGATCACTAGAAAATTAGAGTCATAGAATATCCTGGGTTGGAAGACAACTTAAAGATCACCCAATTCCAACTTCCCTGCCATAAGCAGAAATGCAAACCACTAGATCAGGTTGCTAAAAGCCCTATTCAACCTGGCCTTGAACTCTTCTAGGGATGGGGTATCCACAGTTTCTCTGAGAAACCTGAACCTGTATCTCACCATGCTCACAGTAATTTCTTCCTAACATCTAATCTAAATCTCCTCTTTTAGTTTAAAACAGTTTTCCCTTGTCCTATCATTATCTGCCCACATAAAAACTTTCTCATTCACTTTTTATAAACCCCCTTTAAGCAGGGAAAGGCCACAGTGAGGCTTCCCTGGAGCCTGGTCTTTTTTAGACTGAACAACGTCAACTCTCTCAGCTGGTCCTCATAGAAGTGATCCAGCCCTCTGACCATCCTCCTGGCCCCCCTCTGGACTCATTCCTGCTGGTTCACATCTTGTGTTGAGGAACCCAGGCCGTGATGCAGCACTCCCAGTGGGGTCACATGAGCAGAATCTCCTTCCAGGATGTTTGGCTTTCTGGATTGTGAGTACACACTGCCGACTCATGTCCAGCTTTTCATCTACCAGGGCCCCCAAGTCCTTCTCTGTGGGCTGCTCTCAAAGAATTCTCTCCCTGTCTGTACTCATGTCTGGGATTGCCCCTAGCCTAAGGTGCAGCATCTTGCATTTGGACTTGTTTACTCTCATTAGTTTCTCATGGGCCCATGCGATTAGCTTGATCACCCAGAGCATGGCGAACAGGAGCGGGCAAACAGGGGCGTGGCACGTCTCCGAGGGTGTGACACACATCTGAGGGTGGGGCATGTCTCCGAGGGCGTGACACATCTCTGAGGGTGTGGCATGTCTCTGAGGGTGTGACACATCTCTTAGGGGGTGACACAGCTCTGAGGTTGTGGCACGTCTCTGAGGGTGTGGCACACATCTGAGGGTGTGACATGTCTCGGAGGGTGTGACATGTCTCTGAGGGCGTGACACGTCTCTGAGGGCGTGACACATCTCTGAGACTGTGACACATCTCTGAGGTTGTGGCACATCTCTCAGGGTGTGACACATCTCTCAGGGTGTGACACATCTCTCAGGTTGTGGCACATCTCTGAGGGTGTGGCACATCTCTGAGGGTGTGGCATGTCTCTGTGGGTGAGGCCCCCAGGAGTCAGAGGACTCCCAAACCTCCCACCTCAGGCAGTAAGAGGACACCTGGTGGATGAAGGGGAATGGAAGTGGGTCCCTGTTCAGGGAGGCCATAATAAAAATTCCTCCCAACCCCCATTCCCTAGCCAGGTGCCACTTCAGAGCAGGTACAAGATCCTGGATTTAGCGTATCAGCCAGATGATTTAGAAGAAAATGATCCGACCAGTGAGCCTCCCAATTATGCTTCATCTGTGAGATGAATCACCACCTCTAACATCAAAAAGAAAAGAAGGGTAGTTGTGGTGGGTGACTTCTTTCTGAGGGGAACAGAGAGCCCCATATGTCGACAGGACCCATTCCACAGGGAGGTGTGCAGCCTCCCTGGGGCCTGGGTAAGGGACATCACTGAGAGACTTCCTGAGCTGATTCAGCCCATTGATTATTACCAACTGTTGATACTCCAGGCTGGCAGTGATGAGATTGAAAAGAGGATTGTTAGGGCGATTAAAAGGGACTTTAGGGCTTTGGGTCAAGTGACTGATAGGGCAGGGGCACAGGTAGTCTTCTCCTCAGTCCCTTTGGTGGCTGAGAAAAACAATGAAAGGAATAGGAGAGCTCACATTGTTAAAAGGTGGCTCAGAAAAACAATGAAAGGAATAGGAGAGCTCATATTGTTAAAAGGTGGCTCAGAAAAACAATGAAAGGAATAGGAGAGCTCACATTGTTAACAGGTGGCTCAAGGGTTGGTGTCGTCAGCAGAATTTCAGGTTCTTTCATCATGAGGCAACTTTTATGGCACCTGACCTGCTGGAACTGGATGGGCTCCATCTTTCTGTTGAGGGCAGGATTTTAGCTTATGAATTGGCAGAACCTGTTGGGAGGGCTTTAAACTAGGTTTGAAGGGGCAAGGGGATGCAGCTGGGCTGTCTGGAAGCAGGCCCAAGGGTAGTAAGCCTGAGTTAGGGGTGAAATCAGCTGAGGTGCATGTATACCAATGCACCCAGCATGGGTAACAAACAAGAAGAGCTGGAGGCCATGGTACAGCAGCAGAGCTGTGATGTAGTCACCATCATGGAAACATGGTGGGATGACTCACACAGCTGGAGCACTGCACTGGATGGCTACAAGCTCTTCAGAAGAGACAGGAAAGGGACAAGAGGTGAAGGGGTGGTCCTTTATATTAGGGAGGCTTTTGATGCCATAGGTATTGAAGCTATCGATGATGGAGTTGAATGCCTATGGGTAAGAATCAAGGGAAAGGCTAACAAGGCTGACATCCTACTGGGAGTCTGTTATTGTCTGCCCAGCCAGGAAGAAGCAGCTGCAGAATGTTTCAGGATCATCAGCCCTTGTTCTTGTAGGTGACTTTAACCTGCCAGACATCTGCTGGGAACTTAATACAGCAGAAAAAAGGCAGTCCAGGAAGCTTTTAGAGTATATAGAGGATAACTTTTTGTCACAGCTGGTAAGTGAGCCCACCAGGGGAGAGACTATGTTAGATCTGTTGTTCGTAAATAGAGATGGGTTGGTGGGGGATGTAGTGGTTAGAGGTTGCTTGGGGTACAGAGATCATGAAATTATAGAATTTTCAATATTTAGTGACATCAGGAGGAACATCAGTAAGACTTTTACATTGGATTTCCAGAGGGCAGACTTTGGCCTTTTTAGGAGCCTTACTCAAAGAGTTCCTCAAGAAGCAGCAATTAAAACCAAAGGAGTTCAGGAAAGGCAGATGTGCTTCGAAACAGAGGTTTTGAGGGCACAGGAGCAGACTGTCCCTGTGTGCCGAAAGATGAGTCGACAAAGCAAACATCCAGCCTGGATGGGCAACGAGGTTTTGAAGGAACTTAGGAATAAAAAGAGAATGGAGCATCTTTAGAAGCAGGGTCAGGTGTCTCAGGAAGTATTTAAGAGGGCTGCTAGGGCATGTAAGAAAATATTAGGGAGGCCAAAGCTCAGTACAAACTTAAACTGGTGATTTCTGTAAAGGATAATAAAAAAATGGCTCAACAAGTATATTACTGGTAAAAGGAAGGATAAGGCCAACCTTTGTTCTCTATTGGATGAGGGAGGGAACTTGGTAAATGCAGATGAGGAGAAGGTGGAGGTGCTTAATGCCTTCTTTGCCTCAGTCTTTAGTAGGAAGATGGCTTGTCCTCTGGATGATTGTCCTCCTGGATTGGCAGATGGTGTCAGAGAGAGAATGGCCCCCTTGTTATTGAAGAGGAGGCAGTCACAGAACTGCTGAGATGCTGGGATATTCATAAATCTATGGGACTAGATGGGATCCATCCCAGGATGATGAGGGAGCTGGTAGATGAGTTTGCAAAGCCGCTCTCCAGGACCAACAGTCCTGGCTCAATGGTGAGGTTCCAGATGACTGGAAGCTGGCCAATGTGACACCCATTCACAAAAAGGGTGGGAAGGAGAATCCTAGTAATTATAGACCAGTTAACCTGACCTCAGTACCTGGTAAGGTTATGGAACAATTTATACTGAGTGCCATCACACAGCACTTGGAGGATGGCCAGGGTATCAGACCCAGCCAGTGTGGGTTTAGGAGGGGTAGGTCAGGTTTGACCAACCTGATCTCCTTTTATGACCAGTGGATGTAGGAAGGGCTGTTGTCTGTTTGGACTTCAGCAAGGCCTTTGACACTGTCTCCCACAGCACACTCCTGGAAAAGCTGGCAGCCCACAGCTTGGACAGGAGCACTCTTGGCTGGGTTAAGAACTGGCTGGATGGCCGGGCCCAGAGAGTGGAGAGGAATGGTGCTGCACCCAGCTGGGGATCAGTCACCAGTGGTGTCTCCAGGGGTCTGTGCAGGGGCCTGTTCTGGTCAATATTTTTATTGAGGACATGGATGAGGGTATTGAGTCCTTCATTAGTAAATTTGCAGATGACACTAAGCTGGAGTGTGTGTTGATCTGTTGGAAGGTAGGAGGGCTCTGCAGAGAGACCTAGAATGGTTGGCTGGATGGGCAGAGTTCAATAGGATGAGGTTTAATAAGTCCAAGTGTCAAGTCCTGCATTTTGGCCACAATAACCCCCTGCAGTGCTATAGGCTGGGGATGGTGTGGCTGGACAGTGTCCAGGCAGAAAGGGACCTGGGGGTACTGGTACAGCTGACTGAACATGAGCCAGCAGTGTGCCCTGATGGCCAAGAAGGCCAATGGCTCCAGGTCTGTATCAGGAATAGTGTGGCCAGCAGGAGCAGGGAGGTCATTCTTCCCCTTGGCACTGGTGAGGTCAGACCTCGAGTGCTGTGTCCAGTTGTGGCCCCTCAGTTTAGGGAGGATGTTGAGACACTTGAGCACATTCAGAGGAGGCAATGAGGCTGGAGAGGGGCTTGGAACACAAACCCTGTGAGGAATGGCTGAGGGAGCTGGGGCTGTTCAGCCTGGAGAAAAGGAGACTCAGGGGTGATCTTAAGACTCTCTACAACTCCCTGAAATGTGGCTGTAGTCAGGTGGGGGTTGGTCTCTTTCACCAGGCATCAACTGACAGAACCAGAGGACACAGTCTCAAGCTGCGCCAAGGGAGATATAGGTTGGATATTAGGAAGAAGTTTTTCACAGAAGGAATAATAAAGTATTGGAATGCTTTGCCTGGGGAGGTGGTGGAGTCACCATCCCTGTCTGTATGTTAAAAAAGACTTGATGTGGCACTTGGTGCCATGGTCTAGTTGAGGTGTTAGGGCATGGGTTGGACTTGATGATCTTGGCGGTCTCTTCCAACCTAGTTATTCTGTGATTCTGTAATTTTTTTTTTTTTGTTTAAGTTATGATGCTATTTTTAATACATGGGAAATAAATAAATCCCTGTAATAATGCTGCACTGGGTTCTGACATTTTCTGATTGCCAGGAGAATTGAGATTCACATGGATTTGTCAGACGGCACATGAGAAAATGCAAAGTACGGTGGTAAACATGACATGAATGTAGGAGTTAAGTCTTGCTTTCAATTGTGCCATGCAGACTCTTGATAGAAACAACTTTTGGACATTTGCTATATAAGATCAGAATATTATACTGTGACTTGGCTTTTAAGGCATACCATTGCCTATAATGTTCTAAGGGCATCCATGAGGACATACACATAATGTATACGATGATGATGATGATTATATATGTGGAAACAGCTCCTCTGAAATCTGCATGCACATTATTTAAATGGCCAGCTCTGTTCCTGGGTTTTGTGTCTTTCTTCCTTTATCTATAATCTTTCCTTTTAAGACATTCATTGGATATAAATGATGGAGTTAATGCTTTTGTTTTCACCTCTGCAGGGCCCATTTTTAGAAGTCATCTTATCATTCTCTGCCCTTGCCCTCCCTCTTCCTTCTTCCTCTGTTCAATCAGACTCCATTCTTCCTCCAATTGCTCTGCACAACCTTGCATTCTGCACATTGACCTTTCATATGCTGCCGTTTGGATCACCAGCTCCAGCCATTACATTAGCAACACACAATTACACCCTCAAGGTAGACTCAAGTGCAGATCCTACCTCTACATAAATACCTTAATGAATGGAAAGGTGCTGATGTATGTTTGAAGTATGTTTTCAGCTCACGTTTGACAGAAGGATTCTGCAGAGATGTGAAACCATGGGTAGTGATGGGAGCATTTCCCAAATGTTTCTGTTCTGCCACAGTGCCCTCTGTATGGTGCTGCTCTCTGGAGTACCCAAACATTGTATTCTTTTCTAGAGGTTATTGCCAAAGAAACACCCAGATGTCATAGCAGAGCTGTCACAAATAGTGAGCTCAGATGGGTAGCTCTTGCTTGGTCTGAGCAATTTAAAAAAAAATGTTCTTGGTAGCTTAATTGGTCAATTTTGCTTTTGAAGAACATCCATTCTGGTGTGCTGTAGTTTTGTGATATCTGTTGCTGCTTGGGAGAGTGATGCAGCCATTAAAATACCTATGCTTTTTTCCTATTCTATTATTTTTTTTTCATTTAGAATTCAGCATACATTTTTCTGTGAACATACAACATCAGAACTGAAGCAATGCTGGTCTCCCTCACAACAAAAGAACAATCAGACAATGAAAGATGCCAAATCTAGCAGGTGAAAGAATCTGCCCCATGGCTATGTGGGTAATGGACATAGAGCTAACATGGGTCATGATCTGATGTCTTTGTTATAGTCTTACACTTGTCATAAATTGAGCAATATTTGAAGTGGTGGTTTTCAATCCATTCAAGGTGTTGTTTGTTAAGAATATCACAATTAAAATTTGCTCTCACGCCACAGACCACTAAGAATGAACTCTGTCCCTTCAAAGAGGAATTTTGCTGTGAGAAGAGATGAGAACTGGACAAAAGGTACAATGTGAGGCCATCCCATACCATCTCTGTGGAGAAAGAGGTATCACAAAAGAGGTATCTGTACAGTGTCTCTCAAAGGCCCTGCTGGGCATGTGATGCTGACTGTACATTTGGCATAGAGGAGAATCTCACCACAGATTCCAATATCAATTCAAATAGCCATAGTTCACCAAAATAACCATCAGGTATTATTTTACATAAAAGCATTTAATATTGCACTTATATTCTTCACTAATTTGACTTTGCAAATGGGACCTCCTCCAACTCACAGAAATCTTCCTTTAGCTTTGTTTACAAAAACATTCTTTCTAAGATGGGTAAGTGTAAAAAAATTCTGTGGCATGGGTGATCAGTGTGTTTAATTAGCCAGTTCAAAAAAAAAATGAGGAAAAAAGACCACTTCTGAAAGATCCCAGATGGAAACCATCATTTCCAGTGGAGCTGCTTCCCTCCAGCATATTCTAGGTTATGCCTGTATTTGATGTGATAACCTCCATAAAATCCAAATTGAAATGATGAAATAAATGTGTGGTGGAAAGAAAGGGAATCTAGCCTCCTTTTGCACTCCTTATAGCAAGGCTTATTCAAACTTGTCCCTCACAGAAAAGTTTCTTCACTGAGAGTATCCTGAGGAGAGGAGATGCTGGACCGATCAATAGCTGCCTCAGTGATCTTCAATCAGCTGGCAAACACACACAGCCTCTGGCTGAGGCAGCTTTAAGAGAGATGGACTTCAAATATGCAATGCCTTTTTGCTGGGTTTGAAAGGATTAATGGCAGTAAAACCTAAGCATGCTGACAGCATGGGCTCTGTTGTGATAAACACAACTGAAACTCTGCAAGGATTTTGTAAATGGGAGAATATGGCATTTCTTTGTATGTCATGTGCAGAAGGAGAGCTGTTGCACAAACATTAGGAAGTTTAGGTAAATTTCATAATCCAAGTATTTAAGCCAAATTAATTCACCTATTTTTTCCTAATTAATTAGACAAACCTGCTTGTTGGACCAGCAGGACAATAAGACAGCACATAGCTGAGGATTTCTAAGCAGTTTTATCCCACTGCTACCAGGGTCTGAGTTTTTTTCCTTTGCCTGCAGGGTCACAGAGTCACACAGGCAGGGACACTGCTGCTGGTACAGGATCTCCATAACTCCCTTCCCTCCAGCCCATGCTGTACTGCTCTAGGGCCATCCTCATAGTCAAGCCACAAACCTGAGATGAGGAGCTCATTTACAGAAGAATGCAATGCCATGGCATAACCCAGGCCATCAGGGAAGTCTGAATGCATTTGGGACAATCATTTATGACTGGCAAAAAGGGGGGGAAAAAAGAGAAAAGAGTGAGGAGGAAATTTCTAGTTTTGATTTTGACATTTTCTAATATAAATCCTTTTATTATTCATCCCGGGGGGTCTTTCAAGGCTAAATTCAATCATGCTTACTTTCCAGAAGCTAAAACAATCCAGTCTTCCTGCAACACGACTGAACTTAGTTCAAAGCTAAAGCCTCTTGGTAAGGTTTCCCTCTGGGTCAACTCAGATACAAATTTTCTTGCTTTACCCATGCTGCTGCAGAACAGAGAATAAACTGTCTGCACAGCTCAGCCATTACAATATGTTTCCACCTTTAGCCTGCTCGAGAAGCAGGTGCTGGGTGGGAAGCACAGCATTCACAACCAGCACATGTCTCCAGTGACACACTTTTAATGCAGAATATTAAAATATACAATAAAAATATTTATGCAAAAGTTGAAGAATGGGCTGTGAGCTTTCAGCAGATAATTCTGTTTTCAGTGGGATAAGCAATTTTTCATATGCTTTGGCAAATTTTAGCCTAATTAAAAGAACAAGTAGGTAACTACTGATAGTATACATGGATAAATTAGAGCAATAATCTAGTCATCTATCCCAAACCTATCCATAAACTTGTGAGGACTTGATGAGGTGCAGATGGGCCCCCTTACAACAGAGACCGTATTGAGGCTAGAGGATTCAGGATTAGAATTTTACATGCCCTATGAAATCTTGTAACTGAGAGCCAGTGTTGTTCAGTTGCAGTAAGAGGCATGCAGAGTGGTACAAAACCCCATCACTCCATGCACATCCCTCATACATACTCTTAATGACTTGTTTAATCCACCATGCTCTGCTGCCACATTTTTTTCTTTCACCTCCTGCAAACTGACGTCTCCTTTTCTGGCTCCACTTGTCATACTTCAGTATTTTAGTCACAACAACCCTGTTCAGCATGACAGACTGGGGGCAGAGTGGCTGGAAAACTGCCAGCAGAAAAGGAACTGGGGGTGCTGGTTGACACCACTGAACATGAGCCAGCGTGTGCCCAGGTGGCCAAGAAGGCCAATGACATCCTAGTCTGTACCAGCAAGAGTGTGGCCAGCAGGACCAGCAGTGATTGTCCCTCTGAATGGGGCACTGGTGAGGCCACACCTCAAATCCGGTGTCCAGTTCTGGACCCCTCAGTACAGGAAAGACATTGAGGTGCTGGACAGACTCCAGAGAAGAGCAATAGATCTGGGGCACAAGTCTAATGATGAGTAGCTGAGGGATCTGGGGATGTTTATCCTGGAAAAAAGGAGGCTCGGGGTGACCATATCACTCTTTACAAGTCCCTGAAAGGAGGTTTTAGCCAGGCGGGTGTCAGCTTCTTCTCCCAGGCAACCATTGCAAATGGCCTCAAGTTGTCCCAGGAAAGGTTCCCTTTGGATATCAGGAAGAATTCTTCCACTGAAAGGGGGCTTAAACATTGGAAATGCTGCCTATGGAGGTTGTGGAGTCACCCACCACACTGTGGTGAAAGCAGGTGAAAACCTGCTTACATCACTTCCACAGGTGGTCACTCCCTGCCATCCTTGGTCAAGGCCTGTTTTGTTTCCTATGATTATATAAAATAGGATGCAGAGGAGTTAAATAAAACAACAAAACTAACTGAAAAGGCCATCCTTTTCTAAGTACAATGTTGTACCTTTCTGACTCACATTCTGGCTTCCTTCCATTGCCCTCCCCTCAAGAGGAAAAATCCATGCTGGATCCCAAGACCTGGGCAGTGTCTGACATCTTCACATTAGGAAGCTCTAGCAATGGCTGCTCCTGCTCCCTGATGTTTGATCCCAGGCCTCCCACACTCATCAAAATACAGGAGGCTCAGAACCTTGGAGGCCAGAATTTGTGAAGAAACAGAAATCCCTGCTGAGAATGCAGGAGATGTGAGTCAGCATGAGCAAGACCCAGATTACTGTGAACAACAGCCCAGCTGAGCAATAGCAACTTAATCATAGTCAGAGAGTCAGTATTGTGCTCTCACCAAACAATCAACATCTCCATTTTCCAGAATCTGTAAGAATATTGGGCCATTTAATAGTTTGCATTCTAGCTGCTAAAACATCACCATTCTTTTTGCTGTCTGTAGCCTCAAAAATTGGCATATTTTCTCAAAAGAAAGATATAATCTTTTAACTTTTGATTTCAGTCTCTAAATATCCTATCACCTGCTTAATATGTCACTTCTCACTTTGGAGTCTCATAGTTATCAATCATAGGCTGTATCTTGCTAAATAAATTGGAGAATTGAGGCAACACCAGTGTTTTTCACACCCTGAACTTTTGATCAAAACAGTGGCCGGAGGAAATCTACACACAACCTCTGCTTCTACCACTGCTTGCTTGCTTTCCTCTGCACATTAGAGATGCAGAGGCCTTTGCACAGATCTAATTAGATGTTTAGAACAGCTGTTCATTTCTCTAGCAAGAGTCATAGGTGCCTTTACACATGGCAGGAGATGCACAGAGTTCCTTGTTTATAATAAAAAGAGTTGCCTTTACTCTTCCAGTAACTCCATTTGAGATGTTATCAGACTTCATTTTATGTCAAAAAGAAACTCTGAAATGAAATGAAATGACCATAGAACCATATACCACACTGCTGAGGCGCAGCAAAAGTAAGCTAAATTCACTATTGAAGTTGCCAGAGTGAATTTGTCTGTTTTTATTGGTATATGACTCAGCTTTAATATTTTTCTAAGACAATTCTTGATAGTATTATCGACAAATAAGTAACATTAATATCACAGAAGGGTTGGTCACTTCCTTCCAACCACCCGAGTAAACCTATTCTGGGCATAAAGGGAGGCAAAACAAACCAGAGCATCCAAATGTTCTTCTTTGGGATGGAATACTCCTAATCTTTTTGCCCTGGACAGATTTTCTCATTAGTGAGAAAGCATTAATCAGGGAGAAGAGTACAAAAGGTAGAAGTACTGAGCTCCTATCCTAGGTTGGACTACTGCCTATGGGGATCTTCAGTAGCTCTTCCCACAGCCTCTGTTTCTTCCTGGAGCACAAAATACAAACAATTTTTTTTTTCCTACAGCACATACACAGTAAGGCCTTATCAAACTTCCAGTGAAGTACCTGGTGATTCTGGGATGAGAATATAAATGATTGCTCCCACTCCCAAAATAGTTAGTTTGACACTAGAGGAAGAAGTGTCCTGAAGCTTCTGGAAAGAAATGGGAAAGAAAAAAAGAGGAAAGGAGAAGAACTGATCTGCCCTTAGATAACAGTTGCAGAGATGTTCTCACATCTCCTAACCTCACATTTGTGTGATGTTGCACATCAGCAATACGAGGTTTTTCTGGAGAGCAGCACCTTTATTTATTGCTGCTGAATTAATTTTCCTTTAAGAAATAAAGGTCTTTAACTGCTGGTATTATTGGTCTGCTCTCTCCGTTTTCTTAGATCCTGTCACCACTTCTTTCTCCTGAAGTGATTCAGGACACTGTGCTTTGGATCATAGGGCTGCAAAATGTCATTTGGTGTCTTTTAACTTTAACCACAAACAACAAAGACAGCTGGCTTTGCCATGACTACTGGACTTTGTAGATGTTTGAAACAAGCCATAAGTGAAATATCTGAGACATTATGCATTTGTGATACCATTGCAAATGGGAGCATTTTCCTTTTCTGTAGGCTAAACCCTACTCCCTCCTCCAAGAGTTTGCCGTCAGTCCCAGTTTGCAATTGTTCCCATCCTGAGGGGCTGTGTACAAGCCAGGGATGTTTATTAGACAGAGTTAATTCTTTTCAGGCTCCTTCTATGTGTGGCTGTGACAGAGGCGGGTGCTGTTTGCAAGTGTCAGTGGAGCATGACCTCAAGTTAATACACTGAATGATGAGAGAAAAGAAGATTCATTCAGCATCTGAACTCTGTGTTGAGATTAGCCAGAAGTACAGAGCACATACAAATCACTGTTTTGTCAGCACAGCGCTTGGCAGAGTTTTTAAATATTTCAGCTATTCTAAGCCATCACCCTCAAGGCCAGGGCAACTAAAAAAAGAGGAGGACCAAAATAGCATTTCTGATCCAAACATCATTGGTTTAGATGTGAAATTTGGATCTGGATGCTTAAAGCAATGCATGGCAGTCACAGCCCAGGTTTGATGTGAAAAGACTGGCAGTAACATGCAAAAGGCTGTTTACAAAACTCAGAAAAGAAACCACAAGATATGTAACATTTCAATGGTAGATGCTTGACCAGCCTGGTGAGGAGAAACTTGTAGTTACATGCATCTCCACATTCTGTCTGTCTGCTTGTGCTAATTGCTCTCATTTCAGTTGCCTGTGGCCATAAGGTGGTCTTCCAGATGCCATCTCTGCATCTGGTATTAGCAGAGCAGCCAGGGGCCACATAGGCCATGGTAGGTGACCTTTTCTCTTACCCAAGCAGTTCTGTCCAGATCTGAGTCTGTCTGTCTGGGGGCACTGCCTGCATTAGAGTTCAGGCCATAGATCTTATCTTACTTGGCTAAAACAGTTAGAAGGCTGGGGAAAACCCCTGGAGAGTAGCAGTGCTGGGGATTTTTGTGTAATTTCTTCCTAGCTATATAGTTGGTCCTTTCTTAGAATTTAAAAAACAACTGAGCTGTTAGCAGACGTATTGGAAGAAACACAGTTTCCCTCCCTCCTCTGAGGGAGTTCTGAGTTCTAGCAGTAACTATTACCAGAGGCAGGATTGGGAGAAGATTTCAAATCTCTTTCTATCTGTGCTTCCTATTGTTGGTTCTGACAACTACATCCATTTAGGGTTAGATTCTATCGTACATTGCTGCTTTGAAGCCAGCAGACAATAAATGCAGAATTTAGAGCATAATAACTGCAATACTTTCAGTGCAAAGAATCTTCTGTTCAATTCCCCTCACTGCCTGTCTCCCTCATGCATGGTTCTCTTGACTTCATATCCGACCCTGTGCACAAAAACCTCTGCATAATCTACTTCTCTTGCAATCCTGGCTGAAGGAGCTTCTCTCTCTTTCCATTGCCACCTATTACGCTTTTGAGTCCCTTAAAACAGTAAGACCAAAACTGGTCCTGTGTTTTCTCAAAGGTGATCAAACCCTGAGAAAATGATTGCTATTTTCTCTTCTTGACCTTCTTCTGTGTCCCCTCTCACAGCTGCCCCAGGGAATCAGACATACAAAAACTCCATAGTAAATGCCTTCTTTTGTGAAGGCCAATATCTATCCTGGGGCTGCTGCAGCCCATTAAACATAACACACAGAGATTTTGGGGTTGCTTTCTGCAAATAAACTATGGGGGTTTGTTGCTAACCAGCACCAGTAGCTCTTAAGAAAAAGACAGGTTTTGCTGAAGCCTAATGCATTTTAATAGAGTAATTTACAAGCAGATACAGTTTAGATTACCAAATTACTGGCAGCACTTTGGTGCAACACCTGTTTTTTTCCCTCAGTAACCCCCATCATCTGCTGACCCACCCCAGAGCTGACTGCAGCTAAAGTTGATACAAAAAGTACCCCAGCTGATTTTGGCCAGTTTGTCACTCTCTATTTGCTTGTTCTTCTGTTCACCTGCTCTGCCTCTCAAATGGTTTCTCTCTGCTTATCACATGGTCACTTATCATGTGAAGAAGTAACAAGAAGAGAAAGAAGAGGCGGCTGAATTAACAGTTAGGCAGAATTATCTGTTATATATTTGTGTCATTACTTGTTAGGCCCTTGCTTGAATGATGTGCTTTTGTCACTATGTGCTGTTGTGGGCAGGGTCAGTGTCATTTGCTTGCAACGTTGTGCGCACAAGGAAGATTCATTCTTGAATCTCTGACATCCTCTGAAAGGATGTGTTGGCCAAACTGCTAGTGAACAGCAGAGTTGAGTCAGCAGTGCAAAATTATAATTTAAAAAGAGAAAGAAAAAAAAAAAAGTAGGAAAAATAACACCAGCTATCATTTCCTAGAGAGCTGTGCAAGCTTGCTGGAAGCCTCTTTATAGCCTTGCAAATGCTGTGAGTGGTGTGCAGGCAGTTGCCACTAAATGGTGCAAATGGGAGAACTGCAGGAACTCACCATCTTTCCACTGTGCCAAGACTGGAAAATACCCAGAGCCTGCCACTCAGACATGGTAAATCAGACTTGCTCTGCCACCTCCTGGCTGTACCAGACACCGAATAGAATTTAATGTGCTTAACAGCCTACTACATATCTTACTCTCTTCCTGGTCAGGGGCCTGACCTAATGCTCACTGAGGTGAGCAAGCTGTAACCTCAGCCTGGAAAGCATATGCAGAGTGAATGGATAAAGCCTTTGGGACCATAAATACGGAACAAAAGCTTTGCTGTGACCTTCACACATATATTTTAAAACACAGTGAAAACATTAGGATTCTTTCTATGCCTGCTTCCCATACAAATGTGTTGTAGTAGAGTTTCTCACCTTACAGTCGGGGGGAGATCACTGCCTCTCGAGGTATCCCTGATGTTGCAATTGTCATGCAGCCAAACATGCAGGAATCTCTGCCTCTTCATTGCTCTGTGGAGAGGAAGTTCCATAAGTATACAAAGAAGGACTACATGTTTGTTTGTTTTGTAATATGGGACTATGTTATGGAAAAAAGGCTCTAGTTAATATTCTTCTTATTTCCTTCCTAGCTTGCAATGTCTGGCAATATTTCCTACTAATGTTGGTGTAGGGATGGGGATAGATATTGACTTTCATCTCTGTACAGAATTCTAGCTTTACTGCTCCATAAACTGCTCCAAGAGAATAATAATAATATGATGTTATGATTTATAAGACAAATATAATTTTTTACACTTTTATACAGTTTCAAATTTGCTTTCACAGTTTCATTTTATCTGAACTTCTGTTCAATTGGAGAGTTATAGAAAAGCTCAAGGAAGTTGTAGCCTAAGGACATATAACCTTTGGCAATATGAGTCCACTAGTAAAGAGGGAATGGGTTTCAAGTCCTTGTTGCTCCAAGTCTGCCCTTCAGTCATCTGTTTGCAGCCCCCCATTATTCCACATTAATTAGGGACTCGGATAACCCACCGAGTACAATAGAAAGATTTTTCAGAACATGTAAACCCAGACAAAAACAAGAATGACTGCATTTTGAAACCCACATCACCTTCATTCTGCAGCTGAGTAACACCAATTTCATCTGGTAGTAGTACACTCTTGGTTTACGCGTGTGTGAACAAGTGATGTATTTTTAATGAGATTTATTTTCATGACAGGAACCTCGTTGATAATTTGCATTAAAGATAAGCTAAATGGCCTGTTCAAGAGTAGAACAAGCTTTCTCACATTTGTTTCCTTTAATTAACCCATATAGGATGTTAATTTTGGATTAAGTCCTGCCTTATACTATCTATGAGATCAAAGTTGTCCTTCCATTAAGTCTTTGATCACCCTATTTTCTTCATATTAACCCTTTGAGGACATAACTACAGAGAAAAATTAGAAGGGCGTTTGTTTTAATGTTCTGCCACAAAAATACAGTAACTTTTTTTATGTTTTGTCTCAAGTAAAATGTCAATTGTTAAAATGTCCAGCTGGACAGAAATTTGTATTTCCAGACAGGTTTACTTTAAGTACCTAGTCATTTACTGGAATTACCAAGTCACTTCCCATGTTAATTGAAAAGAAATGATATTATGTGAAACCCTAGTGACCTCCAAATGGAACTGAAACCTATTAGGTCTGAAGTACAGATCTCTACCACATGTGCTAATAAGTAATTGGTAGCAGTAGATGTCTGTTATCATCCATAGGGATCAGTTGCATGAGGTAGAAACTCGGTCAACAAATTTGAGAGATGTAGGATACATCCTTCATCACCAGATAATACAGATACTTCCCAACAAATAAACATGGAGGTTCTAGAAAGCCTTGGTTTGTTGGATGAGAAAGAATACACATAAAAAGGTGTATGAATGCTGGTTCTGCTTACTCTCCTTCCTCACAGCTTCTTACTCCCTATACTATTAAGTCCAAGTGTCCAACTTTTGTTCCTGCTGGCCCTGCTCCCCACTCCACACCCTGCAGTGCTCTGCACTCCAAAGGAGAAGGTGCCAGCCCCAGGGTGCAGCATGGAGGTGCACGCAGGCAGATGAGCTGGCAGGGAGAAGCTGGAGAGTGCTCACTGCAGATGTCACAGCCAGGAATTCAGCTGCCAAGAGAACAAGCTTCTACTGAGGGTGTTCAAATTAAAATTAGTCAGAGTTTATGATTTGGCCAAGATATGTTTTCCTGGAGACAGTGAAAGGGGCTTACTTGATACCAAAAATGCCTTTTCTATGATGCCTGGAAAAAGTAAGCATTCAAAGCTACAGTATTGTAAGATTTTTAACCACGCCAACATAATTGCCATGCAATTTTTAGGTGTGATCGAGCAACCTCAGATAAAATTTTACAAAGAGTGGTTGACATATTCTGCAGGAAAGTGTGCCTAGAAAGGCAGTGTTATAAAACATTTTAGACCCCACTGCAGTGTCAGCCCACTATCACAGTACCAAAAAGCCCAATCACATCTAGTGGCAGTAATGGAAACACCCCTTACCATCATTCCCAGAACAAGAAGCGTGGTAGAGCCATCTTGAGCCTCTTGCATGACTCCAGGAGTCACACCAGAGAAAAATTAAGGAACAAAGCACAATATACACCTTACCCAAAGGATTTGAAGTTGAGGCCTGGACACAGATTTGAAACAAGGAGTCTCTGTGCTGTGAAGCTGCCAGCACAGCCCTGGCCTTGGTGTGGCTCAGCAAATGTTCTTCCAGATAATGCCTGTGCATGGTTTGGGGGCTGCCTAAGGCTGCAGATTATTCCCAATAGGCAGTTTGGATGCAGCTACCTTGTTTTGGAGACAGCATGAGTTTAGCTGTGTCTTACCAGGTGTTCACTAACTTGTTTACTAGCAGTTTGTTTACTACCTTTCCAGTTTGTTTACAAGCAGAGAGAGGTTCAAACAGGCTCATAACCCCAAAGAATGACTGTGATCACAGAGGGAGATGGTGCACCTGTAGCTTACTCCCCACTTGTTTCCCCTTCCATTTATCATCAAAGAAATAGGCCACGGGTGCCCAGCTTGTTAAACTTGTCAAGCCAGGCAGTCAAACTTCCTGTTGGGAGCAACAGCACTTAAAATTACATCAAAAGAATAGGAAGGAAGGTATTTTTTATACTCATAGCAGGAGACAAAAAAGACACCATATCAAGCACTTTTTCTCAGGAGACAAAGCCAAGGATTATTACTTGGAGGAGTCAATGAATGCTGTTAGAAACTGCATTTTCCCCACTTTGTTCTTATCATGACATCTTGGCAAAGTGCTAAGAACTATTTCTAAGGGAGAGGTTATGGATGCTGGCAAACAGGAGCAGATACAATCACAAGCTTGAACTTGAAGAACATTATATGACAGATTAATATATATATATATATATAAAACGAACAACAAAAAAACTTTTGGAGCAAGTGAGAAAAGATCAAAAAGAACTAGCATGGCAAAGTAACAACTGCAAAGGCAAAAATGACAGAAGATGTCTTAAATTGCAGGTAAGAGTCCAAGCATCACAAGAGGAGCGACAGTTAAAAATGGGAGAGTTTTGAAATGAGCCAGAGCAAAGTGAAGACAGAATATTGAGGAACCCTTACAAATAATTTCTCTGAGGAGAGGAGTGGAAAAATTGCTTAAATCAGTGCCATCCAGAAATTAATTAAAATCAGTGAGTTCCAGTCCAGAGGGAAACTTTAAATCTAGATTTTGGAAAGGAAATACAGTTCAGTCTGTCATCATTCACTTTGAATCCAGTGATATAACTGGTGCTGAAACCCTGTAAACCTGTAAGGAGGAACATAAACCCATCACTGATGATAATTTAAGGCATATCATTAACAAGGAAAGAAAAAGAGAACTACCTCTCTGATGCCATCAGTCACAAATCAGCCAGGCCTAACTCAAAGTTGCAAAACTTGAGAATCTGACAAGCTTGCAAAAATACACCAAAAATTTCTTCTGACAGATACTGCAGCCCCCTTCTGTTAGGAAAGTGTTAAGGCCTATTGCAGAAGCAATTGAATTGGGAATAATTAAAAACAAACAAAAAAAGAAGTAGCCAAGAAAGAACAATGCTGTTCTGAGAATAGAAGCAAAAAGCAATGAATATTCCTGTATTTAGATCATTCAATTGGGAGCTGTATGGGAGGTAACATAAGCCTGCAGCCAGCTCCAAGAGCTAAAAAATACTGCGTTGAAGTTTTGAAATGCAGATCTTGAGGACCAGTTATGCAAAAACTCTTACTAGGCAAGTTTTTGGGGAAACCTTAAAAATAAATTGTAAAGAACCACATGAAGCAGCACTGTGTAGAATAGTAATTGCTATGCCAGGGGAAAGAAATGAAAGGAGTGTGCTAAGAATGTCATCTCTGACTCTACTGTGAAACATTGAAGTTCCCCAGAGCATGAAGTGAGAGCTAGCAGAGCATTGTAACCACCAGTACAGGCACCCATCCCTTCCTGTAGCAAGAGAAGAGCTGGGCATTACAGGCACAAGCTCCAGGCCTGGGAGAATGCCCTGACCTACAGGAGAGAGCAGGGTCAGTTCCAGAGTGTGTCTGGAGGTTTGAGCTCTCACAGCTACACAACACACCCTCAAAAACAAATGGGGCATGCTGCATACCTGATTTTGCTTAGGAATAATGATCAAGCCCTCTCTTCAGTCATCTTCAGCAAGTCTGGATTAAGTGAAATGGATTCCCAGTAAAGACCTGTAAGCAGTGACTGACAGGCATCCTGAGATTTGTTTGCTCAAAAGGAGTATTCTGCTTTTTTAATTCCTATAGCAATATGGCTTCTTGTAATGAACAAGCAACCTCAGGTTCTTTTCTGCACCTTGATCCACTCAGAGGAGAATTAACAATTTATCTTTACAGTTACAATTAAAATTTACCTTTGCACCTGGAGTAGGTTACTGTGCTCAACAGGCTGCTGAGATGTCTGCCATTTGACCATCACAAAAAAAAAAAAAAAAAAACCAACCCAGGAAGAGAGTCCAGTGAGCTCCTTCTTTCTGCCTACACCCAATATTCCCTATGTGTTGCCTGTCCCAGGCTTGAAGAAGTGTAGCCTGGTTTGCTCCCAGCACAGTATGAAAAGCAGCCCAGGTGCCTTCTAGACAGTAGAATCACAGAAACAAAAGAGCAACAACCTTGTCTTTGATCAATTGCTGCTGTGTGGTTTTGAAGATGGTCCCCTCAGACAGCATGATGTGACAATTCTGGCAGGCTGCCTGTGATCCCAGCCTGTGTTCTGTCTGTATTAGAGAGGCACCACCCAAACTTGTCTCCAGAATTTCAGCCACGCAGCCTCCCTGCAGTAGAGTACAGTAAGGGACAGGGGGAGCACATACTGGACACAGAAGCAGGGAGCAGGAAACTCAGTTCCTTTGTACTGCATGTGCCATTGATCTCAGGGCCTAAAGGACCAGCTGTTTCTCCAGCACCTTGGGTTCACACGTGGGAAGCAGGGGAAATAGTGCTCTCGTTCCTTTGAAGAGCACTTTCACTCTTATGGGAACAAAGAGGACACTGCTGTGGCTAAATAGATGCAAACCTCCTTCCCAGTGCTGGATTGATGCACATAAAATATACAGTGCAAACTCTGTAACCTCCTGAACTAGCACAGTATAAGATTAGAGGCACCACCTTAACTCTGCTCCCTCGCATGTGTGCACCACAGCACATCTCTGATGACATGATTATATATGGCTTCAAAAATAATATAATATTTTTGTTTTGTTCTACAGCCTTATTTATTACTTCTGAGTCTGTTGTCTCTACTTAATCTTTTCTTGCCTGGAAGAACATCACTCCATCAGTGAATCAGCATCTCCAGAGAGGAAACGAAATGGAGACACGTTCATAATATACAGCAAATCACTCTTAACACTCATTTAATGTTCCACAGTGGATTAAGAATTATTGTCCTAGTATTTCAGCTTAGTCCAGATTTAGTGCCCCAGTGGAAGAATTAAAGACTAGATGAAACAGTGCATGTAAAGCTACTTTCTAGAGCTATACAGGAGCATGTTACTGCCACAGTCACTAAGGCAGGTATGTAAAAATCAAGGAGGTGTTGCAAAGTGGTTCCCTTTTCGCCAAAGTTCAAGTAAGGGCAGAAAAATGCATTTGGATACCAAAAGAAATTACAGTGGTATTGGTGGAAAGCAAACAAAGATAAGCTGGTCAAACAAAATTATGTTACTGTGTGCGGTCATAGACAGAAATACGACTTGTGCCTCCATAGTCCATGTGTTGATTTGGATCATCTGGTTTGGTACTGCATGAAATGGCCACAAAAGAGACTTTACAGCAGCTGACTCACAAGTCCTAAACCTTTACTCACAAAAGACTCCCCTGAGGGCTGAGGTCTTCAGTGAGGATCTAAATTTGAGATGGAGTTTCTCTAAAATTCCTATCCAAAGAATATTCTTGCTGCTCCATATCTGCTCACTCCTCTCCCTTTCCCTTCTCCGGCTCTGATGTGCTCTTGCAGTTTTGAGGTGACTAAGAGCTGTTGAACTGTGTGTGTTTTGATGGAATCTGAACTGTAAAACCCAGGAAGAAAAGTCCCTGTGAAGGTTCCTACGATCCTCACTCTTCCTGCAATTTCAAATATCAGCTGTGCCACCATGAGCTCACACATCTGACTCACTGCTTCTAATCTATTTTCCTCAACTCAGTTTTGCTTTGGCAATATTGCCACCCCCACATCTCTTGGTGACTGAACACTAAGCAAATTAAATCCTGATCTTTCTCTTTGACTGCCTTCTTTGTTCTCTCAGTTTTTATAACTGAGATGCTGCCATATCCCTTTTCCTTTAGGTGAAGTAGCCAGACAGCTCTGACTGTTCACAGTACTCTCTTGTACGTTTGGCTATAACTAAACACAAATAATTTTTCTTCTGCAGTGTTTCTAAGACTCAGGACAGATCATGCCCTTGACCACTTTATCTTTTGCCCGATATTATCTCTTGTGTTTTTGGCCTCCCTGAGACTGCAGCCAACCCAAAACACACCTTCCAGATTGACCTCATGCCCTGCATAATGATGCTATCATTAATACTCACTTTTTCCCTCCTCATCCTCCCTTTCCCCTACAGCATTATTTTCTTCCCATTTCTGCTTCCTGCAGTGACTTTCTCAACCTACTTGTCTGTTTCTGACATTTCTTTTACCATTCTTCCCTCCATTCTGACAGCAATGCTAACTCTGAGCACCAAGTATAACTTGTTTGTCACTCTGTCCTCTTTCTTTCTCTCATGCTGCCATGACATAAGTGACTTTTTTTGACCGGGCAGATCAATGACTCTCCACGTGCCAGTAGAGCTGTCTCTGTCCCAGGAGCCAATGCACAATGTCACATCTTACTCCATCTTTTTTCAAATCCCTCTTCAAAACCTATTTCCCTTAAAAACAGAGGGTGACATCACAAAACCACAATAACCAAAAACCACAGTGCCATTGGGCTTGCTGAGGGAACTACAGCCAGGCGTTTCTTCCTTGTGCTGCTAAATAAAATCCATTCCATAACACAAAGGGAGATGATAAATGGTATTACTGGGAATGGCATGAAATGCAGAGACTGAGAAGGAAACCTCAAGGTTTTAAGATCATTCTAAACTCATCATTTCTTCACTGAAAGATACAACGTCCACATTGAACTGTACAGTTGAATTCACCACTTCTGTCTTTGTTCATCAAC
Source organism: Muscicapa striata striata (assembly GCA_030060385.1). NCBI lineage: Eukaryota > Metazoa > Chordata > Aves > Passeriformes > Muscicapidae > Muscicapa > Muscicapa striata. Next base: position 414,094 of record JAREIS010000084.1, read on the forward strand.
CATTTTAGGCACCCATTCCTGGGAAAAACACATGGGGCTCCTGGAATACATGACACATTTCCCACTGACTCTGTGCAAGTCAAGCATTGGCACAGGCTCGCATGCTGCAGCATCTTGATCTCTAACCTATTTCTATAGATTAGCTCTTTATTAATGTAGTGATTTCACTTGTTGTCAGTTCCTCCATTTCTTTCCATTTCTCTCCATTTCTCTCCATTTCTCTCCATTTCTTTCCATTTGTTACTATAAACAGATATGAGATATTAACCTTAAACATTCAGGAGCTATTCCATATTAGGCTATCTCCTCCTAGTTGGGCTTGGAGAAAAATGAAGGGAATGCAGTTTATTTATGACACTTATGTGGGGGTCCTTTCCAGAGTTCCAGGAACGCTCAAGGCTCAAAATGTCTTCTGTGACCACATCAGAAGCTTTCTGGTGAGTTAATTCCTGATATTAGCAAGTGTGCCCTCCCTTTGAAGGTCTCTCATGTTGCTGCTCAGTGCAACTCATGCTATTCAGTCATGGGGCTACCATTGTCCAGAACACAGGCTCGTGAGTGCCTTTATAGAAAGTGTAAATGGCTGGGCCTAGGGACAAAAATAGGAATAGGATGCTTGTTCTACTATGCAAGCTAAACTCAATCATGCATCCTTTCTGCTCTTCATTTTCCATGTTTGCCCATGCCTCATGACAGTCCAGGAAAATGGAGGGACATTCTTCCCTGTCGGAGAGGTAGATAATGCTGCCAGTGTGAAAGAATGAAGTGGACTCTCATGAGCTGTCTGGCCTCTGTTTTCCACCCTCAGTGTTCTGTGATTCATCTAATTAAGGTACACAGCCTGCAAAACAAGAGGAAATTTGGAACTTCTACTCATTAGCTGAGCATGAATGGGATTTTTTTTTTCCCTCTTGACTGCCTCCATTTTTTTCTGCCGCAGCTCTTCATGACTCAGACTCCAGAAGGGCTCATGATTGTGTGGGTTGCCTCTGGCAAAGACAAGGAGCTTGAAAGCAAGTGTCTGTCTGTCTGACTTTTACTTGTCTCTGAAAACAAACACTGAAAAGCCTATTTCCTGAGTGACTGACCCAGCTGCTGTGTCTTCCCTGCTTGTTGGGGTACAAAATAATTAATCTCCTTCTACACAGTTCAGTACTTAAAACATATGTGAAGGGGACACAAGGGCTTTCATATTAAGCAGGGACAAAAAAATACTTGTTTTACTCTTAATGAAGAAATAATTTCCTTAAGAACAAAAAGCTCCTCACAGCCAGTGCTTATAAATTGCTTAATTGGAAATACACATAACAGTCCTATGAGGATTATCAGAGTGCTTCTAGCTGGAATTAGAGTCAGGAAAGAAAAGTTATTTTAGAGATACTAATAAAACAGGAGGTTGTGAAGGCTTCTGGGATATATACAGATGTTTTATTTTCGGCTTTGCATATAAAGCTGATTTTTAACCAATTTGTTATTGGTTTGCAAGCTCTGCTGATTATATTTGAAGCAGAGAGGAGTGAAAATAAAGGAACAGACCCCCAGATCAGAGAATGATAGCTCCAAAAAGACAGACTGGGTTTTTTTCAGCTGAGACTTCAGGCTATTGGAGAGCTACCACTGTCTAGGTATTTGACATTTCATAAATGTGCCAGAAACAGAGCTAAAGACATCTTTGGCAGTACCTTTCCTTTTTTTCTGATAGGTATCAAGCCCCTCAGCAATTCTTTGCTTTCTGCAAGAGATGCCCTGTGCACTGGCAGGCTCCTTGCCTGGCTGCAGTGCATGTGCTTCCCAACCCAGCCACCCTTCTGGGAAAGCAGGGAATGGTGGCTCTCACAGCTCCACCAGCACTGACTCCTCTGTCTGATGAGATTTTCTGCACAGGAGCAGTGATCCAGTGGGGCTGCATCGCATCCCTGGATTTTATACTTTGCTAATGGAGCCTCTCAGCCGCTCATGGCCAACTAAGTCACTACAGCTTCTCTTTTCTCTTGGAGGCAGAAGAGAGGATGAAAAATGTCCTGCTCTGTCCAGCGACCTCACATGCCCTGTGGGGAAAAATTTGTTTCTGTTTGTAGCTCTTTGTCTAGAGCTCAGCTCCAGGGTCAACTTCCACAGCACCTGAGGCCTTTCCAGCACTGAATAAACCCCAAACCTTTCCTTGGTGGCTGACTACAAAGGCACCTGCACCACCTTCCTGCAGCTGGGTTTGCATATTTGGGTTTGGTTTGGACGCTGCATCCAAAAGATGTTCTGTAGGATCACCAGACAGGCACGGGCAAGGGGCAGCCAACAGCACTGGGGACACCTCACAATCCTGGGATCCCCTCGTGATGGCAGGGTCTTCTCACAGCCCTAGAGTCACCTTGTCATCCACAAAAATGGGATTTGTGGGCAATAAGCTATTCATGGGCAACACTTGAGAGAGACATCAATTATCTCAGAGTTGCACAAGCCTGGAGGCTCAATGGTATTCCATAAATCAAGCCCACCAACCATCAAAACCTTTTGCTATTTATACATTTTAGCAAACAAAGGAATTTGTGTTCATTGGCTACAAGTTACATGGTTCTCTTGCTAATTAGTATTCTATCTTCTGTTTATTAATGATCCTCTTGTTTCTCCTGCTAACTAGTCCCATACTCAGTCTTTCTCTTCCTTTGGGTCAGTGGGTTTCTCGGGTCCATGAGCTGGTGAGATGGTGGTCACCATCTCTCTGCCAGAATTACCTTTTACCCAACTGGAGCTGATACAGCAGTTGCTGAGTTCTCTTTTTAGTTTTGGGGTCCTGCCAAATGTGGCCCATAACTTCTGCATTCTTTGTGCCCACTATCAGCAGTGAATCCTTCTCCCAGGCTTTGTTAACCTCCCCCGAGGTCGGAGATCACCGAGAGCCCTAAACCTTAACGAGGTAACTCTACCCGCAAGTGATTTGTCATACTAACACCTGGATGTCACTCCGGGATCGCTCCTTAGCCGCTGTTTCTAAAATCTCCCTTCCTGCTGATTAGGCTGGAAAGCATAAGAAGATCAAACACCAAAGAGTGTCCTTTCTTAAGGAAAATGTTGCGTATTGCGCGTTCTGCAGCCCCCTCACGGCCCGGGTCCCTCAGGCCTGGCGGGTCCCTCACGGAGCAGCCGCAGGGCGATGGCGCCACCTGGCGGCCGTTGGCGGCACAGCCCCGGCCGGGCCCGCGCAGGAGCCGCCGGCGTGGAGAGTGAGAAAAGTCGTCAAAAAATCAAAAACAAACCCAAAGCAAGACAACGGGACTGTGCGGAAATGATCACCGGTATCGCCTGAAGAGGTGTAAGGAGCTGGTTTTACTTCTCCGCGGCTCAGGAGCCAACAAGCCAGGACACACCTGGGAGATGGGAAGGCTGCTGCTCACTCCTGGTTATTCCGATCCGGCCCTGCCAAGCCGAGTTTCCTTAATTCATGAGTTATCATCTCTATTTTCTCTTCCAATAAACCGTGGTGTTTGAGTTCCAAAGCGGCACAGGGCTCACGCTACTGATGCTGCAGAGAGGAGGAAGAAAAGGTGTCCCTTTGGAAGATGGATCCACTTCAAAGTCACGGTGATTTGAGGACTGACTGTCAAAGCTGAGGGAGCCTTGCAGTGAAGCCAACAATAGCCAAGCAAAACTGGCTTTTCAGGCAACACTGAAAGAATGAAAGAAGAACAACAAAAAAGAAACACTTAAAGCATTTGGAATGTAAGACTTAAACACAGGCTTTCATTTTAGAATGCATTCCTTTTTTTCTCTTCCTTTTAGCTGGTGAAAGCATATTCATTAACAGCTCTGCCAGGTCGAACAGTTTCTAGATTTGATTGAGGATGGTGTAAGGTCCACATGGAGTAAAAGCAGTAGCCACTAAAAAGTAAAACTGAAGTTGCCTGTTTAAAGTCTGACCTGATCCTAAAGGCAAAGAGTTGCCTGCCTGAATCTTAGAGGTGTTGCACTGACAGGTAGCTGGGCAAAACCTGTCAGACTGCACCAGTAAGGAACTGGGATATTCGTCATGGACTCCTGCCTGGCTGAGGCAAGGGCTTTTGACTCTAAAAATAAGTAAGAGCCATGAAGGGCCTCTTCTTTCACATCAGCTATAGTGTTTGCATGTGTGTTCATGCTGTGTGCTGTGTATCCCGTGCAGTCATTTTACAGCTTGAAATCTGCTGTTCATCCCCTCCAAGGCAGTGGGGGCAAAGGCCCAGGCCATGATGGAGGTGGGTCCCTGAGTCTAAATATCTGCAAAAGGGGAATAAGAAAGGGCATGGACAGGTATAGGTTTGGACTTAGCCATTTTGGTGATGTTTTTTAATTGAGGGGATGATGAGCATGTGTGTCAGGGCAGAACTGAGACATTCTGAAACCTGGACCATGTTTTCCAGAGAACACAAAGCACTGCTCTGCTGCTAGAATCTGTTAATTCTGCAAAAGAAGAGCTGGATGATTTTGTGGGAAAGCTACTCTCCACCTCCCTGATCCCAAATTTGGGTTACTTGCCATACCTCACACTTTCCTGAAGCTCATCAGATCTGAATGAGCCTAAATAAGCATGTGAATTTCTGAGTGTTTAGGGAACATACCTCTAAGCAGAAGCCTAATTTAGGCAGATCTCTTTCTTCCTATCATTTTGGCTTTCCTTTCATGAAATCCCAAATTACACATGGAATGTAATTTTATCTCTGTCTGTCACCATGCTGGGCTCTGCAGGCTGGTAGAGAAGTAAGCCAAAGCCTGTAGCTATCAGTGAAGCTCAGTTCTACCCATGGGAGGAGTCCCATAAAAAAACCCCATTTGATCAAACAATCACCTCTGTCAGTGAGAAGTTTAGTGTCTGCAAATATGTGCATCACAGCTGAAAATAGTATCTCACTACAATCTGTAAATTCAGAAGAGTCTGCTTACAGCATCATTTCCTTAACACCTTCCAGGCAGAATAACTAAGATTTTTGTCCTATGGTTGCTCAATTTCAGCTTCAGTCAAAACCTCCAAATTAGAAGACACTTTTAAAGAAATATCATCTGGAATTCCCCTGCAGTCTCAAGGCAATGTGTTTTACAGAAAGACAGAACCAAAGAATATCTTAATTTGAAGGGACCCACAAGAATCATTGAGTCCAACTCCTGGTCCTGCACAGGACAGCCCAAAGAATCACACCATGGGCCGTGCATCTGTAAGCAAACTTGGCACAATCCATAAAAATCTTTAAGTCCTCCTAATGGACAAAGCATTTTAATTCTGCCATCTCCTGTCAGAACAGATTTTACTGCAAAGTTTACCTTCATAAAAATTGAATTGTTTGTAAATTACTTACCTCACTCAAAAGGACAGGGAATAAAGGAGAGATCTAGTGGACATTTTGTGCCTGAATTCTCAAAAACCTGAGTTTGAGAGTACCCAGGCAAGGTTCCACATCAAAGATTATTAAAGAAATGAAGCTGTCATGAGATCACAGGAGTTATTTTGTGTGCTGGAAACTGGTTACAGAATGGCAAAGGGTGAGGAAGAGTCAGCAATGGAGTATCCTGGAGATTGGTGCAGGAACCAGTTTTTAATATATAACCTGTGGCTGGAGAAAGGAGTGACCAGTGATAGCTCTGTGTTCTCAGGGCTGCTGGGGTTTTAAAGTATCCAAACACCACACAGAGGCACCTGAAGGACCCCCTAAACCAAGTAGGAAAAAGAAGTGGCAGGTGGACTTGGGTGCAGATAAATGTAAACTGCTGCTGTAGGGAGTGATGGATGTGACAGTATCAATGGGCTTAGAAAAGAACTAGACAGATTTGGGACACTAGGTCAAAAGATGAATACTCTGAAGGACTAAGCAAGGATATAGCCTCCAATATCCCCAATCCAACAGCTGTGGGAACTGAGGGAATTAAGTAGGGAATGTATTGCTGAAAGTAGCCAGGCAAAGGTGCTCTACTTACCTAGCTTCTCCATTGCCAGTGCTGGAGACATGAGATGATGATGGGAGCACCCAGCACTGTGTTCTGTATGTTCCTATATTGACAAAAATTCTGCTGCAAGAAAATATGAACAAAGACTTTCAGCTATCAAAAGAAGTGGGGTTTTTAATAATATTTTTATTATTTTTCAGTGCTTTAACACTGTTAAAAATAAAAAGCCAAGTATTATATTATCAAAATGTTACTATTCTTTAAGAATTATCTTGATGGATCTGGATCAGTTTTCTTCCTTGTAAAACTGGTTTTGAAATTTTGAATTTTCATTTTGAATTTGAACTGAAGTGCATTTTGCAATATTGTCGGTTTTGGTGAAATAGAAACATCAATTCCCAGTCAGCTCTAGTGATTATTTCCTTTTCTAATGCTTTTCAGCCTCTTCTTTATCATCCTGGCATTCTCTGCGACCCTGAAGCCAAGTTCCATGAGAAAGTGACAGGGAGGGGTTTCTGTGTTTCTCACAGCTTGTACTGCGTGTGGTTTGGGATTCTCCAGACTATTTTCCCTATTTCTCTTCAGCTGTGAGATGTGCTTCCCACAAGGCATCTAGCCATATCGCCTCTCAGAACCCTTTTCTTCCCTTCCTTCCTCCCAAGTTTTCTTGTGTGAGTCTGACAACTCTGAGATAATCATTCCTCCTCCTCACCGATCTCCACAGGGATCTGTGTGGGTGGGCAGATCTGGTGTACAGAGCACAGCTCTCTTATCTCTATGAACTCATGAAATTTGACAAAAGCCTTCCCACCAGCAATAAACTTCTTCACAGGAGATCCATAGCAAAATGCACTCACATTTTGCTAGAGCTGGAGCTGGCACTGATTTTCCAGATCAGGCACTGCTTAGGAGTCACCCCTGGAGAAATCTGGCTTTTTGGCTTCAGAGCAGCTTCCAAAGTGCTGGAGTCAAAGGCAGGCATCTTGGGAGCTGGAGCCTGGTGAGAGTGGTGGTGCAGCAGAAGACAGCATGCCCCCCAAGGCATTGCTGCTGTGCTGGCCAGGCAGACACAGGGACAGTGTGGGACATGCCAAACCTGTCAGCTGCTTTTGGGGTGACTCACTTAGGGAGGTGCACCAGCAACTGAGGCGTGGGCAGGATTTCGCTCAATGCATCATCTGCTTGTGACAGTGCTTCCCTCCACACAAGGGAATATACCCTTTAAATTTCTCTATTTAAATCCCTGTCTTGCTGCCTGCTGGTGTGTGGGCTCCAACTAACTACAGTTGTAAAAAACCCGATACCTACATGAGACTGGCTCTGAGGATGCTTCAGCCTGGGGCTCCCTAATGGTCAGCCCCAGCAGAGCTGCCAGGGCACGAGAGAAACTGAATCAAAATCCCTTTCTCAGACAAGGAAACATGGAAGCAAATAAGCCAGAAAACTACATCTGTGGGGACCACATTCTTGTGGTGAAGTAGTTAGGGATAAATCTCCTGCTCTGAAGGCAAGGACTTCATTGTCTTGGTCTTCTTTAAAAGAGATCAGTGAAACTTCCCTCTCTGCAATCTTCCATGAAACCAGTAACTTGCAAGAACAGGCTCAAAGGAGTTATTCTTTGGTTATAGCTTGCATGTACTAGCATGCCTTGAGGGGATCTGTGGGTACAGCTGGAGCTGGAGTCTACACCTCATGATTATTATCATCATCCTCATCATCCAAACTAGCTACCCATCACCTGAAACACTTTGGGTAGCTGTTTTTGTCAGAGCAGAGGAGGATCTGGATGTTCAGGTTTTGGCACAGAATCTGGTGGATCCTTACCCCATGGAGAGCACAGAGGGTGAGAGGTGCACATCTGCCTGAAGACCTTCAGCTGAGCCCATGGGAGAGGATGGTGCTGGAAGCATTGCCAGGGCATCTTCCTCTACAGAGAAACAGCTGAGGAAGGAAAGGAGCTGGTTGATGGTGCACAAACCAGAGAAGGAAAGCAGGCTACCAGCATTCTTATGTTCACAGGAAACAGTTGCATAAGCTGAACTCAAACCTAAAAAATTAAAATCTCTGAAACCTATTACCATTCAACCCCTGTTGATTTATCACCACCTTCCAGCAGATCTATGGAGCGTGGTTTATCTCTTGAGGTCATCCTCCGACAACACAGTCAGCTACTGTAAGTCTGTGATGGGAAATACTATTTTCCCCAGATCACATTTTTTGAGATAATGGCTCAGCAGTGAGAATGAAATCATCAAACAATAAGAGGAGCCCAAGCAAAAACAACAGATATTCATGGGTTGTTTTGACCAATTGGCTAATAAAAGACACATCAATTTTATATTGCAATTTTATTATATTAATACAATCAGATTAAATTATTTTCACAGCTAGTGTACCTGGTTGTATCAGACTATGTATATATAGTTTATTCCAGCATGTTACAATCTTTTATTTTTAATCATGCAGTGAGTAATGTGCAAACACAATTATAAGGAAGATTTCCCCACCCTAAAAAAAGAGAAACCAAAATTACAAAAGTATGGCTTTATAAGAAAGTTGTATCATACAATGAACATTCATTTGTACTTGGGCATGGCAACATTCAATCTTAATAAGTGAACAACAGCATCTGTCACTGCCATGCTGATTCCAGAAACACCAAGAGAACTGGGAACAAGGAAATGCCATTGGTGTTTGAGATGGAAAATATATATCTATATACATTCAGAGTACAAAAAATGTTTTCAGGGATTAAGTGTCACATTTATTTGTGTGCTGAAGTCAGAGTTATGGAGCCTTGAAAAACACAAATGCACAAACAGTTTGTTTTCCTTAAGACCAACAAACATCAGTAGTGATGGAAATGACTTAAAAAGAGTTACTTCAGGTGTAGGGAGATGTAATTGAGGGGAGAATCTGGCCTGTTCTTCCTGCTAATGATGCTGCAGAAATAGACAGAAGCATAGGGTTAGGAAGTCATAGGTAGCTGAATTTTGCTGGCAGCCCAGAAGAATAGAAAGACAGAGATGTACGTTTAAGAGATTTTATTTTAAAAAAAGTGTTATAGAATAACGTGTGGCCAGCATCACAAACCCTTTGCTGGATGATTGTAGCTGCCGGCAAGCAGAAGCCCTTGTGCTTGGTGTTCGGGGATAAGACACCCATTTCAAGAGCAAAACTGCTGCCTCTTTACAAGAGAAGAAATGTCCTTACCTGTCAGCAGCACAAGGCCTGGGACACACACACTGACCTGGAGTAAAGGCTGCTTCCATGGGGCCTCGCTCACTGCTGGTACGCGGAGTGCAGTGCGTGGGAGCTGCCAGTCGCTCACGGGTTTGCCAGGAGAGGGCAGGGGGACACTCACACGTGTGACAAGAGGGCAGGCAGACACATATGTGACAAGAGGGCAGACACACTCACACTTGTGACAAGAGGGCAAGCAGACACTGATGTGTGACAAGAGGGCAGACACACACTTGTGACAAGAGGGCAGGCAGAGAGGTGTAACAAGAGGGCAGACAGACACTTTTGACAAGAGGGCAGACACATCTGTGACAAGAGGGCAGACACACACCTGTGACAAGAAGGCAGACACATCTGTGACAAGAGGGCAGACAGACACGTGTGACAAGAAGGCAGACACATCTGTGACAAGAGGGCAGGCACTCACACACGTGCACACACTCACCTGACACATGCGTGTTTTCACTCACTCACTCACTCACTCACTCACTCACTCACTCACTCACTCACTCCCCTCACTGTGCTCACTGAAGTGCTTCTCACCAAAACCAAAGGCTCACACATACAGACAATTCAGATCCTTACAATGCTACTCCTCAAAATTGAAAATAAAAAGATGTAACCTGCAGAACCAACCTAAATCCAAAGATCAGAAAAGACTTTACCCTCTCCCCGTTTCTCTCTTGTGTTTATTCTTTTTTCCCCAAGTTCAGAAATACAGATCTGAGCGGCACTTAGTATGCAGATATGCAGAATGTAAACATCACCACACAGCACCCAGCATTCTTTTTGATTAACAAAGTCACCAACATATTTGTCATGCAAGCATAGGGATTTTTCAAGACCATCAGGTTGCAGGAAGTCTGCAAAATATTTTGAGTTTACTTTTGCTAATGACCTGGTTTGGAAAGAATGGAGAGAAAAACCAACACAGACGGGGCTGAGGTAGGTTTGGCCATATCTGATGTAACGTCACTGTATTGAGCAGGAAGACAAATGGGATCTCAAACTAACAGGCAGATCACCACAATATAAGCAAACAAGGTCTAGGGAGAAGATTCCTCCTTTCCAGCAGGAGTGCCCATCCTGCAGTCATATTGCTACAAGCAAAGGAAAGACTTGTCACCACAATGCTGATGACCCTAAACTTTGGCCCACTGGGACTGCACATGGGAGGCCTGATGTGATTGAGGGCCAGCTGGTACTTGGTCTCTTGCTAAAATGGTCAGGAAAAGAAGAAACGAGGGGGCTGTGGAGCGATCTTTCCTGTGTGGGTACCTGCCTGTTACACTCTGGGCTGGACACACCAGAATTCTTATATGTTGGCCAACAGTGGACCAGCAGCTTTCTTCATCCCAGTCACAGGAATGTCCCAGAAAGAAACTATTCAAGACAATTCATCTTCTATCCTCTCTCTCGGCAGGTGGATTGAGAGGAGCCTCCCACACAGACAAATGCATGCACACAAGCCTGCTGTCTGCTATAAACCCACCCATAAAGCCTGAAATGCCTGATTCCTGACCTCTGCATTGATCCACATCTATTGCAGCCAACAAGAAACCCCTGCACCATTTTACACTCACTTGTTCCCAGTGGGCTGCTCTGGCTCTCTGGGTATGGCCTCCTGCCTTAATAGAAAGCATTCTCCATTAATGCCAACAGTCCCTACCTGCCTCCTTGGATTTGTAAGATGAACAGCCCTCCCCTCCCTCCTGTCTTTTCTGAAACTTTTCACAGCACTGAAACTCACATGGTTTTGAGCCAGTGAAATAGCACTGGATGATTTCCATTTCCTCCATTTCCAGGACCTAATTACTATTCCAATAATATCCTTCACCAGCCTCCTCCGCCTCTCACCCACCGACGTCCGGATGAGGTATTGCAGTGCTGCTCCTGCAATTGGGGACAAACCAATCCTGCTCCTCTGGAGTCCTGGGGTGCCACAGGGACCGTGCTCTGCACTCCAGGCAGACATGGGCAGCGAGAGCCTGCTCTGTCCACTGCTTTCAGCTCTGGGTTTTCAGGGGAGTATGTGCCAGTGCCAGGGAGCATGAGGGCTTAGCAGAAGCAGCTGAGCCACCACCACTTATAATGCAAATCTGCCTTGGGCTCTGCTTTGCTTCCCAAGCTGTGACTGGCTCTGTCTGCAGCACAGGCTGTCGAGAGAGCAGGTTTTCCCCAAAACCCTCACCCAACGCTGACCCTGCATTTCCCCATTCGCCTTCCCCATCGAACAAGGACAAATAGATGCAGATGGAGAAGGACATTCAAGTCCCCAGTGGTAGGGGTGGAGGGATACTGCAGCACCAGGGATGTGGGATTTCAGGAGAAGGGTTAACCCCCTCATGGCCTGCTTGCCACTTTTAGGGTTGGGCTGACATTTTCTCCACTCACAAGCAAGCCTGCTTATTCACCTGGCCTAGCACTGGAACTGAGGTCCTCCCATGGCATGGGGGAAGTGATGGCTGGGAGGAGCATCCCAGCATCTCAGAAAGGATGTTCCAGGTGACTGTAAGCATCCTGTTCTGCAGCCTCACAGTAAAACTCCACCTGGCCATCCTGGCATTGTCAGTGTCCTGGCACACAGGAGGTAGCCCATGCAGAGGGAAACTAAATGGAAGTGCTCCCTGTGCTGACACAAAGAAGGGCGCAGGTCCAGCACGGCCTCCTTGGCACAGGCAGGGAATTAGCCGGATGAGACACGAGCTGTTTTGCACAAAGCCATTGAGATTTGACTGCACATCTTTCTTAGCTACTGCCTCTGTAAAGCAGTTTGTGCCCCACAGCCTTGGGCTCCAAATCCAGCTGAAGAGGAGCTGCCCAGTGCAGATGGGGGAACTGAGTTATGCTACTTCAGCAGAACAGAGGGTTGTGCTTATGAGGAGGGGGAACACTGGTGTCCAAAACAAGGGAAGTGCCCCAGAGGGAGCTGGGACTCTGCCACTGCTCTGTTGATGCTGAGAACAGCTAAGAGAGCAAGGCCAGCGCCTTGAGCAGAGAGAGCAGCGTGGTTCAGAGCTACCCAGAAGACTGCCCAGCCCCAGCCCCGCTTTCTGCAAACTCACCCTGCCTGCAGTGCCCAGCCAGTGGCAACATTTTGTAATTTCCAGGATAAGGATTTCTGCCTGGACCTGGGTCGCAAAAATACTCTAATTGACAACAAGTAACAACTTTTAACAGCAGAACATCATATCCCAGCTTTGGATAACTAACAAATGCCTGTGGCTCTGAGACCTGCAGGGAAGTCAAGTTAGCGAGCTACATCTCCTGTAGAGATATGTTCCAAAACACAAGTCAAGAATAAATAATGTCACTTACGAGAGACATGACTCCCACTGTCCCTGCTCTAATAGCTATTTGTTTACTGGACAGCAAGGAAAATGGTTTCTTCCCCATTGCACAAGTCTGTAGAGGCATCAGGGCTAGGATTGCCTTTAACCCCCTCACTCCCAGGTGAGACTGGATGCTTTCCATTAGCTATTCTGTGGATCTTCATCTCCCATCCCCCAGGAATGTACATGCACTGCCTCTCTCTGAACTCATGCCCTCCACATCATCACCTGCTGTAAAGCAACTCTGTGGGATCAGTTATCCTCAGGAATTGCCTCTGCATCCCTGCAGCACGAGCCATGCACATTGTGGTTATTACTAATGATGCTTGAGCATTGTTAGAAAGAAAAACCTGATGTTTGAACTTTGTTGGTAGGGGATGGTATTTCTCCTAGCTCTAGCAGTGACACCATTTAAAAATCCCACTAGGTACTTGGTTCCTTTTAACTCGGGTGCATTACACAGGATACAGTTATCATATTGGGAATTCAAATACACTGATACCAGCTGACAACTAAGAAACCAAACATAACACAGTCTCAACTACAGATAACCCTTCACATGCACAACAAAACAGAAAACAAGGGAGGCTTTTGCCTTTAAAAGTGCCCTGCCTGCAATCAGTTAGAAAAGACATTTAAAATCTTATCACAAAATATTGGATTTTCCAGCATAGCCTGATAGGTTCAGTACTAAAATCACATTGAAATGCAGAGGGTGGTGGATGACCAGCTCCTCTAAGTTGTCTTGGAAAATCCAAGACCTATTGAATAAAGTTAAGGAAAAACATTTACCACATTTTTTGCTGGTAGCTTTTTGCCATAGGATGGTAAGGGCTTTAGTGCCTGAGGTATAGGTAGTTCCTGGATGCTTTTAGGGAAGTGGGAAGGGGGAAGAGTCTGGAGAATAGTTTGCATAGCTTGCAGATATAAAGAAGCAGGTGTGTTCCCCACCAGGCTGTTGAATTTGTCTTCTCCCAGCAAAGCTGTCCAGTGGTCTGGATGCTCCTGCAGAACTTTCCTCATCTTAAACTGTGGGTTGGGCATGAAGAGCAAGAGGTAGTCGAGGCAGAGCTTCTTTGATGCGACGTTGACTTTGGAGTCCCACATCTGCTCCAGGATGACGTCCAGCGGGGTAAGCCCTTTACTGTCCTCTATCCTGGGAGATGCTCCATTCCCTAGGAGGATGAGCACTGTCTCTGACCTCAGCAGTTCACAGGCAAGGTGCAGGGGTGTTTTCCCATCTTCCAGATGAAAGCAGCCAGCCCTATTGATGTAAGAGTTCAAGCTGGGGAGCTTGTGTGCAATTTTGATGATCAGTCCCAAGATATCTCTCCTGTCATATGTGACCGCCATGGCCAAGTGAGGAGCAGAGGATGGGCAATAGCAGAAGTGTTCCCCAGGCACCTTGAGAGCCTCCTCTGGAAAATGAGACAGCAGATACTGAGCATAAGGCAGGTGATTATGCACCACTGCATAGAGAAGGGCTTCTGAAGGTGAGTAGGTTCGTAGGCTGGCATTTTCCTCCCAGTAAAAATACTCCATTGTTCTCATGTCTTCCAGCATCCACACAGGCTTGTGATCTCTCACAGCCTGGTAGAACATATAGGATAAGAACTTGCAGTGCCTGCTCTGATCATCCTGCAGGCTGGCCTGGTTACTGGCCATGGCTCAGCAAATAAAGAACGGCTCCACGTAAAATCACTCCAGACTGTAAGATTGGTGCACTTGGAATGCTGATCCCGACGCTGCTGCAACCTTCAGGCTGTCATTGCTGCCTGGACTGCACTAGCTGGAATGCATGGGCTGATCATCTCCACCCATTCATTGTTTTTCCCCTCACTGCAGTGGTTTTGTTTAGGTAAGCACAATCCCACAGGATCAGTTAACCCGTGCCATGCGAGCAGATGGTTGGTGAGCACATCCCGCTCTGCGCGTGGCACAGGTTACTGAAACGCTGTCAGACTGCCAGTGATTTTATACACACACAGCCACAGAGAACAGAGGGAGAGACTAAAATTAGCTGAGAGGTGAGGCAGATTTCTGTCTGCATTTTCTGTCTAACCAGATCAGATCATACACTGCAGCAAGTGGAATAGAAATATTCTGCTATTTATTTTTTTTTGTCACTCACACACACGCAGCTCATTATATAGTAAAAAATATGTAGCAGTGTAAAATACCCCACAGCTGATAATAGGCACGATTCCATGCTCAGGAAATCAAGGGATTGGTAGCAGTAGCACTAGGAAAGGATCCCTATTTTATAAAAAATGGTATGGCTGGCCACTTAGGAGACACTGATGTTAATGGGTTGTCTATGAGGCATTAGTAATGTTTAAGATGCCAGCATTAATCTTTGCAGAGAAAAGACAAATGGTGTGTGCAGTAAGGGTTCCCAGAATCATAAAGCAGATTGCTGGGTTTAAACGCCTGCCTTTGTTCAGCAAGGAAATACCTGGAGTGCCTCTGCTGCGCAGCAAGGGCAGAAACAAAAGGTTAATGGCCAAGTCCCACTGGCGGGTGGGGAGCTTTGATCTAAGCATTTCTCAGATATCCTGCTTTGGGACTCGGGTCAGAGCCAGCAGCAATGGGGGAAGTGGAAATTAGGCAATCAGACTTGTGCAATGCAATGTAAAGCACAGAGGACCAAGGTCTGCAGGTTTGAGGGGGAAGTTCCTATTGGATGAGGCAGAAGGACCTGGCCAAAATTAAATTCACAGAAAAGACGTGAACTAAGAGTCCTTTATGGCAAGCTCTGTTAAGGAAGGAGGGTTTCCATTCATCCTATAAATCAACAGACTGCAATAAAATGGTGTCTCACCATTTTGGTAGGAAAACAGGGTTTCCTTTCAAGGGAGACTACAGCAAATCAAGAAATCCTTATCTTCATTTCACAAGAAGATGAACATCTAGTAAGTATATTCAAACCAGAGAGAATTCAAGCATCTCATCTCCAAATGTTGTCTGGAGTCATCCAAAGAGAAGACCAAAGCCACTCACAAAACTGGGTCTAGATCTTGCACATCTTCCAAAGCATTATAGACATTAAGCAACCCTCAGCTGCTGCAGATGTTAAGATAAAGCTCCCCAGGGAAGTGCTCACAGCACCCAGCCTGTCAGAGTTCAAGCAGCATCTGGACCATGCTCTTAGTCATACAGATTAGCTTTAGGTAGTCGTGTGAGTTGACTTGGGGCAGAGACACATAGAAGTCAAGAGAAAAATGTTCTGCAAGTATCTCCAATGAAGAGGGAAACCAAAACTGCAGAACGAGGAATGGCCATGAGGCTTCTGGCCAATCTCCTTTACACCACAGGTCCAGGATGTGAAAACCTCTGTAATTACACAGTACTTGTAATTACAGGTTACACTGTAATTCTGCCCAGGAAGCCCAGCACAAAACTAGGAGAGTCCCTCATGTCACTTCTTTATGGTTCCAAATGGCACAGGTCTGTCTGCTCTGGTGGCTCTTGGCCTTGGCCCCTTCTTTTTATTCTCCAGGAGTTTAGACAACCTGGTCCTAAGGGCACGTATTTGATGGCAATGCATTGCCACTGAATTTTGTTGTAAGCATAACCCATCCATAAAACATTATAGAACCACTAGAAACGGAAGACTTTGATGTGAAAAGCTTCACTGAAGAACTAGAAGGAGACTAGGAGTTTGGAAGTTTCTATTTATTTCTTCAAATTTTGATTAGTGGCTAAAAATAATGTCTCATAATTCATAAGGTGTTTGTTGTGGCTTTTCTCTTTGGCAAAGTGTAGTCTAGAAGAGGAACAGAATCAGTTTTGACCATAGAGAGAGCATCCAAGAGAGCAGGAACAGGTTTGAAGGGAAAAACTGAAAAACAAAAGCTGATTTTACCCAGAACACCATTTAGCTTTTCATCTTACACTGAGAAGCTCTTTAGATCTCTCCTGGGCAGATGCATTTTTCACATATGATGGCGATTTCAGCTTATAAAGTGTTTGGCTATTTTGAACCTGTGAGAAATACAGAATGTTTTTGAGCTATTCAGAAACCTTCTTACAGTGTTATGCTCGAAATATTGTTTCTGTACAAAAGGGAAATAAATATACCTTCCATATAAAGACAAGAATTGAATATTAGTAGAACTGAAATCTTAGCCTGCTAATCAAAATAATTACAGAAAAAATATATAATACTCCTATTTAAAAAATCAATAGCAATAATAATAATTAAAAATAATTTGAAACCTTATGCACACTTGTTATCTTCTATCCCTATTCTCGGTGTTATGTTCCCCCTGCCTGTGCTCATCTAAATCCTAAGGTTGGTGGTTTCATTCTGATGGTGGTGTTACAGGAAATCATCAGCATCTGGAGTTGTTCTGTGGGAGGAATGTGAGGCTGATGGTGATGGTTTCTTCTTCCTCACTCCAGATCCTCCTGGGGGTCAGTTTCATGATTTGTTACATGCTTTTACACCTGATTTGTCACATGCTTTTACACCTGATTTGTCTTCATTGGATTGCAGCTCCATTTCACATCCACATTTACAATAGATGCTGATTATATGCATGTAAGATACTTTTTATTTGTCCTCTTTTCTACCCCTGAAACCATTCTCATCCAGCTCTGTATCTGCAATTACTTTAGCTCTCCATAGGTGAGTGGTTTGTAGGTGTGAAAATCTGACCTGTGCCCCATCTCTTACTATCCCACTGGGCTACTGCACCCTGTGCTTCCACCTCTGCTGTCACACCAAGCCCATGATGGCCTCTGTTAGCTCCAGTGTAAGCAATTGGAGCTGTGAACACCTCATAGTGCCCAGAAGAGCTGGTATAAAACTATGGTTCTACCATGCAGTGCTAGTGAAAGTAAACCAAATCAGCTGCAGGCACCTGGCTAGAAAGAGGAAAGTGTTCCTGCAGCTAAATCAAACTGAAACAAAGCAGCAGGCTCTCTACAGTAGTCCAGGAGAAGCAAGTTTGGCAGGCCTCGGTCCTGAGCCTTTGCAAACTCAGTACAGAACCTGCAGCCTGTTGCTAGCAATGGCCAAACTGTGCTGCAGGGATAGAGGGTTCCACTAGATCCTGGAATACACCAAAGCAGAGAGGCTTTCTATACTGGATGCTGAGAGTGGGGCTTAGGCTTAGCAACCTCTCCCTTTCATTTTTGCCTCCTCTCCCTCTGTACAAAGTTACAGGGAGCAATGAAAAGAAATGTGTGGACAAGAGTGAGTGAAGACACCTTCTGGAAAAAGACAAACCAACAGCAACTTTTGGTGACTGGGATTGGGAATAAATCAGAAGTGGGCCTTTCGTGTTTGTCATTTCGCTGCCTGGTGGGAGCATGACATTTCTCTCCTTTAAGGGAAGAGGAGCCTTGCCACAAGCTCCAGCAGACATGGGATCTGTGTGAGCTCTGCTCAGCTCAGCTCTTTCCACCATATTTTTGCCTACACACACACAGGAAAAACTTCAAGGGAGAAGCAGCTTGGGAAAGAAAAGAACAAAAGGCTTTGGGAAAGATTGAGACCATCTCCAGCATTCTACCTGTGTCAACAACTCCAGTGAGATTTTTCTTCCTTCCTTTCTGCCTTTCTCCAGGGATGCTAATTGGCATCTGTTTCCAGGCAAAACTGATTTCAATTCTTCTGTACCTTTTGTAGAGGAGGGACACAGGACAACCCAGCCAGGACATACAAAGAAAACCAATTGCCAGGTATAACATACCTGAAACAAAGCAAGAGGATGTCTTTCTTCAGAGGCACGCTTTTCTCCAGGATCTTGTCTGCTGGTCTTTTTCTGTTCCTTGGGAAAGAAAAACTGATCTCTTGGGGATGGATGATAACCCTTCAGCCACAGTGAGGCTCTAGGAAATGCTGGCTGTGTCCTGCTTTCCACAGCCAGCCTGGGCTGTGCAGTGCAGCTTGGGGACACGCCCTGTGACAAATTAGTGCTCTTGTGCAGAGCCCTACTGCACCTCAAGGCTGCTTTTAGAGTGCACGAAGGAGGTTTTTATGCCCTGCTACACACTAGCCAGCTCTAATTCATCCAGTTGACTAAACTAGGCTTTGGGATGGTGGAAAAATCTATAGTCTGACCTGTCCTGGATCACAGAATATTTTACTTCTGCTTGCAGGATTCAAGCAGCGAATGAGACAATCTCTTACTACATTGCTAGAGGCAGGGAATGAAAATAAGTGGGGATTTCCCACTTTGGAAAGCCTTTGAATTACTTGTAATGGGACCAGCTGACGTGCTGTACGCAGAAAAAAATCAAACACCAAATGGTTATTTACCTGCAGAACTTTAGAAGTAAAGATGACTAACTCATATTGCAACAAACATGCAATATATGTAAGAGGAACTCATCTGGAGACAAATGGAGAATTTTCAGGTGATGCACATGCTGCTGGTTGACCACTGCTGTAATCCAGATATGTGTCCTGCTTATGCTGCTACACCCAGATACTCAACTGGACATTGTACCAAGACCTGGAGAATTACAAACATTGGGGAAACCAGGGCAACAGTGTTTTCTGCAGGTTCTTGCTTATCCCACCTGTGAAGGGTTTGGCCTGTTGTGTCCCAGTTCCCCCCAGAGCCTCACTTCCCAAGTGTGGTTAGTCTGGAGCTCTGTAACAACAAGCCCCAAACAGCCTGTGCAGGTCTGAGTGTGCCTCCTTCTCTTCCTTTGTCCACTTTTAAACTCAGGGTATACACAGAGCCCCTGATACAGGAAACATTTCCACCATATCTGGGTGTTGACAGGGAGCAAACCTTTAGAAGCCAGATGATGGTGTGTTGGCCACCAAGAGCAGTCAGTGCAGCAGAAGCATGGTGACAGCAATGCCAGACAGTGAGCTGCCCTGTTTATGGCAAAGCAGAGCCTGCTGCAAACGTGAGAGCATCTCCACAGCTGTGAAAGCAGGGAAGTGTAAGACTGAAGACAGATCTTTAAACAGAATCTTCTGTATCTCCCGTATCACAGGACGTAAGTGTAGAAGAAGGAATTACAGGTGACCTCGCCCCTGATAAATTGCAGCTGTACTAATTACCAAACACGAGGAACAGCCTTGCCCTGAATGGGTTGCAGCTGTGACTAATAAAGGTCTGTGTAATAAAAGGGGTGGGTTGGCTGGTTAGATAGGACCTTTAAGGAGGAGGATGACCTGGAGGAAGCAGAGGAGCCCCAAGGAAGAATGAAAATCCAGAGAGACACAAAGAACAAAACAAGGGAGAGAGTTGCTGCAGTGAAACTTGTGCTGTGAGGTTAGTCTGGGTCTGATGGAGTTGTACCCTGCAGTCATAGTTGAGCTAGGTAAAGCCTGCATTCAGAGTCTGCAAACCAACACTTGCAGTCATAGTCCAGCAGGAAATAGCCAGCAGTCAGTCTGCAGTTGGACCCTACAGTAGGAGCTTGCTGCAGCAGAGTAAGCATGGCAAAGCTGTAAAGGAGAATAAACCAGGACTCTTTTCATGTTGTTAAATGAGAGTCTGTGTCTTGGCTCATTTCTACCCCCAATGAAAGATCTGCTGTGACAACAGCATAACTTATAGAGACAGCTTAATTTATAGAATGCCTGGCAGGTGCCTCTCTCTACCCCAGGTGAAACGTAATTCCAGTGTGTGGTGTCAGTGCATGGCACTGACTAGCTGTAAAGGCATGCTACAGCTGTCTGGGTGTCTGAGTGGCAGCGACCTGTGGCACAATACCAGCTCTGGCCCCTGACTCTGAGGTACAACCTCCCTTACTTTCAGATGAGGGATGTGGGGATATTGAATCTTTCCAAAAGCCCTCTTCCTCCCCTCAGTTTGGGGTCTGAACAAATGAGAGGGATGGATGCTGAGGTCTCAAGCTGGACTGGGCTTAGGACAAAGAGTGAGCTGGGTCAGGAGCAGGACCCAGAGGAGGTAGCAGAACTGAAGAATGAACTTCATCAGGGCACTGGAGAAAACACGGAGCAATGAGGTGTCACCAGTGTTCTGAAAAGGGCTCTCATGGATACAAGATCAGCCCAAAGAAGCTTGTTTGGCTTATTGAGCTCTCTGTTTTCAGGGAAACTCACATGACAGCCAGTGGGATTGCCAGAGCCTGAAGACTGTCAAGTGCTGGAGGCTGGTCAGGGCAGAATCCTGACCACCACAAACCAAATGCTTTTCATCTGTCAGCTCTCAGGGAGGGATTGCTCATTTCCAAAGGCAGGCACTCAGTGAACACTGCCTAACTCCAAAGGAAGGATAACAAAGTTTCCAACTCTCACTGAATGTCATAGACATCTTCAAATGTGGGTTAGATCAAGCAATATGTTCACGTCTGGAGGATGAGATGTCAGCTCAGTTTAATCAGCTGTAAAAACAACAAGGCTCTTTTTACTTCATTTTTTGAAAATGCTTTTGAGACCTGATTGCACAGAGCCTGCACACCAAGAATCCCAGTGTCTCCCACTTCTGTAAACCCATTTGTTTCAGTTCCCAATTCCTATCCTAACTGGAGGCTGCATCTCTCAAAGGCAGTGCTTAAACAGACAGATTACCATGCTTCTTCCAGAAAGTAACCTGTCAGCTGCATTCTGAAAGAACAAAAAAAGCCCTTGCAGACAGTCTGTGCCTACAGATACATTGAGCCAGATGCTGTTTTCCAGGGAAAGGCAGAGACTGTGAAACAGTTCGATATCCCTGGATGCTTTCCTTCCTTGTGATGATTATGGGTGTCAGTGCCCTGTTTTACCACACCCCTATGTAAATGTCAAGGCTGTCAACTGCTGAGAAAGCACTCAGGAAGGCATGAATACATTTAGTTTCCAATACTGACAAAAAGCAATGCTTTTTTACACCAGCCATAATTAACCTGCAGAATTCAGTGCTGCATGATAATCAGCAAGGCTAAATGTTTGACAGTCTCCAAAGTAAGTTTTTATTTTTTCTGTAAATTGAGGTCTTTGTTTTGTGCATATGCAGGAGCTCACACTACACTAAAACTGCAAGTCCAAGGTCCTACCACCATATAGATGGGCAAATAAATAAAAAACTACAGCTATGCCACTCGTAACAAAATGATGACAAATTTGTCTGAACCTTTGTAGTTGCTTCTGTGCTGTATTGCTATTGCAAGTAAGAGCTGCTCAAAGTTAAGTTCTGGGTATTTTTTGTGGGGGAAATGTCAGTGCCACAAGACTGAGCTGCTCTGCAGGATGTATCAGTTTCATTGCATCTGTTGACAAAACTCACAGTCTAAAAAGGCATGAACATATTTTAAAAATTATTTTTATTGAATCCACTACAAAAGAAAAAGGCTGTGCACAGCTCTGTAAAACCCCATGGTCTGCAACTTATGAGCCCATAATTAGCTGCTGGAGGGTGCTGAAAACAATCTTCAGCCCCAGTGTAATTACAAAATTGTCAGGAAATTTATTGCAGTATCTTCTGAAGTCTCAGAGACTGAGAAAGATTTCCAAGTTAATTCAGTCATCAAGAGTGCCAGTTCCCATGCCCTGAATTTTATTGTCTCACAGACAAAATACTTCATCCAGAGCCAAAGATAACCACTCACCACTGTTCTCCAGTGTTTTTATCTGCAAAGGATTTTTAATCTGGGAGAAGTGCACAGTCTGATCAACAGTAAGCTTTTCAGAACTACCTGAAAATTGTATTTGTCCAGTAAGTTTCCTCTGTTCAAAGCTTTGTTCAACGAATTGTGTTGGAAGAGTGAATTCCCTGAACAGGGCACTTGTGATGACTCAGACAGTGACAAATTCCTTCTGCTATTACATATAATGAGTTCAGATCCTTGTTAACCTGCAGCTGGTCACCATTTTCCTGCACCTTTATGGTTTAATGTATATGTGAAGGCAGACACTGAGAAGTCACTCAAGAGCAGATGGATTACTAAAAAAATGAAAGCTGGAAATTCTGTAAGGCTGCTTTAAAGAGGACCATTCTTTGAGCACTTTTCAGTTCCCATCAAGTCCAGTGAGGTACAGTGTTTGCTTGGAGTGTGAGCTTCATGTGGGAAAGCTGTGCCAGTGTTCCTTCACCAGCACTCAGGGAAATACCATCCTGGATACCTCTGAGCTGTGTGACCATACAAATTCTATCAATACCAGAAACCCTGAACCAGCTGCTAGTGCCCAACAGCCCTTAAGGTCATCCCAGCCAACAGCCACTGAGTTGAACAAGAAATTTAAAGATCTTCACAAAGTCACCCTTTTGCTGGCTGAAGCTTCTGGCTCGTACGTTTGGTTGATTCAATACAGAAGAAGAAATTGTATTTGTGACTAATTAAAAAGAATAAAATATTTATCAGTAATGTTCCAAAGGATGTTGGACTGCTTGGCATAATGCAGGATTTAAGTTAATGATTCCTATATTTTGTTTATAGTCTTCTGCCCATCATGAATAAAACTATCCCCTTTCGATAAAGTTGATAACTGGTGATGAAGTTACTTTTACTGCAAAGTAACCAAAAGTGAAAGACAGAAAGAAATCAGCTGAACTTCCAGACCACTGAAATTTAGAAGGATGGATTAAATTTTTAATTTTTAATATATGTCAGTTGAATGATGGTTTTCTTTTGGGTGGTTTTGTGTTATTGTTTTTGTTTTCTTTATGTGAAGACTTAAAATGTAGAAACTCTTTTCTTCCATAACATGAAGTCTGCACAACATGAGACACAGTCTCATGTTTATAGGCAGCTTTTTGGGTGACACATCAGACTGCCTTTGCAAACACATTCAAGATGTCAACAGCAAGGTACTGAAACCAAAGAAAAAACTCAGTTTGTCCCTCTTCTTAATGGCACATGAGATAATTTGAAGAAGAGTTACACCACTGGCAGCAAATCCCTCTGGGTGCCACCCTAATAATAATGCAGGCTGATGGAGGGCCATGGCCTATATCCATGTTCTGGCACTGCAAGCTCTCCTCTGCTCAGCAGCACATGCTGCAGCTGTCCTGTGTGTAGCACACTGAGTGTGGTTTCTACCCTCTTCCTCTTGTTCCCAGGGTTTGCCTTTGCACCAAGCTGTGGCCAGTGAATAAAAATCCAGGCCCTGGGGCCAGGAGTTAGACTGGAGGGATGCTACTTTCCCTGACAAGGATCATGGTGGAACTCACCAGATACAGGAGGTGATCTCCCTTTGCTTTGCCTGGCAGTGTTGTTGACAAAGACAATTCACAGGGGACTGCTGCCCTGAAATGTAACATCTTGTGCCATTTCAGATGGGATAAGGACATGAGACCTGCACAGAGCTGCTAGAAGGAGCTAGTGAAGCTCCTTAACTTTCCACAAAAGTAACTGGAGGCCAGGGGAAATAACCTGGAGCTCCTTAGTACTGATGTCAGACACCTCATGTGATTTCACACACGTCAGCAGACACCCTGTGTGATAAGACTGGGGACTTCTCCACCATGTCAGAGCTGTTGCCTCAGGAGAGAGGGTGGCACTGTGCTCTGCCCACACCTCATCTTCTGAAGGCTGGATCAGCAACAGGCAATGCTTGTTCAATGCAGCTGGAGTCTTCAGTGGAAGGACTAGAACCTTTTTATGGAAATACTTCTCCTCTGAGTTGCTCCAGAAAAACCTCTGATGAGATCTGATCCTGTCAGGGCTAAAGAACAATCAGGGTTTCTGTGACAACCTCCCTCTGGTCCTTTTACCTTCAGGGCTGTTGTGGAGCCCAGGGACCCCCTACCACAATCCTGCTGTGCCAAGTCACAGGGGCTCAGGCTTGTTCCCTCAACACCAGAGCACCTGGGAAGTGCACAACCCCCTGAGAAAGGTCCCAGCCTTCTCTCCTGACACCCCACAGCTGTCAGGCAGGTGACAACAGAGCCAAGGACTCCTCGTTCTTCCAGCAGCCTGGATAAACATGGGCAGCAGCTAGCAATCAGCAGGAGCCTTGATGCTGGCAAGATGAAATGTTATTCATCCCTGAACAATATTTGAATTTGGGGATTTAAATCTTGATCTGGGATCTGAAAATGCCCTGAAAATAGAATCATCTTTATGAAACAGAAATTCACTCTCCCAGCCAGCTCCAGTTGTCAAGACTCAAAATAAGAGTCTCAAAATAAGACCATCTGTCATGGAAATAGGCATCTAAGTTTAACCCAGATTTGAAACTGCTTGCTTGGAGGTTTGTAAATAAATCCCAGCAACACCCCAACTGTTCTAGAGCTCACACTGAGAGGCCACATCTGCTTAAAGTAAAAAAAATCTGAATTTATATGAGTCACACATCAACTCATTCTATGTGAAGACTCTGTAAAAGCAATGCCAAAAAAAAGCTGTTGGTGTGCCAGCAATGCCATGTTTACATTAAAGCCTGTCAACTACAGCCCCAAAATACTACATAAATAGGTGGAAATATTGAATGCGTTGCTGCATGATAAAATCCAAGTGTTAAACTATTACAGGTGTCTAATGGATATTATCTTCCTCTTCATCAGGCAGAGGCATTGTCCTCCTGCCAGCCACAGCTCCTGGAGCAGAAGGTGGCTGTCATAAACGAGCCTGCTCTGCAGCTGGAGCTGTCCTCTCCCAGCACAGCCCTGCTGGTCTGCTGTCCTGTTTGGCAGCTCAGTGCTAAAACAGAATCTACAAGCTGTAAAAAGTTGGTGCCACTATACATCAAGCCCAGACACCAGGCTGCTTCCCTCTCCTGAGTATATTGGCATTTCAGAGCCTTCATGATTTTTGAAATGTAACTTTTTATAAGAGTGAAGAACTGCTCTTCACTCTACAAATTGGAAACTGAGGTGGACACAGAGATTTCCCCCAGTAATAGAGACAGACAAATTTTTTTCCCTTCCCATTGTATTATGTTTTTTGACATGCTGCAAGTTTTCTGGCTATTTCAGATACACACAAGAGGTGGAACCAGTACTTAATTTGAGCATTTTAGTGTCTCTGTGACCTTCCCTAGCACCTGGTGAATGAACAGGGAGTTCTGGAGTCCAGGCTAAAAGCCTGTGAAATATGCTACTGTTTCTACATGATTTAAAATGTGTGTGCATCATAGGGGTGCTCTGCTCTCATGCTCAGGCTTTACTCCCTCATCAAATACCAAATCAGGAAAAAGTTTTCTTGCAATCAGCTGGTAGAAACTGTTGGATGATTTCTTCAGTTTCGAGGGTTTTGCCTTACATAATATAAATGATGCCACACGTGCATTTTGGGACAATCTTGATTCACATTTGCAACCATCCTGGATGCTGCTTTAGGATCATTTTCCCAGCTAATGGCTGACATTGCTTTTCTTGAATTCTCCCACTAGAGGGGCTCCCTCACTTCCTTTAATCCCTTTTGCAAACATTCACTGTTGATCTCATCAGTGTGTAAATTCCCTTCCTTCTTACCATTGCTCTTCAACAACTGGATATTGATAGCAGTCTCTGATTTTTCCCAGAGGTCACTGCTGTCATCAGTTTTCTGAAATTCCAAGGAAGCATCTTCATCTTTTCTCCCACACAGGCAGTGTGTGAACACATGTCCGGGGCAGTGAAGAGGAAGTCCCCATCACTGTCTCTAAGACTGGCTCATTTTCCTCTTCCAGATGCCTGCTTTGAGCTGTGTTTCACTGTCATGGCTGGAAAAAGCACCCAGAGAGTGCTGGCTGCTGATGTGCTGGCATTTCTGCCTCTCACATCACCCACCTGCTCTCCCAGCACACGCTTTCCTCTCACCACATCTCGGGCTATTGTCAGGCTGTAGGTGCTCTGGGGACAGAACTGTCATTCACTCATGCAACACTTAAAATGGGATTATCCTGGTGGATGCCTCGGGTTATTGGGAACACAGAGCAAACTGCCCCTTGCAGAGCCTTGCTTTGACTGGCCTGGTGCCCTCCCACACCTATCCTAATGCCTGCTCTCAGAAACCTCTCTAATCCCCTGGCAAACTTTCTCCATCCCTTTTCTTGGCACTCTCCTCACTTTGTGGACTACATTGCTTTGACCATGTTGTTCTGTCCATGGTGTTTCAGCACATCTCTGGCACAACCTTGCATCCAGCCCTTGCAACTTTGCCTAGAAAAAACCTGTGTGGGCACATGGCTGGGGGGCAACACTGTAAAAGGAAAATGCTCTTTCCAAAACTGGAACTGAGTTTGAGAAGCAGGCTTGAAAAATTTAATTGACAGTTTAATCATTTGTATTTATTTATGTTTTTACTTACTTTGTCCCAAGGACAATAGAAGTGTATGAATGTATTGGCTCACCTCTCTATATTCTGCTTAAGATTCTGTTCCATTTTCTCAATGTAGTTTAGGCTACAATATATCTGGTTTTGTAGGACATCATCCTATTCACTCTGCAAAATCTTGTCTGGATAGATTTCATGGCTCTTCTTGGATTTATACATGATAATCCCACTTGACCAAAAACCTGGTACTCCGTGCATCACACTCACACTGTCCCACAGCTGCTGTTTAGCATCCTGGGTTCCTGCATACCCATGATAACATGAATCCTAATGCTGTATAAATTACACATCATGCAGCCAGTGCATTCTGGGAAGTCTTGGAGTTGTTGTACACAGGCTGTTCTTTTCACAAACATGTCTGATGCTTCCCAGAAACTGCAGTTTAGGACGTGCTGTCTGTCATTGCCAGGGTAATCCCTAAAGGCAAACTCAAGAGTACATATGGTAAATTCTCCCACTACACCTTGCTTTCAGGAGTTTAGGGAATTGTGTGATGCATGGAGCAGCTGACACATGGATTTCACACCTTGGATAAAGGTAAGAAGTGGCATCCTGGTCAGATGATCTTTAATGTGTATTTCAGTGTTTTTCCTCTGCACTTTCTCTAAAATCGGAAAGCGTCAATTATTTTATCTGTTTACAGTTTTCCAATACAACCTCTAGCAAAGGCAAAAATCAGTCAAGGTCTGAAAATCAACTGCTAAGCACTAAAATGTGTTTCTGTCAGCTGGCAGCAAACACGTCTTGATGAGTGTCCGGTGTTTGAGAAGCAGCGTGAGAATGAATCACCCGGTACATGCCTCGCTATTCAAATGTAGCCCTGCAGGGTCCGCACGTGGAATAAAGATGGAAAAGTCGCCTCACCTCCGAGCACCCACAAGGTGGTGCCATTCAATAATTTTAGGGAAAAGCCTCTACTGTGGCATTGGAGAGAAGAAAACAAGATCCAGCTCCCCTTACGAATTACAATCTATTGCACAAGCAGCTCTGTTCTCTAAACCGTAAGCCAAGCATCACCCAAACAGCAACTTGCACTCAATCCAAAGGATCATATCAAGGATTCTGGCTGCTGCCTTGTGTCTCCTTCAGCCTCTTCCCTGTTGCAGGGTCGTGTCCATCTCTGCATGCAGCCCTAGGAACTTTCCTCTCTATGAAGTGGCTCTGCAGCATAAAAACCCTCCCAGTCCAGACTGCCTCTCTGTCAGCACACCTCTGTGTTAAACAGAGATCTCCTTTAACCTCATGGCCCCAGACTAAGCAGCTCAGTCTGCTTTGGATAGCTAATAAGCACGGGGACAGTCCCTGGCAAGGGTTACTGTCAGCCCTCCTGATAATTCCCATTCCCATACAGAGGCTGTTTGCTCTTCCTACACCATCATCTCCCACTCACAGGACACACACTGTCCTGCCTTGGTGATAGACTCAGGACAGTCAATAAAGTGAAGAGTAGGAGCTCCTTGTTTTAGTAATAGCAGGACATCACCAGCTGTACTCCACATCAATATTCCCACTCCATGGAGATGGCCAGGTTATTTTCCAGCAAGCCTTGGATGAACAGAACATTTTGAGGACTTAAAGGCTTCTTGCCTGTGTCAGATTCAGAGGAGCAGCTTAGAAGTATAGCCCTCTCTCAGGCCCTGCCTGAACCCCTTGCTCTAGCAAAGCTCTTCTGGAGACTGGGGTTAGTTTCTGTAGGGTTCAGCTGGTTGTTCCTAACCTGCAGACTATCTCCTTCCCTTTAGACCTTGTTCTTTGATGAATGTCAAACTGCCTGCAAGATCAGTGACTTCAAAATCATGTAAACAGCTTATGTTGAGCAGATATTAAAATTGTTGCTTAAGGATGCATACTGACTGTCCTCACAAACACAAGCACCAGATTAGCAGAGCAGGAAGCTAAAACAATCTTTCAGAAAGAATCACAGCTCTTTTTTGCAGCTCTATAACATTAGGTTGCTTTTTTTGTTTTCCCCAGTCAACTTCATCAGCGGTACTATTCAGAATTCTAATGAAATTCAGATTATTATGCAGCTGGGGGTCTTGAGAGCACCTCTGCCTGTGACTGTTCTTGACTCTATGGCCTGGAGGAATGCAGAGGAAAATTGTATTAGCCTGTCCTTCAAAGGCAGGGAATTAAACTTGTTCACGTTGTGGTCTAAATTG
Source organism: Muscicapa striata striata (assembly GCA_030060385.1). NCBI lineage: Eukaryota > Metazoa > Chordata > Aves > Passeriformes > Muscicapidae > Muscicapa > Muscicapa striata. The sequence goes on from JAREIS010000084.1 coordinate 442,910, forward strand.
TGTCAGTAAGTCATATGTTTACCATTAAGCAATTGCCAGAACAACACAGGTAAATGAGGAGGAAAATAGTTGTTTGTGGCATCAGTTACTCCTAGTTGCTGCTCACTGGTGGAGTGAAATAAAGACAAAGGAGAAGGAAACAATGGGAGACAATCTCCAAATGTGATGCTCAAATGAAGAGTGAGGAGTCAGATGTTTCACAAAATAAAGGGAGAGAAAAGCAGAATATAGCATTTGGCTTCTTCATGTATTTTGCCCTCTTTAGTTATCACTTCTGTAGAGATCTATAAGATCAGGAAGAGCAGGGGGATGATAAATGGTTCATTGTGCTTTCTTTTATGAGAACAAGAAATTAAACTAGCAATTAGCCAGCTCTCTACAAGCAGGAGGAAGTGGTCCTTCACACACTGTGCAAGAAATCTGTAAAACTCCTTGCTGGAGGAGATTTTAGATTCAAACCTTTACAGAGGTTCAAAAAGCAACAGGACAACTTCATGGATAAAAAGAACCCAAGAGTGTCTTTGACAGCAACTCCTCCCTCAGAAAGCCTGTGTGTGTTCCTGGGGAGGAGGACAGCCAGCTCTAAGAGAAGTTACTTATTCCAGACTGCTTGGTGGTGGGGAGGCTGTACCTGGATTGTTGTGCCCAGCCTTCGTTTCCCTTCCCAGGTCAGGGGGATGTGGGGAAGCTGTCAGGGTGCTGTGGGGCTGCCATGTGTTCAGGGGGCTGCAGTATGTACCCCCTCAGAGAGCTGGAGGGAGCTGGGCTTGCTTGGGCTGGGGAGAGGTGAGCTGCAGGTGGCCACAACCACCCAGCAGAGAGACACAAGCAGCAGATACTTTTCAGGAGCAGTGGACAATACAAGGGGTGGTATCTAAGGTTTGCTGTTTGGGAGAGACAGGTTGGACTTTAGGGAAGACATTTGCACTAGGAGACCTGCAGAGGGGACTTTCAGCCAATATTTCCATGACCTGATGAGCATCAGTTTCAAAACTGAACACTTGCATTTTGCAGGACTCCCCAAAAAAGTGGTGGAGGCTTTCTGATACAAAATCTAGAGAGAGACAATACATCTGATAGGGTAGCTGGGAGCACCTCTTTCTTGTCATCCCCTGATTTGTACTGACACCGTTACAGGTTTCTAGTGAGAGAGTGTGTTATTTATTCACCTCACTGAAAGGCCCATTCTCAGTGTCACTGGGATGACTCTTCTTTGTACTGTAACAGAAATGATGCAGTCACATCATGTTCCAATAAAGATGCCCTGACCCCCAGCAGTAGCTCTATGTGAAAGAAATGAGCACCTGCTAGGAAGCTGGGTGCCTGTCATCCCAGCCTCCCTGGTGAGGCATTCACAGGCTATTTTGGACCTCAACTGCAAGTCCACTTTCAGTTCTGCATGACTGAACTTGTCAAGCTATGGCCCTAAAGCAGCTGCTATTCACAATATTAACATTTTGTTCATAAAACACAGGGATACCAATCAGGGGACCCAATCCTCTCAGCTGCCTGAGACACAGACTCAGAGCAAAATGGCCAAGATGCTCTCAACAGTTTTCAAGGCAGAGAAAAACCCTGAGCACAGCATGGCTGGGGGCTAAAAGTGAGCATGAGAGCAGCCTGTCAGCCTACACACTGCCAGCTTTTGTTCAGGCATTTGGGCTTCCTGAGTAGGATTTTAACAGAGAACAGCAGGTGAGATCTGGGGTTGTGCTGAGGGAGTTTTTCCCAGCCACAGAGAGCATCATGAGACTCTGTTTGTTATGGAAAATATAACAAGGGAGGAGGAGAGAGCAAAACAGAAAGATATGAAGAGCTTGGGAATGAACATATGTAAGGTCAAGGATATACTGTGGAAAGAGAAGGTCATTGTTGCTCGATAAAAGAGCATCAAAGGAGATATGTACTGAAGGAATAACATCACCCTCTTCTAGACCTCTTGTTGGGGCAAATAAGCTCTGCTGAGTGTACAGGGAATTGCCCCTCACCTTATGCAGAGCCCTTCTGTGTTTTATGCATCGTTTAGTCTCACTGCTAGGGCTAAAACGAAAAAGCTTGTCTGTAGTGCCTTGCTGGTGATTTTGTAGAATCCTGTAAATTATCCACTAGAAGATATCCTCTGTTACTCTCTGTTAGGATGGGACCTATTTCTGTCTGAAGCATCTCAACCAACTTCAGATAAGTGTGTCCTGGAGATTAAATACTTCATAACCCTGGAATGTCCCAGAGCTTTCCCTTTGTACCTTCCCTAGCCTGACTGAGATGTTAAAAAGTGGGAAAGGCAGGGAGCTTTTCAGAGGAAAATATTAATGGAAAACATAGGGAAAATGAGAAATCTGCCCCTACTTCTACCCCCACTGGTGCAGGATAACTTTTATTATATTTAATTGAAAGTGTTTTATCCAGCCAGGTTTTACATTACCTAGTATTTATATTTTTTGAGATGACTCTTCATTGCTCTGGGATCCTGTTGTGAGGAAGTTACGTTGGTATTATTCTTTATTTGGATTAATCTCATGAGGAGAGATGAGCCCAAGTTAAACAGTCTGCACACAGAATTTTAAGATGTGATAACCTGAAGCTCCCCAGGCCAAGTAGCCTGCTCTAGATCAAATGTTAAATTTCCTTAATGTCCCATGATGCTCAGATCTGAGGGCTTTGAATTACTTCCACATTAACATGTCATTTCTCTTTATTACAGCTCTCATGTGCTAGTGCAGAAACTCTAATGGAGGAGCCACAGGCTACCACTAACAGCTGCAGTCCTGCTGTTTGAGGGCCAATCCATCAGACAGCAGTGGAACATCACCTCTCATATTCTGGACAGGCAGGCTCTTAGAAATATTTTCCAAGAAAATTATCTGCACAGAGTTCTGTAAAAATCTAATTCTACCCCATTAACCAATAGCTTAAAACTAGCCCAGAAAAAAAACCCAGGTATAATAGCCCTATGACAAATGGGGTAGCACTTAGTCAATTCATTTATCTATCTATTAAATGGATGCTTTAAACCCAAGAGCCTCACCTCTTAACCTCCCTGGCTAATGTCTCCACATGACATGCCAAATGTATCCATTTTATAAAACCACATTAAAATTAGAGAGGGGAAAATCTGGTCATCTTCATTAAACAGGATATTTTCATAAAGAATAATACTGAAATTGTATTAACAAAGCTTTGAGATTGTTCTGACATTAAAAGGACCAATACTCATTCTCCATTTTTCTGTAACCAACTTGCTTATCAACTGTGTCTCAGCTTAGGACTCCAGTTTTGAACTGGAATGCCCACTGTGCAAAGATAAGAGAAAAGAGAAAGGTGGCCCATGTGCCAGCAACCCAGCCCAATGTGAGCTATAACACAACAGAGATGCTCCTCAGAGGTCAGCCATGCTCAAAGCTGAGGGTCAGAGCAGAGGTCCGTGCTTGGCAGTGTATTTAATGCATGCCATCAGTCTCATTCTCACTGCATTTTCCACAGAGCTTGCGACAAATCATTTTAGGAAGGAATTTATAGGATGACCTTGAAGGTGATGTCATGGTGTTTAAACAGAGAGGCTCCTTTGCTGTGTGCTGCAGTGTGGAAAAAACACCTTATCAATGAGAGTGTTCTGCTTTGCTAAATGGAGACACTTGAACTACATGAAAAGAGGCCAAAAAAGTCTTTAAGGGTAAGAAAGGTAAGAAATTTGGGGTTGGTGCTGCTGACAGAGGAGTTGGGCAAAGCAGTGGCAGGGGGTGATGATGGTGCTGGGGTGGTGGGGTGGCCTCTTTTTCCCTCCTCTGCAGTCTGCCCTCTCTGCTTTTGCAGTGTGTCACCCAAGTGGCCCCCACTCTGTCAAATATGTCCCAGCAGACTGTTCTGCTGAGTGGCTTCTTTGATGGGCTCTATTGTTTAAACCCTGGGCTGGTGTTTAAGCTGGGGTTCTGCACAGTCTATGCACTTGTTTCCATCACCACATACAGGAACACAAAGGAGCAGAGGCATGTAGGGATGAAGAGTTGATCGGTCAATGTGCTGTGGCTACACAAAACTCCAGGGGTGTTGCAAGGAGTCTGGAAGTGCTGTTCTTGCAAACTGTCCTGCACTATAACCTCTCTGCTCTGTAGCTTTTCATTAGCATGTCAGAAATCTGTAAAAAGTGATCCCCGTCCTGAATGTAATGGGAAAGTAGGATATTCAAAATTATTGATGCTGTCAGATTTTACAACCCAACAAAGTCACTGGAACACAGGAAAGCAGCTTCTCAAAACATGGACAGTTGTAATCAAAGTCAGAGGCTGGATACACTTCACTGAGGATGCAACTCAGAGAATGAGAATGGCATATACATTAGAAAGAAAATATATCACAAATTTTATGTTTGACTAGGAAGACTGTGGAATCTTTAACATTTGAGATATTTAAAATATGCTTAGATGATCCTGAAGTACTTCCTCCTGCCTTAGCCTAGGAGGTAGACATTGGTGATCTCCTGAGCTGGCTTTTGACTCTTCATTATCTGAGTCTCTGGTATCAAATGCTGCTTTTCTTATCAAATAAATCAAATATTTATCAAATATTTATTTTTGTTGTGTCAACAACCTGTCACTGAGATAATGAACTGGACTATTTTTTTTTCCTGGTAATCTTAATGCCTTGTGGCACCTGATGCCACCAAATCATTTTTATTGCAGTCTCCTGTGGGGATTTGTGGTCAGCCATTCAAATGCAAGCTGCCCTCACCAAGCTCCCATGGACAAATATTTACCTGCAGCAGAGCACAGGCAGCTGTAGCTGCAGGCCCCTCTTTATTTATAGCTCACTAGCACAGGCAAGCTGCAGTCTGCCTTTGGTCACCTGCTCAGAGCTGAGGTTAACACATGAGTAAGCAGTGACTTCCTCAAGGCTAAACTGTATTTGCAGAAAAGATCACTTTATCCCTGTCACTGCTATGGACAGATATAAAGTAATCCCTACAGACATGTGAAGGCTAAGCCTGCTTATCTGATGGTGCCAGGTCAGGCAGAGGGACTGAGAGGGGCATGTGTTTACAGTAACAATTGTGATTGCTCTGCAGAAAGACATCCCACAAACCGTTTCCTCAAAATATTGTCAGGTCAAAATACAAATTTCTGAGAAAATTAGGAGTTTAATAATATATCATCTCCTATTGGGATACTTTGACTCACTCAAACACAAAATAGCTACGAGATATTTTCTTAGAGAGCCCAAGTTTACCAGATGTCATCTTGCAGGGTTAAGCTGATTAGCACAATGGTTAGAGAGGAAACTCTCCCCACCAGGCACAGTTACTAGCCAACGTAGCCAAGGTCTTACCCAGCCTGTGTGGTTGGGCACAACTGTGATAGACCCAGAGCCAAGTGTGGGCTGACAGGCCAAGCTGGCACTCTGGTCCTGTTGGCTCTGGACTTTCCCAATTGAAGAGATGGGTTATTCCTGCCTTCTCCTGCATCAAGCCACCCGTCTCTCTGCAAGGGAAGTGCACATTGTTCCATGGTCAAATTTGGCTGACACTGGCCAATGGGCTCCAGATTTGCTGAGGAACAATCAAAGGGGAAACAGATGGAAAAGCAGTGTGACAGCATAAGTTTTGTTTCCTTAGAAAGCCAGCCTAAAGTGTCCTTCTTGGTTTAGAACAGCAAAAACAGCCTCACATGTGCACAGCTACTGCTTTTGCTACAGCCTCTTGTCTCTCCTGGCTACAAAGCCTATGAAAAATTGCCATACCAAACCCTCTTAGCTACAGCAGCAAATATCTTAAAGAGCAGAATCTAAATGTATATCTCATTGACCCAAAGCAGCTTGGGCTTCCCTCTGTGTGCTGCCTCCTGTCAATCCCATGGAGATTCACCAAAAGAATCCAGCCTTTGGAGCAGAGCTAGTTGATCATTAAGAAAAGGACTGTATGACATACTTTCTCTGTATGCAGAGAAAGTCCCCAGTTCACAGCAGCTTGTAAGGTGAAGTGGGCTCTGTGGGAGAGGAAAGGGGTGAGGTGGCAGATGCTAGAAGAGAGAGGCAGTCAAAGCAAGCAGGGAAGCACATTTTGGAGCCAGTTGATGGGCCTCCCCTTCAAAAATACCTAGGCTTAAGAGCTGTGCATTTCTGCACACCTTGTGTTATACCACAGAATTCAGGTCTTAAGAGCATCCTTCCAAACAGCTGCTTTTCTGGTTCGCTGTAAGCAGTATCCTGGCTGCCTCATCCCTACAGTGACTTACACATGTACTTGTCCTGGCATGTCCATAGTCTTCCCTGTCCCCAGCACAGCTGCCTTCCAGTCTGGGGCAGAGCAAGTTTCATGGGCCCAGAGGGGCTGAGGAGCCGGTGTGGAGCAGTGAGAGGTTTGTCAGAGCAGGAGCAGTCCTGTGACCTGCTGAAGGGATAAGGCAGCTTGGTCCATTCTTTCTCTCCTCTGTGCATGTGGAAGCAATGCATATCTGGCATAGCCCTGGCCTATGTTATTCATCAGAAGTCACTTGATGGTAGGATTTGGCAACCAGCCAGTTCCATGGGTTGTTTCCATCTTACAGCCATCATTATTTCATCTTCCTTATAAACATCTGCAAACTACCCTCCTTCAAATCATGCCTTTTAACTCCTCTTTTCTGGGATGCCAGTGAGAATTGTGGTTCACCCAGCAGCCTCTGATGTGAGGTGCCTTTACCTAATTTTCTGGTTTTTCCTTCCTTGTGCTTCCTTCTCTGAAATAAAGGATGCTAAATCTCAACATGATTTTTGAATGCTGTTTACTCCCAATCTGTGTTGTTTCCAATTCTATGCCTGTAAATACAACCTACTGGTATAGCCCAGGATGAAAGAAAATATCCCAACATACGGTTGGCAAACACAGCATGCTCAGCTCTTGTCTCTAAATGCTGTTTCCCAGTGCTTTCTTCAGCAAATCAACACTGATTAAATGTTCCAGTACTTTTCATTGCATTTGGAGGATCTGCAGATCCTTCAAAAAGTGGAAGCATGAAAAAACAAGTAGGTAGCCAAGAGCAGTTTAAGGTGGAAACTGCAATTACACTTGAAATGGTTAAACCTGGGTCTAGGTAAGAGATACCTCAGTGACTCCTGTACCCTTTAATCCCTTTGCAAGGAGCAGTTGATGGCATTTGGATAAACATCTGCTGGAAGTGTGAATGAGAGCCACCACATTCATATCTGAGTGCAAGAGTTCTTAAGGGTTTCCCAAGCTTTATGATCAGACACTCCCAGACTCCAAGCTCTCTCCCTCAGATATTGCTGCTGTTGCTTCAAGCTCCTCAGTGGATGGTGAGCCTTGAGGTGAATTTCACCAGGAAGACTGAGGAGGTTACCAAAACCCACTGTGCAGGCTGTCTGGTTGGTGAGATGGCTTAGATGGCTTTGGTGCAGCTCTTGAGCTGGCCCAAGTTGGCAGACTCATATTTTTCTACTGGGCAGGCACCAGTCCTGCTCTGCAGCAGGAAGGTTTGAGCTGGCAGTGTACCATCCACTTCATTAGCCCAATTATACCAAACCCACCTTGGTTTGATATCAGGACCCTATAACTCAAAAAGCTGGAAGTGTTTTGCACTTATTTTTCCAAGTAAGTCCATATTTTTCACCTTTTGACTTGATCCCATAAGCTTTTCACTGTACAGAATAAATTAAAAAACAAACAAACAAACAAAAAACCAACAAAACCCCAAAAAACAAATCAAACAAATCAAACTAAATCAAACAGTCCAAGGCTAATATGAACAGAGAGCTCTCCTTTTGCCCCCCAAAATGCCACTCAATATTTTTCCTCTCCCTTGCCCAGACAAGTGCTGTGCTGTCCTCATGGACCTTTACTTGGCCAATGTGCCACAAGCAGGCGAGATAGGACTGAAGACTGCAGTGTCTTTTTGGAAATTAAATTAAAAGTCCTGCTAAAGCCAGCAGTGACTAATCCACTCACAAAATTAGTTGTGGGACAGATGACAGTGATTTTCAGAACCCAATACTCCCTGTGAACCACTGTCCCTAAAAACATTTCAGAAATTTGTTAGTGTACTCTCCATATAGGTCCCAGATATCTCTGCTTCTTCCCTCTCCCATTTCAAATCAGTATCACTTTGTTTTCAAAGAGCATATTTTTAGCTCCTCTGAGAGGAAAAGAGGGCTAATGCTGGGAGATTTTTCCACTGTACAGGTAACAGGAATTACAGCCTGCAGCTGGGATTGGTCCCCTCAGCTGGAACTGGCAATCATCCCCCACTGATGGTTTCTGCCAATTAATTAAAAGTGCTGTGTCGTCCTGTCGCCCCCCTGTCCTCCAAGAGGGCTGTCCACACAAGCTCTCCTGGCCCAAATTTTCCAGGTGGTTTAGTTCCACTGGTGGCATCACAATGGGGACCACCAAGAGAGATGTCAACTCCAGACAAAATCAATTATGAGCTTGGGCTGCGAATCATTCCCCACTCAAAGTGAACGGGGATGGGAAAGAAAAATAAAGGGGAAAGGTTACATTAACTAAAAAAATCTGCATCTAAAGATCAAATCCATTCCTAAGTGTCAGCACCAGCCTGAATTATTAAAGCTGAATTATTTTCTGAGGTTAATTTTCCTTCCCTTGCTTGTGTTAGCGGATCCTGCCTAGCAACAGAGGTGACCTCTTGAGGTTGCTTCCAGCAGCGCTTCACGTGGCTCTGTTTGTTCGCTGTTAGCAGCTCCTTCCCATCCAGACAGCCCAACCAGAATAGCCAGTTCCTCCTCAGAATTATCCTCCAGTCTGTGTGACAGCCCTGCTTTGTGGCATGTCAAGTTACACTGTCAAGAAAGATTTAAATGCCCCAGAAAACAATTCATCTTTAAATAAGTATCTATGAATCACTCCTTTTAAAAATAAGCACTTAGGAGAATTCACACTGTCTTGAGTAGTAAAAGCTCCTGTTTGATTCTAACAAAATCAGAGTAACTCTGTGACAGAAATGGCTGGATTCCTAAAGCTTTTCTTCCCTCCCCTCCAACAAGAGATAAAGCCCAGGCCATTATGGTCCCAGACAGTCCCTGTTTTCTCAGCTTCTCTCTTTCAAACCAGGGTGAATTTAATCTAAACTCTTAATTATAGACGGGATCCTAAAAGCCAAGCCGCTAAAATAAGGTGCCAATTACGAACAGCTCCTCTGTGATCCAGGCGTGAGTTAATCACTGCCCTCACATCTGGTACAGCCCCCACTGCCTTGCAAATCCCTGCCTGCAGACTGCTCCCAACTGGGAACAGATTAACCCTTTCTCTCAAGCATCCCAACTGCTCTAAAGGCTATATCCAGGAGTACTCCCAACCGCAACCAGGTATGTTTCCCTTTAAGCTCCCAGGTCCCACTGAGGGCCTCAGAGGGCAGGAGCAAGGCTTAAAATAGGAAAGATATAGAACATGTCTGTGAACAAAGCTTGGAATTGATTTCCTTGATGCCTGAGAGAATGTAAGGCAGCGTGCAGTGTATGCAGGGTAGGTCCCCAGAGCCTGCAGTCACAGCAAGAACAGGGCACAGAAGGAGCCTGCACCTATTCACCACATCTCTGTACATGCCACTTCTGTATTTTGAAGGGCTGTTTATGCCTGACCTCTTTGCCAGGATGTAACCAATTCCTTTACCTCCCTTCTACTTCTATACATGAGTTTGTATAGAAAAAAAAAAACCAACAGTTGAGATGTGTTTCTACCATCACACAGAGCACTAAAGGTGATTTGCTTGTGGGACTAACAGCAAAGTCCTTGCATCTTGGAAGCCTTTTTCTTGGCATAGACTCATTTAAGTGCCATGTGGAGACCTCCTCTCCTGTTCACCATAGCACAGATGGCTTCCTCTTCCCTCCCTAGCCACAGCTCCAACAGTTATACATAAAACCACCAGAAGAGCAATGTCAGGAAATTATTTCCTATATTTGCCTTTCCACTTGACATAGGCTGATTTCTAGAAATGAGGAAAAACACCAGTGTTAGCTGGGAAGTTTTCCGCTCAGCTGGCAGGAAAAAATTCCTCGATGCTGTGACTCTCAGTTTGAGAGCTGGTGTCATGAGCCAAAAATTGATTTATAAACTGTCCTGTCTCATGTTGAGTATTTATAATTCTACAACACTCTCCCGGAGGGGAGGGATCGCATAACTTAGCCCAGGCTTAAATGACTCCACAAAAAGCAAAGCAATGGTGAATCAAGCTGTGCACAGCAAGGACAAACAGCCTGTCAGAAAAGTCCCAAATGCTGATTTGCTTAAGGCAAGAAAACCATTGAGTTATGATATTACAGTGTGATATGCATAAAAGGTCTCATTTGTAAGGTGGTCTCCTGCCTTAACAAAGCACCTCAGGCTATTTTCAAGTGGTTTCTGTACACAGTTATTTCAGCTCACTGTTTGCTCAGTTTGCTTCCTTTAAACAGTGGTGACAAGATAAATATCTCTGGGCTCCAATTTATGTTTCTCAGCTTTGTCCCAGCACTACCCAGACTGTTGTGTTGAGCTGCTGACTCCGAGCTGGAGCTTGCCCCTGCCTACATGCAAATGAACGACCAGATTGTGGGTTTGGGCCAAAGAAGCAGGGAACACATTAAACAAACAAACTGCAGAGCAGTAACTTAATAGCTAGGACGGGACTAAGTATCATCTGCCCTCAAGTGTGATGAATCAATTGTAGACATAACTATTCCATACACAAAAAAATCTCCCAGGTCACCCAAGATAAAAACCTGTGATTAATGAAGTCTTGATTAACTCAAATCGACCATTTAACAACCATCCCTTATCTGTCCCGATCGTGTTCGAGCCCCGGGAAAGCGCGAGGAGGGGCTCGCAGTGAGTCACTGCTCGCTGACACCCACCCCTGCCCCGAGAGCCGCCGTGCTCCTTTGCAGCAGCAGACGACAAGGATTTGTGACAGGGAACCAGCACGGATGCCACTATGTGGGCTGCCCCTGGAGGGCTGTGTGGCAACCTAACGTGGCTCATGTGGGCATCTCTGTCCCCCAAGTTAGGGATGTGGGCAGGAGTGATGTGTCACACGCTATCAATAGCCACTACCAGCGCCTTCAGAATCCAGGGATAATTAACAACCACAGAAAACTCACCTACCTGACACATGGTTCAGCTCTCCTTTTAGTTACTTGCAGTTGCTCAAGTGAATTTGTCAGGGAAAGAAAGCTTTTCCTGGTGTTTCAAACTGATTAGACCGATTTATTTTTTTAATCCATTTCTTGGCTCTGTCATTTTGCTTTCCTGCCCCTAGTTCTGAGCTGTTCCTGGTGTTTAATCAGCTCCTGTTTTTTCATGTGTAAGTGTCACTGGATTTATCTTGTTTGCTCGCTATTTTGGGGGAGGGAGTACTGCACTCTTCTCTTCCTTTGGGAGCTACCCACAACAAGTATTCCAAATAGAAACACATTTGCTCGTGACTTACTCGACCTGGGAGAAACCAGCTCCCTTTGTCCACAGACAGTTACACTGTTTGCATCCTGTGAGCATCTGAGTTTGCTTCTCAGCTTAAGGTAGCAAGAGAAATAAAAACAACAACCCCCAGACAAAGCCGCAATCCCCAGCAGGTTTGACTACCAGATTTTATCTGTCAGGGAGGAGAAGCATGGAAGGGCTCTGAGGGATCTCTACTGAATTGATACTGGGAGTCAGGTAAAGAGGATAACACAGGCCAATTGAGCATCAAATTTAAAAGCATCCCAGTCCTTGTGATGTGCTTTGTCTTGAATCAGTTTGTTCTCAGCTATCTAAAATTGGATCTTCTCAAAGCAAGTTACAAGCTGCCAAGTGTCTGCGTGGTTTTTTGGGGAAAAATCTGCAAGGAATTGCAATAAGATCAGACGTTTCTCTTGCTAACTGATCAGATTTGAACCTCAGATTCCACTAGACTGAGGTCAGTACATTTCCGTGGAGAAAAGTCACACTAAATTATAACAGCTGAGTTTTTGAAAAACGAGAATTAGGAAATTCCAACGTATGTGCTGTACTGCAAGAAATTCAAATGAATCAGTTTCTATCATCCACTTCCTTTTGCCATTTTACCTCTGAAATATAGTAATGGCTCTTAGGGCACTCAAAGTCCTTAATTGCACTGCCTGGCCCCACCAGCGGTTGTGTTTAGCCCTTGTGGGACCATGTGCCACCCCTGAGAGCTCTGCCTATGCTGGCTCTGCCTCCAGCTGCTGGCTTGCCTGCCCTCTGGGCCATCAGCCATTGCTGTGCCCTGGCAAATACTCTGGAGGCTGTTTTCCACCATGTGGCTTTCAAGGGCTAAAAGTGGTTAATTGGTTCAGTCTAACGAGTCTTTCCAAACTAGATTGATTGGTCTAGATTTTAATAGGGTACCTGTGAAAGTCCATTTGTTTTTTGCTGTTTAGAGGCTCATGAAGGGGTGATCCCTCCATGTAGCCTCCCGCATTCCAGGCTGAGGCTGCATTATGAGCTAAGTCCCTATTGCCTAAGTCTCTGAAATGAACGGGAGTGAGGCACCTACATGACACCTTCTGGAAATCTGTCTAAACGCTGTTATAATAATAATAGCTGTCATATTAGCAGGTGCCTAGAAGCTTGACTAATAATGATGCAACAACAGCATGATGAAATACTTTTCCATGCTTTATTGGCAAGCTACTGGGGTGCTTTTTTCTTTGTTCCTGTTTTCTTCCCCTGCAATATGCATGGAGTGTTCACCTCTTCCCCTAAAGACTTCTTCTTCAAGGGCCTAGCCTACCATGCCCTCCATCCTGTGATGGAGTGTACTTATCAAGTAGTCACTGCTGCAGCTCAGCTCCTTGCACTGTTGATGCCCCGTTGTCTGTCTGTTACAATTGTTGACACATAATCATGTGTGAAGGCACACATCCTCCTCACATCACATCCTGCAAATGTAGGGAGGGACCTTGCTCACCTCTGTCAAATGTGAGCAATCTGCTGTGGAGTCCCAGTGAAATGAAAGAACTGAATCAGGCATATTGTGGGTTGCTCACATGAGTCTTGTGCTACAGTTTTGTGAGCCTACCTGAGTTTAAATCTGTAGTGATTCTTATTCTTCTCGTTCTCACCTGTTTCACTGGCTTATGAGTGACTCAGGCTGCCTTTGCTAAAAGTCCCTTGCTAGTGTAATTCAGAGCCTGCCCTGCACCAGGCCAGTCACATGGGCTGAATAATTACATTACTCACCATATAAGCAACTGGCCACATGAAAACCCTCAAGCACCCTTCCTTTGGGCTCTCATCCAAAATGGAGTCTGGAATGGAAGACTCTTTTCCTTGTGCTCTTGGTAAAGTCCCCCTCTGGCAGGACAAGGGGCTTCAGATCATTTGCTTGTACTCCTAATTTTTATCTCTACAGGAAGGACTGAATTGCTTGCTCAGCTTAGCAAACTACTTGAAAATCTTGTGTACACCATACTGTGTGTTCTCATGTAAGACCTGCAAAGAGCTTTCTCCTTTTTGTTGCTATTGTACCTCTCACTTCTGTGGAGGTCTCAGGAATGCCCTGGAATAAACCATCGATCATCTCTCCTAGGCCGTCCCAGAGGCAAACGCTGTTTACTCAGCTGTGCAGCTGGGCTCAGCCCCCTCGCAGATCTCTGAAGCATTTGCAGATGGGGAGCTGGGTGTTTTCTGTTTCCTCAGGTGTGGGCTCCTCTCGAGGCTTCACTTGCTGAAACACACTGTCCCTGCAGGGAGTGGTGCCACCCACGTGTCACAGCTGCTGGACAGAAACCAGATGCGAAGTCTCCCTTCTCAAGGTTTCTCTATCCTGGAGACTGGTGTTAAACACAGGCAGACATCTGCCAAGCTCTCCTCCTTGTCGAGGGTTTAGGGTTTAGGTCTTCAAAGAGGCAAGAGCAGTTGTTGGTTGCTGTAAAATCGTTTGTTGAAAACAATTGTAAAATTGCAGAAGCACATTAGTCTCAGAGACAAAGAGTCCCAATTAGAAGCAGAAGCTGCAGCCTGGTATAAAGTCCTGAGCAGAGGCAGCAGCTCCCTGGTACAGAGTCTCGAGAAGAGGCAAGAGCTCCCTGGTGTTTCTTTTTCTTCTTCTCTTCTTCTTTTTCTTCTCCCATGTGGTGGTAGTGATGATGACGGTGGAGGAAGAGAGAGAGGGAGAGCACTCTCATCCCAATGCACAGATTTTTATTTTTTATTTATGCAATGAGCTAAAAACGCGAACCTAAAACATTCCTTCTAAATCTATTAGAATTCTAGTTCTACAGTAGGAACGTGGTGTTAATTCTTACACATAATTTATGCATACAGCTCTGTCTATTCAGGGAAATTGTTCTATCTGTTCTATCTCAAAAATGTAAGCAATGTTCTTACTATGTTTTCATTAAGTCTAGAGCTAAGTTTCTGAACTTTACCGAGGCTTACACTTTACACTAGATTCTAAGGCTTTTGCTTTTTTAGGCACTTACAGCATATGCTTGCTTACTTAAAACTTAAACTTCATGTTCATGTGACTTAGGAATATTTCTACTTACTTAAAACTGAAGCTTACAATTCTATTTCATGTCTGTGTGGCTCAAGATACTTTAATTTCTCTGAAGGTTTTAATTCAATCACTGCATTCTGATCTCTCTCTGAGGGACTGAGAGAGTTCTGTTTTACACACTCCAACACCTCCTGGTCTCACATGCATTTCACCTTCACTGTTTGACTGCTTGACAATGACCAAGGATTATGAATCTTGATTATGGCTAAAGGATTACAAAACAAGCCTCTACCCCATCACTTCTGTGGTATGGATTAAGCTGGTTTTTTTGGGTAGATTTCCATGTCCTGTCCCTTTCCCTTGCATCTTTTGTCTCCCCTTTTTATGTGGGCCACCTTTCTTCCCCCAGGCTCTGCTTGCCTTTTTCACTCTGCTCCCTCTGAATTTAGCATCTTTGATAAATGTCTTTGGGTAGATATCTGTTAACAAAAGAGAGCAGTAAGCCTAGAGTGGGGCTGGCTGTTTTCCTTCAAACAGGCTCACCTTTGACACTCAGAAGTGTGCCTCCTAAGCAGGGGGTGGTACTGTTAAAAGACTGAAAGCAATACTGAATCAGCTTCAAGACCTTTGAGGAAATGCTGTGTTGACTGAGGCTGGGAAACTCCACCCAGAGCTGCAGGAACAGCAAATGGAAAAGCCTGACAATACTACAAAGATTTCTTCTCACTCCCCTGTCTGTGAAGTGACAATTGTAACAAACCAGTTTCATCTCTTGGTAAGTGCAACCAAAAATGAAACAGTTATGGGAATTCATCTGGGTCTCAGGTGTGTGTACATCTATATATTCCCAAGTTAGTAGACTCCTCTGATTATATAAAAAACCCCAGCAATCCAGTGCAGACATTAAAGTGTCCTGTTCTGTACAGGCTCTGAATGTCTCTGCATGGGGCCCTTTCTAGCCCAATCTGTCTTTGTTCTCACCCAGTGCTCACAGACAATAGGAACAGCCCAGACTTTCTGATGAAGTCCACGTGCGTTGGAGTAGCTGCTCTCCCCCAAACTGTTTATCTCCTGGTAGACAGCTGTTGTGATGTTTTTCTGTGCCAAGGGAATGGTTTCAGCTTTACTTTCTCAGCTGAGGATAAAAGCTCCCTTGAAATCACGTCCTATAAAATACAGGGGAGTTGGCAGCTGGCCCATTGCATCAGCTGGGTCAGTGGGGCACCACCCCATGGCATCTTCTCTCCATTCAAACACATGTGCATCAAACCAAGCCTTTGTGTGGAGGAAGTGGCATAATCAGATGGCTGTCATCCAAAATCTCCCCAAAAGGAAAGTGATAACATATGTGATCTTGCAGAGCATTGCCACTGGACTGGATTTGTAAAACAGGGCTTACAGACTTAAACCTGAAAGTTCTTGTTTCAGCAACTGTCCTTCACTATGGAGGACCAAAAAGAGAAGGCTTAGCAGTGAAAGACCCTGCAAGATCCTTGCCCCACTGTGATACGTTTGTATCACCATCCATCCTACTCAGCAGCCATGCTTTCTTTGCGAGAGCATGGCAGTGAGGCTCACTGCAAGTGCCCGGCTCCAGGGGGCTCTGTGTCCGTCTGCTGCCTCCCTGAACTGCTGTGAGCACAGCGATGACTCCTCCTTCCTGCAGGACACTGTTCTGCATGCCCTGGCAGCAGGCCTGCTTGCTGGCTCCATTCCTGATGTCTTAATAATGGCTCGGAAATTAAAAGTCTCCCTCTTTGGACATTAAGTACTTTCTCTGATATGGCTCCTGGGTCTTTCGGGATTTTACACTTTAACACCTTTTAAAATTCAGCCAACAGCTACTAGGCATGATGACAGGGTAATGAGACCAGCTCTGTCATTATGGAGATAGTGTGGAGGGACTGCTGCATCACTGACCCTCATCTTCTGATGTTGAGATTAACTGTACAAATAATTTACCCTGGCAAAAAAATGCAACCATCTGAAAAAGTATTTGTAAATAGCACTTGTGCCTGTGTCAGCTTTCAGGTGAGCCAAAAGCAGTAAGTGTCTGCTTGTGATAGAAAATGAAAGACAATTACTTTTTTGTGTGTGTCAGTAGGCTTACCTTAGGAGAATGAAGCTGCAGGCTGTACCATCTCCTCTGAAAAACACAGGCTATCAGTAGCCACTGCCGAATAACAAGAGCAGCTTGTGGGATGAGCCCAGCCTTTGATGCGAGGCAAAGCTGAGAAGGCACAGAGGGGGCAGTGAGGAGTCACGCTGTCTCCCAGAGAGATCCAAGCCTGTAAGCCTGGCTCTGTATTTCAGCTGCCTCCTCTCTGCTGCCAGAAATCCTGGGCATGGAAGGAACAGCAATGGAAAATCCCACTGCATCATTGTTCCACCTCAGGCATGCCTGGTTCGGTAGGCTTAACTTTGCCACGCAGGAATCCACAAGTGTACCAAAAGATTATTGGTGATTCTGGAGACAGAGCAGGAACAAAAGCCACTGAGCTGAGAGTTTTTAAAGGGAGAGGATGTGCACAAGCAGCCCCCAAGCCCTGACACTCATTCAGTGGACTGTACCCAGGTCCTGCTGAATTCCATTTCAGCTTTGTCAGAGGTTTAAATATGTTGGTGGTGAGGTTTCACTACACAGTTCTGTCTGAGATTGTGGTTAATTCCTTAGGTACCTAATTCTCTCTGAAATGCTTCCTACAGAGTTGCTCACAGCACTGAAAAATGGCTTTAGATGGGGCAGATATTAAAGCTAGGTCTCACTAAGGCTGTTGAATGTGGGAATCTCCCCTTTCTCTGATTCATTAAATTCCAGATCTAGTACAGTCTTTTTTGCTCAGTAGTGCTGCAGAGAAGACTGGCTCCTCCAGAGTTGAGCTATTGTGATATGAATTAGCTGTGGAAAAGGGCCAGGGTCTTCCCAAAATCTGGCATAAGAAGTAACAGAACAAACTGCTGACTGCACTGCATTTCCCTATGTCAGAGGAGAATTAACTAATGTTTTCAGGCTGCTTCAAAAATTAAAAGTGCCATGTGGCACAATACTGCTGATCCTGTTTTTCACTCTGTAGCTGACACTTAGCATGTCCCTTACAAGCTAATTGGAAATTGCTTTTGGTATTTTTAGTGTTTTTCATCAGAGCTGCTACAGCCTGCTGCTTTGTTCTATTAAACGTGCTCTACCTCACCCTCCCCTACCCCCCTACCCCCATTCCTCTAAGCTCCTCTGCGAGGGAAATAAAAACATCAGTCCCTGGCACCATCTGTCAAGCACAGGCTAATCCATTCTCTGCTTGTCTCATGGTCAATTTGGTTTCTCTCTGATTGGTACAGCTACCCTTCTTATTGCTGAGAATTTAATTCTATTCATAGGTTTGGGCTTTGCTTTGTTTTCATGGTAATATTACTGTGATGATTGCAATATTCAGACACACAGCCCCTCCATATGCCCAGACTGGATAAGGGTACTTAAGCAAACCTGCAACCTCCCAGTAAGGCAGGGAGCATCTCTCTGCCCCTGGTACAGAGGGAAAATGAGGCAGGAAGAACCGGCTTGCCCTGGGATGTGTGGGTGCCTCAGCAGCAGAGCTGAGCAGTGAGCTCACAGGGCCCCAGATAAGACCCAGTCACCAGTGCTGAATAAAGCACCACTGCTTTGACTCCCTTTCTGCTCTGTTTTGGCTTTGTTTGTGGTGATCTCCATGGGAGCTGTGCAGAGATGAGTGAGGCATGGACCTCTGTATAGCTCCTGTGATGACATGGAGCAGATCCACCAGTGACACAGCTCCTGGTTACCCAGCAAGGATCAGCAGCAGATCAAGTCAGCCTGTTAACAAAGGGGGCATGTTAGACCAGTTGTTTCCTCCATTTACTGGTGGTAAATGGGGCCCCAGGCAGGGTTTTATGGCTTCCTTCTCATGTTCTCTGTACTTCTGCTGTCCCTGTGCCATTAACCAAGTGGTGATTGCTGTCTGATGGACTGCTCTAAGACCTTTCACTCCCTTTCCATGGTCTAAAGAGAGGCTGATGAGAGGCCAGTGAGAAATGTCAATGCTCAGCTCTGCTCAGGATCAGGCCAGAGCTGACCTGAAGCGTCAGATTAGGCCAGAGCTGAAGAGATCTGATTTTCTGGAGGTCTGTACAAAGCAAACAGTAGCTCTTTGCACATTGTTGTTGACCTGTCACTATCTACCCTCACACAGGCTGTTGTGTTCTCTTCTACCTTGTCATTTCTTTTCATAAAAGAATCCATGCAAAAGACACAGGCTGAAGAACAGCTGGGCATGTAAGCATGCCATGTGTGCTGTACATTCACAGAGATGCCCCTTCCTTCTGTGTGAAATGACAGGAGAATCCTGCTGACTCATTCCTTTTGAATTCCTCATCCATTACTGCAGCTCCTCTGGTGATGCCACATGGATAGACCCAGAAATGAAAATACTTTCTCTAGAACAGAAATCCTTAAAAGGCATGGCTTCCCCCATAGAAGGAAAACAGCGCCTTTTTGCATCTCTTTTTCATAACCAACAACTCAAAAGGATTTTTTTTCATTTTATTTTGTCCAAGACAATTATTTGCGAAGGAGGCAGTCTGTGAGCACTTAAAACTGGCAGGGACTGATAGCTTTTGCAAACAATGGCCAAGGACCACATTTTGCCTCATTCTCCTCTGATCTTTCATCTCCACAGTGGGCAGTGTTTAAGATATCCCACAAAGATTTCAATGTGAAAATGGCCTGCAAGTCTGCAAGCAGCATGAGTCACAGCTTCACTGAGGTGGCAATGTTGCCAGAAGTCATCTCTGTGCCTTTCTACACCTCCAGCCCTCACAGGGCCCCATAGTGTGGTGAAGCTCACAGCTAGGGTATGCCAAAGGATTCCCCTTCCTCCCAGCCATGGCAATGTGCTCTAGCAGTGCAGGGAGCTGTTGGGTGGCTCTGGCATTCAGCTCCCCTGAGAGTGGGGATTTCTGCCAGGCTGTGAGGGAGTCAGGGGGGTCTGGGAGGCTGCAGAGGGGGAGTGGAGGGCACCAGGCTCGGGGCAGCAGCTGACAGGTGCCTGGGAAATGGAACTTGGCATGGGGAAGGGCTGAGCGCTGCCATGAGGCTGCAGGCCTGGCTCCATCTCCAGCTCTGGAGCTGGCTCCAGCCCCCCAAGACCTGCAGCACTGAGCACTGCCCTGACCGCCGTCCTCAGCACTGGTACTTGCTCAGTTCTGAGCCTCCCTCTTCAGAAAGGACATTGAGGTGCTGGAGTGTGGCCAGCAAAGGACAACAAGGCTCGTGAAGGGTCTAGAAAACACATCTTGTGTTTGTGTGTGGGGTTGTTCAGCCTGGAGGAGAGCCCATTGCTCTCTAAGAGGCTGCTGTAGGGAGGTGGGGCCTGTCTTCTCTGGCGTGTCTGCAGTGACAGGACCAGAGGAAATGGCCTTAAACTGAGACACCGGAGATTCAGATTAGACAGAAAAAAATTGTCGTTGCTAGGGTGGTGAGGCATTGGAATAGGCTGTCCAGGGAGGTCACCGTCCCTGAAGGTGTTCAAGAGGCTTCTGGACATGGTGCTGAGTGGTGGGGTGTAGTGATTTAGAGGTTACCGTGGTAGTGCTGAGTGGGCGATCAGATTAAATCATCTTAAAGGTCTCTTCCAGCCTTGATGATTCGACGATTCTGTGGTTCTGTAATTCTATAACTATAATTCCGCGATTCTGTAATTCGGCGACTCCGTGACCCCGCGTGACCCGGCGGGCGCGGCCGTGAGGCGACCCGGGTCGGGGCGGAGCGCGAGGCGGCAGGGGCGGAGCCTCGGCCGCAGCGAGGGGCGGGCGGGGCGGGCCTCGCCGCGCTGATTGACAGGTGGGGCGGGGGCCACGGCGGGGCCGCGAGGCCGTGGAGCGCCGGGGCCGTGGAGGGCGGAGACACCGGGTACGGAGCCGCCACCACCGCCGCTCCCCGGCGCCAGGTAACCGGGCGGGGGCTGCGTCCGCCCCGCGCTACCGGGAGGCCGGGGCGGCTGGGGAGGGAGGTGGCTACCGTCGCTCCGCGCCGCCGCGTTGTGTCTGTCGGGCCGCGGCGGAGCGCCGGGCGAGCCGCTCCGGTCCGGTCCGGCGGCGGGCGCGGAAAGGGGCAGCGGCCGGCCTGCCTGCCCCGGTGCGTTACCCAGCGCCGGCGCAAAGCACCGGCCTTCCCCCACCGCGTCCCCTTCTCCGTCACCGTCTCCCAGCGCCGCCCAGCCTTCGCGGCGGGGGCCGGTACCGAGCGTCCCCTCCTCGCCGCCGACACAACTTCCTCCCCCGGCCCCGCACTGGGCAACTTTTCGGGCCGGTTCTTGTGCGGTGCCCCGGGCGGTGGGCCCGGTGCGGGAGCGGGGGCGGCTCGGTGCTGGGGGCGGCGGTGGGCCCTGGGCACGGCCCCTCGGCGCGGCGGAGGCGGCGGCGGTGCCTCCCCGTCAGCTGTTTCCTGCTGTTTGTTGTCAGGGCTCCTGCGCTCCCGGCAGCGCCCGGCGGCGGCGGGGACGGGGCGAGCCGGGCCGGCCCCGGTTGGCTGCGCGCCCCCGTGACGGCGCGCGGGCCGGGCCGGGCCGGGCACCGCCCCCGCGGGCGCGCGGCTTTGTGTGCGCGGCTCCGGCACCGGGACCGACACCGGCACCCCCGCAGCGCCACCGCCGGGCCCGGCCGCGGGGTTGCGGGGTTGAACCGCCCTGCCCTGGCGCACGGCGGCGGCTCCGCCTGACGCATCGCCGCTCTGCCGGGCCGAGGCGCCGCTCGCCGAGCGCCGGCGGCGGAGCAGCGCCTGTCCCCGCCGGACAGGTGCCTCCCGCGGGGAGCTGTCACGGACCCGGCCCGGGGCTTGTTTGCTTTGTGCGGATGCTCGCGGCTCGCTCAGCAGCGCGTTGATTGGGGTTTTCCCCGTGGAAGTATGGATTCCCAGGGAGCTGAAATGTTCTGCCGGCGCTTTTCCGCTTTGGGAAAGGTTCTAAGTCAAAGCAGAAATGAATGTGAAGACTGTTGTCTGTCTGCTTCATTTGTTACTTTGTGCTCAGCTCTACTGTGCAAGCAGACGTAGATTAGATTAATCCAGCGTGTTTATTTAAGAATAAAGGCCGTGTTTTGGACTGATATTGCCGTAGAATTTAATAAATTATTTGTCTTTGTTTTCTTTAAACAATAAACCCGGGTTTAGGGTTAGACTGAGGAATTAACAAAATAAGTACGCACGGTTTTAGGGCAGGGCAGGGCTCTTTCGAAAGAGGTATCACAGAACAGCTCTTGATGTCAGCAGGCAATGGCTCTAGATTAACCATTAGCTTAACTAATGTTTATGACTGATGGCTGAAAGGGAGGGAACTTGCTCCCCAGTTGTAAACATTGCCTCACGTGACTGTATGTGACTGCTGTATAGATAATCCTATATATATATTTTTATATGGATCCTCATTCTGGATGTTTGAATTCTAGTTGCGTATGTGACAAACAGAACTGTCAGTTTTTAAGTGCTGCTCTCTTTTTTCTAAATCAGTCTTGAAAAATACTATTTGGAGGCTTCTGTCATCTGCTACTTTCACTTCCGTATTTACGGCAATACTTAGAGATGCAGAGCTTATTGTTTGTATATAGGTTTTAATAATGATGAGTGAGTTTCAAGTGTGGTTGCCAAGTGTGTGAGGGCAAATGAAACTGCATCTCAAAGCAGAGAAGATGACAAGAAGAGGGTGGGTTTGTTACTTGTCACAGACTGAGGGCTGTACACATATTTATATATCTGTATTTAACATGGTAATCATCACAGCTCATCCAAGTCAGGTCGTTGGTTCACGTTTGTTTACTAACATTTGACCTGTGTTGAAATCCTGGGTCACTCAGCTCCCACTGAAATACGTAATTCCCTTAAGCAAGATTTAACTTAAAAATTACTTGCTTAATGTGTAGATGAAATGCCTGTACACTGTGGATGCTTGTTAGCAAGGTTCTCTCTAATTTTGGAGCCTTTACCTACATTTAGGACCTTTCTAGTTAATATGTTAATTGGTTATGTGCATTTAGTGTATAAGCACCCTTTCTGCCAGCTGGATGTCACTGGTTTGGGTGATGGTTGTCTTTACACCATTTCTTAAAAGATGTTAATTGGATTTCATTTTTAATGACTCATGAAATCAGGGATGTCTTTGGATGAAGTTTTGTATCACTTCAGCACTAAAATTAATGAAAACAGAAAATGTGTAGTTTAGCTTTCAGAAGGTTGCGGAATGGATTCAGTAGACAAATTAAGTAGTATAAGAAAAAATTTATTACAAAACAAGGAAATACAGCTTTCTTAAAAACAGTGGAGTAATTAGGAAGGGGAAAGGAGGAATATGAAGGGAAAAAGAAGCAGAGTGACAGATCTAGTTGCTGGCTTTGGGCTCTCTTTTGGTGGGAAAGAAAATTAATCTGAGCCTGATACTACTTGTAAGCTAATACTTTTATATGTTCTCTAGCAAGAGTATTGTGAGGGTTTAAGTTACACTGTGGGAGATGCTCAGATAGGGGGGCTCTGTGAGAAACAAGCACCCATCTGTGTGGCTCTGCTCTCTGTAAACCTGAAATAGAGTACCCTGGATTGGTGTTTGAGTGCACCATTATGACACAAACAAATCTAAATGCCAGTGCTCACCTTACCTAGGAAAAAACCCAGTTTGCAATAGGCAATGATAGTACTGCAGCCTGCAGTACAAAATTACACTGCTGCAACTTGCACAAGGGTGTTTTCATCCTGCAAGGCAGCCTCTTGTTGATGGGTGCTGTCCCCTACATCTAAGTACAGCTTCGATTGCTTTGCCAAAACCTCTTCTGTCATTGGACTGTATTAAGTTCCTTTCACAGTTTGCTACAGTAGCTAGATGGTTCTGAAGAGCACAGTATGCTGTTCCAGTTCAGTTTCTCTCCACATTTGGCTACATGTGGTGGTTTCAATTCTGCATGTAGGCAGAGGCCAGGCCCTGTTTACTTGGACAGTTGCAGAAGTTGGTGGCAGACACTGAATCTCCGGCCTCCTAAGAGACTGACCACGTGTGTATTTTCGGATGCACCCTCACCTGTGAGCAGGGAAACCTGGGAAGGTGAGGAGCAAGTTTTATTTTTTCCTTTATGATTCTTTAATGTGTGGTCTTATGCAGCTGTGCTAAGAATTCTCTTTCCTCTTTTGGTCCATCTCTGAGATGAGAAGAGGAAGCTGAAGCCCAGTTCCTGAGATGCTGTGATGAAGTTTTGGCCTGGTTCCAGGGTAAGTACATCTTGAGAGTGTTTCAGTGTGCTTAGGGGAATGCATAGCCCTTCTTAAAAGGTAGAGAATGCTTATTTGCTCACAAAAGAAAATTATTTTGATTGGTAAAATGGTGAAAGAGAGGCGATCATAGTTTTTTGTCCTTTAACTAGCAGCTGTTCTCTGTTGTAGATGTGAATGCAGTAGATGGTGCTGAAGCAACACTGAGGCTCCTCCTGTGAAATATCCACAGTCCAGTGTGTATAGAGAAGGTGCTTGCTGTCTCTCCCATGTGTTGACGGTCCTGTATCTTCAAGAGATGCATTCCAGGACAAGAGAACACTTACTGTTAGTTTTAAAGATGTTAATAAATAATTCTTTGTGTTCTTTTTTCATTCTTTATTGATGGTGAAGGTGGGCAGATGAGGTAGTACAAATACCAGCCAAGTGGTGCTTCAGGGTGTGTGTGCAGACAGTGGTCAAGTTTAAGCTGTTGAATGTCAGCCCTTTGAAATGGTTGTTGCTCAGTGTTGCTGAAATCAACACTGAAAGTGTCTGGGGAGTCTGGGGGCTGCTGTTCTGGGAATACACATTATAGCACTCAGCCACAGTGCTTGTGTTGCCTGTCTGTCCATGCGCTCACTGGGAGAAGCGTTCAGGGAGGAAGGATGATTGAGAAGTGCTACCAAGGTTTATGCTAGAATAATGTACTGTTAAAATCATGCACTGTCAGCAAGCCTGGCCTGCTAGGTATTATGAGCTATCATTGGTGGCTCTCCTAAAGGTCCTCTCAGGAAGGTGGTCTGAGTGCTGAATAATGTCATCTCTCAGTTCATGAAAGTGCCCCTCTCGTGGAACTGGGGGGATTTGACGAGCAATATGTCAAGGGATATAAAATATCTCCTTAAGGAAAGTAAATAAGTCTGCCTTTCTTATGTTGCTGCCATTCATTTAATACAATGACTAGTGTTTGGTAATTTGCATGAAGGTAGGAGCAGTAGAACTTCATCACTGATACATACCCAGTAGAGAATGCTTTGCTGATTTAAAAAGTGGAATCATGGGCCAAAAAATCTGTTCTTTCCTCAGCAGTTGGTTTTGTGAATAACCAAGATCCTTGTCTACTACTTCTGAAAATTCTGCTGGTAGCATGATGGAATTGGTGGGATACAGTAGTGTCACTTTCTGGAGCTGTAAGTAGCACTAAGGAACCTGTCTGGTTCTCTGGACCAGTGGAAGTTATTTTCTGTGTTTTTAAGTGTAAATAGTGAATGAATGGCCAAGTGCACTTACTGTATTTTCCTCCTTTTATTTGGAATATCTTAAGCTTTAGAAATGCTTTTGTGTTTTGCAATTCTTTGGCTTCTCCTCATTTAAGAGAGCCCTCCCACTGCCTATCAAAGCTGCCTATAAGTGGCTTTTTCAGATAATTTATGCATGTGATTATAAATAGACACCCACACCTTTTTGATTGGTATTGAAGCTATAGGGAAAAAAGTCTGCACCATTAACTTGGATGACTTTGTAAACACCACTTCTGTTTGTAAGGGGCAGGAGCCTGAGAGCAATGGAAAATTGCTTTCCCTTTGTTCTCTTGTGCTTCTGTTTTTTTCCTGTGTGCAGTAAGTATACCCTACAGTATTCAGGGTCCTTACATAAGGAGAGAGGAGTTTTATCCATAGCAAGGACCTTCTGATTTGGTCTTATAAGTGAACATTATGTTTTTAGCTTGGGGGAAGACAAAGGAAGGGGAGAGTGTGAAATGATTCCAAGTTGAAATTTGTTTCTCTATTTTGCAGGATAGGAAAAAGCAAAATTTCTGTGTTAGGTTTTTTAGAAAATTCATGATAATGTGTGGCATTTTAAGTCTGTATTACTAGCAGTCATTTTGTAATTTTTCTTCCTAGTTTTTACTACTGTGAGCAGTAACATAAAGATTAATGTAAGGTGCCTAGTTTGATAATGCTTCAGCTGGGCCCTTACAAATTCATTGAATTCAACAATCAAAACTGAGGTCAGAGGTAGCTATAGCCTGCTATGTGTTTTGACTGAAGTCTACCAGGTGGTAGTTAAGTGTAGAGGTTACTTTGAAAATGTTAGACACTAGTAACCTTACAGTATTTTAGTAGTTTCTTAAGAAAACATACACAAAATCTACATTGTTTTGACTGTTACAGTGCTGACTGTAGAATTTAATTTTCTAATTTTTTTCATGTGTATTATTTCAGGAATATACATTTCCTTATGCACTGTGTTCTGAAAAAATGTTTTCTGGTACCAGGTGGTTTGTTAGATTCTGTTGCAACTTTAGGTTACTTTCAGCTCTTTAAGGTGACGTAAATAAGTGGGATTTTAGGCCTTGTATTACTAGGCAGATTTTTCAGCCTTAAGTCTTTGAATATATTTATTTATGCATTTATTTTAATGTTTGAGATCTTTGGGACTCAAGACTTCAGTACATGCCATAATGCCATATCCAGAAGTAATATATTTGTATGTTGCTGTGACTTCTAACTTGCTTGTTTGAATTGCTCTTGTGCTCCTTTCTGAAGTGTTTAATTTCCATTTTTAGCATCTCTGGGCTACTGCTTTTCTGAGGGCACTGACATAAATGATGATTTTAGGCAGGTGGTGCACTTGCATTTGAATGATTTAGGTGCATTTTCCAAAATGTCATGCTGTGCAGGGTCAATCTGTGTAAAGGATCTGTTCTGGACACCAGGCTCTGTGTTTGTGTTGCTCTTGGTGAGATAGGGACAGCTTTGGATTTATATTATATTACTTTCTAAAATACTGACAGGGTGGGCATTGTGTTTATTCTGAAAGAAATACCCCTTTGGATGCTGCTTCCACAATTACTGTAACTTATGATCAGTTAATTGTTTTGAATCTACAATACAATCAGCATAACACCCAAAATTAGGAAGGATGGCACATGGACCTAGGCCAAGTGCCTTATGGGCATATCTGTTACAATTGCCTTAATTGCTTGTATTTGTGATTTCTTCTGGCTGGAGACTTTTACTGATACTTATTTATTCACACTTATTGTCTGTTGATTTTCCTTCATTCTGTAACTTACTAACATTTTAAAGTTGGTTTTTTGTTGGTTTTTTTGTTTGTTTGTTTTTTGTTTTTTTTTTTTTTTTTTCTTTTGCTTACCAGGAAAGATTAAAGGCATATTAGAAAGGTATAAAGCTTAGGGAAATCTAAATGAAAATGCTTTCTGTATTTTGAGTGGAGTCACACCTCTAACACTCAGACCTGCTTTATTTATCCTTTGAAGAAGAGAAATGGGTATTATATGACCTTTAAAAGGAAGAGTCATTACATTGTTTATAATTTTTATGTATCCTTCAGATGGGATTCAGAAGCTTAATATTGATTTGAAAAATCTGAAGGTAAGAAACCTGAGCTAAAATCACTATGTTCAATATTAGGAACCCTTTTTGTTACCTCACATGGTAAGAAAACCAAGTGTAAAATAAAGCAATTGGGAAAAAATCATTATGTCAGTGACTTCAGATTTTTAGATGTAAAAATGGTGTGTTAAAGCTCTGTGTGTGCAGGTGCAAGTTTGAGTCCATTTGCTTTGTGCATGTCAAGAGTAGGCTTTAAAAAACTGATCCCCTAAAACTTGAAATGAGTTTAAATTAGGTATGTGTGCTTCTTAATGGTGTTTGACTTAGAATATTCAATTAGATGAGCACAAAATTTGATTGACTTCTCTATGAACAGCACAGTTTCCTATTCTGAAAAGTAAAACCCACACAATTCTAATATTGCAGTGTGTCAGATTTATTTTGCATTGCTCTGCATGACAAAAGCAGAGACAATACATTTTTCTGATTCCACATCTGAAGCATAAATGGAGGTACATTTAACTTGTTTAACTATAGAAGTTTAGTTGTAAAACTTCTGCAGTTGAACAAGAAATAACATTATAAGTCAATTACTTTGTCATGTTATATCATCCTTCGTGATTTGAGTTTTCGGCTGTATGTTCTGTGCCTACTCACTAGTTAAATTTGAGTAATTTTTGTTAGTTGGTGTGAAGTTGGTGAGACACTTTAATTTTCCTAAGCAGTGAAGAGGCTGATTTATCAGGCATATGCAGGTCATCTGCTATAAAGTTTTTAAGCTCTTGGTTTTTTTCTCATTGGAGTGGCTGAGGTATTTTAGTGATGAGGCTTTGGAAATGTCTTGGATAAATGACACAGTATTTTGTGTTTGGATTAGGCAACTTAAAGCATTCGTATATAAAACTGACTGGTATAAAGACTGCGTGGATTGTTTATTATGTGAAATACCATCCAAACCTTTCCTATGTTGGTGTGTATATGAAACAAAGAAGTGTCAAGTCAAATACAGCAGCCAAGGTGCTATACCAACATTCTGGGGGGTGGTGGTGTGTGATTGCGTGTCATAAATTGTGCAAAGCTATTGGGAAGTGACATTATAAATATGTATTATGAAAAGTGGGGGTGACCTGGGAAAATTAAGCTATAATTGTCTTAGTGACTCAGTGTAATTCTCAGTGCTTCATTTCTTAGTGCTGACTAAGATGAGTGAGTTGTTGGGAATGTACTGAAATGGAATTTCAGTATTTTGTTAAAGGAAGTGGAAGCTTCTGAGTTTAAGGACTGTAGGGGCCAGTCTGCAAAAGTCTGAACTGTGTTTTTAAGGTTTTGGTTTGTGTTTTTCCCATTTAATGTAACTAGTTTGTATTTAAGTCATCATATTGGTAAAATGGTCACTTTGGGAAAGAACTTGTCTTGAGAGGGTGAAGGCAGACTGTGAGTCCAGTAATTCACCAACAGAGGAATTATTTTGAACAATCATTAGCTGAATTGGTTTGAAGAATATTCTGCCATACAGGTGGGATGTTTGGGGATTTCAGTTGTTTTGCTGCAATGCTTTTTTTACATGATGTTTCTTTTTGCTTTCAGGTCTTGAGTATAAACTTACCTAAGTTGTAAAAATGGGAAGAATCTTTTTGGATCATATTGGTGGCACTCGCCTGTTCTCCTGTGCAAACTGTGACACAATCCTGACCAACCGCTCCGAGCTCATCTCCACTCGCTTCACAGGGGCCACAGGAAGGGCCTTCCTTTTTAACAAGGTTGGTAAGAAGCTGGAGGAAGTGCTATTTACTTTTGAAAAATGAATTTGTGGGATATGAATCTGTCATGAAATAGAAAAAAACTTCTTGGCTAAAGCGTTGCATGATTGCTATTTTAACTTTTATTTTTATTTTGTTCTACTGTCTTTGAAGTCAAATTTGACATTTACTGTTGGTGGGAAACTTAATCTAAATTAGTTTTGTCTGCAATACTGCAATTATAAAGAAGACTACATATAGAGGCATCAGGCCAAAATTTATGGAGTTTTAACTTCAGAGACTTCTGTAATATGAACGTCAGGTTCACTCTGAGACTATCTAGTGTCTGTCAAAGGGATTCCAAAGGTGTTTTCACTTTTATGCAGTTAAAAAAAAAAGCCTAATATTTTGTTTTAATTCCTGAAATGCATTTAAGTTACCAGTAATCTGGCGATTTAAGTTGCCACAGTCAATCACAATCTTTTTACAGGCAGCAATACTCTAATTTAGTTTAATGTTTTTTAATTGATCAGATTAAATAGATTTAAATACAGAAGTCATGATTTTTGAATGAATTGTAGGATTATTTATTAACCTTGCATAAAAACTTGTCCATTAGATTAATTGAAACAATTGTGGTTGTCCCTTGCTTTCTTGCAAAGTTCCTGATAATATAATGCTTGGTGTATTTTAGTTTTGTTTTTTTCTTATAAGCCATTTGGCCATGGGCAGAGTTGATAGAGGCTTCAGGAGTGTCTTAATTATGTTTTGCTCTGGGATTTCTGGTATTCTGAATCTTGTCAGTAGTGAGAGATTTCTTCCTCATCCAATAAGCTCTGGATCCTCGAGTTCAGATTTTTTAGTGTTAAATAGTGGGGTTTAATTACAGCAGTTTGAGTTTTTGCATTTCTGCAGTCAGAAGCTGTACTTTTGAAGCACTCAGGTGCAAAGCTGAGAAAGCACTGCAGTGCCATCTTTAATAATCTGCCGATCAGCAGTTTGGGTACAGTTCTGACATCAACTTTACAAAGAATTAAATGTATTGGTTTTGTGGTGGTGCTGCAAAATAAGTTAAAAGTATATTTTAAACTGCCAGTATAGCACACAAAAAGGTGCCTGTTTCATATCTACATTCTCAGCCACTGACCCTGGCTTTTTCTTACGGAATTATCTCAAAAGCACCAGAGGACTCTTAAAGAAGTATCTCTTTTAATATTTTGTTTCTGAGTTCTGGGACTTGGTGAGCATGTCAGCTGCTAGAAGTGGGTTACAGACATTACAGCTAGATTAATATAAATTCACAAGCTGTTCATGTTCACTAGGTTTCTCACCCAGAGTTGAACACAGCACTTTTGCATATTTTGTGATAGCAATCCATGCCTCTCAGTTAGAACGTGAAGGTTTTACATCACTGTGAAGCACATCTTTAAGGTGTTACCTTCTCACGAAGGAGATTTTTTACGCTTTAAGATTTTTAGTTTGTGTGCAGTGCCAGAAGCTGTTTCCTTCTAAGCTGCTGATAGTCATTTAGCAGGTTTCCTTAGGCAGACTAATCCTTTGTGTTCCCTGTGCACTGTGTGTTTGTCCCAGGTGGTAAATCTGCAGTACAGTGAAGTTCAGGACCGGGTCATGCTCACTGGGCGCCACATGGTCCGGGATGTGAGCTGCAAGAACTGCAACAGCAAACTGGGCTGGATCTATGAGTTTGCCACTGAAGACAGCCAGCGCTACAAGGAAGGGCGCGTTATCCTGGAAAGAGCCTTGGTCCGGGAGAGCGAAGGCTTCGAGGAGCATGTTCCATCCGACAATTCCTGAAGAGGCTCCGCCCTCTTCTAGGTCCTCTTCAATTGAAACTCAAATATAATAAAATCAACAAAAAAATCTGCTTACATACACTGTCACCTTAGCATCAGAGTCGGATTCATGGACTACAAAATGGGAAAGATTGCGAGAATATTTCAGATGGAACCTTCCTTTCTTTATTCCTTTTATATTTTACTTTCCCTCCAGCAGCTGTTTGTAGGAAGAATGTTGTGCAGATGCTGTAACTTTTTCTCTCTTTCATTTACATCTGTTAGACTTGAGATTGTATCTTCAGATACAGTGGGCTAAAAGGAAAATATTTGCAAGATTTGTCTTTTGTTGGAGAGAAATTCAATGAGGTTTTTTTTTTTTTAGTTTGCACAAACTGATGTCAGCATCAAGTTATTTTAGAACTACAGATTTTTTTTTAAAGTATATTCCAACTTTTGGCTGAAGTTTTTAGTTAGGTTTTTGGTTTTTTGGGCTTTTTTTAACCCAGCCTTTTCACCTGGTTTGCTAGCTGAAGTGAAGAGATCCGAATTTGTGCTGAGTGCTAAAGGTTCAGTGTTGGTACAGCTTGGGCTGGCCCATGTGCCATATTCTTGTTGAGGTTGATTGGTAGCACAGAGCCCATTATTTCTTGTCATTCTTGACCCAAAGATGTCACCATTCCTTGTTTATTCATGAAGTCCCACTCACCGTGTAAACTGGTGTTGATTGGAAACTATCCTTGAAATAGGGCAAAACTGCTTGGCTTTTTTAAACTTTAACAGATGTAACTTATGAGCATAGTAATAATATAAAGTAATAGCTGTCTGTTTAGTCTTGCATTGCTTACAAATCCAGCTGTGTTTGTAATGGTAGGGATCCACTGAGAAACTACGGTTTCTGTAGTCATTATTTTTTCGTTTCTCTACTAATCTTATTAAGTTAGACAGGGAATTGCAAATCTTAATTCTTCTTCAAGTAGCTTTCTTTAAACCCAGAACTTCCTATGTTAAACACAGCTGCTGTGTAAACGGACAAGATTGCCAGCATGTTTGTTCATGCATAGAGTTATGCAATCTGCATCTCTTGAAAAAATTAACTTAAACAGCTTGTTTTCAAATGCTGCTTCTGGTGTTGAAACCTTTGTCTTTCAACTTTGTTGAACCTTTTCATTGTGATGTTACGTTTTTATCTTTCTGGGCAGCAGTACATGTCAGCCTAGTGGTAGCTAGTGACTTGGATTCCTGCTTTGTTCTTGTAGAGGTCAGCTCTGTTTAAAACAGTGATCTTGCTTGCCTTTTTTAGCTAAAATGCTCTTCATTAACTTAATTCAAGGGTGCCCAAACACTTTCATTGTGTCTTAAGCCATAAGTTAGGATCTCAAGGGCTGAAATTTATTTGAATGTTAGATATGTATGATTTCTTACCTAAGATATGAGTTGGCTGTGGTTTTGTTTTTTCCTTACTGGATAAATTGTGGTCCGTGTGAAATAAGTT
Organism: Muscicapa striata striata; assembly: GCA_030060385.1. NCBI lineage: Eukaryota > Metazoa > Chordata > Aves > Passeriformes > Muscicapidae > Muscicapa > Muscicapa striata. The sequence goes on from JAREIS010000084.1 coordinate 474,963, forward strand.
ACCCACAGATGTAGGAAAGGAGGAAAACTCTACCCAGCCAAAAAGATCTGGTTTCTGACCTTTCAGAATAACTTTTCTTCTCTAGCCACAGCTCCATATCTGAAACTAAGATGTGGAGGGTGACTATGCAGAGTATTTTTCTTAATTTTTTTGGCTTGCCAAGTGGCAAGTTGGACACCCCTGACTTGAATCTACTGCCTCTTTCATGTAAAGGTAGCTTTGTTCTAGAAATGTCACATAGAAAGAAAACAGAGTAGATCACATACCAGAGCTGTGCTTGAATCAAGCTGCTTAAACAATAGTGTACTTGTGCCTCAAATGAATCAGTTTTTGCACTGAGTGCAGTAGTACCCCATTATCTAGTACTTCTGTCCTTCACAGACCCCAGCCTGGAAGCGCCATTAGCATGGTTCTCTGCAGTACTTTTCTTGTACTTCTGACATTACAGTACAATAAAGTATGTTTTGTCCTGAACTGGTCTTTGCTGTCCTTTTAGAGTTATTGTCATAGAGTCTGTCAGCCAAATCGTGTAACCCCTCCTTCATTCCTTGTGTTAAGTTTGTGCAGCACAGTGACAAGCTGTTGATGAGCATCCCTCTCTGTATAGGTGGCAAAAGAGTTCTGTTGATTTTGGAAGGTGCCAAGTAGAGCTTCATGCATACTACTTGGACACTTAAAAGCCTTCAATTAAGCCTCCTGTTAAAGAGAAAACAAGAAATGTCTTGTTTAATGGAATTCTGTGTGCCAAATGTCTTTTCCATGACTTTGAAAAGACAGCAAGCTAAGCAAAAAATCCACCTTCTACAAGAAACTTGAGAGTTTGGCTTCTGAAATGGCTTGGGAATTAATGAATTGGGTATTATATATCTGGACTTCTGTGACTTTTTCCTTTGTGTTCAGATGTTAGGCAGAAACCTGCTAGCAGCTGATCAACTTCAAAAGCTGTAGCTGAAGAACTGAGATGAGAGGTTGGTGTGATGGAGACTGGGGCTCTTATTCTAATTTACATTATGACCATTTTGGTAGAATGTTGGTGTGAGATGCTAAAAATTACTTTTCACAAAACCTTTGATTTGTGAGATGAATTCTTAAAAATCCCATGAGACTTAAGCAAGTCCTCTGCAGCTTTTAAACAGTAGACTTTGGCTGGCTGTTTTAACTTGCATGCTGTTCCCTCCTGTATAATTTTTGATGGCTCTGGGAGAGTTTAGCCTCCTATATTTTGGCTGCTCCTCCTTGAGACACTTGGTGTGTGAACACAGATAACTTATCTGTGGGGAACAAGGCCATTGGTTACAGCACATCTAGAGACAGAGGAGACATTGCTATTTGGCACCAGCTGCAATTTTGTAGTAATGCAGTAGCCTGGGATTCTCAAACAAGGGCTGGCACAGGCAAATGTGCCACTACAGTGATCTTCTGCCTGGCCTGTGGTGGGGCCTGAGGTAAAGAAGGGAGCAAGGAAATTGCAGTGCACCACAGACTGCACCGTGCATTCCTGGAGACCTCAAACTCTGCTCACAGGCTGCACCTTGGGCCAGCAGTGGTGCTGTGACACTGTGTGACATGAGCTGGATTAGAGTTCGTGTCACCCATGCTGTGATCTCATCCTGTGGGTGTGCTCAAAACTGAAATACTTCCTTGCTACTGTTTCAGCAAAACACAGCTTTGGGAAGTGTAAAAGATTGGACGGTGTGTTTGTGGAGTGTAAAAGCATTTTACTTATGCTCTCCAGGGATGTTAGAAGAACTTCCATAATGACATAAAAATCTAGTGGCCCTGTTAGAAAAAGTGAGTATGCGGGGCTTGGGTTGGCTGTGGTCATTGCCACAGCCTTATTCTTATGGAGCAAGTTTGCCTCTGCAGATTTGGGTCAGAGCTTTAGAAGAAAAAGCAGATCATCAGTGGATGAGCAGGTAAGGAACAGGAGAAGCTGCAGCTGAGGACACAGTTGCCAGGTACAAGGATGAGGTGGCTGGGAAGGCTCTGACATTGATGTGGGAAGAGGCTAGCTGGTTGATGAGCCCTATTTTAGGCAAGAAACACAAGCTATGATACTGCAGTACCATTCTGCAAAGGCCAGAAATGTGTATTGTATTTCCTTCTTGGGCCTGCCTTCACTTAGAACAACAATAAATTTTAAAAATCCAGTGAAGCTTGCTTTCCTGTGGATCTCAAGGGCTTTGCAGATTCCCTGATACCTGACAAAGATGAAATACTTCTGTCTTTTTATTTTGCTTGGGGCACTGATAAGAATTACTGTCCAATCCTGGTTTTGCAGGACTTAAAAGAACTGAGTGATTTTGAGGCTCCTCTCTTCATAACCTGGAGTTAAAATTGCCCAAAAACTTCAAAAGCTTGCTTTGAGTGGTGAGGAGGAGTATGACCTGGTTGATAATGTTCCTGTGCAAGCTTTTTTGTTCTTGCTGGAAATCTGAAATATGGCCAAAGAAAGTGAGCTCCTGTCTGTCTTGTTAACATGTTGTGTGGCAAAGGCCTTCAACAGCTCCTGAGGAGCCTGGTTTGTGCAAGTGTGGAGCTCTTCCTGGTCTCATAGTTACTTCCTTCCCTACCTCTCTCTCATGTAAGAATTTCTGGTACATGTAGGAAAGTGTAAGGGGAGAAATCTCATATTTGCCTTCCAGCCTTTTGTTTACTGATGGTGCTGCTCTTACTTGAATGGATTTCTGTGATCTCAGTAAAACTGCTGCCAGGCTGCTGCTGCATTTTTACTTAAAGGCCCTTCTGGCAGAATATTAGTGATTTTTATCATCTCTCATCCCTAAGTCTAGGCAGAGTTGTTTGGGAGTGATGCTTGACTGAACATCTGGGTAGAGGTGATGTGAAAGAAGACCTCAATTCACAGGATACTTCCTTTGCTGCGCTGCATCTCTTTCCTTCTCATGCTATTTTAAGTGTGATTTGCTTAAGTTTGCATTACAAATCCTCCTTTTGAAAAGGAGGGGACTAAGAGACAGCAGTCTGTGCCTCTTAAACATGGCATTTCCCTCTGAAGAACCTGAAATACTTACAATTTGATACAGAGTGCTCTCTGTGCTGCTCAGTTGGAAGGGTGGCTGTGTTCCTGTGTGACTTTTCCCTGCAAAAATGAACTCCAGTTGCTTGTCTAAGGTATGGCCAAAAATGTCCCTGCAATGGGAGTTAGGATATGAAGGAGAAACACAGGTGAAAAAAATGTGTGTGTCATTCATGTCAACTAAACTGGTCACTCGAAGCAGCAGAGGTGGAAGAAATTCTAGAGGTAAGTTTGCACCTTTTCTTTTTGCCTTATGTGGGTTCAGGGCAAGTGGAAATCACTTGGATGTTGCAGAGGATCTAAGGTCCCCTGATGAGCAGAGGAGAGGGAAGAGCAGCACCAGGACTAACTTTGGTACAGGCTCTGTGTTGTGTTTGGATGAGAGCAGATGTTTGTCCTTCGAAGTAGGCTGGTTTTGTTCTTATTAGCTGAAGCAGTTAGCTATCAGGAACTTGCATTTGTATAGAAGTGAAAGTAGGAGAAAGAACAAAAGGCTGTGGTAATAATTTGGATTTTCTAAAGCATGAGAGGTGGTAAATGGGCAAGGAAAGGAAGTTCAGATCTTGTATTTTGACTCTGCCTAGGAGAGAGATGTGTGTTTGCTTGACATCAAGATCCAGTGCTGTTTCTCTCTGGGACTTGGGAATGTTTAGATACAGGATTTTGCTTTGTCCTTTTGTAAGCATTTGATTTGACTGTTGTAAACATTTACAGGTGTTTGAAATGGTAAGTTTACTGGAACAGACTGCAAGCCATGGTTGTTTGCACACTAATGGCAGATGTTGCAATAGATGTAGTTGGTGGAGTAGGGAGATGCCTTTTCTATGAGGGAAACATGAAGCAGAATGGGTCATATGAGACTGCTTAACCAAACAACTGCCTGGTGGCTTTCAGCTGTCTTTAGAGACAACAATCCTCTGTCCCTGGAAGAGTTTGAAAACTAATATTCCAGGCACAGATATATGATGAGTATAAAATGAAGAGGACATTTGTTTTTTTCAGGGGTAGATCTTGGCACGTGTGCATGGTCAAAAAAGGTGGGATGCTCTGAATTTGGTAGTGAAAACTCAGGTACATCTCATGGACAGAGTGCAGAGAGAGCCTCTGTGGTTATGCTTCTGTTGGTATTTGGCCAGCAGATCTTTTTCCCCATTCTACCCATTTTTATTGTTTTTGATCTGTAGTGATTGTTGCACCTTCCCTGCAGAATTAGTGCAGCTTAAGGACTTGGGGAAGTGCCTGCTTTTGGAAATATTAGATGGTCACTTCTACTATCCTGTACTATACCAGTACAATGAATTGGTTGTTGCAGCTCAGAGGAATCCATGGATTGTCTATTCAATGTCTCCCTGCTGGGGAGGGGTTAACTTAGTGATGTACTCAATGACAGTGCATTCTTGGGATGAAGTTCCTCAGCAAGATTTCTTATTGTAGCTGAAAGTACATCAGAGAGGTATGATTTAGGTCACAGAAGTAGAACACTTGAAAAATGCCAGATTTCCAATGGAATGGGTAGCACATGCTTATCCTGTCCCTGCATACATGCAGCTTGGGGATGAAGTGGCATGTGATCACAAGAGCAAGGCTGGCACCCTTTTATATGGTATGCATTGAACTTGGAGCTACAGCCTCCATCCACCATTCCTAACTCCGGACTGCTGGACTTCTTATTAATTTTGTTTCTAAAGGCAATTTGAAAATGAACTTTCTGATGTGCATTTAGGTGGCAAAACTAAAAGAAAATGAGACTAAGTATTTGTAATTGTTGGCTTCTTCATGACTGGGATTTGAACTGGGAACCTCCTTTGGTGCAGTAATCACTACTGCTGAAGCTCCAGGGCTGACTGCTGCTTAACCAGCAGCTGGAGGAAGCTTTTTGGTGATGAAAGCTGAGCAGATGACAGATGAAGGCTTTAGATTTGATGTCAAGTTTCAGTATGGGACAAAGAATTTTATTTTCAGTTTGTATGCTAGTTCTGGTTTGGTTGAGGCAGTTGTGTTTTTTTGGTTTTGGTTGGGGTTTGTATTTTTCCCCTTCTAATATATGGAGTTGATGAATTTCCTGCTCCATATAGGACTTTGCAGGAAGAAATGAGAAGATTAAAATTATGCTGTATATTTCCTATCCAGGCTGCCAAACTGACTCTTGCTTTCTGAGCCTGGGAAGGTCCTGCTCCATGCATGCTCCCTGTCAAGGAGAGAACAGCACTGTGATTCATGTGCTACATTCCTGGGAAAGGGAGGAGCAGTGGGAGGCAGCTTTCTATCTCACCCTGCTTCATTTGCTCTATCAAGCTGCAGGTAACCTCAGGGCTTCTGGAAGCTTTGGCTGCTCAAAGCAAACCAGAGGCACAGGAAAAACAACAGCTTTTAACACTCAGTCCAGTGCAAATTTAGGACGTAAAATTCTAGTGTTATTCCTGAAAGAAGACACAAAGCCAATTTCCCCATAAAATTCACCTCAGCAGCATTGGTATCTTTATGTCAAAAAGGTGGAAGGAGAAGGTGGGGAATGCTTGCCACAGGAAGGGAGGGGAAAGCAAAGGTAGAAAGGATGCTCTGCCAGAGGTTTTGCTGTTACTTGCTGGCGGTGTTGATGCTTAGATATCGGCTCCAGGTGCCTTGGGGAAGGTGGTGCTCACCACTGGCTCCTTTACCTGTCTGCTTTTCAGTCCCTCTGCTGGGGCTGAGGCAAAGGGGCACTGCAGCAGAAATCGGGATTCCATCCCTGCTGCTGTGTGCTGCTGGGGAGGTGTGAAGAACACACAGACACACACTGACAGTGACACACAGACAGTCACACAGATGCACAGACAGACAGTGACACACAGACAGTCACACAGACACACAGACAGACGCACAGACACACACACAGAAACACAGACACACACACACAGACACACACACACACACAGACACACACAGACACACACACACACACACAGACAGACGGACACAGTCACACACACAGTCACGCACACACAGTCACGCACTCACACACACACAGTCACACACACACAGCACACACAGTCACGCACACACAGTCACGCACACACAGTCGCACACACAGTCGCACACAGTCACACAGACACACACACAGACACAGTTGCACACACAGACAGAAGGACACAGTCACACACAGTCAGTCACACACACAGACAGATGGACACAGTCATACACAGTCACACACACAGACAGTCACACACAGTCACACACAGTCACAGACACAGACACAGTCATAGACAGTCACACAGAGTCACACACACAGTCACGCACACACACACAGTCACAGACACAGTCACAGACACAGCACACAGTCACACACAGTCACACACACAGTCACACAGTCACACACAGACACAGACAGTCACACACAGTCGCACAGTCACACACACACACATTCACACAGTCACACAGACACAGTCACACACACAGTCACACACAGACACAGTCACACACAGTCGCATAGACACAGTCACACACACAGTCACACAGTCACACAGTCACACACAGACACACACACACTCACACAGTCACACACTCACACAGTCACACAGACACAATCACACACACAGTCACAGACAGACAGACAAACACACAGTCACACACATAGTCACAGACAGACAAACACACAGACACACGCACATGAAGTGATGCTGCTGCTCTCAGCTCCTGCTCTGCTGGCACTGATGCTCAGCAGACACGCAGCTCTGCAGAAGGCTCTGCTCATCTCTGCTGGCACCCAGGGTGTCCGAGGAGCTGAGATGCCACTGCACAGCCCTCTGCAGACATACAGGTCATGGCAAAAGGCATCTGCTGTACTGACAACCCTACCAAATTTCAAGGCACAGGTCCAAAGTGTTGTGTCACAATTTTTAAACAAAGGAATTGGACGCTTTGTTTTAAAAGGGCAGAATCATGTAAATGCCCTGAGCCTGGTTTCCAGAAATGCCTGTTTATGGAGGAACTATTTTAGAATATAATAACCTATCCTGACAAAGACCTCCAGCATGGAAAATGTCAACTGTGTAATGCTTTGTCAGCAAAATCATAGCCAGTTGAAAAGAGCTGTGTGCTGGCAGGTACCAAGCAGCCTTAATTTAGGAATCATTTCTTGCACAGACACTTCAGCTCAACAGAAAAGAGAGCCCAGCTGCCAACAAGTGTATCAGTTTGGACAAGGGAATGGAAAACTATGGTTTTTCTTTCATTTATTATGCTTTGAGATGTCCTTTCAGGATGCATACATACATCTGGCTTTTCTTGGCTTCAAGAGGCAGTTTTGTAAAATCTGTCAGAGGCATATACTTTTGTCCATCTTTTAACATTGTAAAGTTGTTCACATTATTGCCTTAGAAATGCCTTTGTGTGTTTTTGAAAGATTCTAGACCTGATTCTTTTCTCCTTTACACTTTTTTTTTTCCTCTTAATTCATTGGAGCTACTAATTCCCTACAGGTTTGATATGTGTAGAAATATATATATGTATGTATGTGTATATATGTGTGTGTGTGTGTATATATATATATATATAGAGAGAGAGAGAGAGAGAGAGAAATTTTATAGAATAGAAATGAAATCATAGTACCTGGTGGATTTTGGTTTCATTTGATCTTGTGCTGAGATTACCAGTCTCCTGAAGCATACTTGTAAGCACCTTTTCCCTAAAGAATACCTTGTTTACACCTGGAAGTGTTTTTTAGAGTGTTGTGCGACTTTGTTGCATCAGAGAAGATCAGAATAACACACTTGTTATAAAAACAATAATATTTTATTTCAGTTTTTTAGGCAGTACAATTCCAAATATTAACTCAGTTGGGCCTCATGGCAAGGCTTAGACTGGTGCTGAATTAAGAAGCAATGAAATGGTGTAATTTTTCAGCCATCTTTCAGAAGGATTCCTTTTAAGTCCTCTTAGATAAACAAATTTGGTGGTCTGCCATCTTAATTTCTTCCCTGTCTTTGCTTCTGTCTTTTGTCTCCATCTGTTCATCACAAGCTGAACACTTCTTACTGTGACATCCTTTTAAACTACCATCCCTTTCCTTGAGGACCTTTTGCTCACTATTTTGCCACCCACTCTGACCTTCACCAAACCCATCACATACTTCATTTTCTTGGCTTTGGCTGTTCTCTGTATCCTCTTCCTACCTTACTAAATCCATGTTATTTCTTGCTAGATCAAATAGAGTTCAGAGCCCTTATTGATTCCTTTTTTTCTGGGTAGGATTGGTGTGAAAAGTGCCAGAGACTCAAACAGGGGTCCTCTACAGACATTCTACCTTTCTATTTTGAAACTGATCCTGGAAGTTTTTAAGATTAATGTAGGGTCCTTTTCATGGCTCCCTCAACAAATGCAGTGCTTCTGACCAGGCTGCTTTGATGTATCTGATAACCACCCCCAGCTCACCTTTAATGAAATCCCAAGCTGCCCTGGCTGCAACTGGTAGAAGTGTGATAGAGGTGACAAAATTAATTTCCACTGAGATGAAGCGAGCAGTGACAGGGACCCCTGAATAGTGCTACCATTATTTCCCTCCCTCAGCCTAGGAAACAAAAGACAATGCTGCAGCTGGGCACTGCAGAGTGTATCCACAGACAGTGGATTGCCTTGCATACTCCTTTCAGTATATTTTTTTATTTTGTGCTCCTCTGATATTTTTTGTGACCAGACCTCAGAGGGGAATGCCAGCCACTCTGTCAGTCAAATGTCTACTACACATCTGGCTTTGTGTGTGTGTGGATAAATCCAGCTTCTCTGCAAAGCATCTGTGTTCCACACATCAGCACTATTTTAAAGATTTCTGCTGTGAAAAAACCCCTGTTGCACTCCCTTCCAAAAGCATCTGGGAGCTGACCCTCATGGCATGGTATGAATCCAGTTCAGTGCCAGCTCACCTCCTGGGGACATCTGCATGTCCCTTCCCCCATCACCAGCTCTGCAGTGAGATGTGGCCATTCTAATAGTCAAGGTCTGTGTTTCAGAAATATTAATGGCTGGGGATATAGCACATGCCATACTTTAGCAACCTTGTATTTTAATGAAGAGCTATTTTCTGACAGCACAAGAGAGACTGTGGGAGTTTCCATATCTAGGAATGTTGGGGAGTGAAACCTGAAGCAGAACTTGGCAGCCTGCAAATTATTTATTACCTGGGAGCCAAAGAAGTGTGGGATGGACTTCCATTGAATCACTGTGGCCTGGAGATATGGTCCTGCCTGCTTTCCTGGCCTTTGCCAGATCTCCTCTGCCTAACTTTTAGCTGAGAGGGTTGGGACCCCCTGTCCTTTCTGGGGAGAGCCTTTCTCTGAGGAGTGTACCTCAGAGTGTACCTGGGCCTTGAATGCTTTTCCTGCAAAATTCTCATTTTATTTTCCTGATTGGTGAAAGCTGCTAACAAAGACACTTTGATTTGACACTTTGCACAGAATAACTTCAGTCAACCTTCCCAAGGAGGCTGCTGTTGCCGTTTGTGGTTAAATTGATTTATGATTCCAGCTCATCCTCATCTGGCTGAACTAGAAATCTGTGGGATTTAAAAGGGAAGCGCTGTTTGTGAATGACTTGAAGGATATATGATATCTGACTGTAATCTTTAGGATAAAACATATCTGCATCACTTCAAGTTCTCAGGCCAGATCCCAAGTTTGCATGTTCCTCTGAAGTAAAACCTGGGTCAGGCTCTTCCCAAAGCTATGTTTCAGCACTGTTTATTGCAGCATCAAGCTTTGGGACCAACATGGTTCATCTCATGTTGGCTGAAGAAGTATTTATAGGAAATCTGATGAAACTTTTTTTCCCCAGGATTCCACACAGAGAATGTCAGATTTGGAGCTTTTCAAGGCAGCTGCCACCTTAAAATAGACCTGGAGAATTCCTATTGTTCAGGTGACATGATGAGGCTGAGGTGCAAATGCAGAGGGATGCAGTAGCTGGTATATTTTGACTGATATTTTTTCTTTTTCCATGACATCACTCTCTCTGTCTCTTTCTACCCCCTTTCCTTAATAATATATTTTATGGGGGAGAATAGAGGAAGATGGGGGCCAGCTTCTGGAGGAGTTGGGATGTACAGGCTGCACAGAGGGTGAATGTGGCTTAACACCTGCATCTGACAGGAACTGGTTTAGACATTTCCTCCCACTCTGCAGAGGGCTGCACTGCAGCATCAAACACTGGTGCCTCCCTAGATCCCCTTTCCCAAAGGAGGAGAGGGAGGAACAAGCAGAAGTTGATAGCTGGTGGCCCATACCTTCACTGCAGATGCAGAAGCACTGAACTGATGAAGAGTGGATATGTTCTGGTATCCAAGCCTGCCAGAGTTCCAGAAACATTTGGACAACACTCTCAGGCACATGATTCTTTGGGAGTCTGCTGCCACCAGCTTTCCCCTGTACCCCCTTTTCCCTACAAGGGCATTTCACTTTCTGTCTTTCAAGGTACCACCACCCTGTGTGAAATTAGAGGGCTGTGGAAGAGGTAGAAGTTGTCTGTTAAAAGTACTATTTTGTCAACTAAAGAAGCCATGGCAACGTAAAGCTACAGCACAGTTTCCATCACAAGACTAACTTGAGTCAGTCACTGCCTTTGAAACATCTGTGGTGCAGGCTAAAAGTAGACTTTTCTACAGAATTGAAGGGCATTGAAGGAGCCACAAAAAAATAGCCTTAAATAGGGTGAGGAAAAGAGGATTACCAAATTAGAGAGGGGAAGGAAGAACAAAAGAGTGCAACAAATGCCTCAAAGTTTCCCTGCTCTTATTGATGTTACTCTTTTTCAGCCAGACTGATGAGTTTACAGGATATGTTGAATGGCAACCTAGCAAGTGGAACCACTGTTGAGACTCTCCTTGCTAAGATTCTTAACAATAATGATGCTCCTGCTAGGAATTATCTGCAGCTGGGGAGTTATACCACTGCTTACTTCTGTAGGGACCGGCAAGTTGTACCTGAGGGTTTTTCCAGATGTGTACCAGTTCCTATCTTGCCTTTGTCCTATGTTATGCTAATGTCTATCCTCCCTGCATTCCTCCTTGTTCTAGGAATGCTTCCATCTGGAGACTGGAAATGTGAGAGCACAATAACAAGTAGATATTTTACCTGTAAAAATGCAAACATATGTCCTAGAAGGACAAAGTTGCTTCTCTATGAGAGCGATTTGAGATAGCTGAAAGAGCTGAGATGTAGCAGGTAATATTTTGGAATAACTCTGTGATGTGACAAACAAAACAGGCCAGTTTGAGGCCTGCCTGTACTACAGTAGCCTGCCCTTGGACACATCACACTTGTTTGGATGGCTAAACTGTTTTTTATTAAGGAAAAACATTTCTCTATTTTCCCTTGAATACCTCTGAATGCTTTAATAGGCTTGGGAGATGCTGGAGAACAATCAACACAGAAGCTGTTCTGTAAATCTCACAGAATTTATTTCTATGAATGCGAAGTTTCCTTACTCCATTTTTATTCAGACATCAAAAGGATAAGAACAACAAGACAAAGGGAAAGGCTGAAGCTTATGCAAAATATTTTTCTCTATCATTTTTGCCAAAGAAAGGAAGAATTACCATTGCATGTAAATAATCTTTTTTCCCCCTTGCCTATTCTAGACACATTTTCACCAGTTGAGTGTAATTAGGCATAATGTACTGAAATTATTTATATGTCAGACCTAAGGGACAATATTGTGGTTCAGTGTTATTAGGCATAAGATACTGAAATTATTTACATTTCATACTTAACAGAAAATGCTGTAATTGTACCATTATTTTAACTGATGCTTTGATGTTGATTTGAATTTTGGAGAATGTGACTTCAGATTATGTAGTCAAAGGCCACCTTAAATAATGAGCAAGAAGACAGGAAGAGAATTAATGTTTTAAGGGTCAAGTGTGCAGGGGTGCTTTTAAGATGTGCCAGAAAGCTGAATCCCAAGGAAGGCAACCTGGCACACAGAGGGATTTGGATGATTAAACAAATCACTGACTCCTGTAATAAGGAGGAGTTTTAAAGCCACCTTTAAAAGAAATTAAGAGTCTGCAGTGTTGGTAGGAGATTGCTGTCTGAGGGATGCACAGTGCCCTGGAGGAGGAGGAGAGGTTTATGTGCAGCCCTGAAGGAGGATGGGGAGTCACTGTGGTTCCTGAGCACAGGTGTGACTGTGCCAGGCTCGCTGGGCTCAGTGCTCACAGCCACATGAGCCAGTGCTGCTGTTCCAGTGTTTGACTTGGGCAATCTAAGGACAGGTTTGCAGGGGTGCAGCGAGCACAGAGACAAGTGAGATGTGTGGGTACCTGCTTGCTCTGAAAATCAGGTTCTGCTGTTCTCAGACTAGCTGATTTTGTAAATACTGACCTTGCCAGTTTTGGATCCTTGTCCTGGTACAGGAGTGCTTAGAGATGCTCTTGTGAGAAGGAAATTTCTTCTTGTTTTTGCAATTTTTTGGATTAAAATCTCCTGGCTCCTCTTTCCCCAAAGTGTATGCTGTTGTGCCCATAAGGTGCCTTGGCACATAGCCTTGGCTGATGGGTCACCTCTTCATCACCCCTGGGACATTAACCTGTGATTAAACTCCACTGATGAGGAGCTCAGGAAAACTGTGGTGGACCCTGAATGAGAAGATGTGTAAAAGTCAATGCCAAGGTAAAGCAAATCCTTTCAAATCCCCTTCTGGACAGGCAAGAGTCTGGCTAATAGCTGGATAGACAGGAACAGTGTCTGGGCATGGCTGGCAGGGAGTGGCTCAGTGCTGGACTGGCTGCACCATGCAGTGCTCCAGGGTGGCTCTCCTGAGGGCTGGGGGCAGCAGCAGGGACTAAGCTGGCTCACAGTGGGAGTCAGGGATTTTGTTTAAGAGTCAGATATGTGGTGCTGCAGCTGTCTCACAGCGTGAGTCTGTATCACCCACCTTCCTGAGGGATGAACCCCCCATCACAGCTGCCAGCAGCTCTGTGTTTCCATTTATTGGGCAGTGACCCTGCACTGTTGATTGCCATGAAGAGATTCTGGAGGACTGTGGAAGTAGAAATCCTAGGGTGTAAGTAGCTCCCTGACTGCACCTTCACCCCATCTCCTGAAGCAGTATTCACTGTGTAACCTCTGTGATAAACCAGTTCCTGTGCCAGGAAAGAATCCAGCCTGGCCATGAGAGGTCTGGCAGCCCTGTGTGTGTGACAGATATGTACAACTCATACCCCACTATTTGTTTTTCACACAGCAGAACCTCTAAGGGAGTGTAAAACTTCTATCCACTCTGCAAACAGTGCTCACAGCAGCAGAACCTGTTTCTCTCCCATAGTTTTGTAAATCAGTGGCTGCTCTTCTGACCTGACCCAGATTTGTACTCCAGTTATTCCCTGGTGGGATGGAGGAGCCAGCAGCTTGTCCTGTGTTTGAACAATATTGTACACATCCTAAAATACCTGAGATATTATGCTCTGTACACAGGATGCTAGTGTCAGAGAAGGGGCTTGTGCACACTGGTTTTCAGTATCTGTGAGGCTATGCTTTGGAAATTGGGCATTTCACTGAATTACCTGCACTGTGAGCAGAGAAATCATTTAATCATTTGTTAAGCAAGTGGCATCACTGCAGAGAAAGGCCGAGAAGGCCTGGGCTTGGTGGTGTAGCCTGGAAAGACAACCAAGAGTGACACTTAACTGGACCCAATTCTCTGAGATTACCTCTGGATGCTCATCTTCCTCTCCATCATTATTTCAGCTTAGAAAACACTTCCCTCATGGAAGCCAATGTTGTTTTACCACTACTTTTGCCATTTATGTTGGCCAGAGAAACACAGATGATATGAGAAGACATTTAATTTATTGTTAGTTTACTTAAAAGTTTTACCAGTGTGCTCAGATACTACATCAATTACAATGATGCTAAAAAGGATAAACAATATCATCTAGAGTATTAGAGAAAGGGTCAAAACTCACACATAAGAGCACTTTAGATGCTGCAGCTTTCCCTGGGCTTTGCTCAGCCCTCCACTCCCAGGGTCCCAGATTCAGAGGTGCTGTCCGAGCCCCAGGACAAGGGGCAGGGCTGCAGTGTCACAGGCCAAACAAATCCTTTGCTCCAGCAGCACAGCCACCATGGTGGGAGGATGGTGATGGTGATTCTGCCTCCTTCTCTGCTGGAGTCCACCTGGGGCTGCTTCTACCCCATCTTCAAGGCTCCCCTCGCAGTGCTCCTCGTTCCTCAGAGCTGGCTCCATTGCACTGACCCAGGCAGAGCTGTGCACACCTTGCAGAGCTGCTCCTGGCCCTCCTGGCTGTGTGAGTGGTGTTTCCCAGCCCAAGGTCAGTTCCTCTGTTGATGGGTGGCTGCCTGGGGGGAGCAGTTCATGGCACCAGGGCAGCTGGGTCCCTGCGTGTCCCAACCAAAGCAAGGTTCACAAACCTCCCTCTCAGGTTTTGCAACCTCAGCAAACAGCCTGAGCCTGTTTCTGGCAGTGGCCAGGCTGTGTTTCATGGGCTACAGGCAAGCAGACCCCTTCTGCCACCCCTTGGCAGTGAGCTGTCACACGAGTCCAGCAAGGACATTGCAAACCCTCCTGGGGCTCAAGGCTCCTCACCAGGACCGAGCAGCTGATCTTCTCGGAGGCATTTGCTCCTTCCCACCTGGTCTTGCCTCGTGTGGGACTGAGGGTGGCCTGTAGCCCTTGACTTTGGTGCATGGTCACTACTTGGTTTACATAATATTTTATTTTGTAGCCAGTTTAACAGTTTGCACAATTAAGTGAATTCTTGCAATTCCCAGGATTACACTTCTAGACTTGACAGCCTAGTTGAAAATTTCAGTAGGTGATGGAGTGCCAACAAGGAAGGATTTACAGCTACTATGATGGCCAGCATCTTCTATTGCTGTTGTAATAAGAGCAACAGTTTTTGTGCTCGTTTCTGTGGCATACTGCAAACCTTGCTTTGGTGCCTGTGAGACTGACTACAAAAATTACATGTACACACTGTAATCTGCAACAACTGACCAAAAGCTAGCCTAAATGTATACAGTTTGAAAGTTTCTTTGTTCAGTACACGGTTAAAAGTTTCTAGCAATTTTAGTGTCACTTCTAAAAATATTGTGTCATTAAATCATACATTTAAATTAAAGTTACATTAAACAGTCATGCATTACCAGAAAACTTAGACATGCAGAAGTGATTTTTGGATTCTGGAGATACACACAGACACAGCTGGATCCCATATAAGTGATTACATTCCCACTGGAAACCAAAGAGTGTATTTCATATTCACCTCTGGCTAGACCCAATTCTAAACTGATTATGTTTTTGTAAGCACTTTGCACATGTAAGTATTTCTTGTTTGCTGGTGTCCCTCGAGAGAGGCAGCTGTGAGCACTCCACCTTGCTGGGCTGCTTGACATGGCCACTGTGCAGCTCTCATCTCAGGGAACCTCCTGCTGTCAGAGTCTAAAGTCACCTCGTCATCTCCTTCATAACAAAATAAAAGTTTTCATCAGCACACTACATGTATCATCCATGTAGGCAGTGATTTGATATCCCATCACTGGGGACCTTTAGCTTTCTACCTACCCCAGCACCATCAATTCATACATAGGTGCTCTAAACTAAAAACTGTGCAAAGCTACACTAAGTGTATATATTTTTGAAATATAACTCACCCAACTAAAAATTCCTACACTTCGTTTGTTCACCTTTGCTTCTCATAGTGTTTCAAAATACTATGTTTTTCAGCTATGTGCTTCCTGTTTTACACATACAGGTGCTCTATCAGTCAGGATCACTATCAACAAAAGGAGGTATGTCCATACTCATCAAGGGAAACTAAATTTCTCTTATTTGGAGATGGTGACCCCTTTAAAATGGATCAACATTTTCCACGTCACCACAGTTTGTTAATTATTTTCTCTTACTTGAGCTTCAGTTCTACAAACTTTGAGCAGCTATTCTAAAAAAAGGAGATTATATTTTTCCACACACTCATGCATGTATGATAATAAAGCAAAATAAAAGCAAGAAAGCAAGCACTAAGCATCATACAATTAATAATATCCATAATTTGGAATTGTTACTTATTCTTCTGTGCTACCTTTGAAAGACAAAACAGCAAAGATTGTAATGAGTAATTATCTCAGTTAAAAAAGGTAGAAAACATTTACACCCATAGAACTTCTGATCATTTTAAGGATCTAATAAACTGCATCTTCACATACTTTTATACAATTTATTAGCTTATTTTTTTAAACAGTTGCTCACCAATCCTCCATCATAATTGCTTCAGCTGGTTCCATCTTATCTCTGTAACAGAAGAACTTTATATTTTAATTTTAAAATATTACATTAATGTGTGTACTTTACCATGATATGTGTTTTTTTAATTTTTTTTTTTTTTTTTTTTTTCTCCACTCTAAGAAAAAAACACTGGTGTGAATGCACCAACCATGCATCACAGATTTAACTTTTTGCTTTCAGAGTGAATTCTGTCCCAAGTCAGTTAGAATATTTTATCATTAATATCCATCCCCCCAAAACTTGATAGGTACATACATAATCTGCCACTTTCCCAGCTTGTAACTTTTTAAGCACTGGTAGCAATTAGTTCACATTCCTCTGTTTCCATCTCTTTTTCCTTTTTTTTGATACCACTCCTAAATTTCTTTGCTGCACGTACTTCCACATGCTTATGTGAGAACACACTACTGAATTTAACAATACTAATGCTAAACATGAGCTGCTTCATTCTGTTGGTACCTCTTGAATTTGCTCTGCTGGTACCTCTTGATTTCTCTGCTTTGCCTCTGACAACGGGCAGGTATTAGTTTTTTTTTTTAATGGTGGGCTTTTTTTCTTTGTGTAAGTCCAAACCCTGTTGGATTGCCTACAGAAGACCCAGAAAGAAGATGTTATTCTATTCTCCTTGCTTCACCCTGAGATGAAGCATTTATTCCATGCTTGGGACTCGTGTAACCTTTCTTGCACAGCCCTTAACACCTAGAGCTCATTCCCAGTCCTGCTGCTGCTCACAAACACTGCAGCCCAGCTGATATCACAGCTCCAGGGTTTTATCAGTCCTTCTTTTTTCCCAAAACAGCTTCTGCTCACTCGGCCTGAGCAGCCTTTGATACCCCTGCCCAGAATCAGTGCAGCACAGTGGGTGCCAGGGTGGCTGTGGCAGAGCTCAGGCAGCCTCTGCTTCACTGCTGGAAAAGCCAACTTTTCTGTGAAAAACACAGTTTACTGTTTTGGGAGAATTAAAAGGTTTAATAAAAAAGGCAATAGGAGGCATACATAAAGCAAAGGGTTAAAACGGCTGGGTGCTTGGCATGCTGCGAAGAGTACATCACTGCTTCGGGAACACTGCTTTAAATACGTTTTATAATCTATCTGTTACATATTCATAGACTTTTATGCATAGTTAACTGTTTCTGGGGTCTGTTTAGCATGCCACTTTTTGGTTCCGCATTTTTAGAGCATGCGTGTTTTTTGACTTGTGGTTTTATTCTTTTTTTATCGTTTTAATTTGGGTGGTGTCTAGACCTTTTGCAGTTGGTTGACCCCTGCCCTGCCACCTTCCCCTCCTGCCTGCGCCCGCCCGGGGGCTCTGCGACATCCCGGCAGCACGGGCAGCGCTCCGCGGCGCCTCCGCGCCCCGCACATCCCCGGAGCCAGCCCTTCCCCTGCCGCCCCGTCCCCTCCCGCATCCCTCTCTGTGCTCCCTCCTTCCCTGCCTGCTCCTGGGCTGGAGCTGCCCGGCGCTGCTTGTTCCCTCCGGGATAACCAGCTCTGCCCGCGGCTGCACATCGCCCTCGCTGCCCGGCCCCGCTCTTCCCTTCTCCCTTTTCCCAGCCGCGGCAAGTGAAACAGGATTTGCCTCAAGTCGTTCTGGCCTCTCAAAAACCGCCGGCTGTGGGCTGGCAGGCTTACGCTCCTCTGTGGAGGGGCTGCCATCTGGATTAACCCATTCCTTCCCATCCCAGTGCTCATCATCCCTTTGACGGGGTGCTTCTGTAGGGGCCGTGACAGCCCCGTGCTTCACCTCCAATGCAGCTTTCAACTTTTCCATCTTGACCTCACAGGCCCGGTGGTCTGTGCCCCTCTCTTTTAGGGTCTGTATTTTTTGCACCAATAATTGGATTGCTCGTTGTGCCTCCTCTACAGCTTTTGTACTGATGGCTACTTTCTCCCTCAATGCCTGATTTTCATTCAAAATGGCCTTTTTTTGTTCACACACCTCTTGGTACTGGAGAACACTTTGCACTCGTTCCACGGCCATAGCTCCTTCTCGAGTTATACTTTCCTCTAGTTTAAGCTGCTGAGCCTTTATTTCTTCTTTCAGTTTCTTGTTTTCCTCCCTTAGGCTCTGAATTTCTACCTGAGCTGCCTGTTTTTCTTCAGCTAAGCTTTTGGCAACTAACCACACAGCCCACGCTCCTGCACACTTTAAGGATTTTTGGGAGAAGAGTTTACTCTTGGTCATCTCTTTTAGTTTGGCAAACTCTAGGTCAGCCTGCTGCATACTTCTGCAAGAGTTTGGACCCCAGGGGTTTGTTCCCCACTGAATAACCCAATTTGCCAGCTCTGACATCTTTTTGTCTTCTCTAAAGGTATTTACAGAAAGGTCTGTTTACAAACTATAGCTCAAGCAGGTTGAGAGAAGATGGCAGAGCCTCACCCAAATCTGGGCTTGCTTCTCTGTTGTTTTTCTAGAGTACTTCTTCCCTCCAGAAGGTTTTCTCAACCAAGAAATTCCCTAAGGAGGGATTTCTAATTTATCTCTTCTCACAGGCAAGGCAGAGAGCTTTCATTCCTCTCTCCAAGGATAGTTAGAGGCATCCCTTGAACATTTCTCTTCCCCAGGCAGAAGGAAGAAGCCTTTCAAACCTGCTGGATTCCCCACTTCAATATTTTCAACTCGTCTGTGTTGCCCCCCAAACTGAGTGCTGTGCTATGCTTCAGCAAGACTCTTGAGGCTATGTGAACACAGGGCAGCCTGGTTGCTGGCTGTCTCTGACTGTCACAGGATGGCACCCAAAAAAAGGCTCTCTCAGAAGGGCTACTCACAAAAATGCCATAGGGGCTCCCCAGGGGTAGTGGGGCTGCTGCCTTCTCTGCTGGCTCTGTGCACCACAGCTTGTGCCTTCTCGTGGGCTGGAGAAACACACCCCACACAGGGGAATCTGCTGCTTGACTGCTTCAGAGCTCTGACTGCCTCATCAAAGAGTGCTAATCAATCCACTTACAGTGCTGGATGATATTATCTAGACTATTAGAGAAAAAGGACATAAAAGGGAACAACAATCCCTTATCAGTACCAAACCCACCCCCTCCCCTGCCTGCTATGCCTTTCCCCAGTTTGTGCTCACCCCTCCACTGCCTGAGGATGGCTGCAGGTGTCCTGGCACAAGTCCTTCACCTCCTAGGAGCACAGTGCTGATGGTGGAACCCCTCTGTCTGCCTCTCCAGGGTGCTGCAGGTGGTGGGATTCTGCCTCCTCCTCCTCCTCCTCTGCTGGAGCCCACCCAGGGCTGTCTGTGCTGCCCCTCAGGCTCCCCTGGCCCTGCTGCTCTGCCCCAGGGTAGGCACTGACCCTGCAGCACAGCTGTGCACAGCTGGCAGAGCTGCTCCTCGCCCTCCCTGCTGTCTGTGAGTGGGGTTGGCCAGCCCCAAGGCCGTGTCCCCGAGGATGCAGCAGCTGCCCCTGGGGGAGTAGCTCACAGCACCAGGGCAGCCACTATCACCCTGTGCCAGAGGTTTCAAGGTCCCACTGCCCTCCCCTACCTGCAATTTCCTCCTGGCTCAGGGAGAGATTACTGTGCTACTGCTGCTCTGCAGAAATACAGCCAAGACATGCTGCTGGAATCCTTTTGGCACACCTTGGACCAGGGGAAGCAAAACTGAGTGCTGATGGGTGAGTCCCTGAGTCCTTAGAAAAAGCTCTCCAAAAGCTCCCTGCATGGCAAGTCCCAACCAAAACAAGGTTGGCCAGCCTCGTGGTCAGCCTCTAGCACAGTTTGTGGGTCATGAGCATGCACTGCACCACCTTCACCCTATTCTATTCCCCAAGAGCTCTGTGCTTTGCTACAACAGCCACAGAAATAGAGGCACAAAGGCCTTGTGCTTCACCCTGACCAAAAAGACCAACACTGATGCTCCTCAGCATTTTCACCAGGAGCTGCAAGGAAAGCAGTGGGCCTTTGGGGGCTCAATGGGACCATGGGTGATGGCCTGTCCTGCCCTATGGCCAAAGAAATCCATCAGGCAATGCTGGCAGCAAGGGTGATTATCTTACTCAGAAACAATCCCTCAAATAAGCAAAACCAGAGAAATATTGGAAGTTCAGCAGTTATTAAAACATGTAAATCCCTGCTCATAAACCCCACCGTCCCCACAGATTAATGCTTTGAGAGACATCTGAAGCTTTGTAAACTAGAAGAGATAATAGGATTAAAGCTGCAATATGACAAGACAGCTAATTTTTAATTATTTGTAACTCCATTCTAATTTCTACTTCATCCTGAATATTTAAAAACCTTTCCAAAAGTATTTCACAGGTCTCAATAACAACCTAGTAACTGGATGTGGCATTATAGCAATTTATAATCACCTCCCAAAATGGAGATCTAAATTAATCTTTCTACATCTCATTAGTTTAGCTATCAGAGATCTTTTACAAGATAATTGGCTTTCAGTGGCTTTAATTTAATTTAATTTATTAATATCTCACATTTATATTTCATAGATGCTGTTTTAATTATTGAACTGATACATCTCAGAAACATAATTCTTTTATATAGCATCAAACTTTTGCTTTTAGGGCTCTAGAGCCTTTTTAAGATGTTTTAATGATAAATAATAAGTCCTTGTTTGTGTTTGCCTTTAGAGTGGATAACAATTTACTTTTGCCTTAGGTTCACATAGAGGAAAATTAGATCTTATTTTGGAACATCCTGTTTTGCAGATGAGGCTGCCTTTATTGTTAAACCAAAGCTCATTCCAACTTTGTAATGCTATAAAAGCACAAACAAGGGGAGACAGAAGTAGCAGAAAGATTCAGAATAAGGAGCTGATTCACAGCTGGCAGGTATTTGTGTGGATTATTCAGTGGGCAGCAGAATTAGGGAAGCTGAGTCTCTCACAGTGTTGTGTCCCATGGCTGAGCTCCCCAGTGCTGGGACAAAGCTGCCCTGCTGGAGCTTCTCTTGCACCCATCAGGTGCTGGCTCTTCCTGCACCCACACTGCTAGCTGGGTCTGGGGGGCTCCCCACCATCCCCTGGGCTAATTCATCTGCAGCTACACAGTGTGTGGAGACTTCCAGCCTGCCAAAAACTTCGGCTGAAATGTCCTCACCGAATCTGTGAGGACAGACAGACAGACAAGCCCACTGCACAACTGACCCCAAGAACATCCTTCCTGCAGAAACCAGCCTAAAAATATGTTCCCTCCTAGAACAGAATAGCAGCATTGAAACATCTGACAGTAATTGTGATGATGATAACTGATGCTTAATGAATAATCCAGGGTTGCTTTAATATTTAACTTCATGGAATACCTTTTGTCCCCAGGAGCTAAACCAGTGCATAAAAGGTGTACTTTTCCCCAGCAGGGCCTTCTTTAACCATGAAATTTCAGGGGGTACCAGCTATATGATTGGCCAGCACCAGGCAGCAGAGAGGGGCTTTGTCCCTTTGTCCTGCTCCAGGACCTGCTTGGAGTGAGGCCATCTGCAACACCTGGGTTAGGACAACCCCAGACATGAGTAGAGACAGGGAGAACTCCTTGAGAACAGCCCTGACAAGGAATTAGGGTTTCTCATGGATACATCACAAGCAGCACTGTCAGTAGGTTGAGGGAGAGGATCCTGCCCCTGTGCTCTGCCCTGGTGAGAGCCCACCAGGAGTTCTGTGCCCAGCTCTGGGGTCCAGCAGAAGAGAGACACAGACCTCTTAGACATGGTCCAGTGGAAGGCCAGAAAGATGCTCAGAGGGCTGGACCACCTCTCCTATGGGGACAGGCTGAGAGAGCTGGGGCTGCTCATCCTGAAGAAAAGGCTCTGAAGAGACCCCAGGGCACCTTCAAGTACTTAAATGGGACCTATTTTTAAGAGGCAGAGTGACTTTTTAAATGGGCAGATTGGGATAGGACAAGGGGGGACGGTTGTAAACTAAAAGAAGAGTGATTTAGATTAGATGTTAGGAAGGAGTTCTTTGCTTAGAATGTGAGGTTCTGGCAGGGGTTGCCCACGGAGGGGCAGGGATCTGTCAGGACAGACCTCCCTCTCCCAAGCCCTGGGATGAGGAGGGGACGAGGAGCCCTCCCAGAACCCAAACAGCTCTGTTTGCCCCGCTGTAAGGTTCTCTGAGCTCCAGTGCTCTAAGCACCAACTCTGGAGCTCTACAGGCTCCTACTTTGTCGGGTTATCTTAAATAAACAAAGCAGCTAATAGTTAAAAAGGTTATTTATTACAAAGCACATCTTATTACGAAGCACATCAGTCTCAACAGGCAATGGCAAAAAGCAATGGCAAAGCAATAGCAATAAGTGAATGGCTAGAAGCCAGAATGGCTAAAAGCAAATGGCTAAAAGTAAAAACTCTCCCCAATACATACTCATATAGGATTTTTCCAACAGGGCTAAGATGCAAACTCGGACCACCACTCCTTAACCTATTAGAATTCTAGTTCCTTAGCACACCAGGTTACCTATAGAACTATGCATACAATCGATCTTGTTCTATCTGAAAAATGTGAGCAATATTCTTACTATAGCTCTATTACGTCTAAGTCGTGTCTACTACTGTGGGCTTGGAGCCTCTTGCTGAAGATATCAGTATGTTTCAACCTTCACTAGAACTTGAGCTACTACTGTGGAATCCTGACCTTTCACTTACTAAAAGCATTAGAACTCACCCTAAAATTACTGACTTACTTCTACTTAAATGTCTACTTTATGTGTGAGTGGCTCAATATACTTCATCCAAAGGCTTTAATCCAATCCCTGCACTCTGATTTCTCCCGGAAAATTCAGAGCCCCCCGACTCGCTGGAGCGGCCGCGCTGCGCAGCGCTGGGCTCGGCTCGGCTCGGGAAAAGCAGGACAAGCAGGAAAAGCAGCCCAACACCCCCCTCTGCTGTCGGCACACACTGCGGCACGGCTCCCCGCACCGCTGCTGCCCTCTGCCCCCCAAAAACCCCGCGGTGACCATCCCTGGGTCACCCCGGGCCGGCCGGGCTCATTCGTCCAGCTAAAGCATAAACCCGGTGTGTATCACAGGTGAGCAACACCCATCAGCAGCATCATGTAGTGCCTGAAACCTCTGGCCCTCGGTAAAGGCAGGTTTGGGTTTAGACACACACAGATAAAAGTCAGTTTTTGCTTAGCAATATCCCTTCCTACCTGTCCACCAAACAAACAAGCTGCTTCTCTTCAAAGTTACTCTGCAACGCAGCTCCTGCCAAATTTACTCTGTCAAGTTGTGACTTCTTTGGACACAAGGCTGGTCCTCTGGTGTTGAGCTTTGTTTGCTGGGTGTGGAGGGCAGGAGGCCCTAAAACAAGGCAGATGGGTTCCTGTTTTATTGTTGGCTTGGGCCAGTTCTACATAGTGACCTTTTTATTTTAGGTACATTTCAACATTTTAAAATAACTTTATTTGTAAAAGAGTGCTGCAAATTTTTCTTCTTTCTATCCCCACCACAAGTGCCCCATTCTGACTCTTCTGTTTCTTGTAAAACTTGCTGCAATGAGGACTTTTTTGATAATGCAGCCATTCTTCTTCTAAGCCATTAGGAGTGTCTTCCAAATGCATCGTTCAGGGCCTGGGAGATGGCACCTCTGAGTCTTGAGGAGCTCCACTGAGCTCATGGTGCTGCAGCTGCTGCAGATCAGGCTGGGACAATTCTCCCTTCTCTAGGAGGCTCCCAACATGGCTCACCCACAGCTCACAGCTTCTCCTTGATGGCTTGTTATTAAAACTGTAAAAATACAAAATTCTTCCTCCTATTAATCAAATCAGAAAGAAGGTCAAAGCAGGTTCATTTTAGATCAGTCAGAAGCGAACATTTCTGGTAGTTTGGTTTGCTCAGCAAAATGAAAGGACTTCCCTGAAAAAGTCTGAAGCCAGCCAGGCCTTCTTTGTACTTGGATTTAACCCTAATGTCTGAAGCACTGGTGTGACTGTCTGCTGACTTGGGGTGACATTTGGAAACATTCTCCTTTAGTCCAAACCAACCTTTTTTTAGTGAGTAAATGATTGATCCTGCCATGACCCCGAGCTCTATTCCTATTCCAGCCAGAGATGCCCAAGTGTCACCCAGGGTCAGCTCGTGACTTTGGCATCACGTGCTCTTGCCTCAGACAGGCAGAAATGCAAGTGTATGATTTCTAGACAGCTAGGAGACTTCTCTTCCAAAAATACATGAAGAAATCCTCAGCTGCCACCCAGGTCTAGCTGTTCAGGAGCAGGGATGAGCAAGAGGTCCAGAACATGAGCCAGGGTCTGGATCTGCCCTTCTATGCTTCCACCACTGTAATGTGAGCATTTTTGTCTGTCCTGCCAAGAGGCAGGGCAGATAGTGTTCCTCATTGATTAAAAAAGTCTAATCAAGGTCCCATTAGATGCACTGCAGTTAGGGACTGGGACAGGGATCTCACTACCTTTGGAAGATGAGATACATGAAATAAAAATGTTGTCTTCCTAACAGCTCACTCTTTTCCTCTCTACTAAATATATTTTCTGCAGCCAGATCTGAGTTCTGCAGACCATGACTCCTGCTTCAGGGATCTTAAAATTCCTACTGAATTCAGTGGGATTGGAGGCTGTCCTTGGATGGCAGCTGTCCCTGGGTGCTGCAGCAGGGCTCCCCAGCCCCCAGGACAGCATATTCCTGGCTGTACCAGAGCAGAGTACATCATGTTTCATCCTTGCAAAAGGTTGTTATAAATGGTTTCGTTTCAAGGGAGCTCAATTAAATCTGGCAATTCTTGCAACAAGTTCACTCTGAACTGTGGCTTGGAGACTTTGCAATAGTCAAAAGACGAACGGGTGGTGAGGAAAAAAGCAAACAACAGCAGGCATTTCCATGGTGTCCTCTTTGCTGCTTATTAGCTGTGCCCTGTCACGTACTGAGTACTTGGAGCATTTCACCTGTCACTTCCAACGCTGTCATATTTCTGTTCCTAAGTTTCCATGTCTTTTAGGGAAGAAGCTGAGTACACTACTTGCCAAAGGCACTGTCCCATTGCCTTTGGGAGACAAGAAATTCTGAAAACAGACATTGCTGCACCTGAAACTGACCTGCAGCTTTTGAGCTCCCTCCCCAGGCCTCAGGAGATCAGTCCTCACCAATGACTTCTAGCTAAGGACAGTAATGAAACCCGCAGGACGTCAGTGTGGCAGATGCTTTTTAATGGGACCTGATTGTCCTGAGTCCTGAGAGTGGCCTGGTTTCTTGGGGATTACAGCTGACCTTGTTTCAACTTTCATCTCAGCTGAACGTGATCATCAAAGCCAGGTCAGTTCTCAGAATGAGTGGTCTCTGTGCAAGCCTGTCCTCACAGTGAAAACCAGCACGTTGCTCCTTTCTCCCAGTGCTGGTCCTGGCCTTGAGGCTGCCTTTCTGCAAGTCAAAGTAAGACCTTTACTTTCTTTTCCCCATTTTCTCCAGCTATAAAAATACACCTGTTGAAAGAATTATCATAAACCACAATGCCATTAAATTGTGCCTTGGTCTTTCCTGCTTTATTTGCGGTGACTCATACTGCAATTCTTGCAAATACAGATCAAACAGGACCCAGAATTCAGCAACCAGAGTCCTGGCTCTTCCCCATCCTAAATGCTGACCCCTCAAGGCAGTGGGAAGGACTCTCCCTGTAGATGACCCAGAGACATGAGGTCCCTCATCATCTCCTCCTTCCAGTTAAAGCAACAGCAAACTGGATTGCTGGTTGCTGGTTCCCTGGCAGCTTTAAGCAGTGGGTTTTGTCCTTTGGGAGCAGCCCCACATTGTGTTTCAGCAGCCTTGGTTCAGGGGCAAGGCTGGGCCAAGTAAGGGATTGGCCCCGTTTCCCCCTTCTTGTCTCCCAAGCCCTTGTGCCACGGCGCTCACGTGTCGTGTCTGGGAGTGGGTGACAGCTCACATAATGCAGACTGGCAGGTGACCACGGGAAATGCAGCACGGGTCACGTCTCTGCAAGCCAGGCTCAGCCTAAGTCTCCCAAGATGCGTCACTAAGACTCTTAGGGCTAAATCCCTCCCTGCCTAAGCGCAGCCAGCAGCAGCAGGGATGCGCTCGGCCCCCGCTCGTGCCCAGATGTGGCCACAGCTCTCTGTTGGCAGCACAACTTGTAAAACTGCTTGTTTGTGAGCTCTCCTTAACCAGGGCTAAACCTTCCAGGAGCCCAGACAATGGAAAAGATTTTACCTTTCTGTACCTGAGAGCAAGGTGTGCGGCTGGGGAGCGAGACCCTGCCAGGCTGCCTGCACATTGTCAGGAGGTTGTGATCATCCAGCAGCCTAGAGGGGGCTGTGATCTGGGGAGTCTCACTTAGAAAAAACACATCTTGCACTGCACGGCTTCACACCACCCTGGATGCAGTCAAGCACTTCTCCCTGCCTCTTACAGGCTGGGAAAGGGACAAGGGATGGGAACCTAGCTGTGCCTTTGGCAGAGAGGGGGTACAGCTGCATCCCCATGTGCCATGCCTTTGCTGGGGACAGGCACTGGCAGGGGGAAAGGCTGACCTTTGGGTGGCCATTCCCCATGGCAACTCTTTTACTAAAAGAGCCAGCACTATCCAAGCTTCTCTCCCACAACTGTCCCTATGTGTACCCAACCCTGTCCTAACTCCACAGTTCTCACTTTTTGCCAGTCAGATCCCAGCCACCCATCCATCTTGCATTCATCTCTCCCCATCCCTGTCTTTCCTTCTCCCCTCCTCTCTGCAATCATTACTAAACTGATCTCACTGATCCAGTCTCCATCTGGATTTCCTGCCAGCTGGAGGCAGGTCCTCACACACATCCTAGGCAGGCCTATTTCTGCCCCATTCCCTTGCTCCCCACACCTGAGAGGCTGACACCCTCCAGGACACCCCGATGCCTGGCATGGCAAGTGACAGCACCTCTCATACGATGGGAGAGGGAGGCCTTATCCTTTCCTCCCCTGTGAGAAAAAGGTAGGAATAACATGCACACCCCCTCCAGACTGAGCAAACATCTTCACAGTATTGCCCTGCTGCCCACAGCAGCACTGATGTAAGGAAGGGCCTTGTTTCACACAGACAGCAGCTTTAGAAAAGTTTAGCAATTAGTGCCAGAGAGAGCAAAGCTGAGAGCATTCCTGAAACTGCTCATTAAACCCCCAGATCCTTGGAGTCAAGCAGCTGCCTGGTGGTTTCCTGCTCATGACAGGGGCAGCCCCAGCTCCCTGCCTGCCCTCCTGCCCACGCTCCAGCCACCCCCCAGCCCTCCACCCTGTGCAGGCTGCCCCGTCCCCACTCTGTGTGAGTGGGAGTTGTGTCCTTCCAGGCTGGAGATGGCCAAGTGGCCAGTGCCCAGCAGCTGCAGCATCTCCAGCTGGGTGCTGCTGGGCCCTGTTCCCTCTCCTCCTCAAGGATTTAGGATTTCTACAGCAGTGGGGACCATGCCCAGTCCCAGCACCCCCTGGCTTTGGGAACAAGGCAGGTGTTTGTGGGGTGGCCTGGACACGTATAGGAAAATGTGATAGAAGCTGTGTGTGGTTTCTCCTGAAGGCTCTGCTGTTGCACACAGGGCTGCTCTGCTCAGTCATGGTTTCATTTTTAGGTACACACAAATCAGGGCTGGAGCACAAGAGGCCATTTGCCTCTATGAAAAGGTTATACAAATGTTCTTCAATTATCTGGGGAAATAAATTATCAAAGCCATCCTTTAGAAGTTATAGCTGTAGGACACTGCCAAAATGCCTGTGTTTGAGACCAGCTGGATGGGTATTATTGTTATGAGGACATTGTTTTGGAGGGCTTGTCCCATCTGGAGAGAAAGAAGCAAAGGGAGGGGGTCTGGCTACTGTCATCCACCTTCTGTGGGGGGCTGGTGAGAAGGTGGGGCCAGACCCTTCTTGGAGGCACATAGCAAGAGGAAACAGGCACAAATTGCAGAGGGAAGTTCTGGTTAGAGAGAAGAAAAATGTTCACCATGGGGATAGTGAGGCCCTGGACCAGTTGCCTGGGGAGGTAGTGGGATCTCTGCTCTGGGAAACACTTACAGCTCACCTGGACTGGCCCTTGGCTACCTACTGACTTTGCAGGTCAGCTTGGCTCTGAGCAGGGGCTGGACAGGAGCCCTGCCCAGAGCTGCTTTGTGATTCTGTCATCCACGTCCCCCACATCCATGAGATATTCCTGCAATTAACCCAAGAGTTTACTGGTGCACCACATCACCAAGTGCTACAGCACTCATGCCAACAGGGCAGTGTTGGGTCAACCCCTGGAACTCCTGAAGCAATGCCTTAAACCAGCCCCACCATCTCAGCCTCCTCCATTTCCATGAGTTCCCCAGGCAGACGCAGTTCAGAGCCCACCTGGATTTGATTAGCCAGGGGAAATCATAGGAATTTCAGGCAAGAAGCTTTCATCCATTTCATGGCTAGGTTTGCCATCCAAGGTGTCTGAACCTTGAGTTGTGTGGAGGAGATGACAGCAGAAGATGGTTTGGGGACTTTGCAGTCTTGTTTCTGTGACATAGATGAATATGAGCTACTGAAAGACAGGTGCTGCACAGTGCTGGGCCCAGCTCCTATAAAAATACACAGTTCCATCCATCTCCACATAATAAACACATTTAAAAGGAAGAAGGTGTGTCTCTAACTGTCTCCAAGGCTTTACATGGGCCAAACTACATGGTTTTTTTTTACCTTTTTACAACAAATGGGAGTAGAGCAGTGGGTTGGTTTCAGGGGAGAGAAAGGAGTGGGAGGCAGAATATCACATCCTATTTCCTCTTTTAAACACTTGGCAAGGGAGAGAACTTTCCATTCCCATCTGGCATAAGCAGACTAAACACAGGTTCCTTTCTGATAGCCATCTGCACTCTTCTGCTACCTTTTCCCATCAGTCTTCTGAAGACAAAATGCAAACCCGCACACTATTTAAAGATTCTCAGATTCAGGGAGTGTAACAAAATGATCCCTTTTAGTTACCTTCTTTCCAAGTCACCGAGCTTCTAGTGCCAAGCCAAACAATAACCCGGTTAATCAACAGGCTCAGGACATGAAAGCAACTCCATTTCCTATTTGTGAATGCACAGATGTTGTTTATCTTGGATCTCCCCTTGTTGGTCCCCCAGGATTAAATCACAGGCCTTTAGGTGAGTGATTGCTTTTCTATTGAAGCAGCTCACAGCAAGGCTTGGCCAGCCCTGCTGCTGTATCATCCTCCTTCCCTAATGCTGGGTCTCTCTGCTGGCCCAGGGGATCCCCACAAGGAGTGGGGTGTGTGGTGGTGTTTGGGGGCATGGCTCCAGAGACACTTGATGTCACAGAGCCGGGTTATCTCTGCAAGGACCTGCCCCAGCACACCCTCAGCATGGTGGAGCTGATAGTTCTCAGGACCAGGCAAGGCTGGGTCAGCCCTGGCACTGATAAGGGAGGTGAGCTTCCTTGCAGACACAGATGTGGGGACTGATCCCTGTGCAGCTCCACGTCCAGCCAGCCAGCCCCACCTTGCAGTCCCAGAATGGTTTTGGCCAGGCCAGGGAGCAGCATATTTCAAATGGGGTGCTGGTTTTGGTGAGGTGCTGCTGTGAGAAAGCCATCCCTGCTCAGGCCTCTGTGCCAGCCCTTGCTCCCAGACACTGCAGCTGAGCTGCAGGTTTTGACACTGTCCAATATAACCAGGTAATCTATGGGCTCCCTCTGTGAGCAGGCTTGGCGTCCACATGTCCTGTGGTGCTGAGACCGTGTGGTGCACAGCCAGGTGAGTGGGACAATTCCTCCTTAACACAAACTGGGATGCTCTGGAGGCCCAGGCACTTTAACACCTGATGCCAGCTCCAGCCACCTCGCTCAGCCCTGGCAGGGGGGGTGGGTAGTTCTCCTGCCTTTACATAGCCTTTAATTTCAAGTGGAGAAGGCCATCCTCATCCTGCCCCATGCCTGTCCAAGTGCTGCAGAGCCAGGCTGGCACGGCCCCATCTGCAAACCCTCCGTAGGGGTGGCTGCCCCAGGAAGGTGTGGGTGATGCTCCTGCACGGGGCCCACGGAGTATTTTGAGAGGCTTCCTGTGGGACGAGTGCCACTTTTTACAGCATCGGCTGTGACTGCACTCGCAACTTTCCTCCTCGGCTGCCAAGTGCTCTCCTGCAGAGGGGGGAGCCATGGTGACAGCTTCCCATATTGCAGAAACACCCTGCAAGACTGAGCTGGTGGTGGCTGAGGCTGTGTTTGGAGACACCTTCCCACCCACGAACCCTCTGCTGCCGTCTGCCTGCCGAGGGGAGTCTCCCCCCGCAAACCCAGCACGGCCGGAGGATGAGGATGCTGCAGGGCCGGGCGCTCCCGGCAGGGAGCGTGTCCCGCCCGCCGCGGAGCAGAGGATGGAGAGACACGGATCCAGACCTCGGCCGCTCTCCCTGCTCCCCCGACACCGCTCCAGAACGGCTCGGACACCCGGACGAGCATCAGCCCGTGCCGCCGGTTCACGCTCTGGCCGCAATTTCCCCCTAGGATGCTTTCTGCAGGAATTTCAGTGCCCAGGTTTCAGCGGCAGGAGGGGGCCGCTCCCACCTGCGGGCACAGGGTGGCATGGTGTCACAGTCCGCCCAACCCGGGCGGGAGTCGTGAGGGCTCGTTCGACCCCAGGGTGCAAAGGACAAAAGCGAGAGAGTCAGGTTTGTTCAGCAGAAAGCAGCAATGCAGTTTATTGCATGTAACAATTCAGTTTTGCGATAGAGAGAGAGAGAGAGAGAGGTAAAGGAACGAAGTAAAAGGGAGAGAGTGAGAGAGGGAAAGGATGGGATATAGCTACCAACAGAAGGCACACATCCTCGTGGTCGTCTGATGACAGACGTGTCTTCAATCCATTGGGGAATAAGAGATCTCCAAGTCTCTTTAGGAAAGTCACTTTTTATGGTCCTTTTCCAAAGCGTGTGGCCTCTGGCCAAAAAGTGGGGAGATTTATGGACTATTGTATGCAGAGATCATTGCTCCAACAAACAGGTGCTGGAACAGGACACTATAACCAGTACCCTGCTCGAGAGCAGAGTACCCTGGCAAGCTCCAAGCACACCTACAAACAGTCCCTTGGGAAGCATCCACCTTGGCCAGGCCAGAACTCAGGTCCAGAGTAAACTGTGGGGTCCCAGGTCTCAGTCTCTGATGATGGTCGTGAGGCAGATCAGAGAAACTTCGGACCGACCCTTACACATGGGGACACGGCGTGTCCTGGGTGCCCTCAGCAGCTGGAGCAGTCCTAGCAGTGGGACAAAGGGGTGGGTTTTCTCCTGGTGCAATTGCACTGAAGTCCATACAAGCTGAGGTAGGTGGGCAGAGAATTTGTCTCTTCTTTAGTGGAGTGACTGAGCTGTCCCATTACTGTTTTTCAACAGTAGTGACAGATTTAAGATAAAGCCCATCCCTTCTCCTGCGGGCTGGCCAGACAGCACAGCTGCCAGAGGACAGGAGCCACCAGGCTGCTTCTTACCATGGGAAGCACCTGGAGCTGTGCAAGAAAAACTGCAGTGACTCTTCCTGGGGGCCTCGCTGGGTGAAGGGCTTACACAGTGCAGACTGTCCCACTCCCATGTGTGTAACATATGGGATGTGATGAGCTGAGGCCAGGATCCTTTCCCTGCTGCTTTGGGAAACGTAGGAATAGGGGTGGGTGAGGCAAGGAAGGAATCATTCTGCCACATGGTTATTCTGGCCAGTGGATCACAAACCAGGGGCTGAGAAGTCTCACTGAGTGCAGGAACACAAATGTCCATTGGGGCCATGTTGTAGCCCTTGGAAAGGGAGGGAAGAGCTGCCACTGAGTAGGCAGAAGACTTCAGAGCTGAGCTACTTTAGCTATTCATTCCTTGAGTCCCCAAAGAAGCAATTACTGCATCGATCCCTGTCTTAGTGAGCTCTAGGAGCAGAAGGCAGAAGGATAACTAGTCTCCACTCTTAAGTAGGAAGCTGAGGATTTTATGGGATTATGTCTTGCTCCTTGACAGATGTAGGCCCTGTTAGGTCAGAGTTAAGGTCAGTGCTGAGCATCATGGTTTGATTTAATAGGCAACAGTAAGAGACTTTCATCAGGACAGGGATGGAATAGGCTGATGTCCACAAATGACTGTGCTGGCTCTTGCACACCTGTGCACATGCAGGGCAGAGTGTGGAGATGAGCCTTGCAGAGTCTCTCTCTCTCCCCCAAGTGCCTGGATTTGCTCCCCAAGCCTAGACCTACCACAAACCCAGAGGAGCTGGATGCCTGCCAGCAGCCAGGCCAGCCAGCACATCCTGGTTCAAGTTGTCCTCTGCCCCTCATCTGCAGTGTGGCCACAGCTCTTCCTAAGTCTGGCTGTCATCCAACAGGTAGAAGAGCTTGGGGTTCTGCTGGGTGAGCAGCTATCCCCCTAAATCAGTACTAAATTTTCATCAGTGATTTTCTGCCCTAGGTGCTTCCAACTCTTTTTAACAAAGCTGACTCTGCTGGGGAAACTCCAGGGGCTGCCATGCCCCTGTTCATCCTCTCCCATGCTTTGTGGTGGGGACACAATGGTTTACCTGCTCATAGCTAGAGCAGTGGCTCAGTTCTATTGAGACAGATGAGCCTGGCATTGAGAATGTTAGTCCTCTTTTGGTGCAAAAATAGTATTACCAGTGTAAAAGCTGCTCTGTGCTGTGATAGCAGTGGTCACAGCTTTAATTACAGTGCCAGAGCCAAACAAGTACAACAGCACAGCTGAGATACTATGTAAGCAATAAATTCCCCCAGTCAGCTCCTGTGTTTTGCTGCCTTCTTGATGCTTAGATTTCCATGTTGCCTCTCTCCCTCGTAGGGAGGGGACTTATCTTTGTGTTTCTCGTGTTCCCACTGTCTCCCTGATGCTTGCAAGTAATCTGCCAAAAACTGGGAAGGGGTGATGTTGCCTCTAGGGTCAACTCTTCTCAGGGAACTATTCATCTGACCAACAGATTAAAAAAGGGAAATAAATACCAGTGTTAAAAAAAAATAAACTATGTTAAAAGAAACAAACTACACTTTAAAAAACATTCCCTGTTAAAAAAAATAAACCCATCAATAAATAAAACTCTAGGATGATGAAAAGGGGAAATGCAGTGATTGAGTAAAGGATTCAATTTTTTAAATGAACGGTCTTCCATACACCAATTCCAGCCAAAAAACATTTCTGTTCCCTTGACAGAATATAAATATTAATCCAGACACTCGTTGTTCTCAGTGTGTCCTTTTGTATTGGCATGATCTGGAGCCACATTGAGAGCTCACATCTTCTGCTGGCTTCCTTGAGGGTGCAGGGTGCTCACTACAACTCCAAAAACCCCAGCAAGGACACATCCTCCTGCCCTGATCATGGGGCTCTCCTGCTCATCCATGCTTTATCCGAGTGGATCTCCTGCAGGTGCCATCAGGGTTCAGCAGAAGGATGGAGAAGACACCTCCTTCTGCAGGAACATGGAGGGCATGCTGGTGAGACACCTACACCATGTGAGGCCCACATCAAACTCCCTTCACTGGGGTTCTGAGCCAAATTCTCTCCTGCTTTGTGGAATTTTACCTTATTGCAAAATGGTTCTGAAATTCTGCCCCTCTGGTGAGAGCCATGGGCAACAGAGAGGGCCAGGGAAGAGTCACAGAGACCAGCCATGTGCCCAGGAAGACTGCAGGCTATGTGGGGACATGTCCCAGGCAGGGCTGGGTGAAACAAGGACCAGGCATTGGGTGAAACACTGGCCAGGCTGGACATGGGGCTAACAAGCTGTGCCACCACTAGCAACAGAGAGGAAAAGAGAACAAACCAAGGTCATTGTATGTTAGGTTTCTTGAGACAGAGAAGCCATGTCCTCAGTCCTTTCTTCCTACCACCAACCTTTCCACTCTCTTCCTGGCTATCTACAGGTGCTGTCACCACCCAAGGAAAGGCCCCACTTCAGAAAAGTTCTTAAGCATAAACCTAATTATCAGGACAAGATGAAGGTTTTTGTTGAATTGGCAGGCAGAGCTGGATGGAAACCAGCTGAGCCACCCTGAGCCAGCCTCACCAGAGGCTCCAGACTCGGCTCCAGCATGGCCCCTTCCTTCCTGGGAGAGCTAGTGTAAAACAAAACCAGAGGCAACCTTGCAAAAGCAGATCCAATTCCCGGGCCCCTAGCAGCCCATCTGGGTCCATAAGATCAAACCCCTCCACTCTGCCAGCTGTATCCATCCTTTTTGCTTTTCAACACAGAGTATGAATCCCATTTTTCTGTGCTCTCCAGCCCCCTTCACAACCAGGCACACAGAGCAAAGGCCAAACACTGAGTGGCCTTTTCTTCTCAATTACTCTGAAAGTCACTGTGAAACGCGATGCTATGTGGAAAGAGGCTGGAAAGAATGACACTGCGAGAGCCTAATTTTTTCCAAGGAAATAAATAGATTACGTGCCATGAGCACAGAGAGGAGAGGGCTTGTGCCAGGTCATGCACAGGTAGGGCCATGCAGGGACAGCCTGGAGTCTGTTTGAGCTGCAGTCACCAGCTCTTAGGGAGATTTTGCTGGGCAGTGGCACACAGGACAGTGTCTGGTGGTGCCACCAAGGTGGCAGCCTGCAGGTGGCAGCTGTTTCAGCTCGTCTGCAGCATCCCTGGGCATGCAAACTATTTGCAAGGGGGTCATGAAACGTGGTGAAGCATAACAAGCACACTGTGTGTGCAGGAACCCAGAAGTGGGGAGAGGCTGAGCACCTCTCAGCTGAGGAGGGGGGACTTTAATGCCTGGTGGGATGTCAGGCACGCTGGATCTCAAGGCCTGGCTCCAGCGTGGCTGTGGCGATGGCCTGGATTCAACTATTTCAAAGGGCACCGGGCGGTCAAATCAAGCCCCAAATTTAAATTTGTTAAAATAACTTTTTGCAAAACATTAGGACGGAGAGAAATGTTTCCATGGTTTTGTTTTTAAATTCCAAGTGGGAAGAGTTTATTTTTTCTCTAGGAAACTTTCCCCGCAGGATTCACAGCGCTGGCCGGGAGACAAGAAGCAGCGAGCTCCGCTCCCGAATGGAGGTGACCCCCAGGGTCACCCTGTGGTGGTCACTCACGTCGCCTCGTGCAGCCTCAGCTCCCCCTTGGAAAAGGGAGGTGGACACGTGCACGGCTGCAGAGGATGGTGGATGCAGAGATAGCCAGCCTGGCCAGCTGAAGTGTGGTCAGCTCGTGCTGAGAGGGATCTAAATCTGGACACAAAGTGTCTTGTATTTGCTTGGAGGCAAATGCAATGAAAACTCCTACATTCCAAGCAAGTTAGGGTTAAATATGGGGAAATTACCAATCTCCTTGGCTCTGCTTATGCACAAGTGTCTTCCAGGGGTATAGTGGTGGTCTGTCCTTCACTGTCACTC
This sequence comes from Muscicapa striata striata, assembly GCA_030060385.1. Taxonomy (NCBI): domain Eukaryota; kingdom Metazoa; phylum Chordata; class Aves; order Passeriformes; family Muscicapidae; genus Muscicapa; species Muscicapa striata. The sequence goes on from JAREIS010000084.1 coordinate 510,553, forward strand.
TGCTCCTGCTGGATTGCTGCTGATCCAGAACGTATGGGTTACCAGTTGTTTGTCCTCTATTGGTTTATGCTGTCCTGAAAAGCAAAATATTATAGAGATTTATAAAATTAACTGAAGGTAATGAAAAAGGCACGGTGGCTCATTTAGTTCCCCCAACCTCAGTGCCCTGGAAAGCCCTTTACCCCAGCTGAGAGCCCAAGTGCTGCTGTTCCTTCTCCCAGGTAATGGGGAGTCCCCACTGTTTAATGCAAGAAGAGTTTCACAGCAGTGAAACAGTGATTTGGTGAACATTGAGATGAGCAAAGAAGGGTAAATCAGAGCAGGTTGAGCACCATTTACTAGAACTGGCTGAAAATAAAAGACAAAAAAAAATAGCAATTTGAAATGCTTGTATCTTGCTCCTATCAAGATAGTAGAGAAAGAGCACGGGTGTTCACTCTCATTTGTGATCAAAGACTTCAAGCTGATCCCATTTTATTCTCTACTCCCATGTACTGCTCTGTGGTTGTGGGATTATTGATGGTAGGAAACTCCTCTTGCTTTGCTCTCCAAGAGAAGTGAAGACTTGGCATTTTAGGATCTGGGATGTAATGAAAACTGATTTCTTGGACTTGTGGTTTTCAAGGTGGCAGCTCAGCAGCTCAAGGGTTAATTTGGCTCCCTAGTTTTCAGCCTAGACATTAATATAAAGGCTTATCCAATGTGGAAAGCTTGTTTTTAGCAAGGTGGGAGCTGCAGGTACAACAGCCCCTCCTGCTCACCTCCGGCAGCCCAGCTCTTCACCCCTGACTGGGGAAAGCAAAGCAGAAGGAGCTGTTCCAGGACAACTGCCTTGCATGGAGAATGCCTGGCCAGGCTCACAACACATCTCCCACCCCTGGGACACCCAGACACCCCCAGCAAGGGTAGGGCCAAGGGAGCAGTGCTCCTGGAGAGCAGCTCACCCACGGAACCTCGGGCTGGTGGCCGCGGGCTGCGGAGCCACCCCAGCAGGGAAGCAGCTGAGTGTGGCTGGTGGGAATCACGGGAGGTGTGCCTTTGCTTTCTAAAGGACTATTAACGCCCCCAGGGTTAATCACACAAATAAATCCCGCCCGCCTCGGAGCCAAAGCGAGCAGTTAAAAGCACTGATCCTCAGGCTTTCCAATGGGAATTGGCCAGGGCCAGGGCCCATGTTCTCACCCAGGCGTTGGGAAGTAATCCCTGTACTCAGCACAGAGACACCCAGGGATTTTGTTCTGTGTTGACCCCCCCATGCCCCCTGAACGACACTTACCCAGGTGGAAACTTGAATATCTTCCCATGCCAGCAAGGCAGTGTCCAGAGGACATGGGCAAAGGGCTGGTCTGAGATGCTTTTTCTCATTGGTGGCTGCAGGAGCCATGGAGGGTGGATGGAGGGGAATGTGAGCCCCAGTTCTGTCCCTTCACCTCCTTCAGGGGCTTTGATGTATCAAAAATGACATACTTAAAGGAATGACCTTCCCAAGGAGGGAAAAACCTTGAACTTCAAGCTCTGCTGAGTGTAGGAGGGTATTTAGAGAGACAAATCAGTGTGCCTGGTGCAAGAGAGATGGGAGGGGGGGATGGCAGGGGCAGGTGATTTTTTCATTAGCTTTTATTTTGTACAGAACCACCAGGAAATCCATAGCAGGTGTATACATGTTTGAGGGACACAGGCAGGGTTGCTTTGGATGAAACCTCCCAGGGAATTGAGCTATGGCCCTATCTCATGTCCCATGTTTTAACTGGACACGGTGGAGATGAAAACATCACTTGAGGCAGACTGTAAAGCTAATTTTTAGAGACTTGACTGAAGCAGCACCCTGTCTCTCTCCTTCTTCCAGAGTGGTCTCCTAGCCTCTGGAAATATCACCAGGTACTGACCTGGGATGTAGGTCTATAGGTGTTCTATAAGTCAAGTTTTTGTATTCTCTTAGTGCAGAAATTAGCAAAGACAGTCAGTGTGAACACCTGTGTCCCAGGGGATGCAACAGGGAGGGAGGGTCCAGGTGGATGGGTCAGCAAAACAGGGAAGCTGTTTCCTCAGCACTCTGGAGACTTGGTTGTCCTCTTACTCCTCTCCCTGGCTCCAAACCTCGCTGTCAGGAGGCTCAAGGAGGGCAAAGGGACTGTGTGCACCGAGTCCCCTCCAATTAACCTTGTGGAAGGTGACTGGTGGCGCTTTGCAGGGAGCTCACTCACACCCACCTGAATTTCCACACACTTGCAGGGGCTCTGTCCACTCCTTCTGATTCATTTCAATGTGGCACAAAGCAGCAGCTTGCTGGAGCCTGATGTGAAACACCCACAGACGCTCACATTATATAATATGAATCTAAGAAGATTAAATTATCCGGTCTGAGAAAATGCATGCCTGTATGGATGTACACATTTATACACAGTCTGGAGGGTAGCTGAGGGCAAAGCTTCCCTTCAGACACACTGAACTTGTGCTTTTTTTGCACTGAAAAACTGAGTATTTGCCCGTGCATAGGCACGTGTGTGAAGCATGGCAGCAGCTGTGTGTTCTGCGTTTGAAGGAAACACGAGAAGTGTTTGTAAGTGCCTGCTTGCTTTTCCACCATGTTGGCAAAGTCTGAGCAGCAGCATGGAGCAACAGGTGGAATCCAAACAGTCCTGGCACTAAACTTCACCTGCCAGCCTATGGACACACACTGCTCCCTGGGAAAGCAAACAGAGGAGGAAACTGTCCCCCAAAGTCCTGAGCATCCCTTGGCAGCCATGGAGAGCCTGGGCCATCCTGTGGCCAAGAACCCTGCCCTGCAGCCATGTGCCTCAAAGTCGGGAGTCACGCTGAGTTTGGGGTGCCCAGGCCTTTTGCCCAAAGATGCACTTTACCTTCCAGAAATTTCATGTTGGGAGGGAAACGCAAGAAATGTGCTTCACCTACAGCTGCCCACGGTGCTCACGCTATCGGGATTTGAGAATGGCTTTGCCTCTCTCTCTTCTCCTGCGCTTTCCCGTCATTGATACACATTGTTTTGCTAAATATAGCTCGGTCCCTGGAAGCTGCTCGCTCAGCTTTCACTCCAGGCAGAGGTATGGGGCACGGAAGATGCTGGCAGGAGCGGGGCCGGGCGGCCTCCCTGGTGTCCCCGGCCACCCCCCGCCACGAAGGGGATGGCTTTGAGACCCGATGGTGAGACCCAGCCCCGGGCGTGCTGGAGGTGCTGCCGGTGCGTCCCTCTGCAGCGCCGGGGGGGCCGGGGCGGGACAGCGGGAACGCACCGAGATCTGCACTGGGAACGCCCGGGACGCTGTGGCCGTGGGCACGTGGGACATGGGACATGGGACATGGGACATGGGACATGGGACATGGGACGGACACGCACCCCCGCGCACCCCGCAGGCGGCGCGCGCCGAGGCCATTCATGAAAAAGTTGACGTCAGGTAGGTGGGAGGGGCCGGGCCCAGGCCACGCCCCCGGGGCCATTTAAGGCGGCGCGGCGGCGGGCACGGGGCTCAGACGGGAGGCGGCAGCGGAGGCGTGAGGGAGCTGGGTCGGTCCCGGGCAGCGCCGCGCATCGTCCCGCCCTGTCCCCGCAGTGCCTGGGTGCCTCTCCCGCCACCCCCCGCCCGGGGCAGCTCTGCTGGGACTTCATGTCTGTGCTGTGTCCCCTGCCCTGGTGAGTGGGCGCTTCCCGGGGGGTCGGGCGGGGATGGCGGCCCTGCCGTCAGGGAGTGCTGCCGGGGTGGGGGCACGCTTGAGGCCGAGCCCCTTCAGCCGCGCCCTGTCCCGGGAGGCGGTGAGCCAGCGGGGCCGTGAGGGGCCCCGGGGGGCCGGGCGGTGGCGGGATGGATGCGGGAGGGAGGGAAGGAGTTCGCTGCACTTTGTCGCGCTGGAATTGCCATTAAGGCTGTCAGCCGAGCTGGAATTGGCGCCGCGCGCTCCGCTGGCGTGGAAGTCCCTGAGGTTGTAAAACAAGTCAGTGGGATCTAAAGCGCACTGGCTTGAGAAATAAAAAAAAAAAAAAAAAAAAAAAGAAAGAAAAAGCAAAACCCCCGCGTTTGCACTTTATTTACTGTGGTTTTTGACTTCCCCCGTCCCCGCGGGGCAGAGCGGGAGGAAGCGGAGTTAAAGGCGAGGCGCTGCTGCCGGAGCGTGCCCGGCTGTGCTTGAGCCGCGCTTTGGGGGGAGAGCCGGGGAGGTGCTCCCAGGGCATTGGATGGAGCTCCGGCTTACGAGGTACTGAGCTTTTTCCGCTGCCTTCCAAGGGGGGGCAGGAAGGAAGGGACCAGAAATAGACTGCCTACAGCCTCGGCTGCTCGCTTCGCCGCTTGAATCGTGCTCAGCCTGCCAGAGCCCCTCCGATCACTGGAATGCTGTCTTTTGTCTCTAGCTCTGATTATCTGAGGTCCGCTGAAATGACTGAAGTGATGATGAACACCCCAGCCATGGATGAGATTGGACTAAGCCCCCGCAAGGATGGGCTGTCATATCAGGTAAGTGTTTTGCTGGCAGTTGAGGCACTAATCCCATGAGGAATTGCCTAGGCTAGACTATAAGCTTGGTCTAACGTACCTTTCTATTGCCTGACCTAATAGCAGATCTTGCAGTAGTGACAACTAGTCAACAGACTGGAATGTTTGCTTGGCAGGAGATGGTTGTCTACAGTATCACTTGCTATCAGTGTGGGTTGGCTTGAAGAGGGTTCACTTGTTTTGAAGTGACCGAGCCCCTGCTCATTCAGCGTTCCTGGGGTTCAGTGGGAGATGGGTTAAAGAAGGATTCATGTCACTCACTGGGCTGAGAGGGCTCTTGAGATCCTTATAACACAGCATACAACTGACCTGCTGAAAGCAGGAGGGTGCTGTTTATATGGCTTCCACATCTTTTTGATCTAGTTCTTGGTTTTCCTGACTGATATTTGAGAGGGTTAACAGTCCTCTGTAAGATACAGTGAGGCCAGACACAGCCTAAATGGGCCATGAAATGTCACTGAAGCTATCAGTACCTGGAGGCATGAGTTGCATTCATTCTGAAACTTCTGAACAATGTAGTTAGCTGTTAATCACTAGATGACTGAAGAAGTGTTTTCAGTGAAGAAGTGGGAAGATTGAACCATAATCCTTTAGTCTCAATATCCTTTTCATTTCTTAGCCTGTAGTTAATCAAAGTATAAGTTAGGTACCTTAGCTTCCTATCTCCATGGTTGTCTTCACTTCCAGGAGACTCTCTGGTGAGATGTGACACAGATGCTGAATGCTGGCAGATGACTTGCATCTGCTCTGTGCATGGGGTGACTCTTACCAGCAGATCCAGATGCAGGCTTTGTCCTTTGCAGATGTTACACAACCTGCACAGAGGCACTTGCTCCAAGTGTGCATTCAGATATGGTGCTGTATGTTTGTATATTTATGTCTGAAAAGGGAACTACAAGGCAGCAGCAGTGCACTGGAGCATGAAATCGACTGAACTTTGGGCCACTGCTCAGGCCTCCAGCAGAAGCCATAGCTATGTGGAGAAAAAGAGGATGCATTCCTTCTTTTATTCAGGGTTCTGGCTCTGGATAATGCAAGTTGTTTGGTTTATAGCTGTGCTGTGCTTCAGTACTGGAGTTAGTGAGGAGCATGCGGCCTCTTTCCTCTCACAGGTGGAGTGCAGAGGGAATGACAGTCGTTAAATCTGAAGCAATCAAAGTAACCTGCATGGGATGTCTTTATGGGTCACATGAAGAGGCTTAACCCAAACAGGTCAAATGCCTCTATTTACCCATCCAGATTCCCAGGGAGAGGCAGAATCTAGGTGCCCTGCTTGTTCTAATGATCACCTCAGTGAGGTTCTTCCCCAAGTGCTAATGACCTTGATAAGTCTGCTTGGGCCAACTGGGGAGCAGGACTGTTTGGCTTTGAGTGGATCACCTGAACATGTGAGTCATAAAAGCAGAAGACTCATGTGTGTAGGGCTTTTGCATCCTAGATCTATTCTCTTTAGTGGTCTAGTTACAGATAACTTTTTTCAAATGTCTGTGAGGAGCTTCACCTTGATGTGATGAAGAGTGGTGGCAGCAAGAGTAGAGGGGTTGAAATGGAAGACCCTTATGGCACTAGCAGTGTGTGGGCTGTGTATGAGGTCTACCTCTAAATCAGGTTAGTGCAAAGAGGATTGGGGAGCAGGATCCAGCCTTCCTTCTCTGGCTGCTAGGCTGAGAATGTCACAGTGTAAGTCAAGGTAAGTTGAAAGCATCCTTGAAGGGTTGAAAACTCAACTGAGACCAGCAAGGGCGAACCTGATGCAAATAGCACAGTGAACTTTTTGTTTTACCTCAGACTTTGGCACTTTGTGCCTCATCTTGCTGATGAAGAGAGTTTGGTACATGGAAAATTGTATGCTTGTCTAAGAGCTGTAGTGCAATAACTTAAAACCAGACAGGGCTAATGGAGCATGACTGCTCCTACACTGAGGCTTGTTCTCAGCTGCAGCATCTTCCTCCACTCATCTGCAGAGTCAGGCACTCACAGTGTAACAGCCCTTGGCTGGCTATGAGAGGCAAAAAATAGAAAGTGGAGCCAGAATCAAGCTTTTAGCTTGAAATTTTTGTCTTGTTCCTTTAGTAGAACTTGAATTTATTTTACTACAGAAGTGATCTTAAACTGGGGTTCAAATTTTTCCTTTTCAGTCTGTGTAGAACAGGGACTGCCTGTGAGTTGGTCTGTAGGATGCTGCCTGTGAGACTGGGGGCTGCTTCTGCCACTAGAGGCAGGCATGAAATAGTCTGGACCAGAGGAGAGTGGTACAGCTCAGCAGCACTGCTGGAATTCTAGAGCACATCTCTACCTGCTGCAGACAGACTTGTCCTGCCAAGAGAACTGTTTCAAAGTCTTTTTGCTTTTACTTGGAAGTAAGCTGAGGAAGCAAGCTCATACACTGAGTATAAACTTCAGCAATCTGACTCCTCTGTCTTGTGGAGTTCACTGAACCTCTTGGCTCCCCTCTGTCTCAGTGGTTATGAAGGGAACTTGGGTTGATGACTTTTCTTCTGCATTTTCCGCCTGCTGGGGTGTCTGTCTGTCATGTACATCAGCTGAAGGTCTGCACTCTCCTCCCTGGTGAAGCACTGTCCCCTTTGCTGGGCTGGTCATCACTGCTCAATAGTGTGAAAACTCAGACTGCAGAAAGAATACCAGTGTTAACTGGGTTGCCTCCATAGGCTTAAGGCAAATGTGCTTTTTCATCATAGGACTGCCTTTTTCCCAGTTAATATGCAAAATGCTTGTAAGCTAGAGTGCTAGCTTCAAAGTCATCCTCTGTAAGACAGCTTTTATTACTGTATTTGTGACAGCAAGCTGCTCTCTGATCCCCCTGAAGATGGTTCAGCCAACAGATTTCAAGAGGCTGAGCAGAAGTGAGTGGTGAATTTGGGGCATGAGTCTCAGAACAGGGCAGCATAGACAAAACAGAAGATGTGACTGAAGAGATGATGTCATGCTGGGTCTTATGCCTGCAGTGAGAAGCTATTTCTGGATCATTAATAGATGTCCCATAATTCCCATGGGATTTACTGAACAAAAAAACTCATTGAAATGCAGCTGATGGCTCAAGTTGCCCCTGGTACAAACAGATGTGGCTATGGAGGGCTTCATGCACTTCCTGCCTGGCAGTGTCCAGTGAGCCAGGCTGTTTCTGCTGCCAGCCAGAGCTAATACACTGTTTGCAGTTTCCCAACCCTAGAAATACCTGTCTTTGAAGAGCCTCATCAGCACTGTGCCAGCTTGTCCTCTGTGCTGTCTCCCAGCAGTGTGAACAATGCTGCTGAAACTGAGGCAGAGTTAATAATTTTGTGGAGCTGTTGTCAAAACAGTACCTTGACTGGAATCCTGCCTTCTTGGAAGTGGAGCAGGGTCTGAGCACAACTGAAAACGCTTTAGTGCCCAAAGTGTGTGTTCTGAGCAAAGGCAGTGTCCTGAGTTGAGTGTGCTGCTTTCCTGCAGGCTGGCTGGCAGGTCCTTTAGGCTCCTGTGTAGGAGACTGGCCTGCAGAGGCTGAGCTTGCCTCATGCTATCAGCTGAGGTTTGGTTGTCATGGGAAGCTTGAGCTCTTTAAGTCGTGATCGCATCATGCTGGGATTTCTCTAGGTTAATCACAGCCACAGCTCACTGGGAATCACGTCAGAGTGGCTGAATCTGGGTAAATAGGCTTAAGGCTCTATCCAGTTTCTGTGCCAAAAGCTTGGTGTTGGGGAAGTAATTTCTGGTGAGTACAACACCTCTTCACCTGGGGAAGCACTGGCTTTCCCAGGGAGCTGAGGGGCTTGAGCTGTGTCTGCTGGATCCCTCCAGTTAAACTGGACCACCAGTATGTTACTGGCCCAAGGGCTGTTGGCTTAATGGAAATTAAACTTTCTCTGTAATTGTTTTCTTGTCAGGTGCTTCATGTCTGTGCAGCCTTGATTTGTGCAGGGGAAGTCCTTCAGAGGTGCTGCTTGCTGCTGTGGAGGGTTTTGAGGCTGTGAAAAGGTGGTGATAGCAAGCATGGCTGCTAGACAAGATTAGTAGGCAGGATTCAATGTGTATTCCAGGGTCTGGGACCTCAGTGAAGGCAGAAGCAGGATATGGGATGAACAGATACAAAACCAATTGTGCTTGCAGCTGTGCTGTGCAGAAGTGTTCCACTGAAATCCAAACCGAGGACAGCAGCTCATCGGAACACCTCGGAGCATGTTTTTTCCTCCCTACTTTGATGCCTTGTTACTCTGAGGGGAAATGGTTAGATGTAGGACGTTTCCCTGACATCATGCTCTGAAGCAGGGCAGTATTTCTGTGGCTTGGGAGTTGTTGTGGCTCATCAACCTGAGTCACAGCTGCTGTGTACATACTTGGAGCTCATTCTCGAGTCATGACTACTGTGTGAGTAAATGTATGCACTGTAGCTGGAGAAGTCCTCCAAAGAGGACACTGAGACATGACTGCAGTACTGCCTGAAGTGAGCTTCTCAATGGCACTGAAGTTTCATTTTCAGAACCTCAGTGCTGATTTGGGATTTGGAATATTGGCTTGATATTGAAGAGGCATAAAATTCAGCTCTTCAGTCCAAGGAAGATGAGTGATGTGTCCATTAGGGGTGTATCTTATACCTGAAGTGGGATGTCTCCCAGTGTGGACTTTGCAGTATAGCGCTACCACAGTCAAGCAAAGCTTTTCCCCAAACCAGTGACTTAATTTGGAAAGGTGTCATTGCTTTAGTCTCCCTGTAATACAGTTTAAATAGTTTTCGGCTCCGTGGGAGCTGAACACTGTGTGTTGGTATGGAGTACATGTGTGGAAGTTGTTTTGAATTTGCAGGTGTCACTTGAATTATGGTAGTGCTGAGCTTACCTTCTTAATTTTCTGACATCTCTCCTGCTTTTTGTGTTTCTCCATTCTTGTGAATGCTGAGAGAGGGTATGAGCCTCCCCAGGGCAATGAAAACTTTCCATTCTTGTTGCCAAGACTTCATCCAAGGGATAGTAGAGCTAGATCATCTGAAACAGAGGCAAATATGATCTTCCTAAAATTGTTTCATGCTTTTTTTTCAAGTTCTGCTTTTCCCTGTTCTTTCCAGCTGCAAGGCAAGAGTTTGGTTGATTTGTATGTGATCTGGATAAGTTCATGAGGAGAGCAGTTCCCAGATGTAAATCCAGAGGGGCCTGTAAAAGCCGGGCTTGCTGTTAGCAAGGAGCTGTGTTGAGTAGTGTAAGAAGCAACATAACATGTCCTCTGTGGGTCTAGAGGTGTTGAATGAGTCTCTTCGTGGCCAGGATTTGGGGCTCAGCTACAGGGGAGGTTTTGTGGAAGCAGTTGCAGCCCCTTGTGCTGTATCATGCAAGTGAAGGAGTGGAAGATGCCTTTGAATTGCTGCTATATTTGCTTTTAGGCAGCCATCACAACCAGCTGGTTGTCACTTGTCCCCCATCAAGTGACCAGGACCACCAGGGGAAGGCATCTGCCTCAGCCCTGTGCAAGGTGGTTTCCTGTGATGGGATGAGAGGGAGAAGCTGCCCCATGCCTGCTGCCCTCTTTGTGGGGTGGGAGGTGCAGAGCCTCCTCCCACACCCCTGAGCAGGCTAATGTGAGCAGAAAGGCTTGGAGGTACGTGTTGCTATCCTGGCTGCTGTGCTGGAGAGTGCAGAGCTCCTGGGTCAGAGATGAGTTGCTGCAATTCCCTGTGTGGAGCTTGCTGCAAGTCTGGGAGGTTTTTTCCTTGTCCTTGCCTAAATCTGGAGTTGGACCAGATTAGGCCTGTGAAATGAACAACTGTAGCATGGCACTACTGGAGCAGGACAGAGGGAGCTGGTGCTTGCTTTTCTTTGTCAGAGAAGAGGAGTGGGGAGGCTGGTTGGGTTAACCTTCTCACTTGGCTTCCTCAGATGTTCAGTTAGTCTTAAACCTTTTTTCATCAGGCCCATGTGCTTGGCCTGCTGTCACCCTGCCCATCACATTGGAGGAAATCTGCCTTTCTGTATTTTTTCCATTGACTGTGCACGCCCCTTCAAAGTGCAGTTGCAACATCTCCCTCTGTGCTGCCTCAACGATTAAAAAACATGACTTAGTGGAAAAAATCCTAACCTCCTTGGGTTTGGCCTGTCCTGCAGCTGTTTGAGATAAGATTGTGCTAAGGGCTTTTTTTTTATTATTATTAAAAAGCTGCACACCACATTTTGTGGATATTTGTTTGTAAGGAAATGACTACTACTTAGTTTCTGGAAAAAAAAAATCTGGTGGAGTATTTTCAAAGAAATTGCTCCAATTTGACCTAATGTGCTTAAAATAATAGCAGCCAAAGTTTAGTTATTATACTGCTGTTTTTCTTCCATAGGAGGCTATTTTCATTACATTATCAGCTTATGTAACCTCTTGAACCACACTTTTTTTTTTTTCCATTGCAACCTTCTAAACCATGTAGTGGCAAGGGTATTTTTTTCCCCTGTCCTGGGTTTAGATAACTTGATGCTTAAGAGCCACTGACTGTACTTCCAGTTACGCACTGTGTGCCTGAAACTGATTTTGTTTGGCCAAGCAGAAGCCACAAAGCTCCAAAAAACAGTTGCTATCTCAGTGGTGCTGGGAGTGACTAATAGCAAGTGACTCACACTGCAATGCCCAGGTTGATGTGGCTGTGTTCAAAGGATCTGAGCTGCTCTTATGCACCTGAAAAATATGGATGGTGGGAGCTGGACTCCTGCAGCACTGTTCCAGGACCAAATGATTACGTGCAAACATCATGATGATTCGTGCATTACCTTCTGTTACCTTGCCTGAATTTGCATTAGGTAGCAGCCCAATGCCTTTGTCAGTCTGATTGCCACAGAGCTTTGGGTGTGAAGGAGAAATGAGGCTGAACAGTAGATGACTGAATATTTCCAAGGTTGCTGTAGCTAATAGTTGCTAGGCTGAAGGAGTTGATAGGATGTTACTTCACTTTTTGTGGCCAGGGCTTCCCAAGGTGGTGGGTACCCACATGACTGGCACAAGGAGAATGAGGCTTCATGGTTAATGCTCAGGGCTCCTGGATGGTGAGCCTGCTTTTGTAACTGGAACCACAAAGATCAAAGCAGATCAGATCTTGCTCTCAGACTGAGGCTGAGGCTGGCAGTGCTGCTCCCTGCAAGGATGCTCTTGCAACTCACTTGAACACAGATGATGTTCAAAGAAAAGTGCAGCCAATGGCTTCTCATCTGGCCTACAACCTCAAGGGGAAAATGCACTTTGACATTTTCTTCTTTAGGATGTTTAAATACAACTCTGATGTGAAATGGGCACTCTGATAAAATTGTTTGAAATGGCAGGTAGTGGTTGTTTTTAATCTTCCGGCTGCTAACCAGGAGGTCTGATGTAGCAAGTGGGTTTTATTATCCAGCAGTTCCCTTCTGGATGAGCTGGGGTTTGAAGCTGTTCCCCCAGCCAGTTGTTCACAAGTATCACAACCTTTTCTGTTGACATTGCAGTCTAGTCGTGCAAAGCTGCTGCTAGCACTGCACCAGCAGTTTTTTTCATTTACCCACACTTTGCCTCAGTTCCTAGTAGGATCAAAGTATGCATCACTGGCTCTACCAGTGAGTATGGGCCCTGGTGCTGCTGCACTGCACGAGCTTGTGCATCCATGTGGGAGGGAATGGGTAAGGTGCACCTTGAGGGGCTGGAGGTCAAAGAGTCCTTGTGCTCACTGCATGAGAAATACAGTGCATAACTGTGTGCTGTGCCCGTTCCTGAAGAAATACAGTCCAGGACCAGCCCTTCCATAAAACAAGTATTCTGTGGGGTTTCAGTGCTGATGTGTGGTAGCTTTAGTAGCTGCCAGAATTATCTCTAAAATGCAGCTGAGCTATTTCAGGCTGGCACTGTGGCCCTGGAGTGATACCAGACACAGGGCCCCCAAGGGTCTGGGCTGCTCTAGCCCTGGGTTGCCATGAGCCTCCTGCCTCCCAGCAGCAGAGCCTGGAGAACAAGCCTGTTCTCCTGCAGACTGACCAGCAGCAGGAAATGAGATCTCAAATTCTCTGATCAAGATAGTTCTGTGTGCAAACTCAAGAGCATTAATGCAAAAACAGGGGTGGGGGGGACAGGGGGGCATTTGGATAAATATCCAAAAGGGCAGATGCCTATTTGCTGAGCGCTATCCAAGCAAGCATGTGCTTCGGGAGCCTCTTGGGCAGTGCTCATTTCCATCACTTGGAGACTTGAAAAGGTTATTTACAAGTTCAGGAGTACTCCCATCACTCAGTGGTTGACTCTGTGTCGAGACTAGTCCGCCCTGGAGACCTGAATGTCTGGAGCTGGGCTCTGGCTGAGGCTGTGTGAGCGCAGCCCCTCTCACAGACTGTCCTTGGCTCTTGCAGATCTTCCCCGACCCCTCGGACTTCGATCGCTACTGTAAGCTGAAGGACCGCCTGCCCTCCATCGTGGTGGAGCCCACAGAGGGGGACGTGGAGAGCGGCGAGCTGAGATGGCCGCCCGAGGAGTTCCTCGTGCAGGAGGAGGACGAGGAGGAGGAGGAAGAAAACTGTGAAGACTCAAAGAAGGACAAGGAGCAATAAATGGCATCTGAGGAAAGGCAAGGGACCGCACCCTTCTGAAGGAAGAGCCACACTTTCTTTGAAAGTCTTTTTAAAAAGACAAGTTCAATTTTGCACCTGCGAGATCTTAGTTTTTTTGTATTCTCTGTATTGAGAACTGAAGCCCTCGGTGTCACCAGACCTCCTGAGGAAGGAAGGAAGTAACGCAGAGAAATGTTTGCTGTTCTCGAGATCATTATCTGTATTTTTCCGAGGCGGAGGCAGCAGTGAAATTCCAAGCACATGGCAGAGGGTGACCACACGAGGACTGCTGGAGGGGGGAGCTCGGGAAGGGGAAGGAAAGTTGGAGGTGGCAGCATTTGGCTGGGAGCTGCCTCTGGCTGAAAGCATGAGAACAGAGCCAAAATATCTCAGATTTGCCTTTCTTACAGCTTCCATTTTGTGTGTTGGGGGATGGAAGGGTGTCCATAGTGAAGCATGGCTAAATGGTCTAGTGACAAGGGGCCTGTAGCTCTCCCTGGTTCGGCACCTCCTAGGGTAAGGTGAGCGTCCATAGGAGTAGTCTGGTTTCTTGCTCTCGCTGTTGAGCCTGTTTTCCAGCCACTTTTCCCAAAGTTTCTTTCTCCCCCTGTTTGCCTTTAGACTCTTCAATGCTGAGCAGCTATGTTTGCTGGATAGCGTTAGGCTGCTGCTTGTCATCTCTCCTGCCATGCCCTAGCTTATCTTGCAGGTGGTGAGCATGAGGTGATGTGCATCTAGTGTAAAAAGGTGCTTCTGTCTGCAGCAAGAGCTCATGTAGGTTGGAACACCTCAGATTTTTCTCTCCTATTTGCTGAGGCTGCTGTGGGTGGTCTTGTCTTGCATGGTGCCCCAAGCCCAAGGGTGGAGATTTATGCCTCCTTGCCTTGAGGTTGTAGGGTTTTGTGTCTCTTGACTTGCTGGTCATTGGGCTGGGGTAGAGGGGGTTCTTCTCAGCTTGGCACTGCAGGGCCTCCTCCGTGCAGGACAGGCTGGTGGTGAGTGCTGTGAGGAGGGCTGCCAGGCTTGGGGGTTATCTGAAGACAAAACACCAGATGTAGTGTGGATCACCAGTGGGGTTTGCAGGATGGGGTCTGCTGGGAGAGGATTAGCCTGGGTGTCCTGAGACATTCCTGCATTCCTGCTTCTTAGGGAGGGTGAAACATTCATGGTTGTTTTAATGCAGTGCAGACTGGTTTGTGAAGTCTGTTTTGTCCTCTCTTCACCATATCCTGCCTCAAGGAGAAGGCCAGTCTGCTGCCAGACAGGGTAACCTGCTGCTTTCCTGGAAAGGGATGATCTTGCAGCTTTGGGGACCAGCTTGGGAGCCAGTCAGTCTTGGGATAGGATGAGAACAATTACCACCTAAACCAAATCTGGGGTCATGGAAGAGAAAAAGAAATGTCAAGGCCTTAACCAAACTTCCATAATAATACCAATGCCACCTCCCCTTTGCTTACAACTTGTTCCATTTTTAAAATCTATTTGGACATGTGTGTATTTGTATTTTTAATACCTCATGAGTAGTTAAACGCTGGTGGGGTTTGGGAACTGCTTTTAACATATTGGCAGGATTGTTTTAGTCTTGTCTTGCTTGTGTTTCAACATAATGGCAATAATTTATCAGCTCTGTGTAACTATTTTTGGACAGATTGGAGTTTGGAGATGAGTTAGCACAAAGCAGGAGAAATTCAGTGTTCCTACACTGCAGCTGGGCTCTGGTCCAGCTGTGCAGGCCCAGTCAGACACTCTCCCTGCCCACCTTGGTGGATGGTTGGTCATTGAACAGCCATGATGTGGTGGTAGCATTTTCTCTAGCAATGGATTCAGCTGTTGTGTCTGTAACACTTGTTCTAGTCTTGCTGTCTTACTGGAGTGAGCTTGTACACCTGCATACCAGCCAGTTGTCTTATTTCTAAGTGTTACTCTCTATTGGTCTCTACCATCTGTACCACCAAGTCAAAGCTCTATATCAAAGATATTACCATGTGGGCAGCAGTGAGATGGCAATCCTCGGACTTCAGACCTGCTGTGTGCCCTAAAGACTTGCATATTTCTGTCTGCATCCTTTTTTTGGAAGTATTGTGTATATTTCTATTTGTTGTTGAACGTATATAAAGAACAAAGCACTCCAGTAAAACTCCTCCTGTTGTATGATATACATCCTATATTTCTGTAATTCTTTTTTGAGCCTCAGGGAGAAGCTAGCATTTTTTTCAAACTACATTTTTGTCACTGTGACAGTTGTAAATAAAGTTTGAAAATGCTTTCCAAACATACTGGCTTTGTTTTTACTGTGAAAGTGGTTTGGGATGGTCAACCTTCCAGATCATGGCTATCAGTTGAGCCTGGAGATGCTGGTGGCTGCCCTCAGATCCTGCCCCCCTATGGCATTGGAAACCTAAGCCAACTTTGAAGGGCAGCACCTTTCCCTGCCATTTTCCTGTGGTTCCTCATTGCTATGTGAAAGGCTGCAGCAAACTGCTGCCCCAGCTTATTTGTTCTGAAAAAAATCTGTATTTCTATCTGTCATCTACATCTACCCCCTTACCTAACCTTACAGAACATGAAGTAATGGAGAGTGGAAACTATTCACAGCTGCTGTTAGTCATGTTCCCTGTGCATGCTCTTCCCTGCCCTGAGCAGCACTCATGAAGACAAGTCTTGCCTTGCTGTGTGCTTGTAGGGTCT
This sequence comes from Muscicapa striata striata, assembly GCA_030060385.1. Lineage (NCBI taxonomy): Eukaryota > Metazoa > Chordata > Aves > Passeriformes > Muscicapidae > Muscicapa > Muscicapa striata. The sequence goes on from JAREIS010000084.1 coordinate 526,277, forward strand.
CAGCTGAGCTCCTCAGGGTTGTCTGTGTTGGCCATTTTGGGTCTAGAGGTCAGCTCCTCCAGAGTAGTTTTTTGTCACTCACCAATGGCTATGTGCTGCAGTTTATGGTGCTGCTGGAGGAAATGGCATTTCTAAGTGTGAGTCTGAGCTGCTCTGGTACCAAGGCCCTGTTCTGGGTGTAGAAGTCTGACCATGCCAGGTTGTGTACTTAATTGGATTAAATTTTCCACTAAAACCCGGTGATAAGAAGCAAATAACCTGGAATACCCATATCTTTAAGGTACATGGATAGAAGTTCCTGTGATTTGGCAGCTAACACTCTAATCTGACCTAGGCAAACAAGCCCAGCTGAGGCTGGAGTGTTATGTTTACATGGGACTAGTTTAAATACATTAACTAATGACCCTTCCATTTAATGCTTGAACTGAGGGCATGCTCAATGTGAGCCCCACTGTTCAAAGATGAATTGTATCGTGCTCAACCCTCATGGATATTTTATGCCACAGAACAAATGTAATATTAAAGCTGACCTCTCCTTTTCTTCAGTCAACCTCTAGCAGAGGTGCTTTGATTTCTTCTCTTCTTGGGCACAGAGTTGCTTGCCTTGTAGAAGCTGCTGCAAGATTTCCAAGACAACCAGATGTGCTGGTCTGAAATGACTGAAGACATTTGTTCTTGACCCAGAAAATTTTTGTTTAACATACAGCAAATTGTATTGGACTTGTCTGCTGCTTCCATGTGCTTCACACCAACAGGTTTTTCAGGCTCACATAAGAATGATTCCTGATGTTTCATCCTGTTTTGGGGTGAGACCACAAGGGTTGGCCTCTGAGTGGGGCTTGCTTTGCCTTGTATCAGCCTGGAGCAGTGCTGCTGGGAAGGAGGCTCTTTCCTGCTCCTTGACTCCAGCTGTTGAGGCCAAACTGGAACTTGGACCATCAAATGAAAATGGGCTTGCTGCTGAATGGGTAAGCCTTAGCCATCCAAAAAAAGATGGGTGGCATGAGGACCTTTCTTTGCACACAGAACAATGTTTCTCCTGGCTCGTATTTAAACCTGAGGTATTTGTCCTCCTCAAAGCTTTGCCCTGTGGTTGAAACTGGTGACAGCAAGCTGTGCACTGCTCTCCTGCTTAGTTCAGCCTGTTTCACTCTCCCAGATATTTCATTTGTAGTGTTCATTGTGCACCACTTCTGTTCATCTTAATCAAAGCCCACAGTTGCTTGAATCTCTGCACATGAACTGCTGGCATCTGACTTTGCCTACATTTGGGTGCAGAAAAGAAAAATTCTTGCTCTGTGGGAGTGCAAAGATAATTCACCAGTGCTGCATATGGGGAGCAGCCACCCCTAAGATAAAGGTGCCCTTGGTGTAGGTCAAAGTGCTCTGCTGTAACCACACTCTTTTATCATTGCAAGCAGCAGGAGAAGCTGAATTTTCTTTCAGGTCAGCTATCTCCTTCCAATTTTAATCCCAGTAGGAAGTTCCCAGCTGATGAGGACATGGAGTTTTCATCCTTGTGATGCTGATCTGCTTTAAGATGCCTTGAACCACAGTCAAAACTAAGCCAAAATCCTCCAAGAGTCACCTGGAATAAACCAAGGGATGTGAGGAGCAGCAGCCTGTAATGCACATGCTCTGAGCTCTCAAAAAGCAATCCTGAGCACCACACATCTCTGTATTAACAAGAATAATACTATCCCTAAATCCTCACTTGAGGAGAAAAGCTCTGGGTGTTTCATGGTCCAAGTGATGCCTTTCTGTTTCTGTTTGGTCAGCAGAAGTCTGTCTGGACCTCAGAGTAGAACAGCAGAGTTTAGTTATGGCCTGCCTGGTGTCCCCATGGTCAGCAGTCAGTGTCTCTGCAGCAGGAGGGCAGGGATGGGACATCCCTTGAGGCATGGCCCATCCTGGGCTTTCCTGGAATCCATCAGCGTCAGTAGCACAGTATCATTGGCTTTGGGCCACTTGGGTCAAAAATGTGTCACTTTCTACAGCCCCAGTGACCATCCACCTGCAGAAAGGGCTGTGCAAGCCTGGCTGGAGAGCAGCTCTGCTCAACTGAGCTCAAAGCCATCATTTTACAAATGAAAGTTTATGAGTGCTGTTTTTAGGAGTGGAAGGGAAGAGGCTTCATGCCCATCACCTTGGGAGGAACTGAGTGCAGAGAAACCTGCTTCACCCAGGGCATGCCTGGGACTGATGGGAGCACTGTGTGTGTTTATGTGATGATGAGCAGGGATGGAGAGAACAGGAGCTGCTGCAAAGCAAGGGAGGGCACTGTGGGTGGGGTTCTTGGGTGTGATAGTGGAGAGCTGCTCTGCCAAAGGTCCTTGTGGCTCCATGGTTTCATGCCTGAAGGACTGGAATTGTAGCCAGGACATACCCTGGGGCACCCACTGACCTCTGCAGTTCCCAGCTTTTGTTCAGTGGAAGCTCACCTGGAAGAAAAGGTGAGTGGACTCGACTGTGCCATGCTGTGCTGATGGCCCCAGCATGAGCTGAAAGCCTGGGGTAGAGGGCTGGGTGCCAGGGCTGAAGACAGACCAGCTGGGGAAGAGATTGCTTTATTCTCTGGTCTCTCCTTCCCTACAATGGCTAAAAGGGGAAGGACTGGGGTCAAAGCAAGAGAAGTAATTTTGTTGTTGTTGTTGTTTCAAATCAGACCTTTTCCTGTCAAAGAAGAGCTTTTTCTCCCACACCAAATTATCGACTCTGTGAAAGTTGTCTTGTGCTTTATCCACGTTGAAACAACCACCCCCCCCCAACCCATGCTTGGGATCAGCAACCTGTGTGTTGCCCACCAAAGACAGGAGAAGGAGAGATGGAAGAAAGCAGTGGCTGGCTGGCAAGGGAGCAGAGCCTGGAGGGGTGAACCTCCGCCCACCACCACAGGCAGCTGAGGCATAACAAAGTCAAACCCACTGTTCTGAGAGCCCTGAGGGGTGGGAACACTGCACAAGCCACAAAGGAAGCATGCACTGAGCCCTGGGTCGCTGCTAGAGCTCTAACCACACAGGGTTACCGTAGCAGCGACCATCAGCTTCATCTGATAAAAATAAGCAAGGAAGTCAAGTGTATGAGAGGGAGAGGATGTCAGAAGACAAGCATTAAAATATCACAGCAGCTCTGCTTTCATTTTCAGTGCTTCCTTCTTTATTCTGCTCTCAGCCAGTTCAGGAGCCCAGGTATTTCCTGCCCTATCCATCCCAGAGTGTGTCCTGCCCCTCTCCCGAACATCCCTGTGCCCAGGGGTGCTGGTGGTGACATGCTGTGTGCACAGTGCCCTGCCACAGATGCTGGCAGCCTCATGCACACAGCCTGCACCTCTGCTGCAAGCTGCAGGGATGGAGCAGCAGCCAGAGCCTCGTCCAGCTACAGCCAGCAGTGCCCACCTCCTCCAGGGCTGCACTGCCCTGTGCCTTTGGCTCTGGACTGCAAAGGGGAAGATCAGCACAAGGGGAAACAGGGATATAATCCCAGTGTGGTCACAGCCTGCTCCATGCTGAGATCAGCTCAGCTGGGCTGAGGAGATGGCTCAGGTTTGTGGCTTTCTCCAGCTGTGCCAGGGTAGGGAAAAAGGGTGGCTGTATTGCTGGGGTTTGAGCTCTTCCCCACGGGCTCTCTGCATTCAGAGGCATGAGCCAGGCAAGTTACAATCAGCTCAACAAATATTTGTCAAACAGGAGCCTTCCTGAGCCGTGTTTGACAACTCTTTTCCACTGCCAAGCATGCCCTGGATGCTGCCTGCAGGGGTGAGGACTGACCCCTGCTGCCACCAGAGCTGCAGCCACACTTCCCTGCTGAAAACCTGCTTTGTGGCCAGGTGACAAAAACGCTGGGTCCCCCTCCAGGGTGGAGGTGAACTGGCTGAAGGCTGGTGGTGATGCAGGCAGCAGAGGTGGGGCTGCTCTCCATGTTCCCTTGGGTGGGAAAACCCTTTCCAGTTGGCCAAGAAGGCTCTGTGTGTGCATGGGAGATCCTCCTCTCCCTGCCCTGCCCTCCCCTGCTCCAGTGCCCACAGCTTGCTTTGCCCTCTGCTCAGCCTGCTGAGTAATTGGCACATGCTGACATTTATTTGGTGGGTTTAATCCAGTAATGTTCCAGCTGCTGGGATTTGGGATACCTTCCCAAGAGGGGAACAGAGGCAGCTTTAGAGCAGGGTGTCATGCATTAACTTGCTCTGACAGTAGGACTGGGGGAACTTTGCAGGGGCTCTTCAGTGCCTGCCAGGCTCAGCAGATCATGCTGGGGCTATTATCCCCTGCACTCAAGCACAAAGGGACTTTGTAGTGGGCAGTCTCATGACCTGTCTCTGTCTGTGGGGCTCTCAGCTGACCCAAAATGGGATTTGCCCAAATCTGCAGCACTCAGATGTGGATTCCTGGCTGGGTCTGCTGTGGGTGCCTGTGTGTGGAAGAGGGAAGAGCCTGTGGGCATTCACATGGGGCAGGGGAAAGTCGAGGTGCAGGCTACTGTGCACCCCAGTGGTGCTCCCAGATGGACTCCCAAGCTGTCCTGGCCCATTCCAGGGCCTTTCTCAGCTGCCTGTTTGCTGCAGCATGTTTCACAGACTGCACCCCGTCTGTGTGCTCCTCTCCATACAAAATCCTTCCTAGTCTTTCTCAGCAGCAGCCCAAGCAATTTCTCCAGGGCTTCCTATCTCTGCCTCACTTGATCTGAGCAGCTAAACCTCTTCAACTATTCCTCTGTAAAACAGGATTGGCCACAGAATGCATGAAGCATAACATTTAACTAAGTGAGTATTTCACTCTTTATAGGGACATCAGTGACTTTCCATACCTGTCTCTTCCAACAAACCTTAGATGTTTGTCTACGGGGAAGGTTCCTGGTGTGATGCAGCTGCAGTCACTTTTGAGGAAACCTGATCAGAAGAAATCTCCAGAACCACTGCTGTAAGAAGAAATGGTTTATTTGGCTGAGTTTTACCCAGAGAGCCAGCAAAAGCTCCAGACCCTGGAAGAAAAGACCCCAAAGGCTCCAGACCCTGTGATGCCACCTCCCACCCCAGGCTAGTCATGCTAAGCTGCCTCCATTGTAATTAAAATCTGGGTGTTTAGTCTGAGGTATTTGTTAGGTCTCCTGCTGTGCTCCATGGAAGGAAGTGAACATCTCCAGAAGGTGAATCATTTTAACAGCCTATCTGGAAAGAATGTCCTCAGGCCAGCAAGAGGATGGAGATAACCATATAGTTGATTAGAGGGGTGGAGCAGCTCTCCTGTGTAGGAAAAGCTGAGAGCATTGGGATTGTTCAACCTGGAAAAGAGAAGGCTTTGGGGTAACCTAATTGCAGCCTTCCAGTACCTGAGGGGAGCCTACTACAAGAAAGAGGGAGAGGAACTGTTTAGAAGGGCCTGTAGTGACAGGACAGGGGGAATGGCTTCAAAGTGAGAGGGTAGGTTTAGATTAGATTTTAGGAGAAATTCTTTACTGTGAGGGTGGTGAGGCACTGGCACAGGTTGTCAGAGAAGTTGTGAATAACCCATTCCTGGAAGTGTTCAAGGCCAGGTCGGATGGGGCCCTGAGCAACCTGCTTTGGTGGAAGACATCCTTGTTCAGGGCAGGGGGCTGGAACTAGATGGTCTTTAAGGCCCCCTCCAACCCAAACCATTCTATGTTTTTCATGTTTGCATGCCCAGCTTTCAGGCAGCTGAATCCAGATGAGCTGAACTTCACCCTTAGTTTATTTTGTACTTTGACCTCGTTGGCTTTGCCCCTTCACATGTCAGTGGCCCCATTTCTATAGTGCAAAAAGATTAATACATCCAGGGCCAGCCATTCTGTGTGCACCCAGTGGATGGAATTTGCTGGAAAATTCACATTTCTTAATAAATAATCCCAAACCAGCAGGACATCAGTCACATGAAGTGACATGACCAGGTGAAAAAAAGCCCCAGTGGTGAATGGGAAGAATGAGGAACACATAGCAAGACTGCAAGAAGACCATGGAGGTAGAAGGAGAGATGGCAGGGACAAAGCTCATGCAGCTAGTTCACAAACTCTTGATGAGGGTCATCCCACCTGAGCTGAGCTTTGTCTGCAGCCCAGCTGTAGGGCCAAATCCTGTTTGCTCCCTTGCTCCCACAGCAAAAACCTGTGGGTGTACATGGGTCTGCAGAGTACCCCATCTTTCTGTGTGTGTCAGAGATTCACTGTAACAAATGGCAGACCAGCACAATCTACTCACCAGGAATCACCTCAGTGTCTCAGGAAATGTTATTTCCACTCTAATTTTTCATATTAAAAGGTTGTGGATTTAGGTATTTCTCTTGAGCACTTTTCTGTTCCCACACATGTCAGTCCAAGTGCTATCAGTGGTGGCTCACCTGGGCAGGTTGGCTGGAAAAGAGTCTCCCCACAGATTTCAGGGGGATGCTGGTCTTTCAACCTCCTCTGCTGGGGTCTCACAACCAGTCTACCCCACCAGGAAAGAAAATACAGGGGCCAGCAGTGTGCTAGAGGGAACAGCAGCTTCCCCTGCCTCTCACAAAGCACAGGCTCCCTTGGAAACATTTCACAGAAAGGCAGAGCAGCCGAGAGCAGAGGAAAGCAGCAGCCTGCCTCTGGTGCAGATGCAGCAGTGTGTGACAGTGCATGGGCACTAGAGCCAGCTGCGAGCAGCACAGATGAAAGGCACCCTAAAAAACGTGGTAGGAGAAGCACAACAATGAGAGCACAGTGTTTTCACTTTCCATCTGTTGATGTCTGCCTAGCAGTAACTAGAAGGAGAAGTGAGAAAATGATGCCTCTAAAGTTTTATTTCGTGTCTTATCTGCTATTTATTTACCATGTTACATAAAGGCCCAGTCTAGAGTTACTTCAATGATCAAAAGTAGCCTTCTTAACATGAAGATGTGTGGAAGGGCTTCAAGTTTAGCACCTATTTTCTTCACTAGGCTGGTCCTCTGGACAAAAGCAAGTCTTGGGAAATAACTGCCAAAGCTTTGCCTGTGACCAAAACACAGTGGAGGACTGGCAGGAGGACGAGTAACCAACAGGAGCTGATAACAAGTTGCCTTTGCTAATTACTGTTTTTAAAGTCCAAAGTCATTGGAAAAAATGAGTAAAGTTAGATTTCGCACACTAACGACAAGAAGAAAGTGCACTGGAATGTCTGAGTCACTGCTCTGAGCACTCCTAATTACACAGAGATATAGTTTTCATATGCTGTGTTACATATTGCAAATGTGTGCAGAGGCTTGGAGCAGCAGTTTGTCATTATGCACGTTGTTTGCCCGCAGATCTGAGATGACCCAGTGGGCTGCAGTTAGAGGGGCGCCTTTTTTGTGGGTGATTGTCTTTGTTTTACACAAACTTGGAGCCAAGCCTGAAGCCAGCAAACTGAAATAGCAGGTAACAATTGTCTTGCACACGTGAGAGCTGGGTTTTTACCACTCACATGCAATGTGCCCTTCACCCTGTGTCTGCAGTGCCCAGCTCAAAACCTGCCACAGTGCTGGGTCTCTTGGGAGTGACTCTAACACATACAACAGGTTTGCTCTGTGTGTGTGCCAGCCCCTTGCTGGCAGCCTAAGGGGCATCTGGAAACCAGCTCTGGTCCAAACTCCACAGTCCAAGTTGAGATGACTGCACAGGGTAGGGCAGGACAGGTCCCTGCTGGTGGTGAGCCCTTGGTGAGGGGCAGGGGTCCCTGGGGAGGTCTGTCCAGTGTCCTGGATGGAGAAAGGCCAGAGGTACATCTGCCTCTGGCAGAGGATGCTGCTCTGGTAGCTCCTGGACCAAATCTGCCAGCCCTGGGAGGAGGCTCAGGCACCCAAAGGCACCTGAGAAGGCAGAGGGTACCTATGCACAGGCTCCTCCTCAGCTCCCTGGGTGATCCCAGGGCAGCTGGCACTTGGGCTGTGTCTAGGGACAAGTTTCCTGTGGGGCAGGTGGACCATGAGCTGCAGAGCCATCACAGTGTGCCCTGTGAGGTGTAAAGATGTCCTTCCACTGAGTGACCTCCTGGGATGCTGTGGGCAGAGGTCAATTCCAGAGGCAGTGCCAGCCCCCAAAACTGAGTACACTGATAGTACTTCTCCTGGATTAGCTTTGCACTCATGTGAGTAAGTTTCCCACCAAAAGAAAGAGCTGGGGCCTCATTAAGAAAGCTAACCACACCACAGGGCTTGTGACAGGTAGCTGGTGTCTCCAGCACAATTGCCTGATAAGCAAAAGGCTTTGGAAAAATCCAGCGTGGAAAGGGTTAGGAGCTCAGTTGCATAATTCCTTTAATAAGTTCTTTTGTCATAAACCATATGATAAACAGGCAGGAACAGGGGCAGGAGGATGGGAAGGAGGAGGAGGAGGGGGATGGAAGGCTCCATGTAGCCCCCACAGGCTGTGGAGGCTGTAGGTCGTTAACTGCTGGTGACTAATGTTGTTATCTATTTTTTTACCCCTTTGAAGTGGTAATGTTTCATCTGTGGTTTTGCCTCTTTATCCTTTTGTTCAAAACAAGCCTTGTTTGCCTTTTCCTTCTCATCCCCCATGGTTCCCCTCCCCTGGGATGGGAGGTATGGGTGGGGAAGCTTGCTGATTCCCTGAGGGTGAGGATGTGCAGCCCCACACAGCAGACTGGAGATGAGGGGGGAAAAAAAGGCAATTAATGAGTTTTGGACCCCAGGTTTGTATCCTGTCCAGAAGAGCTGGCACCCTCTGCAGCAAGGACCCCAACCCATCCAGCTTCAGTGCCACCACCCTCTCCCCAGCCAAGGAGCAGATCAGAGAGAGGACACCATTGCACTGCAAGGAGGCTTTTTAAAATGTAACAGTGAAAATAACTCCTGTTGGGTTTCTGCTAGCCCAGATTCCCAGGAAACACCGTGCTGGGGACCCCATGACTCCCCATTCCTGGGCAGGGGCAGCTGATGACCAGAGCCACTGAGGGATGCAGGAATCTGAAGATACAGGCAATTGTGTGGTGGCACACAATGATGAATGTGGTAGGCAAGCTGGTGTCCCAAGCTGCTTAGTTTAGTCCCTCTGAGCCTGGCTTTCCACTGCACCATTTTTTCTAGCACATTTATTATATTTTCCATCCTATGCTGCCTGCTTATCAGTGTCACCATCAGCCCGAGAGGGAGAGATGCCCTGTGGCACGATGCAGCAGCAGGAGGGCTGGAGGTGCCTTGTCTGCTTTCCAGCAAAGCCCTGGGAGAGCTGGAGGGGCTGGGCAGCTTTGCTGGGCAGCAATTGCACATGCTGGGATGTGCCCCTGCTGCTGGAGCACCTCAGCCTCTCATGTTTGCAGCAGGATGCTCAGCTCCCTGTGAGACCAGGGCTTCCCATGGAGGGTGTGTGAGCACGCCTTTGGGGTCACTTCCTCCTGCTCCCCAGAGTAAGGCAGGTCTGGCTTCTTTTGGGGAAAAATTCTAGCTGGCTTGGATGGCCTAAGAAATGACCTGAAACAGAGCTGAGACACAGTAAAGCATGAAAAATATAATAGGAGCTTTCTGGTAGTGGCAGGTCGGTGTCACCAGACAGGCAAGGAGAGCCCTCTCCCAGCTCATGTCTACTTTTTCCCTTTTGGAAAGGCATTGTTTTTGTATTTGACACCCAAACACTTTTCTCCCAGCTGCTAAAAGAAGCTCTGAGTGTTTTACTCCTCTTTTTGAAAGGGTCAAGGAGGGGGCTGAAATGTGAGCCCAGATGCAAAGGTGCAAATTCAGCATCAGAGATTACACTGAAGGAGCCACAGCTCTTCCCACTTCTGGAGAGATAATTAATCCCCTGAGGTGGCTGCTGGCTGCTGTTTTGGGGAGCCAGTTTGCAAGTCAGGGACTAGAGCATTAAGGACCAGCTATTAGAGGCAGCTGAGGGTACAGAAAGGGAGGAATATTTAAGTTAAACAAGAATTTTATCTTGGGGCCAGAGTGGCTGTGCTAGTGAGAACGGAATGGAGGGGAATCTAATTTTTAAATAAGTGCCACATCACCTCTGCCTCATGCCAGCCTCCCCCACCCCCTCCCCAGTAACAGGCTCTTTACCACGATGCAAAAGGAAAAAAAATGAATAAAAAGAGAACAGGGAAATTCTTGAGATTCTTTCCAATGGAAAAAATGTCTCCACTTATCACTCAGTGTCAACAGCAGCAGACACCTGTGCTTAAACACCCAACAACAGGGGCAAGGCAAAAGGTAACCTAAAGCTCTGCTTCTACCTCCTCAGGGGCACAAAAGCAGGACAATGGATTTGGACACTTCTCCATCACCTGCTGGGGCTGTGGCCAGTGACTACAAAGCTCTGAGGTGGCAAAGCTGGCAGCATCCCGTGGCCAGGAAATGCCTGCAGCCAGACCTTATCACACAGTCCTTAATTAGACTGTCCTCAATTAGACTGTCACCCACTCATCCCTCCCTCAGGCTCTTGCCTCATCACCTGCTGTGGCACTCACTGCCTTCTCCTCTGGCCAGCCTGCGTGGGAAGCTCAGGAAGGTGGGATGGAACATGTGGAATGTGGGCATGGGAAACCTGGCCCCTGCTCAGCGTTATTGGCTCTCATGGTGCCACACCTGAGCCACCTGCTGCCCATTTTCACCTGCTGGGAATGCCAGGCCCTTCAGGTGCTGCCACTTTTGGGCATTTCTTGGTCAACCCATCAAAGCTCCTGCTCTTCCCACTGCCTCATCCATCACTCTCCCTACCCCCATTCCCTTCCTGCCTTTCTTCAAGTTCTTGTCCATGGAAAAGATCACAGTCTTGGGGAGAAGGACCTCCAAACATTACAGCAGCCTTGTGTTTTTTGGGTCCTGTGCAATGCCAAGCTGTTGGTGGAAGCCACTACAACCTGACAGTCTGGTCAGGGGAGCACCTGCTTCCCATCCCTCAGTCCTCACCCATTTCCTGTGTGATGTTGAGCAAGCTGCTGATTTTCAACATTAATTTCATCATTAGTGATAACATTTCAGCTTGATCCCTACCTGTGAAGAATAGAAATAATGATAATAATATTAATAATGATAATAATGCTACTAATAATGAAGACCATCCGTGGAATGTGCAGAAACACCCTGAATGTGAAGACAGAGAGATGGTCAATGATTAGTGAATGAATAATCATAGAATGGTTTGGGTCAGAAAAGACTCTTAAAGATGATATGTCCAACCCCCCTGCAATGAACCTACATTACCAGACATCACTGCACATGTCTGCATAATGTTTCTTTCCTTATTTCTCTTGCTGCTGCATTCCTCCTGGCTTGGTCAGTGATGATGCTCTTGAGATGTTTTCTAAATAGAGAAAATTACCTCACACAGTCAATAGGATTTAATTTATCCTGTTAGGAAGATAAATCTTGGTTAAGGTCCATGCATCCCACAGCATCTGAGCCACCAGAATGGAAATTTGGCTCACACCTGCCTCCAAGACCTGGATCCTGGCTGATGCTTGTTAGCTGAAGTGCTTGGATTTGGTGTGTGATTGCTCTCAGCACCTCTTACAGCAATGCAGATGTGTCAGGGGGATGCCTAAACCTGACCTTTCCCAGTGCAAGTTTAACTGTTTAATCCCTTTTTTTCTTTTTTTTTTTCTTGCTAATAGAGATCAAAACAGTGAGAGTTTACTAGCATTGGGAAAAAGTGACTTTTTCTCCTGTTATCCAGTGTTTTCCCCCAAATCCAACCACCAAGCAGCATCACTGCTAAGTGCTGCATAATTCAGCATCATTTGGTGCCTGTAATTCTACAATTACTCTTCAAGGCTCATTTGCTTCAAGGTCTCCAGGCTGTAAAGTTATGGGAGTGTGGTTAGTTGATTTTCAGGAATGCCTACTCTCTGGCAGGGGCTGGAGAAGGAAAGAACTGGAAAGAAATGCATGCAAATTCAATGACATAGCAGGAACTTTAGAGGCATTTCAACACAGTAATACCCACAGGCAAAGGAATTGTAATTGTGCAGGGGAAATACAGCCTATGATTTTATCAGGAGTCTGGTAATTTCCAGAGTGTCCTTAAAAGCCCAGCTGCTGGAGTCATCTCATTGTTAGGGAATCTTAGCTTCCTTTTAAATGAAAAAAGAGCACTTCCAGTTCTTTTTATTTTTTTTTCTTTTTCTCAGAGAAAATCTTTAGAAAGTAAAGTAAGCTGAAGGTTCAGACATGGAAGGAAAAGACTCAGGTCACACCAAAACTAAGCAGAACGTTAATGCAAAGATTCATTATCAAAGCTATGCTTATTCAGAGGGGTTTTTGCTTTTGGAAAACTCCATGCCAAAACAAAACCTGTCACCATTTTTATCTGAACATCTGATTTGCAATCACTTGTGCTTGGCTGTCCCAGCCTTCTGTCCTTGCTTGGAAAAGCCTTTGGTGGCTCCGGGATGGGGCAGGAGGAGATGTCAGGGCTCTACCCTTGCTCTGTTTCTTTCTCCTCTCCACATTTTCACCTGTGACCTGCAGTTCTCCAGCTCTTGGGGCCCTAGAAGTGCTTGCAGGGCAGCTGGGCCCTTAATCCTGAGGAGTGCAAGCTCCAGGACCAGTTAAAGTCTCCTCCTGGAGAGGGAAGGGAAGGAGAAAGGCAGCTGAGCAGAGGAGTTTGCCTTGACCAGAAGACATCCCCTTCCTTTCCAGGTTGTTATACAGACCTGAGGTGGGATGGATTCCCAAACAGAAAACAAAATGACTCTTTGTGTTTTTTAACATTGCATCTTTCCTTCTGAAAATGGCTTTTTGTTAGAGGCTCTGGGCTTCTACTTCCACTTCCTACTGGATCAGCACCCAGAGGTCTCAGCACTTATTTTGAGTGTGTTTGGACTTAACTGGCCCTCCTGGAGGCAAAAGATGAGCTCTGCCACACCCTGTGTTCTGGTTTCAGCAGCCCCTGGCAATGCAAGCACAGTGCCAGCTGGCAATTCCAGCCCTCTGGAGCAGCCCCTGGCTAGCCCAGCCCTTGCCCAGCTGGTGCCCCCAGTCCTCCCCCAGCAAGGGTGGCTCTCACAGAGGAGTGTGTGTACAGGGTGCTCCCCATGGCTTTGCTGGTGCTCCAACATCCAAATCCCCACCTCCAAAATGATTTCTGTGTGGGCTCTGCAGGACATTTCGGGAGGTGCAGCCAGTGTTATGTGATGAACTGTTCCCTGTGAAAAGCAGGTGGAGCAGTCTGAGCCCTTTCCTGCAGTGCCTCTGTGCCTGGGAAGGACTCCTGCACACCCAGTGCAGCACTGAGCTCTGATCTCCTCTGCTCTTCATGTTCCCATGAAGTTCCTCTCTCTGCCTCACTGCCTGTGCAATTCTGCCAAAGGTTTGGGTTCATACTGCTGCCAAAATGTCTCGCTGAAACCTAAGAGTGAAAATATTTCTGTTTCTGAAAGGTCCCACGTTGCTGCTGACAAGGAGTGAACTCTTTCTTCCCATAGACAAAGCCCTAAATGTCTGTTCTGGCTCTAGCAAACATTAACTTCAGCCTAAGGAAAACAGCAACAGATCAGGAAAGCCAAGTTTCCTGCAGAAAGCCCAGTGTTTGGCCAGTAACTGAGTGTTAATTCCAGGAATAAAACAGCTGCTATCCTTGCACACAGGCAGTTGTCTTGGAATTGAAAGAGGAAATAAAATGGAGAAGGGAAACAACAACAAAAAATTCATATATAAAACCATGCCAAAGCTATAGAGCAGCAGAAGTTCTCATTCACTGAATTGCTTGATAGGTCAGCAAATACTGCAAGTAAAATTCTATGTCCTCTGAAGCTGACTGTCAAAATTGGAGGCTGGCTCCTTCTCACAGATCAGGCTGTGCATGTGTACCCCATTTTGTCTAAAATCTGTTTTGCCTGAAATCAGATTGCAAAATTTACTTTTTGCTATCTGTTTTCATGCTGTTCGTGGGAAATGCTGGGTCCCAATCCATGGAAAAGCAGAGACTGAGATGCAGCCTGCATCAAGTCAATGTGGTCCTACAGGTACAGGGCAGCTTCAAAATCCAGGAAAAAGCAGTGACCAAACAATTTCCACTGCTGATTAAATTGAAACAGAGTTTTACCTAGGTGAGGACTTGCACAATCCCCATGACTTTATCATCCTGGTGCTTTGTCCTCTTTATTGCATTCATTCTTGTGCAGCACCAGGAGGTGCAAGTCTCTCCTGGCACAGGTGAAGCAAATAATCAGAGATTTACTGAAGTCTCTTAACCTGGCTATAAAAGATCTTTGTCTTCAGCTGTGCCTTACTGCTGATGCATGATCTTTTTCTGCTGCACCTCTCTTTTGTCCCTGCCCCTTCCTCTGTATTTAGTGCAACACTGAAGAGCAACATCCTGAGGTAAGCCCCCAAATAGCTTTTATTTATGCTGTGCTCCTGTGTGCACAGGAGCTATTTCTAGTTTCCATTTGCCACATATGCTTCCCCCTCCTGGACTGTATTCCCTTTTACTCCCAAATCTCCCTCTGTGAGACTCTCATTTTCTTCTCTCTCCTGATTTGGTTTTGCTGTCCATGCCCCCATGTGTGCCCTGGGTGGGGTGGGCTGACAGGGTCTGCTGCCTCCTCCTGGGGCTTGCTGGCATCCCCTCCCAGGCTACTCTCCCTGCCCATGCAGAAGGCACTGGGCCTCTTTGTGCATGACATTGGTCTGTGTGCATCAGAAAACAGAATGGCTCTGGAGGAGGGGTAGCTCTGTATCAGCTGACAAGCTGGCATCACTCAAAAGTCTTTAAAGCTCCTGTCACTGGGTCTACAAAGCCTTTGGAGTGTGTTTATAGAGGCAGACTTATAGATTGCCAGAGGCAAACCATGTTCCCCTGTCCTTTTTGCCTTATCTGCTATCAGAAGACACCTGGGTAGGGAAAAGCTGTGCTCCCAGCATCTGACTACCCTCTCTGGGCAGGAGGTGGGAAATCAGGGACATCACTGTGCTGTTTGCTTTGCTTCCCTGCAAAGTGCCACTGCTGGCAGGGAAGCACTGCTGGGGCAGCCTGTTGAGGTGCTTTGCTCCCTCCCCTTCTCTCCCCAGCAGCCTCTTACCTTTGTGGGAACAATGGGATGATGTGACTGGAGCCTTACAAATACTAACCCACCTTTGAGGCTGTCACACCAGACAGGAAGCACAGACAGCCCCAGAACAGAAATTCAGTCCTGAGGCTGCTCCCAGGGAATGCTGCCTGGCACACCCCTCCTCGTGTGGCCAAGCTGCTCTGCCCCACACTGTGGGGCACTGTGCCCCACTCCCCAGGCTCGGTGCTGTGACTGGACCATGGCACCAGGAGCCTGTCCCCTACCTGGAACTGGCAGGCAGGTGGATTTTGGAATGTGCCTTGCCTTGGCAAGTGATGTTTCCTGAAAGGATGGAGATATGTTGGGGGGGGTGGCAGGAGCCTGGGGGAGGTGAACAAGGAGGTGACCCTGGTTTTGAGGTCAGATCACAGGGCAGGCTGTGCCTGCCCCTGTTACCCCAGCTCTGAGGTAGGCTGCTTGTTGCCAGGACTGCAAATATCCCCTTGACCTGCTAATAACTTACCCTCCCCAAACTAATTTTCCCTTTTGCACTAAACAGGAGAGCTTTAGCATGTGGACTTGCAGTTGCTGCTGGAGTGTTGTTCCCTCTCTAACACATTTACTGGGGCATCTGTTGAAATCAATAGACCATTAGGAAGTACCCTGTAAGGGTGTTGATCCAAGTGGGGATGTACACCAGGTGGAGAGTTTGGATGTGTCAGGCAGTCTGCAGGACCTCTATTAAAGCAAAACTTTCATGCCTGCTTGCTTTAAACTGTCCTGAGCATTTCCCTTGCTCCCTCTGCTCATCCTTCACACTTGGTGTGTTTTCAGCTCCTGAGAGTGGGCATGCAGCATTTCAATGAGTGACTGAGACCTGCTGCTCCCTCTCCTGCAGCCCAGGAGTCCCATGACAGTGCTGGATTTCGGGTGTGGGAAGATTAATTTGCTCTGGGCACATGCTGCTCCATGGTAAAGAGACAACACAGTGTGGGTCAGTGGTGCTGAGCAGGCACAGAAGTGTGGTGGTGCAGCAGGGTGTCATGTGGTGTTGAGGACAGCCAGAGCCTTCCCAGGAAAATCCTGTTGTCCCCCAGGATGTGACTGCCTTCCTGTATGGATGAGGATCATGGAGCTGTACCTAGCACACTGAGCTCTTTGCAGCAAGTGCCATCTCCCAGACTTTATGCTGTAATAATTCTCTTTATATGCTGTAAGCAAAGTCCCTGCAGCACTAGCCTCTGGTAAAAAGGCAGGAACCATGTTGTGGCCAGAGCTAAAACTTTGGTGCAGACTTTATGAAAAGTGTTTTGGCTGGGAAGGGTCTCAGTAGAGCTGCTTAGAAAAGACAATTGCAAGAGGTGCTCCAGCGTGTGTGAATGAGTTTCCCCTGTGGATGAAGAAGGATGCAATGATGTCTTCCTGGAGGATATGGGCTGACTTCCTAGCTCAGGGGCCCACCAAAGTTTTCCTGAAGACTGATGCACATCCAGGCTCTGGGTGTGTGAATGGGCTCTGGAGCTACAGTCATGCCCTTACCTGACAGCATGGCACATCATGCCTCTACCCAAACAGAGTCTCTCCATCAGTGTCTGAATTGCTTTAGGCTTTGCTGGGCTGGGAAAAGAGTTCAGAGAGCTGGGGACAGGCAAAGCTATTCCTCCCTTTGTGCTATTGACATGTTTTAGCACATTTTTAGCTGGTATTTCCTGGAGTTTGTCCCGAGCAGCTAAATGTAAGTGAAAATAGGAAATTTCACATGGAGGAAGAAACTAGCTTTGGTAAGCCACAGCCTGGCATCTTGGATGCCTCTAGGCAGCCCTTTGAAGACCCATTTCTAGGAATTTTCACTGGCAATGGGGACATCCTGACTTGAGTTGGTTACAGCAGACAAAACTTTGCTTTACTTCCCTGACCATCTTCTGTGCTTCTGTCTCATTTCCATTGCTATTCTTTAACCTCAGCCTTGCCACTCTCCAAAAAGTGCAGCAGTGGTGATAATATGCTGCTTTCATCCGTGGTGCTGGTAGGGAAAGGATGTCAGGCCACTCCTCAAATCCTCTGTTCAGTTTTTGGGCTCCCCATCCCAAGAAGGACATTGAGGTGCTGGAATGTGGCCAGGTAACAAGCAACAGGACAGGAGGAAATGAGCTCAGGTTGCATCAGAGGAGGTTTAGATCAGATATTAGGGAAAATTTCTTCACAAAAGGGTTGTCAAGCCTTGAACAAGCTGCCCAAGAAGGTGGTCAGTCACCGTCCCTGGAGGCATTTAAAAGATATGTAGATGTGGCACTTAGGGACATGGCAGTGCTGGGTTAGTGGGTGGGCTGGATCATTTTAAAGGTCTTTTCTAATCTAAATGATTTTATTATTTTCTGCCTTGGCACTCAGGACCTGACAGGCTTCCCTTGCATGTGTAGGTAGTCAGGAAGGTCACCAAGCAAGTTTCAACATAGGAACAAGACTTTCTGACATTTCTAATAACCATCTCTGATCATTATTTTAACTAGGGGAGAAGGGGCTGAACTTGTAACTTGTGTGAGACTGAAGGTGAATCTGGGTTTTGGCAAGGGTTTGTAGGATAGTGACCCTCTGGGAGTTAGGCTGAGATAAAATAACATCACTGCATCTTCCTGTGACTGTGTCTGAAGTTTCCAAATTACAACCCTCCTTATTCTCAGCTTCATGCCCCAGTGCTGCTGATAATTCATGTTTCCAGCTTCTATCATGCACAAGGTTAAACATGACACCTCTTGAAATGCTGCGTGTCTTCTTCCTGCACCTCAAGGTGATAAGCTAGGGGCAGATATACTGAGAAGGAAATTAATTAAAAAAAAAAAATTAAGATGAGGAAATGTGTTTTCACACTCTGCAAGCTGAGAGTGAAGGAGAAAAAGAGCAGGGTCTGAGCTCCTGTGTGGCAGCTGGGAACTGCATGGCTCAGGAGGCTGAGTAATGGGCTATGAAAGTCCTTCACCTCTGGGTTCACACTGTTCATCCAGGCCAGCAGTGGGGGAATATTGTTGCTCTGGCAGAGCTGCTCACTGGTTTCTGTCAGATTTAAAGGACTTGATTCCTCTCTGAGAAGCCCTGTTCTTGCTGCAGCAAGTGCTTAGGGAAGCAAGAGCTGGTTTTGCTGAGATTGTTGCTGCCCTGTTGGAAACACCAGGCTGCAACTGGACCAGGTGATACAGGTGTGCTCTTGTGACTTGGGCACACAAGTCTTCTCATCTGCTTGGTGCCAGGTGAGAAAATGTGCTCAACTCAAAAAGCTGAAGAGATAGGCTGGATATCAAAAAGCAGTAACTGGCTGGACTGGCAAGACAAGAAGTGAAGGAGAGGGAATTCCCATGGGCAGATCAATCCTTGGTGGTGGTAGCTGGGAGCCTGGAGAGCCATCCAAGATTATAAACTGGCTTCCCTTCCTGGGAAAAGGGTGGCTTCACATGTGCAAACCATTGCACACTTATCAATACCATATCAAAATGTGGCTGTGTCAGGCCCTAGAGAGACAGGCATTCAAGATTAGAGAATTTCTGGCTGAAGGACCAGTTGTATGACATTCAGGAAGGGACTTCAGCAGGTATAAAAAGCACTTGCTATTCAGGAGAGGGCAGGGGAGGTGCCATATGCTTTTGCTGACCTTTGCAGGCATCAACAGTGACAAAGTGTGAACTTCCCAAGTCAGGCTGGACGTGGTGGAAATGCTGAAGGATTGGTGCAAGCTGTGACTGCCTCAGCAGCTCTGGGCAAGGAGTGAAATAATTGGCTTGACCTCAGGATAGGTGCCAGACAGGCTGTGCTTCAACACTGGCTTGTTTCAAGAGACTCCAGAAAAAAAAAAAAGTGTTCAAAACAGGCCCTGATGGGAAATCTAGAGGAGAGAGCTTTGGAGCCCTCAGAAGATGGGAGAGCAGTTAGCTGTGTGCCTCACTGATGAGGCTGGACTAACAGAGCTTTTGCAGAAAGACTGATGAAAGCTTTTGGGAAAAAGGCTCAGGAAGAAGAGGGAATATCCCTGCATTTCCTGTGCAGATATTGAGATATTACAATGCTTTACCCATCCCGTGTGTTTCAGGCACCTGGACAAGGAGCTTCAGGCGTTGCCTCAGAACCTGGTGCAGGCAGCAGTGCATCTCTGGTGCTGGGGTAGGGAGGGCTCTGGGCTGCTGTCATGGGCTGAAATCCTTCTGTCAGCAGGCAGAGGGAGGATTGGGGCCCTTAGGTTTGCCTTGACATGTGGTGCCAGCTCCCCAGAGCTGCTGGGGGCTTTCTGAGCCCGTGCATCACATCATTGCAGTGACCTTTCTCGCACTGCTTTGGGCTGGTATCTGCACATCCTACCCCTGCCTGTATTGAAAATAGGATTACTGCTTACTTCCTACCTCAAGAGGCAAATCGAAATCCATAGAGCAGGATTTAAGCCATTAACCATTCCTATTAATTAGTCTCCTGAAAGTAGAAAAGGCAGAGAGGTAAGATGCAAAGCCCCTTATCTCTGGGGTGGGCTGTGCTGGAGTCCTTGGGGCTTTTCTGTTTGCTGTTTCTGAGGTAAGTATGCTCACTAATGTCCCGTGGGGGAGAGCAGGGTTTAGCAAACAAAGCCCTGTGAAAAGGGAGAGCCAGAAATAGAAAGGCTGTGAATATAGAAGCCCCAGGCAGTGTCTTCCTTGCCTGGAAGAAGCGTTCCTTATTACAAAAGCCACCCTCTGACTGCATCTCTGATGGCCCCAAGCAGTCAGGGGAAAACAAGGCTGTCAATAGGCAATTTTTTTTTTTTTTTTTTTTTTTGAGCCACAGTAAAGACATATCCATAAAAGAAGCAGCAGGAGGGAAGGTGGGAAAGGGAGGAGGAAGAGGGAAACAAAGGGAAGTTGTAGCCAGACCTTTCACTGTCTGGAAACAGTCTCTGCATTAACTCTTTAACAATGCTTTGAGCATCCTCAAGTCCTAAAAATCTGCTAATTAATCCACAAGCTTGTGCAAAGATGAAAACTGCACAGGCCAAATTTGGACCATTTTGATGAAGAAATGCTCTGCTTCTGGTTCATTCAGTGGTAAAGAGAAGTGTTTGGACCAAGGAGAAAGTTCCTGGGACATAACTTTGAATGGCTGAAAGGCAATAAATCACTGGGAAGGAAACTGGGGGGGATCTGGCAGTGTAAAGGTAATATCTCACATCCCACGTTAAGAATATGGGCATGAAGTGGTCTCTGGAGAGTGTGACAACATTAAAGGGTTAAAAAGGATCACAAGGCAGAGGGGCTTCTGGCCTTTACAAAGTGATGCTCATTGTGCTTAAGTGGTTCCCAAGGAAGGCATCCTGTAACATTCCTCTGTGGATGGAGGGGGTAATGGAAACTCACAGAAAACAAGAAAACATGGGAAAGCTCAAACTGATTTCCAGGAAATTTGCTATTAACACGTTTTGATTTTGCAGGTAGCAGTGGTCAGACACAGCATTGTGACACCCCAGTGCCTTCTGTGTTAATACCCTTCTGATAAATGATGTTTTAGAAGTGTTGTGTGTTTAAAGGGTTACAACCATGCTTTTTGTGTCTGTGGCTTCAGAGGGACTGCCCCACACCGACTGCAATAACCTCTATTCCCAGGAGAAGGGTTTTCAGTTCCACCTTGGAGCTGCAAGCTCCAAACACAACTCTTCTGCTTCCACTGTCCCCTTGCCAACTCCTGTGGCCCTGTGGTGTCTGATGCAGAAGCTGTGCTGGTGTCTGTACACCTCCAATGGGGAATATTGCATGTGAGGAGGAGCAGGTGTGGGGCAAACCAAGCAGAGAGAAATCCCACAGAAAGCTCCAAGGGGATGCTCCTTGTGGGCAAGTGGCTCACTCCATAGGTTTGATCCACTGATGATGATTTCCAACAGAAAGTCACTGGGTAATTCAAGACCTGTAACGAGGGACATGTGAAAGGCACAGGAACACTTGCCTGCCTTTTTGGGGTGCCAAAAAGACAACAAAGTATGTTGTTAACCTGAATTATGTGCCCTTAGATCATATCAGAAATGTGTATGGTGGCTAAGCTAAATACAGTCAGAGCTTCTCAGGGTGATGAGGCTGTTGGGGAAGTGTTAAGTAGAAACAATGGGATAAACTGGGCCAGGGGAAATGTAGGTTGAATAGCAGGAAAACATTTCTTCACACTAAGGTCACTTGGGCTGGGAGAGAGGGAAGTGGCAGCTCAGCCAGCTGCCTTCTCCAGGCTTGGGGTGGCTGTGGCTTGGGGGTGCTGGGAGAACAGGGATCTCTGAGTGCTCAGGGCTGGAAAGGGAAAATGTCCCAATGCTCCTGTGTCCTCTGAGGGTTTTTACTTTGGCCCAGCAGCAGGGATGGGCTCTGAAATAAGTGAGAAGGAAAAACCAGGGATTAAGTAAGGAAAAAGGAGAGGCCTTAAAAGAATTCCTTGGAAACCTTTACCTGAATAGGCAACAATCACTGCCCACAAATATCTGCCAAGAGAAGAGTAAAGGGGGCACCTTTGGCCAGAACCAGGCTGATTAGGAGTCCCTGGCACTGCAGTGGTGCTTTTGGCAATTTGGACCACAGCAATTCCCTGCACCCCTTGTCCTGGTGAGGTCAGCACATCTGGAGAAAATCCTGCCTCTGCAGCCAGGTTTTCTGCTGAGCTGGAAGTAAAACCTGCTGCTCTGAATGGTAACTAGATGGGCAGCAGTGTGGGTGTGTGAAGGTAAACCTGTGTGCAGATATGAAGGAGTCTGTGTGTCTGAGGAGAATGTAAATGCAGATCTAAAATACAAAGGATAAATATGGAAGCATGGAAGAATTTTTTTTTTTTTCATGTAGCTTTTGGGAATATTCAGCCCTTTGTGCTGAAGACAGTTTGTAGTATATGAGTAACAGGAAGTGAGGCTCTGAAATATTCCCTTGCTTTTCTGTATTGCACCTTGCTACAAACCCTCCCACCCCCCCAAAAAACAACATAACAGAAACTAAAAAACACCCCATCTCTGGAAAACTGATTTTCCTTTTGTTCCTAAAGATTGAAGGGTATTTTTGGATCAAGCTTCTTATTGCTCTTTGAGGGTTGTCTGAGTGGAGATGGACTTTGTGTGTCAAAGTTTGACTCTACCTTCTGAAAGGCTGCTGTCACAGCACAGAACAGAGATGGGACACTGAAATTAATTGTGTAATAATTCACCTGCCAGTCAGCCAGCCCAGCTGTGTCCCAGGTGTAAGTGGCACCCCAGTTACTAGAAATACTCTTTCATTCTTCTTAATTTTTAGTTGCTAATTCAGATGTCATCTGAAGCTGCAACAGAAGAAAATACAAAGACTGCCATTCATTACCTAGAGAAATTGCTTGGGAGAACTGTTCAAGGTGTATTTGTACATCTGAGCAGTGTGATTGAGGTCACTAAACTATTACCATTACCAGGAGAACTGCAACCAGCAAACTTCAGACTGATTATTTCAGTCCTTCTCTGAACTCCCCAGAAGAGGAGGCCAGATAGGAAAGGAATTTATCAAGGAATCTGATGATATTGCATCTGGTTTCCTTCTGACCTGGGACAAAACATCTGAGATAGTATTTGAAGGCTACTTTCCTGCATGAAATTCTGTGGTGAAGGCATGGTCTCATCCCACTCTGTGGTATAACTGGCCTTGAATTCAGCTTAAGTAAAGATGTTTCTGCCTGAAAAGGTGTTGGGGGGAACTCAAGCCTCCTCCCTCTCTGCAGAGTCAGGCAGGAGAGGAGCTGGTTGGGGTTGTTCACTGCCAGGATTTCTCAAGGCATCATTTCTGCACTCTGTGGGACACCATTGTTCAGCTACTCCTTGGCTTGGCCTTCCCAGGCTCAATGGAACTGTGGTGTCAGCACCTGGATGGTCCCAGCTGGTGATGGGACAGCTCCTGGTGACACTAACTGCTGGCCATGGGTGACAAGCATGCCTTTTGTTAAAGACCTTTTACTGGCACCAGGAAGAATGAAGTGGTGCCACTTCCATAGGATATGCTGGCACTGCTCCAAGCCCCCTGCATGCAGGGGTGTGAGCCAGGAACAACAAAACCCACATTAGAAGGGATTGCACTGCCTGGGAAAGCATTAGGGCAAATGTAGGTTTCACATTTTCTGCCACTAGTGGCACCAAGGCAGTGAGGTGAGTGGCAAGGCATTGGGTAGAGTCTGCCAGACCCTCCCTGCCTCCCCAGTAACCCCTCAAGAACCCACTGTGACTTCAGGCAGGGCCTGAAACTGTGATAGAACAGAGAAAATCGAGGTGGTCAGAGATAGCTGCCACCTTAGCTGGTGGCAGAGTGTGGGTAAATGGTGGGGTGGAACCATTGTGATAGTTTGGGGTGGCTCTGGCTGCAGCCACAGAGCAGGTCCTGGGGCAGCCACAGGGAGCAGGAGCAGGCAGTGTCTGGCTGGGTGCTGCACATCATCACTGCTGTGCTACTGCTATGCTTTCTTGCAGGAAACCTCTCCCCTGCCTGAAGGTCCTCTCTGCCTCCCTTGCTCTTCTCCACATGGCAGTCATTCTGCTTGGGTGAGAGGGAACTTGATTTGCTTCCAGCAGCAGAGGAAATCCAGCAAGCACCTGGGATATGAAACATGCTTGTTCTGTAAGGCTGAGTGGGTGGCTGTGAAACACTTGCTGCCTGGGGATGCTTCAGATGAGCAAACAGGTGTAGGAAGTCCCTACCCAAAAAGAACTCAGAGCAAAGATCCACTCTGTGCTTGTAAGATGAGTGAGTACAGAAAAGCCAGTTTGATATCACAAGTTTAAAGCTTTGGCTTCACCCTTGTGGAAGAGTTTTGGAGGGAAAGGGAAGCACAGGAAAGAGAGATGAACCAAATATCCAACAGGATAGGAAATTCTCATGCCCCATGTGACCAGCTAACTGGTGGAAACAATCTCTAGTCCCCTGTGAACTGGAGAAAGCAATCCACTGCAGCAGGATTACTAGAGGCTTTGAGATTTGCAAAGGAGTGGCACCATTTTATCTTGTTTTCTTTCCATTTTAAATCAAAGCTAAGCTATTCCATCCTCCTCAAACCACCAGACTGAAGTTCCAGTCCAGTTTGCACATTGAATTCAGCTCACATGCTGAAGTGAGCCTTTGGCCCTAACCCCCACAGAAGCTGAGACACCTCAGTTCTGGGTTTGGCCAGATAACTGAATGTACACTCACAGTGCAGCCCTGGAAATTGGGGCAGGAGTTTTTTGTTTGATTCTGATATTTACTTTTCCACCAAGCTGGTGCATGGAGAGCTTGGTGCCTGAAGCAGAGTGAGCACAGACACTCCTTTCCAGAGCCAGCTCTGGCTGGAAGCAGCCCTGAGTTTCCTCCTGGTGTGGTGAAGGAGCCCTGCTAAAAACATCCTGTGGCCCTGACAACAGGGAGTTAACCAGAGGAGCCAAGTGGCCTCTCTGGAACATTTTTGCCACCATGAAGATCAAAAAGCTGTGATTGTTTTTCTGCTTCCCAGTGTAGTAGGTGATGTTGAGCAAAGAAAGCTGAGTTCAGGCAAAGGATTGTATTCAGGCAGCTGGGGAAGAGGTTTTGGGAATCACAGTCTATAACTGATAAAACTGAGACTTTGTTGGCCTGTTTTTTTTGCAGAGAGATGTAGCACATGTGGCCCCTGTGTGACTGCACTGGTAGCATGGGCATTTGCCACTGAAGATCAGGGCATGGATATGTTGGGCTAGGAGTCTGGATACACAGGAACCCACCCCAAAAACCTTCCCATGATAGCTCAAAGCATAAAACTAGAGAAGGGTGGAAAACCAACTGTTTTCAATCCTGTTCTCTGTTATGGTTTTTTTTTGGCCTTTGAAGGAGTCTGTGAAACTCTGAGAGCAAGGGACCTTTGGGATGACCAGTACTCAACATATTCTCCATGCTGCATAAGCCCTTTGAGAGTCTTTGGGTAACTGGATCAAGGAAACACAGGGTCCTTGCACTGCAAGAAGGATGAGCTGACAGGTTTTGATCAAGTACTGGGTTTGATTGGGAGGTTGGGTTGGACTGACATGTCCCCTCTGCCACATATAACCACTGAATTTCTGGCCCTTCTTAGTGCAGAGACAGAACTCTGAGTTCAACAGGATGGAAATTCAGCTAAATAGTTTAAAAGTTACTATTTATTTCATGATTCATTGCAGGAAGTGTCATCACTTGTTGGATCTGAGGTCTATACAAGCTTGTGTCTCTGATGCTTGCAGTGAGAGGTTGGTGTCAAGGGCAATCACATTTTTTAACTCTCTAACATGCTTGCTATTGACTTGGCAACTCCAGCATTTGAGTAATTCTGTACTTTCTGTCCCGTGCTAGTTATCTCTTTGCTGATGGTGAGATGCTTTGATATGCAGCAAGGCCAGTACAGCATTTCAAGCCTCCTTGCCTCTGCCTGCCTTTCTCCCAGCATGGGGAGCAGAGTTATCACCCCCTCAGACTTTGAACAGAGTGCTTGCAGAACGAGCCCCGAATACCTGGGAATATTTAAAGCAGCACACTTTGAGGGTTGTTTTTTTTTTTTTTTTTTTTTTTCAGCTCTGCACTGACATTCCTGTGTTATTGACCCCTAGAGCTTGCTGCTTTCATGGGAAGGAGAGCTATGAATGGTTCAGGAATGTGATGTTCCACTCAACCCTATCTCTTATCAGCACACATAAGGCTGCTGTGTCTTGCAGAGAGATTTTCCATTGCCATTAGCAGCTCGTTTCTCCTCCTGAAGTTGCTTTTCACTTTATATATATCCTGCCTGTTCCTCTCCCTGAAGTACCCATCCATCTGAATGGCAGCCACCTCATTTCCTATGAAATCCCTTCAGCCCTGCCTGCTCCTGCGAGCCTAGGGCAGGTTATTCCAGCTCACTCTGGGGGCACTCAAGCGATGTCTCTCCCCACCTATAAATTTTGGAAAGAGCCTTCTCTGGGGCAGTGCAGTGTTGTGCTCCAGAGGATGCTGATGGGTGGGGGTCTGGTGCAGGGAGCAGTTTCCTGCAGCCAAAAACCAGTCCCAGGTGCACCTCCTTAGCATGGTGGTGGGTGAAATTGTATGTGCAATAAGCAGGTGTGTGTATATACATATATATATATATATAGGTGGAAAGTTGTAGGGAAGGATGTCTTTACAAGCCTTGCCAAAGGTGCTCCAGGGGCCAGACTTTGCCTTGAGCATCAGCTGCAGCTCAGTTAGCACGGTGGGAACCACGTGGATGTGTGGTGGTGCTTGGAGAACCTGACCCCAACTGATAAAGACAACCAGGCAATAAAAAAAGAGATAAAAATAAAATAATAATAAAAAAAGCCCTTTGGTATTTGTTTAAGAGATAAGATAAGCTGACAAAAATGCAGAAGACAATTGTTTACACACGCACACAGACACATACACCAGGAAGAAAATTCTTTTCCAAAAATAGCTGCTGACTTTTTATTTATAGATTTTTTTCCTCCCCTTTCTTCTGACATGAAGCAGAACATTTACATAAGGGGCAAAGAGATCTGATGATGAATAACTGTTTCTTGAGCAGACCAAAGTCCTCATTAGACCTGCCAGCAGGGACAGATGTCTGGGCCCAGGGATAGCACCAGAATTAGCAAGTATCATTTAACTGTCTGCACTCTTCAACTAAGAGTAGGTAATCTCCCAGAAGTTCAGAGGGATTTTTTTTTTTCAAAGCATCAAAGTTATGGCAGGCCTGATTTATTCTGTTTAAAAAGTTTGATGGGGCAGAATAAAAGGCTTAGTTTGTGTCTGAGCTACACCTTATTCATTGTGGCTTCTGCTCCCAGGCCTTTGGCCACCTCCTGACCAGCAAGAAAAGCACAGTGGAAGTTCTTGTTGGGTCAGGAGTGCTGGACTGTGGGCTCAGGTTATGATGATGGCAGAGGAGGAGGAAGAAGCAGGTTACAAAGGAGGGCTCTGCACTTGCAGTGTGCATGAAGCAAGATGCCACCAGTGGGCCAAGGATGACGGGAGCAGGGGCAGGAGAAACGCGTTCCTCAGCTTTGTGTGCGTGTATTTTTAGTCTCACAGAGGAGAGAACCAAACTTTGGACAAAAATAGCTATCCACTTACATAACATCCTTGCTTCCAGAGCTCCCCCCGAAGCGCTGGGAGGCTCCTGGAGCAGGGGGCTGTCAGTCACAGCAGCCGTGACTCAGCCTGGACACTCGTCCCTGCAAAGCCAGGATCTGCAGGGATTGCACTGCACCAGCCCTGGGACAGCAGGGGCAAAGCAACTTCCCAGCCCTGTGCTCCCAAGGATGGGGCAGGGTGCTGGCCAGGGCAGAGAGGCAGATGGGGCAGCTCTTCCCCTTTTTTCCTGTTTGCCCATGGCAAATGTGCAGGACGAAGAAAGGACAGGGGAAGTGTTTCCATTCTGTGGGTTCCTGGTTTTGCTTTGTTAGGGTTTGTTGAGCAGCAGGCAGGCCAGACACTGAGACCTTGCCTTGCCTTGCCCAGTCTTAGTGTCACTGTATCCCTGCCACTGCTGTGACTGACTTCTCAGAACTGAGATTCCAGCTCAGAAGCTCTGGAGCTGAAGAGGTTTGGAGTCACAGTTTGCCCTTTGACCCTCTCCTTAGGACAGAGGCGTGCTCATGCTCAGGGGAAAGTTGCCCGGTCACATCCTGGGCTCCAGTTATTCCAGTGATAAACAGGGGAGTGTGGTGTCAAGGATGCTCATTCTTTCCATTTGCACTTTGAACATGCGTGGTTAGAGATTAGTAATGTGTCATCCTTTCTTCATCCTGTTTTCCCTTGGCAGCCATGCTGTAAGTGGATGAGCCTGGGCAAGTAGGTGATACTGGTTTGTTTGCCAAAAGCAACATTACGTGGTGATAGCATTCGTTGGCTCGGAAGGACCAGTTCTGCTGAACGTGCTTGTTTTGCAGGGCAAGGGCACCAAGGTGGAATGGGTTTCAGTTAAAAATAACTGACCTCCCCGTGCTGAGCCTAAGCATTTTTTCCTGGGAAGCCATTTTTAACTACAGATGGTCACCAGACGCAGTGGTTATCCAGGAGATCAAAGCTGGAAGCCCACCATGGGGAGGAGTTGAATTCTTTCCTTTTGCTATCAGCCCTTCTCAAGTGGAACATCTTCCTGGTTATCCGCTGGTGTGAAGGGAAATGTTTGGGGGGAATATGTGGGAACCTTGGGTCAATGAGAGACGTGCAGTGGTGGATGTACGTGTGCATGCTTGGGAACAAACACTGCTGGTGGATTCTGAGAAAGCCAGGGCTGTCCACTGTGTCCCAAAATAGCTCATGTAAACAGGTGGCCTTACACTGCATCCATACTCTGTGATGGAGATGTACAGCCCTGAAACGTAATTTGTTACACAATTCATCAAAACAGTCATCCTCCAGGGGCTTTAAGGCCTTACTGGGAAGAGACAAAGAAAAAATAAGAGACAAGCTTGCTTTATTGAGATAAATAGTAAGTTGTTTTCTAATGCCTTGGAGTGAGTTTATTGGGAGTCTTGTGCGACGTCAGAATACAGTGGTGCATTTATAGAAAAGTTATTTTTGTCTTAGCTATGTGGAGGAGTGGTGCTAAAATATACATATTGTTAATGGCTGTGGAAAAAAAACCTTCCAGCTCCCTGTCTCCTCAACAGCATCAGCTTTGGCTGCTGTTTTTGGACAGGTCCCTCTCATTCTCACAGAGGCACACAGACATCACATGCAGGATGCAGAGATGGTCTGGGCTGTGTGTTGGGGGAAAGCATGGTCTGGCAGGTTGGGCAGCAGACAGATCTGCTTGCTGCACTGCTTTTCTTGACATCACACCAGGTGTATGCTTTTGTGGGCAGCCCTTCCCTGTGTCTCAGCTGTGATGGCAGGGGCTCCTTATCTCTCCTACAGCAGGGCTGAGCTGTGATCCATGCAGGGACCATGCTTCCCATTTGCTTCAGCCTCAGCCTGACATATCTCACCTTGGCAGATTCTACTTCCAGCTATTTTTTTTCTTCTTTTATTTAGAGATACTCAGACATTTCCAAAAATAGAGGGAATAAAAATGCAGTGGTTTTCCCCAGTTCAAAATCTGGCTAGCTTTTTCTAGAGTAGCTCTAATACTCATACTGCTGGGAATTATGAAATATGTTGGGACCTGGTCTGCTTGCCAGCCCAGTACCTCTGGGTTATGCTGTGTCAAACCTTGGAGGACAGGAAAGTAGTTTGCATATGCTCATATGGGTTTTACAGAGAAATTCCCAGAAGATTTTATATGCTTTAAGCAAGTCCAAGCCAGGGACTGAGTAAGGCTTTGGCAGCCAGCAAGTCTGTGTCCAAATACCTGAGTTGGAGGCAAGAAGAATGTCTTCCTGTGCTGTTAGTGCTCATCCTGTTAATATACAGACAAAGATCAAACAAAACCCCTGAGAATATGAATAGAAGTGTCCTCAGAGCGGAACCTGAGTATGGCACAATAAAAAGGAGCATGGAGGAGCATAAAACCAAATCCAGAACTCTCATTCAGTGAGTGATCACGATCCAGAATGGGACCTGAATGTGGGAGGGGGAAATGGTCTGCAGTCATGCATCTGGTGGTTGTGCATTACTACCTGCATGGTGAGTTGAGGAGTTAAAGTCCCCAGAGACCTTCCATGCATGTTTTGCTGTACCCTCAGTAGTCTATGTTGGATCTTCATGGAGATCTTGATTTGTTCAAGTTCTACCATAGTAGCTTAAATCCATCCTGCAAGGTCCCTTGATACCTCTTTGTTGGAGGAAACAAACCCTAAAGGCCTTTGAAAGCTCCTGCTGAGCACTGATGCCTTTTCTCCTGGTAGCTTTTCTCTAACTCTGGCTTTTTCTGCACAATTTGCTGTTCTCATGGCCTGGCCTCAGTCCGGGGTTCAGGAGGGTTTTGCTATAGATTTGTACAGGACCAAGATGCTGCTGTAGGTGTTTCAAATCACTGCTGTAGCTGTACAACCTGACATCTCTGCCTAGACAGGCTGTGGGAATTAAGTGAAGCATTTGCCCCAAAGGCTTTTCCCCACCCATTTGGCACTCATTGTGTCTGTGAGGACTTTCTGTCCCTGCACAACAGTCTTTCCTAGGATGTTCAAAGTATTAAAAGAGGGCATGTTTTCATGCAAAAGCAAGTCACAGGCAGATCTGATCCCTAGCACTACTTTACAAACAGGAGAACTAGCACGGAAATGTAATTCCCTTACCTGTGTTGAGTAACACCTTGAGCACTTGCAGGCTGCTCAGGGGACAGGTACCACCAAAAGTAGCACATGATGCACGACCAGTATTTCCTTTACATAAAGCCCCATGAACCAAAATGAGCCTTTTTCAGCAGAGGAAAGGCAGAGAGATACGTGTCGAGTCTTGTTTGTACCCACAATAGCACGCACATGTTCCTAACTTTTTATAGAAACACTCTTGTGTCTCTGGGTGTGCTTTGGTTTGGGTTTTTTTCATCTGTGGGGATTTGTCCCACGAGTTGGTCCAATCAGCTCCCAAAATTGGGTGATCATGAGAGGCTGTATAGTGAAAATAACTCGTGAGAACTGAAAAAGAAAAACGCTCAGGACATCCAGGCTATTAATAAAATGAGTGTTGCAGATCCTGGTACAAGTTTGCTGCATCAAGGACACTGAATTTGCTACTCAAACTATTTTGGCTCTTTCAGCCAGCAGAGCACTTGAGCTCATGTTGAATTTGTGGTATTTTGGTGTTCGTTCTGGGCAGGAGGAGTTAGTGCAAGCCTGCATTAAGGGCACAGGTACAGAACCGTTGTACGTGGAGCATCCTGTGGCGCCTCTCCCGTGGAGGCTGAGGGCTCACCAGTGATTTTGGCATGGCTATACCTGCAGGTGGCTTTGGAGAACCTCAGCCTACAACATGGCTGTGTTTCTTCCCCTCTTTCCCATGAACATGTACACTGCTTTAATCCAGAGCCAGGAGCTTCCTACTGCTTCATAAAGTACTTGCAGCATTGATTTCCAGTCTTTGCACTATGGGAGCAATAACCAACGGAGCTGTAATGTTTTCCATTGCGTGTTTAATTCTGTATGCATGGCGTGCCCTTGCCAGAGCTTGGATTGGCAATTCCACGGCCTGGGAAATGCATGCATGAGGTATCTCTTTAGTGAAGGATCCCAGTCAGAGTGATGCCTTCTCCGCCACAGTTTTAAAGATCAGCACACAAACAAATTGCTGCACCTCCACTGGAGCACTTCCATAAATATAGGAAGAGTTTGCTTTACTGTGATTCACATCTTCCAGGCAGATCTCAACCCCCACCTTCCGCTTCCCTCCGAATTGTGCTGATGCCAAATCAGCAAATGTTCAGAGAAACAGGATAGGTCACAGCTGTAAACCAGCGATGGCATCTTGTGCATTGGGCTGTTGTTGTTTTTTTTAGCGTGAAAGGCTGGAGTAGTGCAACACTGAAATTGCATTGGCTAAGATAATAAATGGATCAGACAAATATAGCTGGGCATATGCTGAGTGTGGGTATGGGGTTTTAATTTCCCTTCTTCAAACCAAGATCTATAATAAGATGTTTCCTGGCTTGTGTGTGAGTATTTTTAATAGCTTCTTTTTTTTTTTTCTCTCACTGGATATTTCTGGACATGGCTGTACTAGCCAAGCCCTGCACAGCAGCTACAGTGAAAATTGTTTTACATCTCTGAGCTGAGAGTACAGTAGGTGCCATAAACTGTTCTTCAAGTCTGCTCTGTCAACGGGTGAGCACATTAGCAGCCTTTCTTTGCAGGAGAGAAGCACAATTCTCAGCTGGCTTCTTGTTGGAGCAAGAGGGGGTGTGCTTTTATTTTATCTGCCTCTGAAGTCACAACAGGCAATGGATTTGCTCCTTGATCTTCCCCTTTGTCAATCTCAAATCCAGTCCGGTCTGGACCCCAGCTCTTCTCGGAGGACCAGCAAATCCCAAAGCCATGCAGCAGGCAAGAGATGCTGCAGGATTAAGGGGCAGAGGAGCTGGTAAGCTTCCCACAGAATCATGCACACACTCACCAGCAGCAGCTACAGCCATGGATTTGCACAGAGCCACACTTGTCATATACTTTGCTGAGCCCATGCTGTGCCATCATCTCTTAAGCTGAGCTAACTCAGTTTTATATTCCCCCTCCCTGTCCCCCAGTACAAAGGCAGGATGCTCAGAGTCGCCCTGGGCAGCAGCATTTCTCCATCACTGCCAGAGCTGGTAAGTCACCTGTGGATAAAGCAGGGCTTTGGGGCTGGAGTGAGTCATACATGGTGACCACTCCTTGTGCTGGACTCTAAAGTACCTGCCAGTGGAGGCAGGTTATTAGGAGCCCTTTGAAATGTTTGTAGTCACTTAAAATCCCCTTGTCAGATGTCATCTGAATGACGAATCTCAGCTTTCACTCAAACAAAAGGATCCCACATCTGGCTCTAGCAGCTTTGACCTGGATGGCTTAGAACCCCAAAGGCATATCCAAGGTATGCTCTTATTTCAAGCAACAGGATTTATTTTTAAAGTCAGCATCATGGTTGGGAGAGGCCTGAATTGCAGCCATCTTCAGACTGGAGCCAGCTCCCAGGTCTCAGGGAGGACATTTCTAAGCTTCCTGCATAATACTTGAACTTTAATTTGACATGAGTCAGCAGTGTAGTGATGTTATGGGAAAAGCAAACATTGGACTAAAGAAGTGTGTTCCACAAGAAAAGATCAAACTAACTCGACCTACTGAGACTGAGGGAAGGACATTTCTCCAGGGCACAAGCCAGCTGAGAGAGGGAGATGTTTCTGCTAAGACACTTGCACCCCACTTCTGCAGAATCAAGTATAGGTTCATGCCTGATTGGAAAGGGAGACAAAAGAGCGGTGGAGAATTAGCTCCTGCTCTAAGCCTTCAGTGGGGAAATACTTTACTTGTGTATCTCTTCTCCTCATCTCAGGGATGGGATCATCACCATCATTCTGCCTCATGACTGTTAACAGAACAAGTAATCAGACCTTATCATTACAGGGCCATGTCAGTCCTCTGATAAGCAAATTTATAGCTCCAAGTGGTGCAGAATTAAGAGTCAGCAGTGGCTTTAGGAAAAAATGAGCATGAAAGTGGATTCTCCTGTGGGTGGAGAAGGACACCACCCTGATCAGTTCTGGCCATCTTCTTCTGCAAGCAATAATCCACATTCCTCTTGGACCTCTGCAGCAGTTAATGGTGGGCAGGGGAGGAAAAGAGGACCCAAACATTGCCATAGGAATGCAATTCACTCCTGTGTCTTAAATGCTAGCTTTCACCATGATTTCATGCCCAGTGTAATCCCAGCTCTGATGAGTTGAGCCCTAACAGGCCCTCTTTTCAGGGTGCACATGTAGGGCAGTATGTCTGGAATCAGCTGCACAAAGGGGGGCTATCCCCTGCCTTCCCCCGTGTGCCGACGGGCTGTGCTCAGCTGCTGGGAGAAGGAGTGCTGGCAGCAACTGCAGGGGCAGCTGCACTGCTGAGGAGCACACCCCTTCTGCTCCAGCTGGACAGGGGCTGTCCCACTGCTGGTACCACCACGGCTGGGCTGCCATCCCCCAGGCTCAGCTCCCACTCCTTCAGACCAGCTGCAGGCCTGGCTGTGCATGCCCAGGGCTGGAGAAAATACTGCTGCTGCTGAAAGGGGGCTCGGCAGTGGATGCTGAGCCTGGTTCTGCCTGTAGGGAAAAGGGCTTTCTGTGAAAGCTGCCTGAGCTGGCTGATGTGTGTGGTGTTTTACTGAGAGCTCTGCCCTGCTCAGCCTGCACTGCAGCTCCAACAGAGGCAAAACTCACATTATCCTGCAATGTATTAAGAATTAGCCCCTGTCTTGGGTTGCAATACAGGATGTGACCAGCAATGTGTATTCTATCCCCATCTGTTGAAGCTGGGTGGGGCAGTGACCCTTATCTCCCTGGCACACATTATCTGCTAATGGGCCATCTTTAAAACCAGGTGGGGCAATCATCTTTATCTTTTCCACAACCCATCCTCCCTCCAGGAAGATACCATCTGCTGCTGGGCCATTGAGTCCCACTGCATGACTGATAAAATTACATCATCCCACTGGGAGATGCTCCAGCCAGGGGGAGGAGCCAAGCCTTTCCTACCTAGATAAAACTGAGATTTTGGACACCAAGTTACCCTCTTTCCACTGGATTCCAGAGGAAAACTGGGCCTTCCCACATCATCCCTGGACCTTCAGAGGAGAACTGCACCTTCTCCAGGATCACTGCTTCAGCTGAACCACATCTGCCACTGCAGGAGGATGCAGCCACCATTTACTGGGACTGCTACCAACACCCTGACTGACTGACAGGGTGTCAGGTTGTATTCTGACTCTGTCAGTGGGTTGGGATTATTCTTTGTAATACCATATTTCTATTTTAATTTTCCTAGTAAAGAACTGTTATTCCTAATTCCCATATCTCTTCCTGAGAGCCCCTTAATTTCAAACTTACAATAATTTGGAGGGAGGGGGATTTACATTCTCCATTTCAAAGAGAAGCTTCTGCCTTTATGGGCAGATACCTGTCCTTAAAACCAGGACTGCCCCCATTCCTTGGGACCTCTTGAGTACCAGGTCTGCCTGGGCCATGTTTCACCTTTGTGCTGGAATGTCCCATGGCCAGGAGCATATTCTGTCTGCACTCAGCTCATTTCTCACAACCTCAGTATTGCATCTGTCCTCGTTTATCATCCTAGATCTACCAGGTGGAATGGCCAGCGTGTCTCATGGCAGGAGGGAATCCTGGGCTGCAGGGGCATCCTCATCCTGCAGCTGGAGGCTGGTTGCCATGGCAGAGCCTCTGCTGGGGTAGGAATGGCACACACCTCACTGCCCCTGCAGGTGCCCTACAAACAGGTTTTTGCTGCCAAAACCAGCCATGGTGTTTGTGTTCCTTCCCTCCAACAGTTCTCACTTCCCAGGCATTACCAACACTTCCATGCATCCAAGCAAACCTGGGCCCAGGTGCCATGAGGCTCTCCCAGGTTACTCTTGTCCTGCAGGCTGTGCCTGGCCCGTCTCTTCCTATGGAAGTGGTGCAAACCAGGAGCTAAGATTGCATGATGCTTGCCAAACATTGCAGAGACACCTCTGGTTTGGGAGGGTGCTTAGGAAATTCTTGTTGATACCAACCCACAGCTGGCTGCTTTCCTCCTGTGCTGGCTCGTGCTGAGTGATTGCTTCCCATTTTCCTCAGATCCAGCTTTGCAGATGTGCATGGACACCTCCCCCCAGTGCAATGAGACATTGTGTGAGACAGCCTGCACACATAACACCTTATATAAACTGTCATGGGCTTTGAGATTGCTCCTGCTGCTGCCACAGCATCGTCCCTTCTCGGCATGTCAATCTCCACCTTTCCCCAGGGAATGTTCCTGTTTCCCAGGAGGTTTTGGGGCTCAATTGCACACCACAGCAGAGGGATGGAGCCATAACCATCCCTCAGCTCTTCCTACACTGACACTGAGCAAGATGACCCTGGAACTGGCTGGCAGGGGGACAGTGAGGCACAGGGCAG
Source organism: Muscicapa striata striata (assembly GCA_030060385.1). Classification (NCBI taxonomy): domain Eukaryota; kingdom Metazoa; phylum Chordata; class Aves; order Passeriformes; family Muscicapidae; genus Muscicapa; species Muscicapa striata. The sequence goes on from JAREIS010000084.1 coordinate 561,723, forward strand.
GGTGCACTTCACAGTGCCTGAAAGGAGATGGGAGAGGTTTTCCCTGTCCTTGGAGCGAGTGGGCTGGTAGCAACATCCTCCCTCTCAGGCCATGATGGGAGAAGGAGTTAACTCACCCCTGACACCGAGTGCTAAAGTGTTTGTTCTGGCAGCCAGTGCCAGGCAGCAGGAATACACTTTTGGCAAAGAGATATTAAGTAAAATGGAGTGGTGACCCAAAGAGGTGTAATTAGCTCTGCTGTCACATAGGAAAGGACATGTTTGTACAGATTATTTCCAATTTCTAGCAGCACCTGCTCACTTGCTTTAACCAGGTTTCTCAAAATCAGGACTAATTAGCACTTCCTTGGAAGCCCAGCTCTCTCCAGGCAATGGCTTTCAATTGGTATTCCTTCTGCAGGAAGGCACATTAATTACTCTATCAGGAAAAGCTAATGGTACCAGTAAACCATTTTCATGACTAAGGCTAATTCAAGGAGAAGGCAGAGCTCACTAGATCTGGACTTTCTTGCTCATGCCAGGCATGAGGGCTGTGCAGTGACTTTCCTTCTCTGCATCCTTGTAAGAGAACAGGAGCAGGTAGAGCAGGAGGAGGACTGACAGCCTGAGGCAGTGGGGTAGCTCCTGCATATCTGTGCTTGTTGTCATGGCCCTTGGAGACAGATGTGTGACCTTCCAGACAACAGAAATCCCTATTCCCCAATTGACCTGGCTGAGCTTCACACATAATTTAACATGCCTTGTAATGTTTTATAGACTCCACTCTGTAACTCAGCACTGAGCTATTATTTAGTGAAATGATCCCCAATAGTGATCTTAGGAGAACTAATTGTACATAAAAGCTTTGGGGGTGGGATGGTGGGAAACATCCACAAACACTTTAAATACTGAATTTTTCATCTCGTAATATTTATTAATTTATAGCCTCTATTCTGGTTGCAGTTATGCAGACACACTTCAGCATGGTGTTGATTAAATCTGGTGCCAATGCAAAACAGTATCAGACTCAGGCCCAGAGATGTAGTGTTTTAATTGCTTTAGGACCATTCTGCCAGCTGGGACCTTTCTTTAATGGCACTGGTAGATGTGTGAAAAAGCAGTTGCAGGAAACTTCTAGGGGAAGAAATTCAAGTTAAGTCCCTTTATCAGTGCATCCAAGAATTCAGATACTCTTCCAGGCAGTTTTGCTTGAGGTCTCCTTATGGATCTCAGTCCACATCCACAGCAGCAGGAGCCTGAGCAATGGGTTGGACAGCACTGAGAGGAACCCCCTGGCAAGAAAGGAACATCTATTTAATTGTTGTCTCCATTTTATTCTTCTCGCCACTAAATTTGCAAAATAAGTATGATCCATTGGGTTTTGAAGACCACTTGAATGCTTTGCAAAAACATGATGCCTTATTTTATCATTATGTTATTTTTTTTATTCCTGATTGGTTTATTGTATCCAATATCTCAGCAGACCTGTCAGCTTACAGCAGACATGGGGGGATGAAATGGAGCAAGTCTTACCCTCAGGGGCCTGAAGAACAAAGAAACTTGGAACAAAGAAACTTGGAACAAAGAAACTTGGAGGCACCTGAGTGCTGTGGGTGGTATGAAGTGCAAGAGGACATAGGAGCTCTGTTTCTTGTGCCCCAAAGGGCTTTATGCCAATTGCCATGAATGAGGACAACTTCTGGTACAGGCTGATGAGTAATATTTTTCCTACTGCTGCTGAAGCCACTGGAAAAATCTGGTTGATCCAGGATGTCACGTCAGAACGTAATTCCCATTTCTGCGAACACCCACATGCTTGTGTTCAGTGCTTAATAAAAGGTAAGCTCCAGTCAATGGGAAAATGTGCTTAAGAGCTTTATTCTCATTCTTAAGGACTCTGCTGGGTCTGGCCTCATGAAACGTGTCAAGCACTCCTTACCCTTACCTTTTATTGTTTTAATACAGATAGGTGTGTGGGAATAACCCTCTCACCACAAAGGTGGGGATTTTTGGGAGGGGAGGCCACCCTATGCATATGCACTTACTAATAACGATGTGTTTGGGTGATGTTCTGGTTTTCTGCTCCGAGGAAATAAAGGGGAGCAAACATGATTGTCTTGGAGCAGATACAAAGCTTTGAGATGCCTGGCTTGGAAGAAACTGCAGAAAGTGTTTCCCTTTGTATTTTGCAGGGCCTGGCAGCCCGGTGAGATAATGGAAGATAAAGCAAATTGTACGACAATGGAAAATGCTGAGCTCCCTGAGTAATTACGGGTTGTGTAAGACGGTCGCATGGCTTGCAAGGATTGTTAATGCAGTCACGTTTGCATTATATAAAGGGTAATTAAAATGCAGCCTGCTTACCATTGATTACACCCTTTGCCTGGCACAGCCAGGCAGCAAAGGTGGCTTGGGAAGCAGTGACTGCCAGCAAAAGGAGAGGCTGTGGGGTGCAGGATGCCCAAATTTTGGGATCACTGCTGTGCCATGGCTTTGGACAAATCTCTCAGCAGATTGCATCCTCTCTCTCCCTGTCACACAAGCAGGAGGGTGCCTTTTCCTCCCACCATGCCACAGTCACTTCAGCTTCCCTGTAAGACTTTTTGGGTCTGCCTAACATGGGCAGTAATGGGGTATAAGCAGTTCTCAATAGATACCTAGGCTAGCCATAAATTGTAGATTGGTGCACCTGAAGAAATTTTGCTGGGGTAGCCTGAGGAAGCTGTGAGGTGAGGGAGGAGGGAGGCCACTGGCAACAGGCACTGCCCAGCTGGGAGCCACCCTCAGTCCTGAGAAGGCTGCCTTGCTTTGTCAGCCCCAGCCCATCCATGGGTACCACTCAGGAGTGCGGGGTGGCACAGGTCAGAGAAGGGCAGCTTCATGGGGCTGTGCAGAGCAGAGCAGGCTGAGGATCCAGCTGGTCCCACCGGGATTCCCAAAGCCCAGTTCCATGAGCAATGAGGTGTGAAAGATGGGAGTGGCCGTGGTTTTCTGGCAGCTCCACCTCCAAGATGAAGGGCAGCCTCACTCATATGATGCTGCACACGAAAGTGAGCACCAAGAAGGGCTGAAGTGATGTGCTACTTGTTTGGAGGTTGCAATGAGCATTTTCCACTAGTCCCTACAGCAGGGAGAGACAAAGTGCCCAGACCAAGGAGAAAGGAGTGTAAACTCCCTGACATCAGCTCCTGTAAGCCCCTGAACCCCAGGCTGCATGTTGTATGGCAGAGGGAACCTTCTGGCACTAAAGAGGAGCTCAGGCAGAGCTAGGGAGGCCTGGGTATTTAGGATACCCTTCTTCCTGGCACTCTGTCTGCTCCTGGCAGGACAGGCAGAGGAGACACCTCAAACCCCCATCCGAGGCTGTTGGGATGCTGTGAGCACACTGTGTCTCGATGCTCCTGATTATTTTTCTGTGCTCATGATTGTTTCCCTGGGACTCCTTTCCTCAGTGCAAGGGTGCTTCTTGAGCAGTGACAAAGGCAGTGCCTCCAAGGGAGCTGCAGATAAGGGTACATGGGAGAATGAGCTGGACCTACCGTTTTCTCCATGGAAATACGATTGGCATTGAGCTGCTGTGCCCAGTAAATCCAGTTATGGCTGTAGGCACAAATGTGCTTAGAGAAAAAAAAGTCAAACTGATGTAAATGAAAACATAACTGTGTGCTGTAACATTGTTTGGGCTCGCTCTTTGTTTTTTACAGCCCCAACAGCTTCCCAGCTACAAACCTGTGGGATGTGTGTGTGTTGAGTGATGTTTCCTGTGAAGCCATGGTAAACTATACCTGCCCTGAATTATGGGACAGTCAGCCAATGCTAAACATTTGAAGACTGAAACACTTCTGGAAAGTCACTTTTCATGTAAGGGACCTGAATATGCAAAACCTGAGCTCCTAGAGATGATAGCTGAGAGACTTAAGCTTTCCTTCCAGCCAGTCCTGCCCCAACAGCCCCCCACTGGCTTGTGAGAAATCACTTTTAAATACACACTAGCATTCCTTGCAATTCAGGAGACCTTTTCTAAAGGTACCTGAGCTACACAGAGAAATGCTGTGTAGAGAAATGCTCTATTTTTATGATTTCTCATCCCCATAGGTGATGTGCTCTCTGTTTGGCTGGGAATCAAAATTAATTCATGCAGCTAAAAAGCTGCTACTGGAATCTGAACACAACAATTTTCCATATAAACCCACGCAAATTAAGAATAAAAGTTCTCCCAATTTCAACCATACCCTTGACACAATGTTTTAGCCCATTCAGCCTCCTCCATGCAATCCTGGGTAGCACTGTTGGCATCCCCTGTTGCCTAGACCATCCTACCAGGCCTTCATCCCACCTTTTCCCATGGGGAGGAATCTGCCTGTAAAGCTACAGACTTCAAAACCATTTTTTTCTCTCCATGGAAGGAATGAATTGCTTTAACTGCACATGGTGGTGGGTACAGCTCAGTATTTTTCAATTGGCTTCTCACCTGTGTTTATTGCATTCTCTCATGAAGTCTGATGATTGGTTTGAGATCTATTTTGCTTGCTTGGGTAGCAAACCTGTGGAGAAGTCAGGAGACATGGATGGCTTTTCCAGTGCTGCTACCAACTTTGCTTGACTCGCTTTTAGTTGCTTATCCAAAATATTGTTTCCCCATCTGCAAAACAGAGGTTGTTGCTCAATCCCCTTTTAAAAACTTTTCTGAGAACTTGGGGTAGAAACCAGCCAGCGGGCTCCAAGTTGAGTGAGTTTCCATTTTTTAATCCCATAACAGTTTTAATTCTGTGCTTTGAAATAAAGAGAATTACGGAAATGTTCAACTCTTTCTTTTGCGGAGGGGGGGTGGGGTGGGTGGTTTTAAAAAGCTCTATAATTTTGGTAGGGTGAGAGAGTTAAAAATAAATTCTTGCCACAAGACTTTAGCCTTGCACTGGACCAAATCTTGAAGGAAGCAGTTGATTATAATTGCCAGGCTTCGGCATTTGTGTTGTGGAAACCAAGTACCAGGGCTCAGGCACGGGGCCTCATCCCAGCCACACTCTGCTTCCTCATCTCTGTTATTCCCAACTGAAAGCAGTAAAATCCTCTGGTCTGAAGGGATCTGTTTCAGCTGCTCAGGGAGGAGCTGCCTGTGCAGAGCACAGTGGCACGGCCAGGCTGACACGTGGGGAGCAATCACCTGGCTCTTCCTTGTGGACTCTGCCCACAAAAACCACGCTGGAAAAGTCATCCCTCCCATCCTCACGGTGCCAGGCAGGTCAGGAGGTCATTCCAGGTGTTGGGGGAGAGGTGCACACCCCCTGCACCATGGATGCCCTGTGCACACCTGGAGCAGGTGGGGTTCCTTGCTCTGCCAGCAGCTGGAGCAGCCCTCTGCCCCACTGGATCATCCCTGAGCCTGCCCCCTCCCACCCTGGGGTGGGTCCAGCTGCAAGGAGACACCCTGGCAGTGGGGAGCTCTCTGGTTACGCGGGCAGCCCTACACAGGTAGTGTTGGTTAATGGCATTAAGCAGAGGGGATAGTGTTACCTCAGGGATCAAGTGGTGAGCTTTGTACAGCATTACCTGCAGCAGCACTGGGAGCCTCTCCTGCCACAGACAGCCCTGGGATGTCACAGGGAGCCAGCAGGTAGGGGGCAGATTTGCTGGGGGAAGAAGCTTCTGGAATGGGTGGACTGCTCTCAATAAAACCCTCTTGTTAGAGTGTAGCCCCTCTCTTTGAATACAAAGGTTTAGTTTAATTTTATAAAATTTTAACTATTATTTTGGGATTTACTCCAAACATGCCAAAGCCATTTATATTCCTCTACCTCCTCTTGCCCAGACCCATCATCAGCCCAGGTCTATCTCCAAACATGCTGGGGCCATTCATCCCTGTCCATCTGCTTTTGCCACTGCTTTCCACCACTGCTACTGCTGGAAATGAGCTCCACAGTTAAAATTAACCATTCCAGAGGTGGCCATGTGTCTGAAGCTGTGTGAGTCCAGGGCAGGAAGCAAATATCAGATAACAAATCAGGGAGGTGGTGTCAGGATCTGCTTGCTGGCATGTGGGCGGAGGGCAGGTGGACAACGTGCCCAAAAGTCGCTGGCTCAGCTCTGGTGACACTGGCAGCTTGTCCTGTGCCCTCCCTGAAAAGCTGGCTCCTGCTGGGGTGGCAGCCACAGTTGTCTGCTGTCATCTCTCCAGGCTTGAGGTGGTGCATCCAGATATAGAAAAGATGCTGTATGGGGAAAGTTATAGTGGATGTAAGTGCATATATATATAAGGTGCTGCTCATCTCCATTGTCAACCAGGAAAATGCCAATTTCAGTCACATTCAACCATTAAAAGAGGTGCTCCTTTGACTTCTGTGAAGGCAGGACAAATTTCAGGCAGGTTTCTGTTGGAAGGGAGGAATGATGAACTTTTGTTGAACCAGGGCTGGAAGCAGACAGTGGCTCCTATTGAATCAGCATTGGGTAAGGCTGGCCTCATTAATGAATGTCAGAGAGCCTGCCTCAATCAGAGGTTTCAGGCCTCTGCTTTCTCTCCTTTAATTGCATTTTCCAGAGTTCACAGGCCAGAGTAAGTGGGGAAATTTCTGATGGGTCAGAAATGGCTGTGGTTTGGAAAGAATTTCAGGCATCCTTCATGTGACCTCCTCCTCCTCCTCCCTGTGCACAATTGTTGCTCTTAAAAGAGGCAGCGATAATGGGGGACCAGGGGATCTGCCTTGCAGAAATCTTGCCCTCAGTCCTGCTTCTTGTAAATCCCCTCTTTAACCAGTGGGCAGGAGATGTCCAAGGGTGGGGAGCTGGCAGTGAAGCACCCCATGCCCTGCACTCCTGTGTGAGCCAAACCTAGAGCAGCCACAACTCCCATGTTACTGGTGGAGTTTGGGGTTAATCTGGAGCCAAGGCAAGGCTTGCAGAGCCTCAGGAGTGGATGGGATGCTCTCCCCTAACAGAGATGGGGGAAAGCCCCCTGTGCTCCCCTGCTGACTCAGCTGATCTTTAATAAGCCAATTAAGGCTGCACGGTAGGAATGCCTCTCAGCTGAAGGCTTGATGGAATAAAGGCTGCAAGATTTAGCTAATAGTGCCCCAAATCCCAGCAGTGCTCCTCATTTACAGAGCCAGTTGTGCCCCCTCAGCTCTTCCTTTGCCAAGGGCAGGACATGATTCAATTGGCACCAACCCAGCAGGGAGTGAGTGGCAGGCTGAGCCTGGAGCAGGGCACTGAGGGGAGCAGAGCTGCTCTTCCAGCCTCAGTTTCCCCACCTGCAAAACCAGTGGTGCTCCTGAAAGGTGCAGGGCACCCCAGGCTGTCCTGCAATGGATGTGGGGTACTGTAGTACTGGGTTAAATCACAGGTGAGTCTCTGATAACGTGATGTTATCACCATGTGTGAGGAGGGAAAGAGCTGGGCTTTTCAACACCTTCTAGCAGCCTGGTGGTGATTTCTCCATGAAGTTTTTTAGGCTTCCTGATGCAAAGGTGAAGGAAGGCATCCTCAGCCCTGGCTGAGTGCCCTATGCTTCCTGCCATGACTGTGGAAGAAGCTGGACCCAGCATGAACAGGTAACTATTATCTCTGTAAAACTCCAGAGAAATTGCTTTCCTTGGGCCCAAGATTCTGACATCAGCCTGGCTGCTGCTTACCTGTGTCTGTGATTCCCAGGCTGCAAACCCTGCTCTGGTTAAATCTAAGAGGCAAGATGGTGTGTAAGGACCCAAATCCTTACTTAGATGTTGTGCTGCAAAACAGGAGGGTGTTTGCAAGTTTTTTTAGTTATTATTATTATCATGTTGATAGTAAGAGGAAAAAAGCTCCCTTCAAAGAGTACCTCCTTATGAATTTATAGTCCTCCAACCCAGTATTTTATGATCTCAACAAGAAGCTCATAAAACCAAATATTTGGAAAGGGTGAGGAAAGAGGAAAAAAAAAGGGGGTGTGAAAGAAGCACCAGCAAGTCTCAACTGAAAGCATGGAGGGAGGTTTCCCAAGGCAAGAGGAAGGAGCTGGGCTAGCTCAGCAGGAGAGGATGTTTTATGGGATACCTTTTACTCAGGCTCTCCTCAGTGAGATCAGGAGGCTTGGCTGTGGTGGTGAGCACAGGGCATCCTGCAGAGGGGGAGGCAGGGAGGGGCTTTGCTTCATCCTCTGGCAAAATCCTTCCTCATCCCAGGGATCTGCAAGGGGATTGCTGAGATAGGAGAGGGAGTGACTGACTGGAGGAGGTGTGGGTCTGGAGGATGCTGTTGTGGGGAGGGGGAGATGTGGCTCAGAGCCCCTCATTTCTGCAGGAACTCAGGAAATGTGTTTAGTTTAACCTGGGGCTGGAGGGGGCTCACAAAGGTGGAGACATGCACACCCAGCAGAAGACCCTCTGGCAGGTAGGCACAGTCTCTTAGAGACACTGACTGCTACAAATGACAAGGCACTACATAGTAAAAAACACAGAAATGCAGAAAATCTGGTATTCACCAGTGTCAACTTCTGTGTGAGGGAGGTTAGGTGGTTTTTTCTTTTTCCTTTTGTCCTTGTGCTCCACAAAGGCTCTGCTGTATTTCACATGTTCTGTTTCAGCAGCCTGTGAGCATCTTCCCCTTCAGTGCTGCTGGAGAGGAGCAGACTTGGCTCTGCAGGAGACCCTTTGCTGGGTCACAGCTGCCTGTGATCCAGGGAACTGAAACCCCAAAGCTGCAGGTGTCTACTGCCTAGATAAATCAAGTGCTCCTTCCAGACACTTTAAAGGCAGCAAGGAACAGCAGTCCCATGCTCTGCCCTTTAGCCACAGTGACTGGTTTTCTTGTGTTTAGTCTACCACATTTCTGTTGCTGGATTAGAATCCTGTTGGTGTCTCCATGAAAGCAGGTGAGCTGTAATTAAACCACCCCCCAGGATCACCTGTGCCCTTTGGGGCTCTTCCTTCCTTTCTCTGGGCTATTCCCACTGCTACAGTGCCCTTTCCAAATCCCAGTGCCATCAGTATCTGCTTTTCCTTTGTACCCCCACCATGCTAGGAGCTCATTTACCCCTTTTGCTATAGGACTGTGCTGGGGATTTGCTTGGATTTGCTTTTCTGTCCTTATGAGCTAAGGGTAGGTCTGCAGTGTGTTTGGGAGCTCTGGGTGAGCAGGCAGCCAGCAGCAGGGACAGGTGGCCTCCAAGCCATGGCTGCAGTGCCCACTGCTCTCCAGAGCTGCTCTTTAAAGGCCATGGAAGGTGTTGTACCTTAACAGGCATTAAGGACTCACTCCTGACATCACAGAAAATGTCAAGTTGGAAGGGACACACAAGGATCATGGGGTCCAGCTCTGGCCCTGCACAGAACACCCCAAGGGTCACACCATGTCCCTGTGAGTGCTGTCCAAACCCTTCCTGAGCTCTGTCAGCCTTGGTGCTGTGAGCACTGCCCTGGGGAGCTGTTCCAGTGCCCAGCCACTCTCTGGGTGAAGAACCTTTTCCTGATATCCAACCTAAACCTCCCCTGGCACAGGTTCAGGCCATTCCCTCAGGTCCTGTCACTGTCACCAGAGAGCAGAGATCGGTGCCTGCCCCTCAAAAGGAAATTGGAGCTGCAATGAGGTGTTCCCTCAGCTCTCTTGGGGAGCACACCAAGGGACCTCAGCCACTCCTCATGTGGCTTCCTCTCAAGGCTCTTTATCATCCTCATGGCCCTCCTTTGGACACTCTATAAAAGAGTGTGATGTCTTTTTTTATATTGTGGCACCCAAAACTGCCCCCAGCACTGGAGGTGATGCTGTCCCAGCTCACAGCAGAGCAGGATAATTCCTCCCTTGCCTGGCTGGCAATGCTGTCCCTGATGTCCCCAGGACATCATGCCAGGGCACTGCTGGCTCATGTCCAACTTGCCATTCCCCAGGACCCCCGGGTCCCTTCCCATAGCACTGCTCTCCACTCCCTCATTCCCCAGTCTGTCCATTCATCCAGGTTTGCCCCATCCCAGGTGCAGAATCCAGCACTTTTCCCACATTGCACTTCATATGGTTGGTGACTGCCCAGCCCTCTGAGTTGTTGAGGTCTCTCCTGCCTTCAAAGGAGTGAACAGCTCCTCCCAGTTTTGTATCATCTGTGAACTTGCTCAGTATCCCTTCCAGCCCTTCATGCAAGTCATTTATGAAGATGCTGAAGAGCAGAGGGCCAAGGGCATCCCTCCTGAAGCCATCCTGGCTGTAATTGATGACTGTGTTGTCCTTCAGGTGTTTTTCAGTACCCCCCAGGATAATCTTCTCCATAACTTTACCAGGCACTGAAGTGTGCACATAGCAGTATCTCTGGCTTTTGCTATTTCTTTATTTGTTTTCTATTAAACTCATAATAAGTTTAAAGATGTGTAAGAGCAGCTCTTTCACAATTTGCACTTTGGAAATGGGGAAAGTGTAATACTTCCCCTACATGTGCAGAAATGTGCTCAGTTTTTCCAAAACAAGATATTTACTTCCTGGCCAAGGTCCAGAATGGAAAATTTAAGAGTAGTAAACATTTCTGAGCATGTGGAGGAGGGGGTGGGGGGTTGTTGGTTTTGATTGTGCATATTCTTTTGCTTGTTTGTTTAGGGGATTGGGGTTTCTTTTAGGTTGTGGAGGGTGACTGCCCTTTCCCCCAGCTCCTTGCACAGCTGCAGGGGGATGCCCCTGTTTTGGGAGGCACAAGCTGATGTGATTCTCCTTGGTTTCCCCCATGCCTGCCTTGGGGGCTATGAAAGAAACCTGGGAGGGATGATAATCTGTGTAATTCTGTCTGTGCACACACTGGAACAGGTGAGCCTGGGAGCAGCAGGGAGGCTGGGCAGGGCTGTGGTAGATACCACCTGTATCTATATATGTACATAGGACCATGAAGATGACAGCTCTGCACCCATATACATATAAAGAAACACGATTTTATAGGCTTTATTTTCTCTCTCACCTGTGCATGTCCTCAGAAATACTAATTATTGAGTGTAAATTGTTGTGAAACAGCTGCACAAGTCTATCCATTTGCTGGTAGACTCATTTCCTCTGCATCCTTCCACCCCTGCATTTTAGAGAGGAAAGGGATTTATTATAAGGCAGCACTGTGGAAAAAACTTCTTTAGAGAAGCCTGCTGGATAATCTGGGAAAGGCTTGAGTAATGGAGCTTTTTGTGAGCTAACAGAATAAAACTACTCCACAAAAATATTATCGTTGGGAACATGAGCTGGAAAGGGAATGATTCATGTGAAATCCAGGATGTGCCTGTGTTTCCTATGAATCAGTGCTATGAAAAGTAGGAGAGGGCTGGGGCAAAATGAGCACCCAAGACCTGCCCTGAAGCATGGAAAAGATAAAACACCTTTAATTAAAGACCTTGTCAGGAGGTAGCAGGGAGTGAGAGAGAGACTTGGGAAAACCACAGGATGGAGAGTCCCTAGAGCTAAGGGGAAAGCCATATGAGGAGCCTGCATGATTGCTGATAGAACTGTGATTAAGGACCAGCAGGCAGAATTTCCTGTGATACTCCATGCAAATCAAAACAAATCTCTTCACCCCTCTGCACCTACTCTACCTCATCCAGGAGCACAAGGAAAGAAACTGCTGCCAAACAGGAGCTTTGTGGGCTATCTCTGCACTTTTCTGGGAGATCCTGCAGCAGAAGAGGCTTAATGGAACAGATAAGGTGAAGAAGAATCTCTGACCTAGCAACCTCTTTCCTATCTTTAAGGAGAAATTGCTCCCATCCACTATTTAACATTTCACAGGAAACAGAACTTGTGCTTCTGACCCATCAAGGGCATCTAAAACCCACCCCTAATTTCTTCCCTGGTGCTGCCATGGTTGAGATGATGGAGGAGAAGCAGGAGATTTGGCTTTTGTGGCATCTTTGCTTTCTTTGTGCCTTGCCAGAGACTGTGGTAGCTGAGGTTAGCTGCTGGTGCATGCAAGCCCTGGGCCCCAGGGGAGCCATGGGGCCAAAAGCTGCTGAGTTTCCTCTCCCACACATTTATGGCTGGGCTGCTCCTGCCTCTGACAGTCCCCCGAGGTGCCAAGTTGCTGAATTTGGACTGGGACTTTCTGTCACATGCTATATTTAGGCTGTGGATTTGCATTGTTAACTTGGGTGTCTTAATGAGCAGGTGCCTTTGTGGCACCAAGCACTTGCCTCTCATGGGCTGTGGCACTCTGATGTGGGAGCATCTCTGTTGTGTGGTCAAGGATGCTGCAGTAAGGGAGAGAAAATTTTTGAAAACCCACCTTATTTTGCCATAGGCAGGTCTTGGATGCCCCTGTGTCCAAAGCCTTTGGCAGGTCATGGGTAACATCCATGGCTATAACTCACTCTGAGGTTCCTGTGCTGCCTCACTTTTTGGAGGTGGCACAAGTGTGATGCCACCAGGCAGGGCTGGGGCCAGGGGGGAATCCCTGGCTGCCAGGACAGCCCCTTCCCTGCACACTCATGGTTTGCACTGCTTTGCAGGGTCTTTTGCTGAAACAAAATGGCTTGTGTGCCAAAATGGAAAAACAGGTCATCACTTATTTGCAGATAGATCCTAAAAATATATGGCTATTGTTCCCTTCCTTATGACCCAGCTGGGATGAGTTGTTTTACAGAGGAAGCAAGAAGATAAACAAACAATTCCAGCCTTGAGGGTGAAGGCTGTTGTCCAACTTTTTTCAGCTTCCTGAATCTGACTCCTAGATCTTTCTTTGCTATCAGGCTTCCCCTCTCCAGCTGCCTTTCTGAGCAGGAAAACAGGAAAGATGGCTGAGGATGCTGGTGTTGAATGCCAGGCTGAGATACCTCCTGAGAGGAGACAGTGGGACCCCCAGCCATGGTGCTGCTGCTCCCCATGTCACTGATCCAGCTGTGGGTCATCAGGGCTGGGGAAAGGATGCACTGTGACCCTGGCATGTGTCACAGCTGGGAAGCTGCCACAGATGGGAAACCCACTGGTGGATGTCACTGCTCTGGATGTGATCCTTCTGCAGCATCCAGAAGTCCACCAGTGCTGTTGGTGAGGTCTGAAATGTGAAATGTTCTTGCTGACCCCAACCAGGATATTCCTGCCTGGCTCAAACTGAGCCACTCCTTTCTTCCCACCTCCCAGCATGGCTGTCACCCTGCTCAGCAGTTCAATTTGGTCTGAGCACAGGGAGGAAGCATAGCACTCATTAGGCTGGAAAAAACCCAACTCAAACCAAAGCAAATTGTAGGTGGCATGAAGGTCTGGGCACCAGGATACAAATCTTTACTCATTTTAGCAGCAGGTTGATCTGTGACAGCTCATTTCAGTTTTGGTGGTGTGGTTTTCTTGTTCTATTCAGAGGGGGTGCTGGTCCCTCCTGTGGTTGCACATGCCTGCATTTGTGCACATTTCCCAAATCACAGTGGGTGATTTAGTGCAGAGCTTCACATGGCCTTGATTTGCCCCCTGACATTATACAAAATAAGAAAAACCTGGAGTGAGGCAGCACTGCTTCTCAGTCACCAGCTTTGCAGCTGCTGTGAATCAACCCAGCTCCTTGGGTTTCTGTGGATTTGCATCCCTACACACCAGAGATGGTGCAACCCCTCACATGTGAGGGTTCCTCTCAAACCTCAGGGTCAGACCCTGAACAGCAGTGCTGAATTCTGCAAGCACCATGCCCAGCTGCTGCTTTGCTTGTTGTGCAAGGTGGCCATCCTCAGCAGGGCAGGGACAGATGGGCAGGAGCAGCACATCTGTCTCTGGGCTGCCTGTGTGCCACTTTGCTCTATTTTGGCTGGGAGGCACTGGAGGGGAGAGGTTGCTTCAGCAGCTCAGGTCTCAGTTTTTTCTCTCTGATAGTTGCTTGCCACATGGGGGTATAAAGTCAGTGTGATCACTTTTTCAGGGTGATGTGGAAGAAAACATCTGTGCAACAACTTCAGACCTGAGACCTCAGCCCCTCTGCTCTGAGCCTGGAGCTGGAGTTTGGTTAGGGGTTTCCTAATGGATTGCAGGGCACCTCTCAATCAGAGCACCCCCAAGACTCATGGGTTTGCCAGCCCAGATCCTGGCTCTGCTGCTGAAGAATCTGTTCTTGAGCCTGGGTTAAACCAGTGAGTTTAGGATGCAGGTTCTCTGGTGGATGCTGATGTATCCCATTGTGTTGGGACAGGAGCATCCAGAATTTGGGAGATTTGCCCTTAGCCCTCAATAAGCCTAAAGAAAATCCAAGTGTATCCTTGCATAGCTGTGAGTCTGTAAACATTGTTTTAATTCTGTAATGTGAAAAAAAGAATGTGCTATTCTGAAATAGTTTAAATAAGTTTCAGTAGGCTGGCATGTCAGGTGGGGCTGGGCTGCAGCCAGGAATTGTCTGACCCCTCCAGTGCAGCCTGGCCTCCATCACACAGCACTTCTCACCTGGAAATCTCCAGTGCATTCAGATTCTTCCTAAAGACCTACTTATGACACCATTCTAATGGCATCTGGAGTGTCATTGGAGCACCTTCCCTGCAGCTTTGGGCACCTGTAGGGGTTTATGCTATTCCTGATGGCTGGCTGGATCAACATGGATTGCTGTCCAGGTTTGAAGGACAGATGTCTGCCAATAAAGGCAGAAGCTTCTCTTTGAAATGGAGAATGTAAACCTCCTCCCTCCAAATTATTATAAATTTGAAATTAAGGGGCTCTCAGGCAAATATAGGAATTAGGAATAACAATTCTTTACTATTAAAATTAAAATAGAAATACAGTATTACAAAAAGAACAAATCCAAAACACTGACAGAGTCAGAATACAACCTGACACCCTGTCAGTCACTCAGGGTGTTGGTAGCAGTCCCATTAAATGGTGGCTGCATCCTCCTGCAGTGGCAGATGTGGTTCAGCTGAAGCAGCTCCTGTAGAAGGTGCAGTTTTCCTCCAAAAGTCCAGGGATGATGTGAAAAGGTGCGGCTTCTCCTCTGGAATCCAGTGGCTGCTTTGGTGTTCCAAATCTCAGTTTTTATCTAGGTAGGAAAGGCTTGGCTCCTCCCCCTGGCTGGAGCATCTCCCAATGGGATGGTGTATGTTTATCAGTCATGCAGTGGGACTCAATGGGCCAGCAGCAGATGATATCTTCCTGGAGGGAGGATGGGTTGTGGAAAAGATAAAGATGATTGCCCCATCTTGTCTTAAAGCTGGCCCATTAGCAGATACTGTGTGCCAGGGAGATAAGGAATCACTGTCCCATCCAGTTTAAACAGATGGTGACAGAATACACATTTCTGGCCACATCAACCCAACACAATTGCCCAGGAAAAAAAAAAAAAAAAAAAAAAACTGGGGAGGCTGGGAACATCTCTTATGGTCCCTGTCTGAGGACATCAGGGCTGCAAGCAGCAGGAGGGCTTGGGGAGCAGCTCATGGGATGGGAGAGTGTAGGGGAGAAGCTTTCATCCTGACCAGGTGCCTGGGTGTCCTGGTCAGCTCGGGGGAGGAGGGTGAGGGATCTGTGTCCTTCCTTTGCAGGGAACAAAGGGCCCTTTCCATCAGGTTCCATTGTGATGGGTTTCAAGTGAACCTGAGACAGAGTTCTCCCCCTAAAGGCATGACAAGCAGCTGTCCTTGCTCAGCGTTTGATCTCAGCCTCCCCCCTGTCTCTGGCTATCTGTTCCTTCCACCGAGCACCTGGAAACAGCTGACTAATGGAGATGTGCAGATGGTCATCAGCTCCTGCATTATACAGCACGTGGCTAAAAATAGCCAAGGTTGCAGGTCTGGTCCCCAGCTCTGCTGGGAGGGATTTGCAGGGCACGGTGGAGAAGCGATTTGTCCCCTGGTGCCATGGCAACAGCTCCCAAATGCCAGCAGCAGGACAGCAGCAGCACGGTGCTGCTCCTTTGGGATGACCTTGGACAAGTGGGAAGCAGCAAGGTGGGCACTGCTCCCTCCCACTGCCCCCTTCCCCAGCCTGCAGCCATCAGCTCTGGCAGAAAAGGAGAGACTTGTGAAGGATGGAGGAAAATAAGGAAAATGTGCCTCGTTGCATTTGCATTTAGATGGCCAAGATAAGGAGAATTAGGAATTACCTGTAAAGGTGATAGGGGAAAAATGTAATAGAGATATTTGTAGTTGTATCACTGAGAGTGCCAGTACTTCTTTTTTCATGAGTCTTTTCTGTTCTGCTTGTTTCTAGCTTAGCACTATGCTGCCTGTTAGCCACAGTGCTGTGGGTCCTTGCTGGAGGACAATTTAAGACTGGTTTTACTAGGAGATGGAACTGGAAGTGCTGTAAATGCTGTCCAAACCAAAGGGGACAAAGGTCCATCTGCAGCTCCTCAGCAATAGCTGTCTTAGCACATTGCAGCTCTGCTGTTTGTTGCATTGTCACATGGGGTAAAATGTCACTTTTCCCTTCACTGCCAGGGAAAGAAGATGGGAACTGGACTGAGTTAAACGATTCAGGGAATTTGCAAATGTTTTTTTTCTGCAAAGGGTTGAGGTGTAAGAGTTTAATATTGTTCTTCAACCCAAATGGCCTAAAAAAAAAAAAAATCAGCATTTGCTTGCTGAAAGTTGCTGGGTGCATCTTTATTTTCTACTCTGTTTTCACATGAGGAAACAGACTGGATATTCTGGGTCTTATTTTCATATGTAACCTGTCTCAGTTTTCAGGGGCTGATTTTTTTTTTTTTTTTTTTTTTTTTTTTTTTTTGAGCTTAAGGTTTTTCATAATCTCAGTCCCAAATACATTAGATGGCCTAGTTTGTATTGGGCCTGGCATTAGGGCAACTCAGGTCCCTTTGAAACCTCCCAGTGGGTGCCAGAAACAAGACAACCCCAGGCACCAGACTTAGGTACACAGGCTTTTAATAAGACTCCCATAAGTATTTGATATCCTCATTTGAGAAGGGGAAGTATGTGGGAGAATTGAAATGGAAAGGGGTAGAGGCCCAAATGTTTTGGTACAGGAGAGGAACTGAAGCACAGCCATGTTTCAGAATTCTCTGTCTCCACCCATGCTTGTGCTCAGCACTGTGTCTCCTCCAACACAGAGCTGCTCTCCTAATGGAGCTGGGCCCAAGGCATCAGCTGGAAACTGAGTTTTGAGGCTGGTGATCTTGGTTCAGCTGAGTGAAAAGATAGAAACCATTCAGAAAAAATACAATGCAGATTTGAGTTTCAATTTTATGTGCTTTTTTTTTTTTTTGCTAGACTGAATTTTCTTTTAGGTGGGCCTCTTTGTCAGTAAGGCTGAAGAAAAGTGCCTGCTTTATTCTGACAGGCTTTTTTATGGGAAAGTTAAACAAATGTTTACCTTTCAGGACATTGCTTATCAAATGTCTGCAGAAGGACAGCCCTGCCTCTGAGAGAGGGACTTTCTCAGAGTGTGCTCTTGGGCAGGTGTCCCAGTTCCCTGTTTGGGACTGAGCAGGAAGCATAGAAGAGGATGTGGAATAAAAGCTATCAAATAAAATATATTCAGGAAGTACAGTCACCAGCACTGCTTCTGGGAGTGGGCATCCCTTAACTCCTGTTCTGATGCTAGAGCAGATTTAACAAGGTGGGTTAAATAATGAATTGCTTGAAATGAAAAGCCTCTTCCTCTGATGCAAAGAGCTCTGCAAGAAGAAAAAACTCTGCAAGGATCAGACACCTGCAGGATTCAGATGGGTCCCCTGCAGCTCTGATCCTCATCTCTGTGTGAGGGTGTTTCTGCATGCAGACCTTGAGAGAAGAGCTCATGGAGGTGCAGTTCCCCTTGGCTCGAGGAGGTCACACTTGTCCTGGGGAATGCTGGTGTCTCTCAGCCTGTGACCAGAGCCAGCAGGTCCAGTTTTGCATCTTTGCCTGCATCTTTCATGGTTCAGTGCTGGCATTGCCCTGGAACAGTGGCAGCTCCCTGCACTTTCTCACTCATGTTTTGCACTGCTGGATGGCCTCTAACAAAGCAGAGCTCAGTTCCCACAAAATCCAGATTTTTCCCAGTGATACCAGCTTCTTCCCTTGGATAACAAGGGCCTGATGAGATGGGAACCATGTGTGAAATTGTGCCCAGGGCACGGGGCTGGGCAGGCAAGGAGCTGTGTTGCCCTGACAGGCACCTACAGGAAGGGTGGTGGAGCAAGCAGAGAGTGCCTGCAGAAATTTCCAGGCACCAACAGCCCACCCTGCCTCCAGAGCTCATCCATCACAGCAGCCACGATAGGAGAGTGTTTCCCAGGCACAGGCTTGGCTGCTCTTTGAGCTGCTCATGACTGCAAGTTGGCTCATGGCTTTCTGGCACTCCTGCCACCACGGCTCCGTGACCACCCATGCTTCACCCAGGGGTGCTCCTTAGCCAAGGCAGAGAAACCAAGGACAACCTGCACACTGCCTTCCTCCTCCCAGGCTGCCCCTGCACCCTCCACAGGGCTGGTTTCCAGCTCAGTGGGTCTGGAGTGCTCTTCATGGAGACCATGCTCCACAGGAGGTGCTGCTCTAAACCCACTGCTCTCAGCAAAGCATCACTGCAGGCTTCCCTCCACTGCTCTGAGAAAACAAGGCCATTGCTAGGGGGGAAATGTTCAGCAGGTGCTGCTTTCAGGTGGGGTTTGAGCCGTGGCTGCCCCACAGAGGGAGCACACAGAGCCCCTCTGCAGTGCCTGGGGCTGTGCCAGGCGTGGGCAGGGGCAAGGCAGCTGCAGTGGCTATTAGAGGCTCTCATCAGTCTTCAGTCAGGGGGGATGTGAGACAAGGATGTGATTAGGAAATGGGAGCATGACTGAAAAGTCATCTATCAATTGGATTTATTAACCTAAATGTGTCAAGTAAATTTCCACAAAAAGGAGAAAATTTATTTGTTTTTAATTTGGGCCATTTTAAAAATGGAGAAAGTGACAAATTTGTAATTTTTTAAAATTTTTTTAATGTAAGGAACAAAACTTCAGGGAGTACATCATTATTTGTTTACCTGTCTCCAGCCTGAAAACAGCTAGCAGCAAAGGAGGTTGTATTGGGATCACAAGGATATCAGGGTGAAGAAGCTAACTTTTCAGAGAAGCACTTTCCAGGGATTTCCAGGTGCTTTCTACCAGACTAACACTGCTGCAGCACTCTGTGTCTGCCTCCTGCCTTCTCTGCCTACACAGTGTCTTGCAGGCAGCTGCACCTGCCCTGTCAGTGCCCTGAGCTGGGGGGACAGGAGCCAGCCCAGGCAGAAAGCCACTGAGCCACAGTCAGCTTGGTTGCCCTCCAGCTGGCCTGGTGTACCAGGCAGAGAATGCCCATGTCTGTCAGCAGGGCTGCAGACAGCACCTTGCTGCCTTTTGGTGGCACACAGATGGCATAGAGCTCTTCTAGGGAAACTCACCCAGCTCTGGGAGCTGCTCCTGGATCAGTGTCTCTCTATATCAAGGTGTCCTAGGGATGTGGTACTGAAGAAATGCAGTGAGTTTTGAGGTCTGGGATGTTATGCCAGTAATTTCCCTCAGTAAAACCTACTAAATTAAAATCTGCATTTAGATGTAATATTCACAAATTCATTTCTTCTTGGAGTCTAACTCTTGAGTTTGGCCATTATAGAGAGGATTTGTAAGATGGCCCATCCTAAGAGAAGAGGTCCTTTCCTAAACTTCAAGGATGTTCATATCTGGAGTGGTGATTTCAGCCCAATCCTTGTTTAAGATTTCTCCAGACAGGACAAGTGTGGGATTTTTTTGATCTCTTGGGAAAAGAAAAGGGAGAAGTTCCATGCTGGTGAGATTTTTTTCTTCCCCTCTGTCAGACTTTATTTGGTACAACACACTTAAGTGAAGTAAATCAGCTTTCTGCTTTCAGTGGCAACCAGGACTTGCTGCCTCCTTCTCAGGAGCAGGTGCCTGGTGGTCCCTTGTCCAACATGTAGGGTGCTCCTGCATGCCCAGTGCCACTGCCCTCCTCCTGTGGCAGCTGTGCACCCACAAAGTGTATGTGGGAGTGGGTCATGTTCCTTCTGTGGAGGTCAGCACTGTGCAGAGGTGACCACTGACGAGGCATGGGGCTTCCAGGGCTGAACCTTGCTTCAGTCACACATCTGTGAGAAATCAAGCATCCTTCCAGTCCCATGCAGCAATTTACTATGAAACCAAGAAAGAGAATGAACCACAAAGTTGCAAAGGTTGGAGCCAGTTCCTGTTGTACCCCTTGCAAATTCATTCCTTCCCCAAGCAGCAAAAACTAAGGCAGCTCTTCCGCTCCCTCTGACAAACTCCAATCATTTTTATTAGCAAATACTGAGAGCAAATAAAAATATTTTGGAGGTTCTGAAATGTTGATTCACTTCATGTTCCGGCCATAAAGGAAATAAAGGGCTAGAGATCAAAACTGTTTTCACAGTCTTGCCTAAAATGGGAAAAGGAATCATGGCAACCCAAATATTTTTAGATAAACTTTGCCTCCAGTTGTGAGTTTATGCCTGGCTACCATGTTATTTTACAGATGTTAATTCCTGTCACTATTAGATGCATGGTTACTGTTGGTTTTCTGCTGGTCTCTTTGTCCAGCCTTGACAAGACCAAGAGAGACCTGCCCTGATTTTGCTGGACCACTGAAGCCCTGAGCATTGGGCACAGGAACAGGCTCTGCAGGGCAGTGGTCACAGCCCCAAGCTGTGACAGAACTCAAGAAGTGTTTGGACAATGCTCCCAAACACGTGGTGTCATTTTTCAGGATGGACTTTTGAGGTGTGACTGGGGGCTGGACTCAATGATCCTTGTGATCCCTCCTAACTCAGCAGATTCCATGATTTGGAGCTGAGGTCTGCAAGGTACTGTCATGGATTTGGGTGCTTTTGGAGCCTCAGACTCTCTCATTGGGTTACCTGTTGTGTCCCTGTGTCTGTTTCTGGAGGCAGCCACCCCACAGGGTGTCCCCAGACCACACAGGTGTGCAGGGGCTGGTGTCAGTGCTGCTGCAGGCTGAGTCCCATGCTGCAAACCTCTTGCCTTAGGGCTCTCCTGGGCCACAAGCAGTGACCTTGACACATCATTATTCATCTTCTGGGTTTAATTCTTTTTTCTTTCTCCCCACCAACAAAGCTTGAAAAAAATGTCTGTGGGGCTGCTGTAGCCAGACAGGTTGGTGCTTCCATTACATGGTGCTAATGGAATGTGCTGCATGCTGGTGTGAGAGCACTCAGAAGAGCTCAGGGTGGAAGGTGGTCCTGGAGGAGGTGCCAAAACTGGGCCCTTCCCCACCTGCATTCCCCTGCCTCATGGGGAATGTAGGGAAGCAGTCCTGTCAGCCGTGCTTGGCTTTCCTTCTGGAAGGAACTACTTGGGGCCAACAAGGAAGAGGTTGCACAGAGAGGTGGTTGATGCCTCATCCCTGGAAACGTTCAAGCCCAGGTTGGATGAGGCTCTGAGCAGCCTGATCTAGTTGAAGAAGTCCCTGCTCATTGCAGGAGGGCTGGAGTAGATGATTTCTTAAAGGTCCCCTCCAACCCATACTATTCTATGAATATGTGGTGTGGATGACCACACACTTAGGGCCTTGGAGAGAGCTAAATCTGTCAGTGTAGACACACTCATTTACATTTTAAGCCAGAATTGTATTGGTGGCTTACAAACAAAAGAGGAAAAAAGATTGGATTAGTCTTCTGGATTCAGAAAGAAGAAAGAAGGAGGAAGTGACTTCTTCCTCCTGAAAAGGCAGTGTGGTAAAATACAGTGTGAAGTTTAGCAGTGGTAAATATATCTAAATCATTTGAGTTTAGTTCATATCCTGAGAGCCATAAATGTACACAGGTGAAATTTTATGAGCTTTTAAAAAGAACTTTATGAGCTTAGAGGGAGAAGCTGTATAATTTGAAACTAGCAATGGAAAAATAATGTAATATGGATCGTGGCATACCTAGAAAAACCTGTTAACTTACCTTACAGAAGTACCATAAAGGATAAGCAAGGAGAAAAGATCTAGAGATCTCTTTTATTCTTCTCCAGGACCTTGATCTAACCTTCTTTCAAAACTGTAGCATCAATTGAAATTACTCTCTGGGCAGTCCAGGAATCTAAAGGACTCCCAGGGAAGAAGTCTCAAAGGAGAAAAAGAGGAGGGAAATGTGCCAGTCCTTGGTAGGCTCTGATAGCTCTCTATCACTTCACCCCCTGGTTTTCCCCTGGGGGATTAGAGGTTGCCCTGCTGCACACTTGATAAGAAGCAATATTCTAAGATATGTAAAGATGCCTAGTCTGGTCTGCTTGGTAAAAGCAGGGTGGCCTGTAGCCTCACCTGAGGCATGTGAAAACCAAAATATGCTGTCTCCAGATGCTCTTCTTGTATGAGTGGCCCTAAGAGCAGAGGGCTGATAGCAGCTGCAGAAGGCTCAGAGTTGTGCAGGTGTTCTCCTTTAAGAGCCATGGGCAGGTGTCCTGGTTTCCTGCTGAGCTCTGCCAGTACCTGGAGCTCTCAGTGCTATCTCCTCCTCTCTGCTGTGTTTCAGCACTAGGTATCAGTTCCTTGGGATTCCAAGCAAACTGAGAATGTTTTTGGGAGGGGAGGCCACTTGCAGCTTGGCTTAGTGACAGAGTGACTAAATCAGCAGATCCAATCAACTTCTGTCAGCCATAGTGAGATAGGGCTGAGAGCCATCCTGGTAACTGCCAAGCCACCTGATCAATTTTAAATATCAGCAATTCCACCAGTTCAAAGAACATAATAATGTTATTTGATGCTATGTGAGTGGGTTCTTTTGATTTGGTGAGGCCTTGATTGCTCCTGACAGTGCTTCCTTAGACCTCTTAGTCTTTTGAGTGTGGTGAGATAGGCTGTGCCCTAGAGAGTTGCACATCAAAGCAGAATCCTTTGTGACTAACCAACCCAGTCTGGTTCAAAATCAGATGTCTAGGAGAGAATTTTCAGCAGACAGCTAGATCTAGAGCAGTAATTAGGTCAAGAGCCTGTTACTGACCTCTTCTCACAGGCAAGAATTTATGCAAGAACAGGAGTAGCCATCCAGCACAGCATTTGAGACACGGTCTTCTGAAACAAAGGCTTTATTCCAAATAAAACATTTCCCCCACATCAGCAATCAGATCTGTCTTTGATAGAAAAGTCATCAACAGGATCCTCATATGGTGCTAATATCTAAGCTTTTTCTCCTGCAGTTGTGTTTGGTTCTATATAAATATATGTATGTATGTGTATGTATTTAAAGCTCCTCTTGTTAATGCACCAAATATGTGTAGGCAATTAACAGAAGATTGTGTTTGATTATGGCTTACAAGAAAGTCTCCAGACAAGTTACTGCTCATTACTCAGTGAGCAACCCTTTCAGCCATGAATGGTGACCTTGGCAGAAGGTCCTGGAGACCACAGAATTAATTGAGAAAGTTTTAATAAAGGCTGGTGCATGGAAAAAAAAAAAAATCCTATATGACTAGTGCATTGTTGGCTGGTGAGGATATGTTTGGCAGATACCTATCCCGTTACAAAGTCAGATACTGAGTTCATTGCCTCACTGTGCTTTCAGGGTAGATTTGATGACAAGCTAGAGAAAGGCAGCTTTTAAAAATGTTCTTTGTTGCATTCTGAAAGATGTCTTGCAGTTTGACAAAAGTGTAGGCTCACTTAATAGAAGTCTGTTGTATTTAGCCAGATGCTTTCTTGGAACAGCATTTTTCCATGGCATCATAGTTACAAAAGTGGTTGTGAACATATTCACTAGCTCATGTGGCCTAAATGAGTTTTCTTAATGAAAAAAATAGCTTTTTGTGTTGATTCCAGTTGCTGTTGTTCCCTCAGTCACAGTTTGTTGTTTGTGAACAATTTGTTTATTGCTCTGAAACTCTGTGTCTTTGAATCCATCGATTTGCCCTACATAAGGGGCAAATATCAGCGTGGATGTAACTCCTTAAGCAGGCATGGCTAAACTTCAGGAGGGACTTGGACCTTCTGAGCTAACACTATGGAAGTACAAAGGGCTGGCATACACTCAGAGGGCAGCTGGGGTGTCTTTATGCACCCATCAATTCATGTCCAGCAAACAAAGTGATGTTATCAGGTGCCCATTTCTCCCAAAGTGACAGTGCCCTCACTGGAAATAAAGATCAGTGGGAGGCTTTGTGCCATAACTTTCTCTGAATCAGAGTGTATTAGAAGCACTGCACTATTCTCTCTCCTTGTGAAGCCATAATTAAGCAGTTACATCAATATTTCCTGTGAGGTCGTGGCCTCTGAAATCACAGGACTGTGTCATCTTGAAACACGTAGAGCGTGACTGTGGGGAACGCTGAGCAGTCCTACAGGACGTGAGGTTTTAATCAAAGCCCTCGAAGTCCCAAAGCATTTGGGACTCTTTATACTGACTTGGATGGGTTTTTTGATTGAGCTCTTGAAATCCAGCAAGTTTAGGCAAATGGGCATGAGTAACAAAATGTTTTTCCAAAGCTGATTTTGTCATCAACAGGAAAAACACACTGCAGATGCTCAAGATGCACAATTCAAGCAATTAAAGTAGTTGTTGTTTTTCTTTTAAATGGAGAACTTTTTTTGAAGAATACTGAAACTTTGAGGGTTCTGTCAACTCCAAGCAAAGCTGTCCCCACTTCTCCATCTCTCTTCTGACTGAAAACTACTTTTTTGGTTACTATTTCAGGTGAAATGAGATACGCTGTTAACACAGTTCACAAAGATTTGCTCCAAAGGGGATAAAAACCTGAATGTACAGGTTAGACTGGAAGCCAGCACGTAATTAGTGAGCAAGCAGCTCCTACAGTGTGGGCTCAAAGTTATCCTGTGTGGTTGGACTTTCATGCTCTTTTTCAAACAACACCGACGGGCTTGAGAGGAGCCAAAATCTGCCTGAACACCTGCGAAGTTTGGATGTGGGAGCGAGGGGGGCTGGTGCCAGCTCTCTGCTGGCCTGATGGATGGGATGCAGCCGTGCCTGGCGCTGAACTTTGCCTTTTAGGAAAGGTCAGCTCCTTCCTGCCGCCCCAGCACGCGCCGAGCGGTGCGGCGGGCCAGGCCAGGGGACAGCGCGTCACAGCGCGCCGCGAGCAGTGCTAATATGAGTAATTATTGCAGCATGTCACTGCACTATTTTAAGGCTGCTCGCTGCATGCCAAAGAGTGCTCTGGGCAGGGTTTTCATTACAAAACCCTGCCAAAACACTTCCTGAGGGGATGGTGATAAATATAGATAGCAGAGAGCCAGTCTGAATGCGCTGCGGCGAATAGCAGGAGTGCACATGCCTTAGGGTCCTCAAGGCTCATAAAGCAGAAGATACTTGAGTTGGCTGAGGTCCCTGAATAATTCAGCTGACTCCAGTGAGGGATTTTCAGGTAGCATTTTGATGTGGTATATTAGACACAGAATTGGCTCCCAGCTCCCCCTACCAGTGCAGTGGGGGGTCACTTTTATTTCTGGCCCTTGATTAATCGTGATGGATCCCAGTCAGATGTTTTAGGACAACTGCTTTTCTCTTTTGTTACACAGCTTCATTGTTGACCATCTGTAGAGCATTGCTCTTTGCCTCGTGTGATGGCAGAAACAAATAAAGAACAAAGGAAAAATGTCTGGCTGGTTTTAAACTCTCCCTTTATAGCACGACCATTCCCAATTGCACATGCATGTGGGCAGCACCACTGCTGCTTTTGCAGGCAGCTTTGTGTTTCCTCCTCTGTCCCCAGGGCTGCCAGAGGTACCTACCCCAGGTATCTGCAGTGTTGTCTGAGGACTACTGAGTGACCCTGATTTTCACCTCCCAGGGCTGCCAGATCTTGAATTTCTCCTCGGGCAGGGCAAAGCAATGGCTGCATTAAAGCACCTGTACTTGGGGTCTGAGCAGGGTCACCTCTCCTGAAGCTGGCCCAGGAGCCCCAGTGCTGATGCAGCACTGCAAACCAGTGACCCCCTGCATACAGCAAAGACTTTGGCTAATGGTTTTGGCTTCTCTGAGAATAGTGGTAGCATTCAGAAGCAAAACCTCATGGCATGGCCATGATTTCCTAAAGGCTGATTTTCACCACCAGCCAAAGCTGCCAGGCCAGGATGTGTTTTGTGTCTCAGTGGGTAGCAGAACTGGGGCAGAGAGCATCCCCACAGTGATATGGGATTGAAGATATGATGGACTGTGCTGCTTTTCTTGGAAGCCTGTAATCCTTCCTGCAGGCCCTGTCTCTTGGGGGTGGTGTAACTTGTTTCCTGTGAAATGGTCACCTGGGGGCTGTTGACAGAGTGTGAGACTGGTTCTATTGGCTTGTCCTGGACTTGTGCTGCTGTGTTGGGCAGCAGCACAGCCTCTGCTGGCCCCTGTCCTGCTCCAGACTCCCTGACCAAGGCTGTCATGGAGTGTAACTTCTGCACATCTTCTGCATTTTGTATGCTGCATACTGATTTGCTTTGAAACTTTCTCATCTCTATGTCTGACAGATTCCTCCATGGAATGTTACTCCAAGAGAGACCTGTGAGTCCTCTTCCCAGCCTGGCCTCATAAGTTCCTGCAGCTCTTCTCCCAGCAGAAACCAAGGAGCTTGCTCAACTGATGAAGTCATGAGCAGCAGTGGGAAAAGCTAACAAAGGGGCCCCATTCCTCCCACAAACCAAAAGCCCTGTCCATTCAGGGACAGCAAAAAGCCCCTTGTGTAATAATTCCCTGCTGTATTTTCCCTTCTCACCTAATTTCTTCCCATGTCCTGGCTCCTGGACCCACCTGAGAGAGCCCAGGCCATGTGGGCTCCTTTCTGCCATTCACCTTCTCCTATTCCCCTGTTTTGACCAGGCACGTGCACAGAACTCTTTTGGAGCACACACAGGGAATGGCAAGGTCACAGCTAGTCCTTCCCTCAGCTTCCAGTGAGTGTGGCCTGCTTCATATGCTTTTCCAGAAAATACTTATTTGTGCTTTGAAACCACTTCTGCCATGATGGCTCTAAATGCTTGAGGAGAATTCCAGTCAGCTCACTGAGAAGGGTGATGATGCACAAGCAGCAACTGAACTTTGGTGTCTGTGTCTAATAGACCCCATAGCTCTGAGGGCTGCAGGAAGACAGAAACCCAGAAACATTTTTTTTTTTCTTTTAAGGTGTAAGGCTATCATAAATTCAGAATTGTCCATAGTAGATAAGGGGTGTATGTGTTTTATGTGGTTATTGATGTTTATTTTTTGTTATTCGTGACAAGCAACCTGGATCAAAGTTAAAGCCCATTTTCTTATCTCCTGTATAATTACATGGGTAAAACAAACCCCAGACAGTCTTGTTAAAGTATGAGAGATGCTGATTTGCTCCTCAGTTTGTTTGTTAGAGGGTAATGCAGACAAGGTATCCAGCAATAACTCTGAAAATGCAGGAAAGGGTGTTCTCCTAAGGTGATGTCTCTCTGCAGCATCTGCATTGCTTTGGTTGTAAAGCATAACAAGTGACTATACCACAGGGAAAATGTCTACTCCAGCAGTTTTGTTCCTCACAGAGAACTCCCTGTACCTGCTGGGACAGCTGGATCAGTTGACTGCTACCTGCTCTATTTAATCATCTGTTTTTGTGAGTGCCAAGAGCTGGAAAACAGGAATAACAACATGTTTAGAGGTCTGATCCTTTCTCACGACCCACAAGGACTGTTTCCACCACTCATTCCAAAGGGACAGTTGCAGGTAGTGGAAGTGGAAAAAGTTATGAGGAAAGATAGCTGTGAAGGCTTGATTTGGACATGTTGATCTGAGCTAAAAACAATGATTATTTCCACTTCCCACCCTCCCTGTCCCACTGTCATTGTTCCCACCCTCAGCAAACTGAGCTGTGGCTGCCTGTGAAGACATGCTTTTGACATACTTCTCTGCAATGTGCATAAGGGAAGTCACGTGTGAAGGGAAGATTTGGGATTCCCACCTTTTCTCCACTCTAACCTTTTTCTCTGAGCTCTCTTCTCCTCTGCTCTGTGCTTCAAAGGAACTGTTTACAAAACAGTGAGTTATTCCAAGAAGGTCCCACCTCTTAGCCAAAACTATAAAAGCAAGACCAATTATGGCACCAAATAAAGTGCTACCAGAGTAGCTCCTATTACCTGTCATAACAGTGTCATTCCTATTCCATTTCCATTTTACCCCTTGGTTTCACACACCAGATTAATGCAGGGATGGCCCAGGTCTGAGGCAGAGAAATGATTTTGGTAAGAAACCCTGATTGTTGTCACAGGAGGCTGGTGACCTTCAGACTTGCATAGCTGCTCAGCCTGTGGCCATCTGAGACTGGGAAGAAAAGCTTGAATAGAAAATTCCAATCATTGACCTCATCAGTACAAAATTCAAATTTTGTTGGGGGAAGAAAAAGCCCAACAGTAAAGAGCTGCAATCAGAAAGCACAACCTTGAACCATGACCAAATGGGAATTGGAAAAACCTGGAAATTACAAATGAATGTCACTTCTTTTCCTTTATATAAAATTCAGTGTTGTCCCTAGAGACTAGTGATTTGTCCTTACTTCACAAAGCTTACAGCAGCAGACCTCAGTGCTGCATTCTTGAGTGTTTTGATTTGTGGGGCCTACAGATTTCCCAGCAGCACTGCTCTCACAGTTAATCCAATCCTCCTGCCAGCACACCCCATTTTCTGTGTCTTGTGCAGGACCCCTGGAGCTCCTCCTTGGGGACCTACAAATGACAGGCTGAATGGCTCTGCCCTCCAGCTCTGAAGCAGCATCCCAGTTTGAGGGCTCTTTTGTAACCTGCACTGACTAATGGAACTTTGGATTATGTTAGAGAAGGTGGTGCTCTGCTTCCATCATCACCTGCCTAGGAGAGCAATATATTGCTTAAGAGCAGCAAGTAGGGAAGCAGCAACTGCTGTAATGCTGCTTAGCATCTTGAAAACTCCCCAGAGGCAGAGAGCTCCTCCCTAGGCAGAGTACAAACTAGGCTTGAAATGTCTTTTTTTAATTATTATTATTAATTAAAAAATACTGTTCTGATCTGCCTTTGCCACAGCACAGATTCCCTACAGGGTGAGCAGATTCCATCCAGCTGAAACACATGTTCAGCAACAAGAACATCCCCTGCCAGTTATTTAAGCAAAATGCTGAATGAATCTGTCTGTGTGGGAGCTGACTTGGTGCAGACAAGCCTGGAGCTCGTCTGAGAGCTCAGGGTCCATTTGTGGAGTCACTGTGACACTGCACTGGTCACAGCCACTCATTTCTCTGCACCATCCTGACACAGAGCCAAGCACAGCACAGGAGAGTTTCCCCAAAGGCAGGTAGCTCTTGCTGCTGGGAACAGCTAGTTTGAAACCCCACACATGTCCAGTTTAACCAGGACCCCTCTTGTCTGGGAGTGCTAGTGACTGACAACTAGACTGAGCTCCCATGGAAATAAAGCCAGTGACATGCTACAGTTCTTGGCTGAGTGATGTAACTTCTCAGCAATTTGGTTTCCCCAACTGTAAAACTTAAATAAAAACTCTGAGGTGTTGTCTGACAAAGAGCTGATAAAAGTCTAGGGAACTTTGACTCCCTCTGCTCCAACACAGAATAAGCCACTTCAGTTAACTATACTACATTTTAAGGTTTAGTCAATATTTGGATACGTACAGGAATGCATTAAACACTGTGTGCATGCAATGAAGTTTTACCAGCATTTTTTTCATACTCATGGTTATTTAGATTTTTTTTTCCCCTCCTTCTCTCTTTTCTCCTATCCCCTTTCCTACAGCATAGAGAAGGTATAGGAAGGGCAGAAGAGTAGCAACAGAGCCTGTGAATAATTTTAACTCCTCATGTTGGATGATCTATCTGAAATTCACATGTAAGCATGAGTTCCCTAAACCTTGGAGAAATTGAGAGTGCAGAATCACCTAATAAGGAAACTGGTTCAACAATTGCTGGTCTTAGAAACATCCTCTTTGCAATTAACTTTCAGACCAAAGTCTGCTACTGGTGGGTAACATTTATCCCTTCCTCTTCTCACTTCAGTTAATTGTTGTCAAGAGTCCTTACCAACAACCAAATCCCAGGTGAATCTACACCTCCTGCCCTGTTCTGTTTGAAGGTTTCACTTCTTTTGATCTCTCTGAGGACACTGGCTGGCTACAGTCCACGTGTTTTTCTCTACAGCAACAGAAACTGGTGAGCACTTTGTTCAGCACAGTGATGGGAAAGGGCAAAGTCAAAGCAAATCTGGCTTTGTCTGTTGTGGAAACACCAACCAAGGGTGAGGTTCCTCATGGGGGTGGGTGGGAAGGGCTGCACAAAGCACTGTCAGATCCTGGATGGCTCAGAGCCATCAGCACTGTGAGTACCACTGCTGTGGAAACTGCAAAGGTCATGCTGCCAGAGAGATGGGGGTCTGTCAGTCAAACCTTGCTGGCATCCTTTAGGGACTGGGAGAAGCACACAGCCCCAGACACATACCCCAAGAGACAGCATTTGACAGAGCAGAGATGCTGCCAGGAATTTCCTTAGCAATACCAAGATGCATGCCTAAAGCTAAGTGCCTGCACCTGTATTGTAGGATTCTGCAGTAAACCAGCAGCCTGTTCATCAGAAACACTCAGTGCCCATTATTTTTATTGTCTTCATAAGATCTAAAGTTTCCTAAAATGAAGCAAAGCAAGTCAGGAAAAGGGAAAGATGTAATGCATACATCCATAGAATCACAGAAGATTTGGGGTTGGAAGAGATCTTTAAAGGTCATTTCTGACCCCCCAGCAACAAACAGGAATATCTTCAACTAGACCAGATTCCTCAGAGCTCCATCCAGCCTGTGCTTGAATGTTCTCAGGGATGAGGCCTTTACCACCCCTCTGGACAACCTGTTACCATGGTTCACCACTCTCACTGTAAAATTCTTCTTCCTTATATCTAAACTGAATGACCCTCTTTTAGTTTAAAACCATTACTCTGCATTCTTCTGAAAGAGGCCCTGATAAAAGGCCTGTCCCCATTTTCCTTGTAAGCCCTTATTAGGTACTGGAAGTTGCTATAAGATCTCCCCAGACCCTTCTCTTCTCCAGGCTGAGCTACCCCAGCTCTCTCAGCCTGCCTTCATAGGAGCAGTGCTCTGGCCCTCTGAACATCTTCATAGCCTCCTCTGGACTGATTCCAGCACATCCATGTTCTTGTTGTGCCCAGGAGCTGGCTGCAGCACTCCAGGTGGGGTTTCACCAGAGTGGAGAAGATGGGGACAATCACCCTCCTTGAGCTGCTGGCCACAGCGCTTTGGGTGCAGCCCAGGATGCAGCTGGTTTCAGGGCTGGGATGCACATTGCTGGTTGAAGTCCAGTTTTTAATCCATCAGAACCTACAAGTCCTTGTTGACAGGGCTGCCATCAATCCCTTCATCCCCCAGCCTCTATTGATACTGGGCATAGCCCTGAGCCAGGTGCAGGAGCCAGCATGTGGCCAGCATGCAGGGATGGCATTCCCAGTCCCCAGCCCTGCTCCAGTGGCAGCATGCAGGGATGGCATTCCCAGTGCCTCAGCCCTGCTCCAGTGCCAGCATGCAGGGATGGCATTCCCAGTGCCCAGCCCTGCTCCAGTGCCAGCATGCAGGGATGCCATTCCCTGTCCCCAGCCCTGCTCCAGTGCCAGCATGCAGGGATGGCATTCCCAGTGCTCAGCCCTGCTCCAGTGCCAGCATGCAGGGATGGCATTCCCAGTGCCCAGCCCTGCTCCAGTGGCAGCATGCAGGGATGGCATTCCCAGTGCTCAGCCCTGCTCCAGTGGCAGCATGCAGGGATGCCATTCCCTGTGCCCAGCCCTGCTCCAGTGCCAGCATGCAGGGATGCCATTCCCAGTGCCCAGCCCTGCTCCAGTGCCAGCATGCAGGGATGCCATTCCCTGTGCCCAGCCCTGCTCCAGTGCCAGCATGCAGGGATGGCATTCCCAGTGCTCAGCCCTGCTCCAGTGGCAGCATGCAGGGATGGCATTCCCTGTGCCCAGCCCTGCTCCAGTGGCAGCATGCAGGGATGGCATTCCCAGTGCTCAGCCCTGCTCCAGTGCCAGCATGCAGGGATGGCATTCCCAGTGCTCAGCCTTGTGTGCAAGCCTCAAATGCCCTTGCAGCTCCTGCAGAGTGAGGCCAGAGCTCACTGCCTGTGGATCTTGGTCCAGCATTCTCTCACTGCACCCTGGCAGGCTGCTCCAGCTGCAGACAGGTATTGATTGAGGTGGCCAAAGGCTTTGCCTAGCCTTAAGAGGTTTTGGTAGAAAAGTCTGTGATGATTTTTGTCCAGTCACAATGGGTTTTCCTGGTACACCCGAGCTGTTCCACTGCCATCTTGCATAGTAGCATTCATAGGTTTGTGCTTGGCCTTGGGTGCATTTCAGATTTCTTTTCTATAGCTGTGCTTTTCCCGTCCATTGGTAACTATCACATCCCTTCACCCTCTGCCATGAGCTCTGCCTTTTGCAGTCTGGCCCTTGCCTAATCGAGGGAGACAGCTTTCCTGTTGTTACTGTTGGAGCTGCAATAAATAGCATATCCATTTCTCCATTTATCTGCTTTTTGAAATCCAGCCTGTAATGCCAGCAATAATTACTGTTTCTATATTTAGAGATCATCAGCACCTCATGAATATCAAATTGTACTGTTATTATCTCTGTACAATATGGGCCAGTCTCCTATCAGTGTAAACATTTATAACAGTGATTATCAGTAGGACTGCTAGAGATCCCAAAATAGACAAGGCTGAACAGGAGTCTGACATTATTTGTTTACTGGGGGAAGCAGGGAGAGAGGCAGAAGAGCCAGCTGAAGGTCTGACAGCACAGAGCCCATCTAGGACCAGTGTGGGAAGGCTAGTATGTGGGGAACTGCACCTGGTGGGACCATTAGGAGCAAGTGTGGAGAGTCTGCTGAGCCCAAGCACCATTTTAAATCCCTGAAATTAGGTTGCCATCTGCACAAACATCCTGTCCCACAAGAAAATTCCTCAGAACACTTCCTTAGAGTATGTTTTTAGTATTTTCATTTGTCCAGAAGGTGTTTTTCAGAGCTGTAGTCTGACTGGATTGGTAAATCATGGAAACAATTTCCAAATTATGGATTCAACTAATTTTACTGTCACTGTCAGCTCGCCAAGGGGAAATGGTTGATGTCTCATCTTCTGTGCCACTGAATGGATGCATCTGAAGGTGTCTGCCCCCCCAGACAGTGCTTGCTGTTGGCTTGAAATAAAACTGTGCTCTGAGCTCGGGCAAATGGCAGGATGCACAGGCAGGGGTGTGGAGAGAGTGTGCTGGTAAATGTTAAGGGCATGGGAGAATGCCAATGGGTTTTTGCACTAGCTAACTTGTTTGTTTTTCTGTTTCAATGGACGTGCCACATTGCATTGAGAAAGGCTGATCTAAACCTCTGTCAAACAGCTGAAGCTCAGTGGATCTGGCTGCCTCCTAAGAGACCTTTCCCCTGCTCTGAATCTCCAGGAGGCTTCCAAGGAATGGTCACTCACCATCATCATCTTTCAGAGCTGTCAAGATGCCTCAGCAGCTCAGTTCTTGGCATGGTTTTCCAGCCCTTGCGTTCCCTGCTGTGGCCCTGGCCATGTGTCCTGTTTTCCATGCAGATCCATACCCCCCACCTCAAAGGCTTTACTACCATCAATGACTGTGGTGCCTAATAGAATTACCTTCTCCTTTCCCTTGCTCTTCCCAAGAGTTATTGCTCCTGAGGTTTACTTTGCAGCTCTCTGGGCCACCTGGGCATGGCTAGGCAGAGCCACCTCCTGGCAGGACAGTAAGGAAAGCTCCCAATCTGCTGGCCCAGCACCTGCCACTGCACAAGCATTTGGCTACCATCAATGGCATGTTCCCAGCCTGCAGCCTGAGAGAGCAGGGTTACAGCTCAGGACCCAGCTCTTCCCACCCACAAATGGTATATCTGTGCTTTATAGCACCTGTCTTGTTTTTAAAGTGGGGGTGCTAAAGTGCAGGTAAGAGTTACTAGTACTTGGAAGGAGGTGGGCAGGAAAGTGACTGTGTGAATCAAGTCTGGGCAGGTGTGCTGCTTGCAGACAGGGCAGGTGGCACTGAGGGACACCAGGAAAGTGGGAAAACCTTGTGAACACAGTGGATGATGCTGTGCAACTGCAAGTCCTGCTATCCCACACTATTTTGTCCCAAGAAAACAGTATACCCACACCTAAGGACATCCTTTAGATTCTAGCTGAAAACATTTTAGTGACACTAAAACCAAGCCCTAGAATCATATTTTCTATTCTGGATAGAAAAAGTTAGTAAATAAAGCTGGCTTCTTATCAATTCCTCATCCCTCAAAGTGCTGTAATACACCACTTGACAGTTTCTATCCTGGCTAATTTCTAGAATCAGCTCTCTTTTCAGAGAAAATGCTGCCAGGAGAGGACATGACTAAGCAAGAGAGGAAACTCAACTGTAGCAAAATGTGAGTGAAACTGAAAATAATCACTGAATAAACTAGTACTTGTCAGTTCAGCAGGGGAAACAAATCTAGATCATTCTCTGCAGCTTTGGAGAGACCTGGCTGGCTCTTGCACAGCTGGCTTGGAGAGGCAAACAGAATACAAAACAGGAGTTGAGGGCTCCAGGGCTGTGCTCGGCACCTCGCACTTTCATCTCTTGCACAAGGGGACGTGTCCTTCCGACAAGAGAGCTCTTGTACACATGTTTGTGCTGCCAGAATGCTGTCTATGTTTGGTTTGGAAAAGCTATGCTTGCTTAACAAAACCTGAATTTATCCCTGTAATCCTTCCCTGCATCTCCACGGCCAGATTGGAGCAGCCTGTGGAAAAAATTCCTGTCTATTTTCAGAAATAGATAAAAGCATTCAGATTACAGAGTGCAAATCTCATCTCAAAACGGCTGGAAAAATCCATTCAGCGCCACTGTCACTGACCCTGGCGACCTCTCCAAGTAATGAATTTTGGTTGCCTGTGCCTCTCCCCCGTGCTGCCTCCTTCTCCTCCTGCCACCACTGCTGGAACTGCCTGCACTCCCAGCATCTGCAAAATGTCAGCCTTGAGTCCCACTGCTTATCCCATGGGGAGCAGGGAGGGAAGCGTTCTGGAAAAGAGCTGAGTGTGGAAATTACTATTGATCTCACTGCTTGAAACCACTAGTGGGATCTTTTCAGTCCAGCGCCCATGCTCACAAATTTTGGCAGAGCACTTGTGTGCCAAGGAAGAAGTGTTCTTTACCACAAAAGTAAAAGTGCCAGGAATCTACCTCATTGTCCACACTTGTCCCAGTGCTCTGCTGTGCCTGGAGCTGGGTATGGAGTCATCCCCTTCACTGCCTGGAGATCCCGGAGCAAATGAGCCTTTAGCATCACTTATTAGTTGATGAGATGGAAGATTCCATGGAGGAGATTACTGCTCATTTAGAGGGATTGTGTGCTTTAGGTAGCCCCTGAGGTTTGATGAATTCCTGCTCGTGGTGAATTAGATGCCCTGTTAGCAAGCAAAACATTGAAGACAAGGGCAGCAAGCTTACATCTCCCTCATATTTTGCTCATGGATTACAGTCCATAGTTAATACCAAGGAAGAAGGCACCTAGATGGACTGTGGCTTTTGAAAGATTAACCTTGATGGAATTTCTTTTTTTAATTTAAAACTTTATTAGTCTTTCTGTGATGTTCAGAGCAGACCTGGGATGCTGATAGCTTTGTGCCTGGCTCAAGTGTCTAACAGGAATCTTGTGGTCCTCCCTTGGGATTCACACAGCTGACAATCCCCATGCTCATGTTCCCTCTAACAAAATCAGGCTGAATCCTGAGCAGTTCTGAACAAACCATTTTCAGAGCTGAGGATGCTTCAGATGTCTCCTTCTGTTTCAGGATGATGAGCAGGTTATGAGAATCTAAAAGAGGGTTGTGTGGCGAAAAAGAGATGTTGGAGAGATCACCAGCTCTGATGATGAATACATGATTTAGGGTGATAATGTGCTCCTAACTAGCACTGCTAACTCCCAGGACCTGGGGGAATCAGTTCACTTCACTAGGAAACTAATAAATAGATAAATGTTCTTTGCAACTGTGACAAGAGGCTTAGTTGTTACCTATGTAGTGTGGACAGAGAGAAGCACAGAACTGAGTGAAATGTGTGAAGAAGGGACAAGGTATTTAAATTACTTCAAAATACTTTGATATCTTGGATTGCAAGGTAGCAGGTATGATACAAGCACAAATTCTGCATTTATTGCATGTACATGTACAGAGCTGGATTTATCTCTGTGTGTAGGCACATGAATGTGTATTTGCATGCATGACCTCTGAAGCCCAAACACGGCTCAGCTGAACATGCAAGTGAAGAAAACTGGGCAGCATGTGTGTATCTATAGATATATCCATTGCACATGGAGTACAAGTGCCAAAACACACTGGAAAGCACAGCATACTTATTACAGTCTGCCTGAAAGTCTAATGCTAAGATCAGAATTTGTTTTATCCCACTGCCTTATTTTTACAGCCTAGAGAAATACCCACACTAGTCAAAACAATCTTATTCTTGAGCTCACTTTGGTATTTTCCATAATTTTATCAACCGGCTGTCAGGTGAAATTTTCAGCAGTTGTAAATGGCCGTTGAAATTTTTAGAAATGCTCTAACTGCACCATTTTAAAGAAATGCTGAATGGTTCTTCTTTTAAGATATTATACCCATTTTTTATAATTTCTAACAAAGCCAATAATGTTTTTGAAAATCATATATCTGAAGCAATGGGTGTAACTTCATTACTTCAAATAATTGCGAAAAACAAGGATATCACAGGAAGGGTCATTTGTTGCCTATAAAGGTTAATGAATTTAATACCTCTTAAAGTAGTCATGAAGGGATATATATTGATTCTATATATATGGAATACATAAACCTGAACTCTATTGATATATACAAAAATGGTGTTCGTTAGAATGTAGAACCAAATTGCGGGTTATAAAAAATTTGTTTTAATTATCTTCAGAAGATCTGGAGGCATTTCTGTTGTGATCATGAACCTGAGAACTATAACAATGCCTTCTCCAAGTGAAAATCTAACCTGTTACGAGAAAATGAATGTGGAAATCCAGTAAAAGATTCAACTCTGACCCATTTGGAAGACAAAATAAGCCTGTGATATCCTGTTCACTCACCAGGGAGTCATACTTATCATTGGATTGTTACAGCTAGACAGAACACAGGTATTTATATATTCTGTATGATGCAAGTGCTTAAAATTGCTTTCAACTGTTGACTTTGCTGGAGATGAATGAAAGACATGAATAGGACTGCTGCAATCCAGCCTCTTCCAGCACTGTGTAACGGCCCCAGGAATATCTCTTGTGTATATCATTCCCATCCATTCCAGGAGTTCCCATGGCACTGTGCAAGCCCCACGGCAGAGAGGTCACCACAGCTCCTGCTGCCAAGCTCCCCCACCAGCTGCTGCCAGCTGATGGCTGCTCTCAGGAAAACAGCTCTACAACACAGGCAGCTCGTGGGGCCACTTGGATGGGTGCCTTCTGGAACAAAAAAGAGGAGGGGAAGGGAGGGAAAGGAATGGGAAAAAAGGAGAGAGAAGAGAACTAAAATGAAATGCATGAATAGGGGTGAGAAAATGGGTTCTGTTCCTTGCTGAAGCTGCCCAGACAGATTCCCTTACCTGTGTCTGTCACATGATGTGTTTGGCTAGCCAAGAGAACAGAGATGTTATGCAAACACCAAAAATTCTCTTCACTGCTCCATTGTGACACTGACCAGACAACACAGCTTCTCCTGGGCACCATCCCTGTTTGATGGAGGCAGAGATGAACAAATCTTCTTGGATAAATGCCCATGGACAATTCATGTTGCTTCTTTGCTTCTGCTTGGACTGTCTCTATCTTTTCCATGTAAGTCTACTCCTTTACTTCTGACTCCTGCTGTTTCTTGCTCTGCATTCAAAGCTATGTATTTTTGCAATGAGGGATTGCATGAAAGGAGGATGCACCTTCCTTTTCTTCCAGGAAAGGTAGGTTGAAAAGGTCTCAGAGGGATTATTCTCACTCTTCTGATTATGTTTCTAGGTTCAGAATGGATGTAATGTACAAATTAATCAGACAAAACATTGAAATATGCAAAACCTGGAAAACATCCAAATTCCCCACACTTGGGACTTTCCACATGCACCTTCCCAATAATTTCTAACTCCACAGCGAGTGATGTTTAGTATTGAACTTAGCTTTTGCTAAACCTGGTGAAGAATTCACCCTAAACCTCACTGAATTGGTAGCCAGCCCATGGGTATTTCAGTAAACTCCAAATAGACCCAGTAAAACAGAGTGGAAAAGGAGAATAATAGACTCTGTAATTAGAAAGCTGTCAGTCTCCTAACATAGA
Organism: Muscicapa striata striata; assembly: GCA_030060385.1. Classification (NCBI taxonomy): domain Eukaryota; kingdom Metazoa; phylum Chordata; class Aves; order Passeriformes; family Muscicapidae; genus Muscicapa; species Muscicapa striata. The sequence continues at coordinate 599,883 of JAREIS010000084.1, forward strand.
CTAAACTCATTAAATCCTCTAGGACTTTCAGGGTGAAGATCAGCAACTACAACTTCAGCCCCAAATCATTCATAAGCAGCTGTAAATTATGGCACCCATGTAGAAATCTCTCTCATGGTAAATACTGCCCTGGGCACAACACAGCATGAAACAGCAGCCTCCAAACAGTTTGAAGTTATAAGTTCTGGGCAAAGCAGGTTACAGCAACCCAACAGACAGGAGAGGTGAGGTGCCCACCTCCAAACTGGCATGATGCCAGTAAACCTCCCAGTAAAGCACAGCTGAAAAGATAAAACATTTTGGAGAATACAGTATTTCCTTTCCAGCATCTGAGACCCAGAAGCCTTAAGGACCCTTGTGCTTAGGACACACTGAAATTAAAGCCCAACTTTTATGGCAGTGCCTTGGAGGAAGCAGCATCACAGTTGCATGGGAAAGTGGTCAGCCCTTTGCACACCTGGATTGCTTTCATGACATGCCATAAAAGGGGCTGGAACAGTGTTTCTTTCTCCACTTCTGCCTGTAGGCTCCATGAGGAGGTACAAGCGTGGGTGTACACCATACTCCATCACCAGTTTGTCAAAAACTGGAGGGCATGAGTTGATGGTACCCCTGAACTCCTGCACTGCAGCTCTGTGCCACTCTGTGGGCTGATTCACCCTGAGTGGTACCAGTGTGTGTTCTCACTAGGTCCTTGGGTGGCCAGGCAGGCAGCTGAGAGATCTTCTGTCCATAGCACTGGCAGCTGGGGTCGTCCATCACTCCTTGGATAGGACCATTCCCTGCTCCTGACCCTGCCTGAGGTGCTGGAGCCGTGGAGCTCTCTTTGGGCAACCTTCTCACTAGACAGGGGGAAGGGAGGTGGACCTCTGCCAACAGATTGGAAAAAGTGGGTTCTTTTGCTCATTATCTGGATATATATTGCCATTGCTGGCTTTGCCTGGCTTTATGACTGTGCTCCCTCTTGCCTAATAAAGATCTGGGAATGCAAGTGAGTGGTGGAAATCCATCTCTTTAAGAGCTCCCAGGGAGGGTATGTTTAATTTTCTCAGGTTTCTAAGTGGAGATTGGAATTTAGTCCTTTATCACGAGGGGCCATGGGTATATTAAATCCAAACATTTTTCTCTGCTGTTAACCACCTGGCAGAAAGGTTACACTAATTATATCAGATGTGTTTTCTCAAATTTTCCTGCTTCTATTATAAGCGTGAAGCTTATGACAGGGGGACCAGTCTGACCACTGGGAAATGCAACCTGTCTTATTCACAACTCAGTTCCCAGATTAACCAGGAGACAGTGGCCCTCATGGCAGGTAAGGTTTGGGGACAGAAACAGGCAGGTCATGGGAGAAGAGCAAGGCAGAAATGATCCAGCTCTGTCACCACAGAGCTCCAGGTCCATACTCATGGGCAGGGAGTGGACAGGCACTGTGCCAGTAGAAAGTGCACAGGGCTGTGATGCTTGGAACTTGGAGCAATGGAAGCAATTTCTATGTTGTGCAAATGGCTCTTTACCTTCCTCCTAACAATCAACAGCCACATTTTGGGGTTGCCATTGTGAGAATGGTGGGAATGGCAATGCAGACGTTGGCTTGGTCTAGAGAGGGAGGAATAAAAAGGAAGGAGAGGTGGGAGAGAGGCCCTATTTATGACACTAAAGATGAGCCTTCATACTCTTCAACAAATCTGTGTCCCTCTGGCAAATGCCAGCCATCATCTCAAGCTCTGCAGTACCACTCACACAAACTGGAGTATTTTGCCTTTTATCACTTTTCCCTCCATAGTATTTTTGCTAAGGGTGTCTCAAAACTTGGATTACATGGGCCAGGCTTTGGTGGAAACTTATGGTTCTAGGATTTTCCTGGAAAGCAACAGTGTTAATTTTTTGTCTCCATCCAAAACCAAATTGCTCAGAAGTGACAGTGGTGAAAGCAGTACTTAGTAGAAAAACATTGTCCTACTCAAAAGAGAGAGCACAAAAAAAAAAAAAATATTAAAAAAAAATCACAGTTAAAAAAGTAAAATACAATTTGACCTTGTTCTTTTAAATGAGACTCAGGCATTAAAGTGCACTGAGGGCTGAAGTTCTTACATTTAGTGACAGATCTTCTGACATGCTCCCACCAGATGCTTCTGTAGATTGGAAATGAGCAACAGGGAAGAAATATGGTAGGTTTTTTTCAAGATGCAACAAGATGTTGTACTTCCTGGCCACATGTAAAATGAACTTACAACGGAAACATGCCAGAAATGCCTGAGGGTAACACTAGCCATAGCAGAACGCTGAGTCTCTTTTTTTTTTTCCTCCAGCATTGAATAATGGTCCTGAATGTCATTTTTCTTAAAACAACCCCAGCATGAGTGACTGATGAGTGAGATCAAGGTTCCATGTTTCATAGGGCACGTCGGGAAAAAGTTATTGTGCAATCTGAACTCAACTGCACTGACACGTCCTGTGTCACACACACTAAGATAACTCTCAAGGTTATTTATTGCAAAAGGCTCCTAAAGCAATAACATTGTGAAATTAATGTTATTACTATGAATAATTCTGTAATTTTCTCTGACTGTAGTCATTCTTGTTTTCTGCTAATATATGCATGTCAATACTGTTCATTGCTGGAGTGACTGGAAACATTTCACATGGTTTGCAGAGAACAGTTTTAACATTTTCCAAGCAAAGGGGAAAAATCCACTTTGACTCTTTTTGGCCTCAAAACCATGCAACAGGTTTGCAAAATATTTAAGCACAGGGCTAGCAGATCTCTGTCAAGGTCACTGTAACCTTAAAAACACTCCCCCTGATTCATTAGGTTTTCGATTACACTGAAGTGAGCTGCCTCTTAATTCCAAGAAGAGGAAAGAGGGACAGCCAATCTGGTAATGCAGGTACAACAGTAAATTACCCTGCACCAAGCCCTGTGTGTCTCAGAGGGCACAGCAGCGCTGAGCTGTGGATGATGGAGAGCCAGGGCTGTGCAGCCAGAGGGGCAGATTCAGGTGCTGGTTACAGCACTGCAAATCTCCCTTTCAAGCACAAGCAGTGCTTTACACTTCACACAGGGAACAGGAGAAAATACCACTGAGCAGTAAGTTGAGAGACCTGGAAGATCTTTATGTCTTAGTTAGGGCTCTTTGGGCTAGTGTCAGCTCTTCCACACTGATGCACATGTGCTTTTCTGACCACAATGCTATCCAAAGCCTCCATCTTGGTTAACATCTCATCATTCACACTCCGGGAATTATCATTTCCTCCAGACATGCTGACAAAGCTCATTGTTTATTGCTCACAGCATGTCAGAACTGCTGGTTTTGCTTTGGACTGCAAGACATTTGGAAAGCTACATGCTTTTTCTGAAGCCGGCTCAGTCTCCTCTGTGCCAGCTTCAGCTGCTGCGTTCGCTTTCGTCCAGAATGTTGGATCCTGTCCAGATGAGCCAGAGCAGAGGAGAGCGTCAGCTTCACACTGACCAAACAGCACTGGATTTCATATAACCATGGCCAAAACCCTCCTGGCAGCCACAGGTACAGACTTTCCAGCAGAGAGGGCTGGCACTTTAATACCTTGCTCCCCTCCGGAGCCGCAGATAAACCTGAGTGAGCCAGTGAGTGTGACCTGGACACGTGCCTGTTGTGCCATTTCCCAACCCAGGGGAGATTACAGCTCTTCCTGGAAGCAGAATTGCCCATAACAGGGCATTGACTATGCCCAGGGAAGGAGGCCATGCACCACCCCTTCTGGAAAAGAAAATTATCTTCAGCCATGGCCCTGTGCTCCAGGTCTCTCCAACTAGAAACAGGGACAACACCTGGCTGCTCACTGACCTGTTAGAATACTGCAGATGTGAGCAGTTGCTAAATGGTGCAGAAATGCAGATCATTATTTATTAGTTACTGCATTTCATATGACAGGACATATATTTTTCCTTAAGTCCCTAAAAGCTGAACTAACACAGGAAACACAGGAGTGGTCCTACAGATCTGTACAGCGTTACCTCTGGCTGCATGGCTGAGCCCTCCTCTCAGGCCAGGAGGGGTGAGAGCTGAGTATTTTGGTGAAGGCTTAATTTCTGTCTTGCAGAAAAGGTCCTGAGCCACATAATCTGACCTCCCCAGCTAAAATGTCTCCTGAAAGATCTGTCCTGCCCACAGCAGTATCACAGGCAGGAGAGAGGACAGAGGGCACAGGAGCTGCCTGTCCTGGGAGACAGAGTGCAGCTGCACCCATGATTGGAGGCACAACAGCAGGAATGAACTGAGAGCTGTAAGACCAACAAAGCAGCAGTCAGGGGATGTCCTCAGCACGCAGCAATTCATGGTCAGGGATGAGCAGGGTGACCTCATCACTCCTCATTGCATGGGACAGACATGCTCAAAGGCACAGAACACATTCCCTGCAGGATGGAGGTCTCTCTGCATCCAGTGATTGCTCCCAAGGTTGTTACTCCCCACACAGTAACCTCAAAGGGACTTGCCCAGCCAGGGAGGTAGAAAGGAGGGGTGGAGAGTCTGTTGTCAGTGGGAAATCAGTAAGTGGTTTGAGTAAGTTTTTTGGGAGAGCAGACAGCTCCTAAGGGTCACTGGCACTGATGATAAAGAGAAGATACCACAAAGAGCCCAGGCAGATCTGTGTTCCTGGGAGCACTGCCCTTCCTCACCCCTCACCTGCACCTCACTCTGGCTCACTCTGCTGCTTTGGCCTGACAGGCTCCTGTAGCTGTGACCAGTCTCTTGGAGCTTGTTATCCCACGTTTTTGCATCATGTGGAATCTATCCAGGTGATTAAACAAAAGACATCTTTTCATTATTGTTGTTGTTTTTACTGTGCCATTGCTATGTCCTTTATAAAAGCTTTGCTTTTCCTGTGAGGAATAATCTCTGGAAACTTGGATAGAATCCTTTGGCTCACACTAGAAAAGGTAATAAAATCCTCGGAACCCAAAATGTTTCTCTGTTGTTTTCACCAAACATCTTTTTCCAGCTTGAAAAATGTGTTCCTTGTTTCTGATTTGTTTCCTGATTTAGGTAAAATTTCTTCCTAACCTGCCTGTTTTCCTCCCCTCCAGCACACCCGGGCATTTGGAAGGCTGTGCCCAAGTGCTCAGAGGGCTCCAGAGACCTTTCTCTTGCTCCCTTACCACAACTCTGACTCTCCCTACAGTTACAAGGAAGCCACTAATTTCCTCATTGCTCTGGTTTCTCCATCTGCCACCTTATGATATAATATTTACTTATCTTCTCAAAGCATTTTAAATCTCCGTAGGAATGCATTATAGAAGTGCATTAGTGTTATTACTTTACTCCGTTGTGTAACTTTGAGAAATGGCTTACATAAGGCCAGCTCCTCTATCCCCTCTCTGACCCCATCCATTGTCCTGCTGCTGCTGCTGCCTCATCCCATGACAGCAACAATTGAGCTCTGCTTTCCCAGTACCCTCCTTGCTTCCTACCCAGACTTTGGGGGGCTAGTTCCCCAAAGTTCAAGATTGGCAGCTTTGGATTCAAAGGTTCTGCTGCTCCTCTCTCCACACCTCTGTCACCTGCAGATATATTTTCAGAGGCTCCAGAACTACCTGTATGAACTCAAAGCCCGTTTTCCTCAGAAGTACTCTATCGACAACAATATTTGACACTTCCTTATAACTATGATATGAGTTTTATTGAGAGGGCATTTGTAACCTCTTAGCCCTGTAGTCTCTCAGGTGCAGCCTTCACAAACCAAGATAGCAGGACCAAAAGAGCAGTTCAGCAATAACCTAAAGCAGAATGTATTCAGATGGTGTGGTGAGAGGTGTGGTGAGAGGAATGGATCTCCTGATGAGAATGACATAGCTGACTCTTGAGGTGCTACTGTGACATGCTTTTTTTTTTCTGCAGCATTTTTCTTTTTAGTAGGTAAGTTAAATTTTTTTGTTCCTTGCATTTTCTGTCATGCTGAAATGCCTGTTTTCAGTGAGATAAAAGGCTGTCAAAAGAGCAGGTACTTGAATTAACAACACTGTGTAGAAGAGCTTTCACTAAAGGGGCAGATGACAGGAATACGAAGGGTGCAAACTAGTGAGGCTCTTCCATGCTCTTCTTCCTCTTTCTCTTCCTCCTTTCCAGAAGGATATTGGTCCACATCCTGACCATTTTATGTGAAACAGCTGCCAGGTTTCATGCCAGAGGTGACTGCATTTCAGAGACAAGCAAATGTGCTGCTGTATTACTGCCAGATCCTGACCTCATGTGCGTTAGCCTTGGCTTTTGAAAGGGCTCCATTGGACTTTGGTGGTGCAGCCTGACCTCAGCATAAAACAGATCTGAGCCCATTCCACTAATTTTTGGCATTCAGAAAACATAAAGTGTGTGTCTTATAACAATGTGTCCCTACACTCTGCCACCCTGCTAAGGCCCATCTCAAACAGGCTATCTCTCTCTCATAGTCAATTATTTGGACAAGAACTGGTGACTAATAGAAGCAATTTGTAGAAAACATGCTGTTCCCAAGTAACCAGCAGCAAATTGCTAATGACTGACATTAGAATGACCATTCTCCAGAGAGGAATAGTTGAAAGCCCACTGTGCACAGCACTGATCACATTTAACAACAAAACAACCCCTCCTGATTCTGGCATCTGCCATTTATGCTGGCTACTGCTTGCTTCCTTTCCCTGGTACATCCATAAGACCAATCACACTGAAATAAGGCAACCATATAATATTTGTTGATATAAACATGAAATGTAATGAAATGTACACTTTACTAATGTGACCTTATAAACTGGATGGACAAAACATTAAAAATACAAATGCACTATAGGGAGAAATCCTGCATTTTTCAGGAGATGGATCATAGGGCTTAATAGATCATTTCCATCTCTGAAATTTCTGAGTTGTGATGAATGGAATTTCTTAGTATTTGAAGCAAGAGAGGGGCATGTTTAAACAGACTGGAGAGCACTGCACTGTAAAATCTCTGCACTATAAAAAAAGGCAGCCTTGGGTTTTACTGCCCCTGTGGGGAGTCTCCTGTGAACCAAACAGCAACTAAATCAAATAAACATTTCTGAATCAATTCCATCTTCTCTTCAGCTTTGGAGAGTTTAAAAATCCCTGTAATTTATTGAACCACCTTTTATGGTTGTACCACAGATGTCTTTTGAATTTGATAGTAAAAACATTTAAACTCCTAATGTTTCCCAAATCAGCTAAATCCATTATATCACCTGTGCCAGTTACTATATTTGTAGGGCAGTAAACAGTGGCCTTTATTGTTTGCTGTTCATGGAGCTGTGCATAAGAACGAGCTTAGTCTGTCTCCAGAGATATACACCTACCTTGCAGGCACCAGAAATATTATACCAGCTTAAATCAGTGCAAGCTTTCCATGCTGTCACTGCCTCCCCTGTTTTGATTTGGTGATGGTAATCTCTATTCACTGCTGTGCTGATACCCTTCGAGTCAAGGCCCCTTCTCTGCTTCTGCTGTTTCTGGAAGAAAAATTAACAAGTGCAGCTTAGGCATGTTATGAACAGTTAGCAAATTTCCACACCTAGGAGGGTATGTGGGCTCAGATATCTGATTTTCTTCACAAGCAGATGGAGAGGTGAAAATCCTTATGTGGGCTTGACATATCGTTATCTCAAACCCTCCAGAAAAGTAAGCAAAGAGAGGTGAGATGGTGAATTATCCAGACATCAAGTAACTTAGCTCTTCTCACAGGCACTGAAATTTGCTTAGAAAACCCAGGAGAGAGGAAAAACCCAGGTGGATGTGATGCCTTGTGAGGCTACCTAGAACAGAGGCTAGACAGTGTTAAAGGAATAAAGTAGGTATTTATTAAAAAAGCCTTCAAAGGATACACCTTGGGAGGTTATCCTGCTTTGAAGGACAGGTGTCTGCCAATAAAGGCAGAAGCTTCTCTTTGAAATGGAGGACGTAAACCCCCTCCCTCCAAATTATTATAATTTTGAAATTAAGGGGCTCTCAGGCAAAGATATGGGAATTAGGAATAACAGTTCTTTACTAGGAAAATTAAAATAGAAATACAGTATTACAAAGAATAATCCCAAACACTGACAGAGTCAGAATACAACCTGACACCCTGTCAGTCAGTCAGGGTGTTGGTGGCAGTCCCATTAAATGGTGGCTGCATCCTCCTGCAGTGGCAGATGTGGTTCAGCTGAAGCAGTGCTCCTGCAGAAGGTGCAGTTTTCCTCTGAAGATCCAGGGATGATGTGGAAAAGTCCAGTTTTCCTCTGGAATCCAGTGGAAAGATGGTATCTTTCTGTCCCAAATCTCAGTTTTTATCTAGGTAGGAAAGGCTTGGCTCCTCCCCCTGGCTGGAGCATCTCCCAATGGATGATGTAATTTTATCAGTCATGCAGTGGGACTCAATGGCCCAGCAGCAGATGGTATCTTCCTGGAGGGAGGATGGGTTGTGGAAAAGATAAAGATGATTGCCTCACCTTGTCTTAAAGCTGGCCCATTAGCAGATAATGTGTGCCATGGAGATAAGGGTCACTGCTCCACCCAGCTTCAACAGATGGTGATAGAATACACATTTCTGGCCACATCCTATATTGCAACCCAAGACAGGGGCTAATTCTCAACATATTGCAGGATAATGTGAGCCCAGCGTGGCTCCACCCAAGATGGACCCCAAGTCACGAGTCCTCACGCTTTTATGAGTTTTGGTCCATTTGCATATTGGGGTTCATTGTCCAGTTACAGCTTCAGGTTATGAAGTCCCATCCCCCCAGATTGGTTTCCTCAATTTGCTGTTGTTCATACATTTTGGGCCTGAAGCTGCAAGGGTGTCATTGGTTCTCAGGCTGGAAAAGGATGGTTTTGTCTAACTAAACTGTGAATAGAACTTGCTGTCACTTTATATGAAGTTCACACAAGATCACACACCAATGCAGTACAGAATCTGGAAAATAGGAAAGGTAAAACTTAAGGCAACAGATGTGGAGTATGGCAGTTTCAGCAAATGAGCTACAGCAGGGCTGTTAGGGGAGAGCACGGGGTGATGGCAGAGCCATCCCAAAGTGTTCCTGGAGTAAAGGCTGTAGGGACCCTGAGGATCACATCTGCACTGCTCTCTGGGGCAGAGGGCTTTGGGGAATGCACCTCATGAACTCCCACCTCGGGCATTTGATGAACTCTTCTCATCTTTTCCTTTTTGTCATGCAAGCCTTTCCTCTGCCTCTTCTTCCACTCCTTGAATTTGCCATTTAATACCATCTATGGGGCTAATTTTGCAACTGTTTGCATGGTATAGGACCATTAGGAAAGCAATTAACACATTCTGATGAGATTTAGGAAATGGAAATAGCCATGTAAACAGCAGATCCATAAGTAGCTTGTGAGTCTCAATTTGAAAACCATTTGATGCAAGCACAGCCCAGGCCATTTCTCAACAAGAACTCCTGGAAAGTCTCTTTATTCAAGTGACTGAGGCTTTTCCAAGGAATAGGAGAACATGAGTTATCTTTCTGCTGTTCTTTGGCAGTTATAGAGAGGCGTGACTGGCTGCCTAATGATATTTTCCATATTGTTTATCTTTTTTTCCCTTTGAGTGCCACATGGTCTATCATTCCCTATGCTCAGATATAGGCCCCAAGGGGACTTAGTCTGCAAATAAAACACAGAGCTAAGCAATAGTGATTAAAACCCAAAATGTTTTATGCATACTGCTGTTGTTAGTAACACTGGTTTCAAATTATTTCCCTCATCTCTGTGTCCCCTCTTGAAGACTTGTTATGCCACTTGTCATCCAGCTGAGCTATGCCAACAAAAGATGAATGGAGGGGTCCCACTACAAATCATATAGCCAAAAAATGTTTTGTAAAGCTAACCTTAGCTATAATAAAAAAAATCCTTTCTCTTGTGTTCCTATGAAGATCTTAAATTTCTTCATGCCATATGTTTCCAGGTCCTGTCAGTGGACAGAGCTTGTATAATTTTCTGTTTTCACTTTCTAATTCTCAGGTACTAACACAACCTGAAAGACTCAACCATTTTCAATTTCACCCCCTTGCAAAAAGACTTTAATTGCTGTGAGTATTTTTCCCCCACTGTGTACAACTTTTTAGTTTTTCAATCTGCTTTATTTCATGTGAACTTTGCTTATGTGGCCATGCTGCTTTTTAGTCTGGCTGCAAGTCCATCACCAAGAGCTTTTGAACCTTCTCGATGCATTTTGCTCAAATCTGATGGAAGGGCAGAAAGGCAGAATTCTCAGAAACAATCATGCTCTTACAAGATCTGTTAATATAGATGTTATGATAGAGGAGTGAGGACTAAATTCATATCCTGACTGAGCAAACATTATTGTTTCTGTTGGCAGCTGGTACTTGCTGGCCCACCTGCACCGACTGCTTCTTGCTTCACAGGGATGCTGTCCATGGAGTGGAAAGGAAACAAAATTAATGCAGTGGGGATGGAGATGGGCTGAGGGGCACAGGGAGCACATCTGTTGGGAATCAGGCCTTGCTGCTTCCAGCTCTCCCCACAGGAATTGTTTTGTGGCTATATTAAACCTATATTGTTTTATTTCAAACACGTGGAAAGCTTGACTTCAGCATCAAATAGCATTATTTTTGAGGACGTAAAGCCAGTACCTTAATATTATTTTAACAAAGCCTTCTGAAATGCACATACATTTCCAGTCAGATGGATTCTTCCTTTTTGCTGAATACTGAACATTCTTTTCTTCCCCTCACTGTTGTCTTTGGCTGTAGAAATTGTACTTTCCACTTTCACAAAAACTGTAGGGGCATTATGAATGCCTGTATTTTTCTTGAGCAGACTTCTTGCTTTCTAACAAAATGCCTACACTAACTCACTTCACACAAGTTCAGCTTTCAGTGTATGTGTGTAAAGCACAAGGTGCTTATCTACTTTGCCTGTGTAGTTGCAACTGAAAATTAAATTTGCCTTTGTATTTTCTACTAGAGTGCTATGGTGAATGCTTGCAAAGATGTCATGTCCTTCTTCAGCTGCCTGCATGTCAATCTGATAGACGAAGAGATTTATCTCCAAATGGTACACAATTGCTCTGGGGTTCTTTAGGAAAACAGGAACAAAATTACTCATTATTGTCTTACCAATTTGTTTTCTCTACAGTTTTAAGTAAAATATCTTAACCGAAAGTTTATGTAGTGAGGTGTTGGCATTGTAAGGAGTGCTGTATAATGTTTCACATTTTCTAATCAAATTACAGACTTTGATTATCATCTCCTGACAGCACTCTCAGCAAGAAGAAAATGTCATTATTCCTACTACACTGATAGGAAAGTGAGATGATTTATCCAAGGTCACCCTGGAAGTGAGCTGCAGTAAGATTCTGGTTGACATTTTGGTGCACAGGATGCCAAAGCTCCTTACTTAGCCATTTACAAAATCTTTCTCAGTATTTTATTAACCCATTTTAGCATGTATTTGTTCCATGTAGAGAGCTTCAACCTAAGAGGCAGTTAGCCACATGCATTTTTGCTCAGTTTATCAAACTAATGAAAGAGCCATGACTGCCCTATGGTACAAATACCAGAAGCAACACGTAGACATGACTGCAATTCCATTCTTCTCGCCTTCCTAGACAACAGCAGTACAATAATTTGGGGACAGCTTTCCCTTGAGCATTGCAGGGTTGCACCAGGAATTTTGCAGATATTGCAGATGCCATCACTGCCTTGTTTCTATTTGAAGTTTTGAGGCTGCCCAGGAGCCTGGCCACAAGTCTATGACTGACAGCCCATGGCACATGTTACCCTTGGGGACATTCTGCTGATGCTGTGTCTTTCATGCTAAGTTATTTATTTTTGCTACTTAAAATTTATCAGTTTGGTTTGCTCTCGTCCTTATTTTCAGGAGGCATCAGGATTCACTTCACCTGGCTTTAACCATGTCATCAGCTAGAGAGATCTCAAGGTGAGCCATTTCAGCTCCCCATGTGCTGAGCTGTTTTAGACATCCAGTTTGGGGCACAATGGGTCATTTTTTGGAGCTGCCTAGAGGAGGGAATCTTGGTGACTAAGTCTGACTAAATGCCTATTTCCTGGTTAGCACAAGCCAGCTGAGGTGAATCACACAACAAAGAGCCCCCTGACACAAGAGGCAGAGCGCTCCAACACGGAGCTGGCTTTACCACTCTAACTAAGGCATTTTGAAGGATTTGGGCTGCTATTGATACTTTTAGATAAGACCCTGCCCATTCTGGGTCTGAGATTGCACAAGGTCTTTGGGAAACCCATTCCAGTGCTTGACTGCTCTAATTCTGAAGAATTCCTTCCTATTAACTAATTGGGATTTTTCCTGGTGACACGTGGGACCAATGCCTCTCATCTGCTTGCTGTGCAGCTCAGAGAAGAGTCTGGCTCCACTTTCTCAATTACCTTCCACCTGTTGTAGGCAACAGCCAAGCCCCCCCTTAGCTCCTACTTCTCCAGGCTGGATAAACAAATGAGAGCCCTCAAAAAGTGATGACAGTGGAATTTCCAACATTTTTCCGACTTTTGCAATGAAATTCCCCAAAGGCTCATTCCCTATTGATTTATTTATTTTTTTATTTCAGCTATTGACCAAATTGATGGCTAATTCTCAAGTCTGCAAAGGTGCTCTCTAATGCAATAAATTCTCACTGGATCATTGTAGGTGTATCAGAACAGACAACGTTGTCCTCAAATCTAGCTGCAGTGGGAAAGAAGGATCCCAGAGGGGGAGTAGCTATGGGGGGATATATCTGAGAGCCTCTCATATCCCTAAGTGAGGATGGGATCCGATTTTGCCCTTCATTTGTACTTTGCAGGAGTTTTGCAGAGGGACGTGTTTGTCTGTGCACATGGAATTGATGTGGAATCAGGAGAGCCCAGGTCACTTTGGTCCTCATCCAGCAGCTCTCGTCAGCCGGGCATGGACTCACTTCGGTTTCACACAAACATAAAATTTTATTTAAAAACCCCTGGAGTTTCCCTTCTTGGACTGGGGGTTTCACCCAGGCTTGTTTACCTTATCAGAACATACATGTGGAAAAAGTATAAAGAGGTTAACCCCATCATCAGCGAGCGGCGGCAAAGGCAGTGTAATAAAAGCTGAAAACACAGCCCATTTCGGGGAAAGTTACGAGAAACCATCTCCTCACAGCAGTGGAAATCATGCCACGGTCATTTTCCACTACTTTCCCACCCTAAATGGGGTGGGAAATGACAAATTCCGCAGCTAAGCAGCAGCAGCACGGTTTTCCCCTCCGTGCAGCGCCGTGGGGCGGATGAATCACTGTCCCTTCGCGGCTGATTCCCGAATTAAGACGCGTGTTTTGCTGTTCCCCTACCCCGGCTGTCCCCGCACAGGAGGCGACCATGCCCCTCCCGGCCCCGCTCCCGCGCGGCCCCTTTAAGGGAGCGCTGCCATGGCAACGGCGTGGCCGCCGTGACCGGAAGTGAGCGGGGTCAGAGGCCGCGGGAACATGGCGGCGGCCCTGGCGCCCGCGGGCGGCGGCGGCGGCGCGGCGGCTCCCTGAGCTCCCCTCGCCGCGGCGCTGCCCCGTGCCAGGTGAGCGAGGGCCGGAGCGGGAGGGGCCGGCCGGGCCGCGCTGCCGCCCGGGGCTCCGCTGCTCCCCATGCCGGGCTCTCACCCGCCTGCCGTTTCTCCGCAGGCATGGTGGCCGCGCTGTAGGAGGGCCGGGAGCCGCGGCGATGGAGGAGAGCGCTTGAGTTTGTCTGCGGAGGCGTTCCGTGTGGGCGAGACGTGTACGGTACCCGAAACCTCGCTCTCAGTGCTGGTTGTGGTGCACCTGGAGGAATAAATAGCCGGAGGCCTGTTGTAATAATCTCATCCTTAGCATCGTTCCTTTTGGGAAAAAACAGTGTGTCTTGTTTTGACTTGTACATACACAGATGCCAGTCAGTTTTGGGGTTTTTTTTTCCAGCTGTAACTGGGTGGTTTTCCTTGGTTATTGTGTCTGTTGTCACTTTCCCCGTTAATATCGGCGTGTGTCCTGCTGTCTGGGCTGGATGTGCCCTCTGGCAAAGCTAAACTTTGACCTGAATGGTCTCTTGTGCAGTAAATGCAGGGTGAGTGCTGCAACAGGGCTCGTAGCTTTGCACAAGAGGGCTGTTCAGTACATGGCTGTGGGAAGCTGCACATTGAAAATAAATACTGGAGTTAAACTGGGCGTGCAGCTTCACACTGGTGCTTGTGTGTATTCATTGCAGTTCGTGGTCACTGGACTTCTTTAATCTCTGCTTTGGTTAGTGCGTGGAGTGGACTACACTAATGGGTGGGGTATTTTGCTTACTGCTTGAAAGCATCAGCATATCTCATTTCATTTTTGGACCATTGGACTTTTCAGTTGTAGATAGAATGGTAACATTTTAACGTTCCTCAAGCATGAAGTTACTCCATGTAAAACAGAGATTAATAGATGGGTCCCCCTCCATCCTGCTTATGTAGCAAATGGGGAAACTGGGATTTCAGAAAAGCCAGAATATGTCTTAAATTGAACACAGACATCTACAATGAGTAGGTTGACTTTGCAGTCATGTTTTATTTGCAGTATTGTCTAATAGTCTGAGTGCAGAGCTGCAGTGGAAGCTGTACCTCAGCAAATCAAGGTACCCTTTACCAGTGTGAATTCATAGTTTGGTCAGTGAATGGGCTGCAGCTGAAGAGTGTGGTCTCATTCCTTTCCATTGCTGGCCATGGGTTCTTGTTACTGTCTTTGTAGTGGATTTAGTGGTTGGATGATTTCAGGGACAGTTGATCTAACAGTTTTATGGGGATGGAAGTTATTGCAGTGAGTGCTTGCTCTGATATTGCATGAAAGCTGTTTCTTCTTCTGCACTAATCTAACCCAGCTGTGGGTCAACCATAATGTAAAATTGTACCTCAAGAAACCAAATCTCAAATTGGTCATTCAGAAAATCAGAACTATACCTCAAGCTTCTGAAAAGTTTTGATTTAAAAAAAAAAAAAGAAAAGTTTGTGTAGGTAATATGTGGTAAGAGTGAGGAGAATGTAAGCCTGTGAAGGAATTTTCTCATCTTTCCAGGGTTTTTTCTCCATTCAGTGCTTGCCAAAGTGTTTCTGTGCTGAAAGAGCGAAGTCACTTAGAAACCTTTATTTAGACATCAGGGGGTGGTCCCCTATGTGTATTCAGTGAGGCAGAATCTTGAAGGAAAGATAATTTTGTACCCTACTGTGAAAGCCAGACTGAGATTCTGCAGTGAAACCTTGATTCTGGTATGGTCCAGCTCCTCAGTCTCAATGAGTTTTGCTTACATGGAGTTGCCTGTCCTCCTCACAAAAGCAATCTGGAAAGAAGATTGGAAGTGGAATGAGGTGTCATCTTCACACCCACCTGGGGTTTTAGCGGTGTTAGGATTTGCTGGATCAAGTAACCCTTTCTCCAGTTGCTCATGTGGGAGTCTGTCACATGTTTCATCTGTTCCTGCAGAGTTTCTACTCCTTCAGCAGCTATTTTTAGTAAAGCCAGATTTTTAATTCTTAGATTCTTAATCTGAGCTGCCATAGGTGCAAATCCTCTTGTCTTTCAGATGCCTTTCTGCTTTATTCTGCCCAAGACTTTTCCCCATAGAATTTCCTTCTCTTAATTTTTGTTTGGACAGTCTTATGTATGTGTTTTCTTTCCTGTCACTAGTCCCATCCTTCAATATGCTGCTACCCCTTACTCCTCCTAACTCTGCTTTGCCAAAGCACATCTTTTTTTTAACTTTTGTTGCCTGCTTCTTCCAGCTTCTTGGGATGTGCAGGGTCTTTGTCTCAATTTATACTTTCCTCCTACCTCATTATTATTTACAAATAATTGGTGTTTTCCTCTGTCCTTCTTTCCTTATTTCATTCTCCTTTTCTCCACTTACAGTCTTAGAGTTCAAAGCTGTCCCTTTGTTGTTCCCTTGTTTCTTCACGTCATGGTGCTGGGAACACACAGACACGAGGCCCTGAGCTCCATAATCTGGTTAAATGTTTTATTGGCACTGGCCTGAGGAGAGCTGGCTTGTTTGTGTCGTGTGTGTGGTGCTTGGTCAGCACTTAGGGCTAAGAGAGGGGGAGATGGAACCTCTGGAGAGTTGAATTTTTGGAACGGGTCCCTGCCAACCGTGGGCAAAGGCTCACAGTTTGATTTTGCTATTTGTTGCCTTGGCCTAACAAGTAAATTACTCCTGAAAGACAATTCTGCGTTGTGAATTGTCCAGTGTTTTCTTGTAGCAGGGCACAGTGAGATGTGATGGAGCTATGTTAGCAGAATTCTTCAAACATACCCAAAATGTCTCTTCATTTTCTTTTTTTTTTTCCTCTTAGCTGAGCTAATTTACTTGTGAACTTGACCTTTAATTTAATTTACTGAATTACATTTGTTTGTATTGGAGTTCTTGGATGCTTAGGGGTTAAAAACTGGGAGAATCCATATTTGCCAAAGCAAAATTAGTAGCTTTACTGGGTTCACACACTATCCTTTCATGAGTTTGAGAAAATTAATTTGCCTTTAATCTGATAATAGGCTTAAGGTGGTTTCCCCTTGAGAACAGAACTGCTTTTTTACACCTTGCTTTTCCAAGATATTGCATGTGTGATACTAAAATTCCCCTGACTCTTGAGGAGCTTGTTTCAGGCATCCTTTGGTATAAAACCTGATATTGGTGCTGTTTTAGGTATCAAGGGAGCAGGTATTGCTTTCATTCCAGTGTTTCTGAAGGATATTTCCTAATCTCAGGTGCTTTTTTATTGAGCTTACAATGGTTTTATTATTTTCAAGGAGTCCAGCATCTCTTACTGTTGAGAGAAATTGATCTCTGTTTGCTCTTTGCCTTTGATGGCAACTCCAGTGGTGCCATGAAGGCTGAATGAAGACAGCCTCACAAGTCTGTATGAAGCAGTTGTGTGGATCACCTCACACTGCTGGGAGAAAGAGAATTAATTTTTGCAGAAAAGTTTCTCTGGTCCTTTATAAAATTACTGTTTGAATGATGGTGGTCCTGTGAACTGCTGTGTCCCAGATATGTTCACAGTTCCTGTGTGTTTTCATATATAAGTGACAGATTGTTTTGTACTCCTTTCAGCAAATCAGTGAAACAGCAGACTAAGCTGTAGTCAGAAGAGTCAAAAGATAACTGAACACTCAGGCTTTCAAAGGAGACCAAGAAATAGAACACAACCAAGACATTAAGTTTTCTTCCTAAATCAAAGACAGACAATAAAAGACAGTGAAGGTACTGACAAGTACATGCAATTGTGATTTTGAAACAAGAATGGAGTTACTTTGAATTTCTTGCAATCCTGCTAATTGCATCAAACTGTTAATAATTGTTGCAGATCAAGGTTTAACTTACTTTTCAAAGTAACTGGAATTTACAATGGTTATACATAAAGTGGACAAACAGATCTGGGGTGAGCGTGTGATTATGTTTAAATTTTGTTTCCTTTTAACTTTTGCCTGGTCAGTATGATAATGATCCCATGCAGATATGGATGTTAATTGTGAAATAACAGAACATATGTTCTATGACCCTTTGAATCTATTTGAATACTCTCTCTGTCTCTGGTGTTTGAAGGTAAAAATGTTGCTGTCTTGCTACACATGAGAGCTTGGGTGAAATGCCTCCTGATGCAGTTTTGATGGGGATAAAAGGGCTGAGGATCCTCTGTTCAGCTTGAGCAGCTCTTGGAGAGACAGAAGCAACAGAGAGAGATGCCAAGCCTTTTTTTTTCTCCTCATAGAAAATTCTTGAAGTAATTAATTCCATATCACTTGGTAATTCTGCTCTTAGATTTCGTTATGGTTACTCCTATCTAGTGTTGGTATTGATGTTTAATACTGATTTCCTCAGTCTTCACACAGACAGCCTGTATTTGTTCAGATCGAGTATTAGCATTATGTCTTTGAATTCAGAAGATAATTGCATATCTTGCATATTACCCAATGGCTGTTTCATCTTGAAACATTTAGAAATCCATTTCAGTTTCTCATAATTATAATGTTTTAGTCAGACAGCAATCTAAACTTAGGACAGCACTTTGGCAGTGATATGCTTGTTTTTCTAAAATGAGCACAGTTTTTGTGGTTAAATTTTCCTTTCATTTAAGTATAGATTTTAATCAGTGTAGGCCAAACTTTTCCAACCATCTTTAAAATTAGCTCAAGCCATATTTTAGAAAGTATGTTGTCCTAATGTGATTTAACTTATGTAGAAACATGTATGCAGAAATTAATGGTTTTAAGCTGATTAATGCTTTTGAAATGTTTTTACAATTTGTTTATAGACAGCCTCAAATAGGATACTAGTAGTCTCTTTGTAATAAATACCACTGAAAGCACTTCATGCTGTATTTCTGAAATTTGAAAGGTAGCTGTTCCGAAACTGTAAATTCCACTCATCAAGCAGCTAAATTACAACATCAAAACAAAGTAAAATGCCTCTGTTTTTCCAGACTTCTCTGTCAAGCAGTGTGTGAAGTTTTGGAGATTGCTGAAGTTTTCGTTGGTTGTCTTGTCTGTCCTTGAGCAGGGTATAATTACCATTTTCAGTTGGTGAGTTAAAGCTGTAAACAGATGTATAGCAAATGTAAAGCTCTAGGTAGAGGATATTCAGCATTTTATATATTCCCACACAGAAGTGGGAAGGAATCTGAATTGCATCTGGCAGGTGACTGTTAGAATCCTCTGAGTTGCTGCTAAGCACTGGCTAGTTTCAGTTTCTAGAACAGAACTAGAAAAACCCTCAAGTAAAAAGACTCCAAAACCTGTTACTAATCTTGTATCACTGTTTTTTACCCAAATGCAGAAAAAAAGATCTTGACTATACTGAGAAAGTTTTCCAGTTGTCAGAGTGTTCAGAGATGAAGGGAGTCCATCTGTCAGCAGACTTCTCTTCAGATAGACCATTTCTTCTGATCACAGGCAGAGTGAATTCCTTTCCCTGAGTGTGAGGACAAATGTAAGAGAATGATGAATCCTCCGGATTTCCATTATGTGTTTTTATATGGGATGTGCTGGCTAGCTTTGATGAACTGTTTCTCTAGTGAAAAAAAATTCTGTCCTAGTTTGGACATGGAATTGTGAGAAAGCTCATTCAGCTTTATTTTATTATGCTAGATGTTAAAGGACTAGATCCTTCTGGTATTACAAACCATACATTAATCATGCATTTGTTCGGCTGATCAATTTCATTTGCTGTCAAGATCGTGTTTGTGATCTGCTTGAGAGTAAAGAGCATTGGTTTTGAAAAAGCTGATAGTACTTTATCAAGAATAAACAATAATAAATGTAACAATGACTGGTAATGCTTTTCTTTTTTTTCTTCTAGTTGTTGCAGTTTGTGCTATTATTTTTAAGAAACTTATGTGATGAAATACTTTCACTAATTTCACTCAATGGTTTTTTCTCCCCAGAATTCTTGTGGTACAGTGAGAATTTCTTGAGCATTCTGCCCACTCAGTAGCAGTTGCATGTTTTGTCCTCATTGAAAAACAACTTTTAACTCTTCTGTTATGGTAAGCCAGGAGACAGTAGTGACCACATGCTGATCCATGGAAGATACAACTTTTCAAAGTGAGCCAAGCTGCAAATGGGCTTTCAGGATATGGTCAGAACTTGGAGCTTGTTTCTGGTTCTGCTGGGTAAATTTTTGAGATTGTGTATCAGCTGGAGCTGGGGGCCTGTGCTCCGGGGAAGTCATTGCTTGGTTCTTTAACAAAGCCAAGGAAAACTGCAAAACATTTCTCAAAGAGTAAAACAAGTAGTCGTCTCTGTTGGGAACCAGTCATTTTTTTTTTTTTTTAAACTCTTCACTCATGGAGATCCTGTTTTCTTGAGTCCAACATTTTAGAAAGTGTGAGGTAATACACTCATGCCAAGGTTATTGAGACAACCTGTAGTCTGGTAAGGGAAGGCTAATCACTTCCTTTCAGCCTCCTAAACAGACAGGAGCTTTCTTCTGGTCCTCCCTCTTCAGTCTGTCAACTTAACCTTGTGAATGCCTTTAAAAAGAAAACAGCTTTAGCAATTTCTTTTAGGATCTCTTGCCCGGGTCAGTAGATTTGTCCTCGAAATGGGCTGCCAGTGAGCTATTTATGTGTAATTCATCATCAGATAGTGGAATTCCCAGTTAATGTCCTGGGAACAGCATGCATGTCACATTTGGAAAGGGGGCGTTTGGTTTGTAGAATCTCTCTTAAATAATTGCAGACTGTCTAAGAAGATGGAGTGTAGAGTTCTGATTATGTTTGATCTTTCTAAACTTAGGTGATAGACTGTTTGAGGAAGGTATTGGTCTTGCTGCATTTTGTGCTGCCTCCACGAGATGGATAGATTTTGCACTAGAGTTTCCCTTAAAAATTACTCGTGTCTCAATGTGATTTACAATAAATGTTTTGCAGACTCATCTATTTCTAACCATTGGAAGTGACAAAGGGTGTGTCTCTCCCAAAATTATGGCTTTGCTCAGAGAAGTGTATTCTTTTATTAGGAACATCAGGTTTAGATTTTCTCTTGAATACCAAGTTTTAAATTAAATCCTTATCCACTATTTTGAGCACTTGCATGGGTCTACCATTCATTACAGAATGAATACTTCATTTTTCTGTCATAAATTATTCTATCTTGAGATGCCAATTTCCAACATTTACTTAGAATAATAATTTCTATAAAAATGTATCTCACAGAATATTTTTACTTGTGTTGCAATAATGATAGGCATTGTATATATTGTATCTCAGTTCTACTATGAAGAATGAATCTTAGTCTTTTTGGTAAATATTGAGAAGTATTTTGTTTTTCACCTCTCTTGGATACAGTGTTAGATGTTGAACAGTGTCAACTCCACTAAGCAGTAAAAAACCCACACTTTAAAACAATGCCTGAATTGAACAGCACACCTCATTTAGATTATGACACAGTGGGTAAAAAAGCTGCATGTTTATCTTGTCTGTCACCTTAAGTGACCTCAAGTTTTTGAAAGACAAATACTTGCAAAGTTGTCACAGATCAAACAGCTATTTTTTGTGTGTGTGTTCTAATTAGAGCAGGCCATCAAAGGACTTTGAGAGATGACTGACCTGCAAAATTGAGACAATGGCTCTGTAGTTATGGAAGTACAGAAATTAAATTTAGGCAGAAGCAAATGTGGCTGGAGTGGTCAAAACAAGGATATTACTAGAATGGTTGTTGATGGCACAGGAATACATGTTATCTTCTGCCTAAAGGGAAAAATGGCTGAAATTATGAGGGTTTTGTTCAAGTGATTATAGTAGGCTGGTCTTCTGAAGAACAATTATTACGTATTACAGAGCCCCCCTGTGCAGAAGCTCTCTTTGGAAACATACAAATAGCAATTATTTTTTAATTGAAGAAAGAATCTTATTCAAAATTTAGAGGATTTAGTGAAGTTTTGTTCTTCCAGTCACATGTTAGCTGGGTTTTCTGATGGCCTGCCTTCTCTCTGTGCATTTGCAGCTTGGCAGACCTTGACCCTCCTGCAACAGCAGCAGGCCCCTGAAGTGGCTGTAGGAAATCCCTCCCCTTTTTAGAGGGAAGCTGTCAGTTATTCCCATGTTGTCTGTTGCCCCAAGTTCCGTCAGGTCCTTGTTCAATTTACATGTCGGCGGTGGCAAATACGGATGCTAGATACAGCTGTTTTTTCTTTTTTAACTTTATATAAGGCATCCATATCAATCTTTTAGGCAAACTGGCACTGCACATGTTGCCCAAGCTTTGTTATGAGCTCTGGGCATTCAGCTTGCCTTCAGAACTGAAGGTAGCATTGCTGTGAGGTCAGCCTTTCCAGGCATCAGTTCTATCACAAAATGGCGTATTGGCTAAGAGATGCCCAAAAATGGAAAGTAGTAATTGCAAAATTTTGTTGTAAATATAGTTCCACAGGCTGCAGAGTATTTTAGAATAAAAAATTTTGGCTATACAGAAAATTATCTGATCAGTTAGAAAAATAATATTTTAATGAATGCTTATAGCATAACAAGAAAAATATATTATCAACAGGTATTTCATTATCACTTAAAGACTGCTCTTACTGCTGTTGCTCTCCAGCCATTTAGCCAAATGTTTACAACCATTATAGGGAGTATATATTACAAGCTGCAAACCCAGTACCTTTGGCCTTAATATCCTGCAGAGATTCCATTTTCCCAGGATTTTTACTTGTGGAACCTTAGTTCTGCATCCAGCTGGTACAAGTCTCCCTCTTAAGAACCTGTGTTTTAATGTCAATATGGAGGAGTGGCCCACCCTTAGGAGCTGCATCTACTGTGAGACCTCAGTGTGTATCCTTCTCCTCAGAAAGATTATGGTGTGCTTTTCTGCTGATTTCAGTGTTTTGAATTATTTTGGAGGGAAGTTATAAGAACTTTCCTTTCTGGTTTGGGACCTATTTGTTACAAAACTACCAGTCTGTTCTTGGAAACAATCACCCAGTTAACATCTCTCTCCTAAGCTGAGCCTTACTAAGATCTGTCAGATTTCCACCAGACATGGGACTGAGGAGTAGAACATAAGAGAGAAGTTAATGCTGGAGTGGGATCTGGAGGGAAGCAGTGTTGTGGGCAAGTATTTTTCCATTTTCCAAATGTTAAGCTTCAACCACATTAATAATATTTCTACAAAAATATTACTTGGCTAATTTAAAGCAAAACTCTAGAACTGTTATATGGCATAAAACATTCCTAGGATTTTTTTTTTCTTGGTGTATTAACTTCTTACACAGAAAGGAAATGAATTTTAGAAAGAATGTTATACATAAACCATTTGAGACATTCTCTGTTAAGGAAATACCATCTGTCAAGAAAGATGCAGCCAATGTTGAGTTATATTAAAAACATTGTAAAGGAAATATTTCTCAAGGAAAAGTGATTTAATTAAAAAAATTTAACTGTTTTTACTCTGGAAAAAGCTTAGGAAATTTCTACATAAGCATTCTAATTGCAATCATAATAAAAACTCAGTTAATTTTTTCAGAAGAAAGTTAGCTTGGACAAGTTGTTCCTTAATGTAGAATAAAGAAATTTTCTGACTACAATGTAACTGGCAGGAAAAAAAAAGAAAAAGAAAAGAAAATATTTGGAATCATTACTTTATTACCTTCAAATTCTATAAGCCTGCTTTCATTGATTTTTCTTGATGGACAGAATTTGTTTCAAAAGGAAAATAGATTACATTTTAGGGTTTTCATAATAATATTTTTATTTGAAAATCAGTTCTTTTATGAGTATTTAATAGCACTAGAAGACATTATTTTGCTTCTGTAGGGGAAAATAGTGAAGTACTCATAAAAAGGTACCTATATTAGGCATGAGAAACATTAAATATTATTGGATTTGCTCTTTCTTTAACTCAGTCGAGCCTGCTGGTTTAAGGAATTGTACACTGACCATACAGATTTACTCTAATGGCTTGCAATAAAATTTTTACTTTAATTAATACTTTGTTCTTTCATCCATTAACCTGTTGGTGCTATCAGACCTACCCTGAAATGTAGCATATACAGAAACAGTTATGTCTGTTTCCTTTCTAGATAACATTACTCCTATTGTTTTCTTGGGGGGGAAGTTTTGCTTTTTCTTTAAATTTAACTAAAGAATTTGAAGGGAATGCTTGGAACTTAAGGGTTTTGGCCAACTTAAATGCTGAGGTTTTGATTTTTAGCAAAGTGTGCATATTATACATGGGAATGTTGGGTCTTCCTCTGTTTAAGATATGCTACCTTGTCATTGGAGTGTTTTCCTTTCCTTTGTTCATTGAAAATACTAAAATGACACTTCTTAAGTTACGTGATTGCTATTAGAGATGAGCAGCTGTTATTCTTCCAGATTCTCTTCACAGTAGGCTCATGATCTAGCCTTCATTAAAATACCAACAGAAACATCAGTGACAAGTGATATATGGACTTAAGTTTTTTAATGTCACCCATATCTCCATATTTGAATTGACAGGATGTATTTCCATTGACACGTTGTCTTTTTTTCCCCCCCTTAAAAAACTTGCTGTTTACCATGGCTTGTATTTTAAGAACACGTTAAAGGTTTAAAGAATGTGGTCTGTAGAACCCATTTTACTTGTTGCATGTGCTTGATGTCATATCCTGAACTGAATAAAGGATTGCAGATGATCATCTAAAGGTTTCTGTAGTTAAATGCCACTGAAGACCTGGATTTTACTTTTTGCTTTAACTGTTACTACTTGTAATCCTTGTATTTGAATAGTAAGGTTCCAAATTGGACTTCTATAAAATAAAGAATGCAAAGCTTTCACAGCTGCAACTGAAGCTGATAACAACCATGAATTGTGCTTGTGATGTACTGCACAGTGACAAATATTCTGAAAAAAAATTAGTCTGGAAACATTCCAGATTAAGCAGACACAATTCATATGCTGTGTGCTGTAGGCCTTGAGTTGTAAAAATATAAATAGTATCTTTTGTGAAACTAAGTCACTGTAACGCAATACTTTCAGACAGCAGTATAATAAACTTAAGGTGGAGGAAAAAGGGGAAAAAAAAGAGGGTTTTGTCCTAGAATTTTAGTATCTGAGCTCTGTATTATGGGAAGGGGAAAAAGAAATACAGAGTAATTTCTCTTCTTCACCCTGCTGTCAAGGCCTGTGCATTAAGTAAGGTGGGGTTCCTGTGTGAAAAAACAAACCAGCCAGGGAGCAACAGCCTTAAATCTGGTGCTTTATAATTTCTGTTTCATTGTGCAGCTTCAGTATCCCAAATGTTTTTTTGAGTGCTGCTGCATCCTCTGATTTCTTCTGTGAATGTAGCAAGTTGCACTTCTGCTGAGGATGGCCCCTTGCTAAATGTGTTCTCCCTCCTGTAAATTCTGATGGTGCTGTATCTGACCAAAGTTTAGGCCAAAACTAATCATTGCAGAATCACTTCATCTGTAGTCTATGATTTCCTGGCCGTCTGTTCTATTGTAGGCTAATGATAGATGCCTGAGATCAATGCTGACTCCAAGGAGAGGTCACTGGATTGAATTCCTGAATATAGTATCAAGACTACCAGAAAAAGAAATCTTTTAGTATTCCAAGTTACTTCTACAAAGCCATTTGCAATCACAAATGGTTCTGCAGTTTGACTGAATTTTGCTTCATGCCTCTCACTTAAATCTTGCTTTGGTGCAGAGTGAAACAGTTCCTTGTCTATTAACATATGCATGATTGAGCACATGATTATTATTCCAAGAAGTAAGAGGAAAATAGCCTGTTTTAATTTCTCAACTCACATTCTGAAATTTTCCTCACAGTAACTGGTGAAAATTGTATTGGCCATCCAGGACCACTTCTTCCAGTTTCAGGCTGGTACCTCTGCAGTCAAGGTGAAAGATGTTGATTGGGATGCCTTTCTCCCAAGGGATTAATACTGAACCTCTGTGCTCTGAATTTTACTGTCTAATTGGTGATAGACAGCATTCCCTAATCTTTGTTGGCTTTCACAGGAATTTCAGCCTCCTAAAAGTGTACTTGAGGTTACTTGATGTAAATGTACCTTAGACTTTTATGATATTTAGAATGAGACAAAGCTGACTTGATGTCAAAACTGGCAGACATCTTTGCAGTTGATAACTTGGAGAGCTCCATTTTAGATGAGGTGTGAAGCTTGGAGTTTTAGATTTATCATAGTTTACCTTATTTGGTGATCAGTTAAATCTTTTTCAGCTTTTGATGGAGGACGCAGTGATTGCCTTTATTGGTACATCTGATAACAAATTACAATTAATGCTTTGAATTCCCTGCTAGTAGTAAAAAAAATTCCTCTGTGCACCAAGTAAACTTCGATGGGGAAAAGTGTTACCATTTCAAAGTATATTTCTGTTATGTTGTCTGCATAATAGAAAGTGACTAAATTATGCTATCAAAATGTGCAACAGCTTTACAGAAATCACAGGTTGTATATGTTATTTTATAGGGTATCTTGTAGCTGACTTAAGGTGGTTCTTAATGTGTAGAAAAACCTACTTTTGGCTTAAAAGAGTCATTTATGATATCTTTTAATATAGTTTCCCATTTATATGCTTGATATCTCTGTCTGACAGTGTGGAAGGTAGAGATAGAAAGTTATAAAGAAGAATTATTTGACTAGATAAAGTGTCACAGGAGAGTTCATATTCAGTCCCATTAGCCATGTTATATTGAACTGCAGCCAGACATTTTGAAATACTTTAAATCCCTAACGTTCCTGAACAACTGGAGGAGAATCCTTTTCTAATATTCCATCTAAAAGGGATTATTTTTATTTTTGTTGTAGTTTGGTCTAAGAATTTCAGTGAAGTATCAGGAAATTATTACATTTTTCCTTACTGACTAATGTAGTCAAACCTGATTTGAAACTCAGAATTTGTTACTAGTAAAAAAGACTTATAAATATGCTGTTAGAGGTTTTAGATCACTTTCAATTTTTTATTTTCCATAATATATTTAAAATCCCATTCTTTGCTTGCTCTGTTGCCATTAATCTCTTTCTTCTTTGCTACAATGTTAGCTATTAAAAATTCTGACATCTTAAGAAATTCTAATCACATAACTTCTCATTTCCTTTGTCTGTTATATCCCATTTTCATACTGCAGATTACTGTAAGTTGCTCTGGAAGCACTATGAAAGAATAATGGCTTGATATAAATAAGTGTAAAGGAACTTGCAGTTGTTGCTCATGTCTTCTAGTCGGTCTAGGTATTTGGTCTTCTAACCAAAATGTGGAGGGAGAAAAGTTGGAAGATAAGTGAATTTTTTTTTTTTTTTAAAGATATTTATGGTTTCCTAAAGTAATTTGAACTATTTTGGTAGGTCAGGCTGTGACACAGAGCTGCTAGTTTTTTCTCTCAGCCTTGCAATATTTCACAACAACATTATCAGCTTTATTATTTATCATGAAGCTTAAACTGTTTGAAATGAAGCTGAGGACTGGTGAATTTTTAAGTGAATTTATAGTCCTCTTATTTTGCAGTTAACAGGGAAATAGTTTCAGATAGAATTCAGTTTCCTGAAAGTTGGCCTTAATTGTTCTGCTCTGAGTTAGGACCAGGACCAAAGCTATCATTGTAGTGGCTAAAGAAGAAGCCCCCTCATGGTGAATTTGGAGGGCTCTTTGCCTTCTTGTAAAACCCTGTGCAGCAGCTTTGGTGAAACTTTTAACCCTTCAGGCTTAACTTCTCAGCTAATCAGGATACTCTAGATTCTTCCAGAAATTTTTAGGATTGAGTCCCTGCCCAAACAGTGCAGGATATACTGGAGAGAGTTCAGTGAAGGGCCACAGAGGTGGTGAGAGGACTGGAGCATCTCTGACATACAAGCAGAGGGTGGGAGCTGGGTCTGTTCAGCCTGGACCAGAAGACCTCCAGAGGTCCCTTCCAACCTCAGCCATTCTGTGTGGGTCTGTTTTCTGTACTGGTGTTGTATGTATTGGTTTGAGATGACTCATGGATGATTCTCTTTAAAAGAAAAAACTGTCTTATTAACTCCCGTAAAATTCTCACAGGAAATAACTACTTAGCTTTAAATAAGCTGCAGAATAAGGGGTGTTATTTGGGAAACAAATTTCCTTTCCACTTTTAAGTCTTGGGAATTGTGTGAATTTGAAATGGAAGCTGTAGTTGTAGCTGCTGTTACAGGAACTTAAATGTATGTTGTAACTAAGCCACCCTAGGAAAATAATGCTCTTTCCTGAGGGAGAGAAGGACAGAATCACTTTCTGTGTAGTCTTGCTATAGGTTGTTTCTCCTCTACTGTTAATGGTCTTGCCCTGTCAGAAAGGAAAGAAGCACTTTGAAATGCACAGGAAAATGTGGTTGTTGAGCCATAAAAAATCAGTTTCAAGAGTGGTTTTGATACTATTCACAATCTCTCTCATTCTTGATTTTTGCTTTCTTTTTGATAGTGACAGTTTAAAGAAAATTATTTGAAAACCATGGTTTTCCTTGAGGTGATGGAAATCTGCTTGTTGTTTTTGTAATGCTTCCATTTTGAAAATGCTGGTTTATTTCCACAATTCTAAATTCAGTGACTTCAAAACGTGCCTGTACATTTTAATTTGCCTTCTTAACACATGTTTTGTTGTTAAATGAAACATTTTTATTGGCACAAAGATATTTGCCCCACCTATTTTCATTTGCTAGTGGTGAGAATAGTAACAATAAAGGCTGTTTAAAATATATGAAGGGAGTTCTGGGGTCATTCCCCACCTGTTGTTTATTTTGGTTTATGTAAGAACAGTCAAAAGTAATCATGTTGGTGAGACTCTGTCATTAAAGTAGTGCTTTTGGAGACTCACAATTTACACATCAACAGGTTTGGCTTCTTCAAGCAAAACTTGTGACTTTTTTGTTAGTGAACAGTGTATGCTGGCAAGAAAGGTCACAGCTTTAAAGTAACCTAGAGTACATTGTACTATATTATGGAACAAAAGACAGTGAATACAGAAAGTCTTTGATTAACTTCTCCTTTTCAAAGTGTCTTGACCTTTATTGAGTTTCCCTAGCTGACATTTTTGGAAGACTTCTAGTATTCCTTTCATTATAAAGGGTTTATTTGTGTTTTTGCTCCCACATCTTTAGTTACAATGGCATCTACGTTTCATATCAGCATGGTTTCTGTAGTAGTGGAATAATGTAGTCCTATTTTGTACAAAATTCTAGAAATGCATTTCTGTGAGTAGATGGTATCTTGGTACACAAAAGAAATACAAAGCAAAATTGAGTGAAAAACAACAAAATTACCAAAGCTGAAAGCACCTAGGAAAACATTTGAAAGACAGCATAATATATTAATGTTAGCAGTAAGTCACATAGGATTCACATCACATATCTTTCTATTTTTAGTTTTAAAATTATTAGTTGCCATTTCTATGTAAAGATAATGACATATTTAGTCAGACTTAATACAAGTGAATCATAGTATTGCATTATTATTGTATTAAACAGCAATTGTTGGTTGTGTTTCTTATACTCCTTATATTTTGGAGGGCAAAAATAACTTCTCAGTGCTCTGGAAGTTGCTCAGACATTTCAGTCTGGTGTGGTGATGAATAAATTATACTCTAAATAAGGCAGGCAACAGGAATTCATCTTTTTGTTTTCTTAGACTAGCCTTCTCCAGCTGGCATCTTTCCTTCTCTTTACCCCCTGTGGTTTTAGCCACATAGGCTGGGTAAGATTACAGATACTTGTTTTACAAGGAGTCACTGCAGACTTGGTCTTTTTATAAAATGACTGTTTGTGCTGGTTCTGCTGTCCGAGCTGGTGGCTCCCAGCTGTTCTTTAAAGGGTGTTCCAGGGCTGCCTTTTAGTATAGTTGTGTCCTTCCTTTGCCCAGTTCCTGTTCTGGAGGTGCTGCAGGAGAATGAGAATTCCCTCCACCAGTTAAAGGTTGATTAAATCTTAGTAGTTGGCATCTGGGGCAGCTGGCCAGCCCAACCAGACCTTCCTGCCTTGGAGAGGCAGCTTCTCAAGAGCATCCCTTGCTCTGTAATAACTGAACAAATCCCAGATCTAAGATTTAATCTTCTCCTTACTACTTTATTCCTTTTTAATACTGTGCTCCCTGAAGCCTTGGAGCTGTTTATATACTCGGAGCCACCATTCACAGCTAACAATGTCTCCTAGTAAGATTTTCCATAAAATGGAAACTTTTCCTTAGAACAAGATACAGCATTTAGACTTTATTTTAAGGTCACAGGATTTTAAGTGTGGGGCTTCTGACTGATTACTGGTAGCTGAGTGAACCCGAGAGTGTGATTTGTACCATTGTTGCTTGAATGGGCAGGTTGTCTGGCTGCTGTCAGTCCTTTTCCTTCACGAATTTGGGTACTCAGCAAGAGTGAAGAAGGTTTAAAGATTGCTTGCAGAACAAAAGGATTAGATATTTTTGTATAGAAGACAAGATCAGTCTGCTAATAAATGAGCAATCATGAGAAGAATGTAAGCCTGAGTATTTTATGGCATAAGATAAATGTTAGCAGAGGCTAAGAGTAAGCTCACTATCTCTGTCTCTTTGCAGGCTTTCTTCCTGCACCTTCTTGCCGAGGTGTCAGACAGGACACTGTCTGACAGGACAGCTGGCTGCACTACTGCTGATTGCCCATTTCTGTGTTTTTTCCACTGGTCATTTCTTTGAACATCATACAAGATAAAGTTTCCTAGGTCAAGACACTGGAAATATTAATTCTCTAGAGTTGTTGTTCTGTTCAGCACAAGTCAGATCTGAGTTTATAGAATACTTTCTTTCTTCAGCCTTGGCAATTTTCCAGTTTTCTGGCAGGCAGCCCAGCAAACGCTCCTTCAGACGATTCCTCATCTTTCTCCTTTTTCCAGAATGAAAATCCAAAAATATTGGCAATAGGGGCCAAAATAACAAAAGAAAAGTGGGTGTTGCCACTTCTTGCCAAATTTTTTATAAATGTTTCTCTCCTTCCCTGTCCCAGATAATAGCAAAACTTCCCAAAAAATCCACAAAATAAACCACGCTTTTTCAACCTCTGCTCCAATTCAGAATAGATGCCATAAGGAAAATCATAGAGAACAAGTACTGTCGAGGGTATATGGTTTATCTGACTGTTAAGGTTTTATTCCTCATCAGTTAAGATTGCAGAAAACTCTAGGGCAACTGGTCAGTCCTTGGTGATGCTCAGGTGTTATTCTTGTTTCTAAGGTTATCAGTTGGGTTGGTGCCAGTTGCTTTGCTTTTATTTAGTTGCAAGGAATCTTAACTGGGGCATGAGTGGATAGATCTGTAGTTTAGAGCAGGCAAGATTGAAATAGTGTTACAAAGAAGTGGAAAATGAGAGGGTTCAAGCTCCAGAGAGTGATTCTAGGCTAGAAGTTCTCTCCTGCTTGCTTGTTCTTCCTCGAGTGTCAGTGGGGTGATTAAAAAAAGGAAGGGGAGGGGTTGGGGTCATGGTTGGCAATGAGATCCAGGAATTAGTGTTAAGCAGACCAGAGGTGGGATTAGAAACCAAGGCTATGCTGGCAGAATGAGTTAATACAGCTGAGGGGCCAAAGAGCACTGCTGGATCAGAACCTAAGGCCAAAGGGCAGCAAGAGGGACAGGAAGCAGGTTCTTAGAGCAATAATCAAGATGTTATCTGTAGCTACAGAATAAACCCTATTGGGTTTGTTCTGTACTAGGAGTGTGTAGCAACCTCCATTGATGGAGTTCACAAGGTCATCTCTTTGGTTCATGTTATGCTGGAGGCTGGCTGCAGCTTTTGTCGTGAGTCATACATGCTCCTTTTTCTTCAGGTTGTTCTTATTTTATTTGAAATGCTTGCAGTTACAATGAATTCATTATTATGAGAGTTTTAAGAGATTTTTTAACAACAAACCATTGAACTGAAACATGTTCATACATGCAATAAGAAAAAATAATTTTTTCTTCAGTAGCTTTACTAGAAGAAATTCTGTTTGAATCTATCCATTCAAACTGTTGAGATTGCTGCCTTTTGATGTGTCAGATCTGCACAACTGATCTGTGTAATGTGTGTGAACTGTGCCATGACATACTCAAGCAGCTAATAATTGATTCCTTTAAGCCATCTCTATGTGTGTGAGCCATGGTGAGACTTGTGACCTCCCTAATTTTTTTTTTTTCCCAGGATCCTAATTTTGACCATTTCCCAAGGGTTAAGTATCTATAAAGTATTTCCAGGTTGATGACTGTAAGAGTAGAATTCCAAATCAAAGGGAACAGCCATCCAAATTAAGACATAGTCTGGAATCTGAGTAACATGTCTGTGTAGGAGAAGAGCTTCTCAATTCCTGTGCTTTTGCTTCTATTTTGATTGCTAATATAGTTTATTTTTTTGTGTATTTTGGAAAGTGCTAGAGCTAGAAATTTTGATTCACTGAGTCCAGACAATGTCTCATTGGAAGACTCCTGGAAAACCACACTTGTTCAAGACAAACATTATGTCATTTCAGTAGCAGAATCCCTTTGTGAGCCTCCTGGAAACAAATGTTTTGCATGAGGACTCAATTTTTCTTGTTCTGAATTAATTTAAATAAATTGCCCTGCAGACTGTATTAGTGGTAAAACTTTTTTTGAGAAAGCCTTTTCTTGGGTGGTTCAGACTCAAGACTGACTCTGAGTGATATTTAGAAGCTGCAAAGGTTTTAAACTTGTGAGCAGGTAAATGTATTAAGCAGAGCAGTGTGCTTCAGTCATCTGAGCAGCTGGGAAGATCAGTGTTCTTTAGAGCTTCCAGCAGGTGTTTCCATCTGCTCTCCAAACTATTGTGCTTTCCATAAGAAAAGTATGTTGGCCTGGAACAGCAAAGCAGCTTGCTTTTCTTTATTTAATTAGGTGATGACTTAAGATATTTACAGAAGAAAGAGGATAATTTGCTTAAGTAAAGCCAATTTATAATAGGGATGTTGAGGACCCATCTTTATCTCTTGGAATCTTTTTTCCCCTTCTACATCTGTACATTCCCAAGTTTCTGGTTTCTCTAGTGCAGGAGCAAAGAGGGAAGACTGCCTCTGAGTGTCAGGGAGGGACTTAAGATATAAATCAAATGTCCTTATTGGGACTTTGACACATTTACTTTCCAGCTGATTGAGAACATAGCCATGAGAAGAACGTGCTTGGGAATTTTCCACCTGCCCGTTTGACGTAGGAGAAGAAAGAAACCATTCATTTCCTGACAGCATGTCTGAAAACTGGAGATGGAATGGTTATTTAATGTGTTTGGGTTTTGGCAATCTGATTCATAGTTTTTGAATGGTTGTAGTTGCCAGTTCTTGATGCAATGCATTTTTTTTATTCCATGAATAAAAAGATGCAACAGACAAATCTTCGGAGTGTCAGAGCACACTGTGGCCTATTCTCTGGTTTGTTCTCCCTCTAATAGCAGGATTAATAAAAGTATTTTGAGGCCTGTCCTCTTCCATCAAGCTTCTGGGAAAGAAAAAAGAAAGGGCGGGGGGAAGAGGGGGAGGACAACAGCATGGAAAACTTTATGAAATTGCTTATGGGTTTCCTTTTCATGTGAAACTTCCCTGAAATTTTCCCCATGACTCATTTCCTTTTTATTCCTTTTTAGGTCTGTAGTTTGGGCTTTTTAATTTTTTTTTTTTCTTTTCAAAGACAAGTTGGTAGCTTTTTCTGGCCCAGTGTGATGTTGGTTTTGCAATGGTATGTATTTTGCATATGGACATTGCAGTCTATTCTCCATGTGGGCAGTTGGCCTTTTGTCTCTAATTTCTCTGCACAGAGCAAAGACAGGAAGCAAGGAATACACAGGAAGCAAGGAATACTCTTCCACAGAAAATTGATATTAATCATGTGTATTGTGTGAGGGAAGAAGTGGTGGGAAGTAGGTTTTATTTTAGCAGATGTGGACTGATGCTTGCAAAGGTCCTGTGCTGAAAGAAGGTCACTGGAGGAGTTTGTAATGGTTTCATAGCTTCTGGCTTGCAGTTTTCCATTCATGCTGATGTACACTCCCTGCTGGCTATAGAATTTTCTAGAACTCATTCCCTGAAATGTAATAAAGGCAGCTCTTTTCTGGAAAGAAATTGTATAATTATAAAACTTGTATAATTAACTCTTTTTCCCAGTCCAGTGTGGGAGATGCAAAAGCTTGACAGAATGCCAGTCTTTCACCAAGACATAGTCATTGCTACTCAAAAGTGGAACCCAAAAATACTTGTATTTACTGTGACTCCATCTAGTCTGACCCAGCTCTTGCATATGCTTAAAGCTCTACACTCTGACTTGTCTTGCAAGGGAAAAAAAAAAATCAATACTCTCAGGGTTCTTGTTGTACTGCTAAGATAAGACTTACTTCTTTGTGGAAATATACACAAAAATGTGTTCCTCTTGTGCAATTAGTGTTTAGTAAAGCAATTCAGTGCATCTGAAGAATTGTAAACTCTTGAGGACTTTGGCACTGTTTCTTGGAATATCTGATTCCACAGAAGCTTGTGTGACCAGCTCACCAAACTGTCTGAGTGCTCCTCACAGTGAATTAAGGCTGCTCCTCTCCCTACCCTCATCCAGGGCTCAGATAAATCAGTGTGAGTATTTTTAAAAAATAATGTGATCCGTCTAGTGAAGCAAAATTATTTAAATTCCCAATCACTAATTTACTGGAAAGTAAAGCATAAATACTATTAAGTAAAACTGCCTGCAGAGGTTAATTAGATTTTGATCTCTACATTGGTAGAGATATCTTTGATTTACATAAACACATACATATCACTTCTATAACTAACTGTTCCCTTTTTAAAAACATAAGCAACCAAATGGAGAACCTTGGAATAAAAGCACCACTTACTCTTTAATTAGAAATACCTGCTCTGCTCTTAAGCAGTACAGTCCTCCTAAATGTTGAAAATTTCATGGTTTAGCATCCTCATCCTTTATGAAAAAAGAGCTTATCTTGTAGAGAAATTAAGTGACTTCTTATCTAGGCCCTTTCTACATCATTAATAGCATAATTTCTTCTAGTTGGACAAATTGCTGCATCTTAAACAAGTTCAGGATACTCAAAAAGAGGTCTCAAGAACAAACAGGAAACTGAAATCCAAAATAGGATTAAAGTAAGTTGTAAAAAATGTGAAACTACACACATACACCTTCCTATCCCAGTATAACTAGAAGAATATCTCCTGCATTAACTTACAGCTGTTACCTGATAGGATCTTGCAAATACTGAGAGAAAGTGGCATTTTCCTGTGGCAATGCTGTCTTAGTTCCCCTTTCTAGAATGCAAGGAGTTTTCCATTCAGGAATAAGTAGCTGTGTTGCAGCTCACTTTCAATTCTGCATTTCCATATATAAAGTGTGAATTCTTAGCTTGTTTTGGGGTATGAATAAATCGAAATATTGATAGATGCCCTCTAACTGTTTGTTCAGCCAGATAGGAACCCTGAGGAAAAGCTTTGCAATCTCATTTTTATGTTCTTGTCTCTGAACATACAAATAAATATAAGGAGCAGTTGTTGAAAGGCCAAGTTCTTCAAAATTGTATATATGCTCAGAAAGTCCCTTATTAAACTAGGAAAACTAGATTTCAGAACTTGGTCACTGTTTATTCTTTTGGATTATGAATAATTAGACTGGAGACTGGCTGTTCATGGTATATTATTACTTTGTCAGTTTATCTAAATGAAGAGTGGAGTTTTGTGGTTACCTTGCATTTCTCTTTATAGATCAAAATTACCATATCAAACTATGGGGAAGCCTTTTTGCAGACCAACTATTGTTGATTATTGTGGAATAACATTCTATAAATGTTTGATTAGGTGATCTAATGATATCTTCTGGCTTTTAATTTTGAGGAGGGCTAGTCCATGATAATTAAAATGCCACTTCAATCTTAACACAGTTAACTGGTGGTATTTATTGAAGGATCTTTAATAAGCAGGATCAAGCTGAAAGAAAACTGAAGAGGGAGCTATTTTGCAGAAGCAATTAATTTTGGAAACAGTTTTTTTTGGTTACTGAAGTTCGTTATGATTCTGTACATTTAGTACTTTTTTAATATGTAAAGAGAAAAATGGCAACTTTATTGTCAGTTTTTATCCTTTACATATCTCAGTGAGTCTTATGACCTGGTTCTTGAACTGATTTCCAAAACATCTTGAAAGGGATAAATTTCATTACATTCTGAAATTCAGTTTTGAAATCCAAGCTGTGTGCATCTACAGAGATAAGCATGTTCTTGTAAAAAAAACCAAACCCTTTTATTCCTAACAGGAAGCTCTTCCAGGGCATCTGGAAGAAAGGCATCATTCTTCACCCCCTTTTCTCAGAGGAAAAACTTGGAAAAACATTGCTTGCAGTAATTTGCATTTGGAGGGTCCTAATGTCACAAAGATGTGAGGCATTCCTGAGGTGAAGTGTCTCTTTAGCTTTTCCTACTGTGATTGCAAATTTTACCTAGGAGTTCTAAAATGATAACCCCCTGTTGATCAAGCCTCCTTGAAAATAAGCTGTATGTGTATTTGCTGCTTCACAGGGAGAGAAAGTGCAGTTTTCTTTTGTGAATTTAGATTATAGGATGAACCTTCTGAATGGAGTGGGATGGGATGGGGAATGAGGGAGAATAATTCCAGTGACCCAACTTAAGTTGTTTATGTAAATGCCCAAAATGAGATGAAGGAAATCCTTCTTTGATGGATTGGTACTAGGCTTGGCAAATTCAAAATTGAATAAGGTAGTTTTGATCCAGGATTTTAAAAAAATCTGTACTACTTTGCTGGTAGGAAGCAGAAGGCAGCTAATTTCTTTTCAATTTAATCTTTTCTCAAAGATCTTTAAAAAATAAAAACAACCAAACTCTTACTCCGAAAACACTGTAATGATTATACATACAATAGAGATGAAAGCCAAGTTAGAAGACAATTCTTAACACTTTAATACTGAAGTACTAAAGTACTTTAGTACTAGTACTTTAGTATTTTAATTTCTATTTAAACTAAAACACTTGTAGAAATGTGCTCTTTTACATAAGCAGGTCTGGCTGTGGAAGCTGCTTGTGGTTTAATGTTTCATCACAATAATGGCAGCTTATATGTGCTTGCCAAGAGACCATTACTGTTTCTTCTGCTGCTCTGGCTCTTCTAGTGAAATATCTTTAAGGTGAGAAAATGCATATTTAACAGAACCTGTCATCACTGCCTGTGCAGTGAGAGAGCTTTGTGTGAACTTCTTACCCCATTCTACCAAGCATAATTGCTGATGTTTCTGTGGAGCAAAGTTTAATTAAAAAAAAAAAAAAGAAAGAAAAAAAGAGGCTAGAATAAAACCAAATAACAGAATTAGATGTGATTTACAAGGAGAGGTTTTAAAAGCAACTTACGTAAATAATGATTATTTGATTGTAAATACTTAATATTCTACAAGACATGTTTTCCTTTCTGTAAGGAAAAAATAGAGAATGTTCATCTGATGTTAGAAAATGGGTTGTTCTATAATAAGACCTTGATACTTTGAATTTTTTATTTTTATCCCTTAATGATATTCCTTTCAAAGAACTAGCTGTACCTTTACATCGACATCTTTTGCCTGATGGGAACAAATCAAAGAGCAGCACACACTGGGATTAATGAGGGCTATCCATGTGCTGTTGGACCAGTCAGCTGCTTCCAAACAGAGTTCATATGGCTGTGTTACTTCACTGGGTTTGTATTACACTGGTTGTGTATTTCTCTTTGAAAAGAGTGTTAAATTGTCATATCATTAAACTAGTGAAGGTAAGGGAAAGATCTAAAAATGCTGGGTTTGATGACTATTGCTAGCTTACCTTCTGTGGCAGAAATTCTCAAAGGTGTCACTTTCTTTGTCTGTTCCCATTTCTCTATAGTAAAAACCTCCAAACAAACGAAATAGAACTTTGATTGCTTAGTAAATATGCTAATAATATCATTCTTTAAAAGTGAATTTACGGTATGCATTGCCTAAAAAACTTTTTAAAATATTGATGAAGAGGATTGTTTGCATTTCTTAATATTCAGATCTGGGGCAGAGGGAAAGTAAAGATTCAAAGAATAGCTTCATGAGCATTTGTCTTCAATTTATTTTCCTCAATACTCTGTTTTGAAGTTCTCATCAATATATTGAAGCTAATAATTGGATTTAATTGCCCAGCAATCCTTGACATCACTTAGTCCAATGATTGATTCCTCTTATGGGCATTGTTTTAATAATATATCTGTTTGATCCCAAAAGAAGAGAGCTTCTTAAAGTTGTTGTGAAAGCTTATTTTCTTACTGTAATGGTTCAATGAAATGTTCAGCTGTGGCTGAATTGGAAAGGAAGCACACACTGTTGTAGCTTATATCTGTGTTGGAAAAAAATTTCAATATAATAAATCTTGGCTGTTGTTGAAAATTCTGTGCTCAGCAGGAATCCATGTTTCCTCAAGTTGTTTTCAAATTTTCTCCTTACTGCATTTTGAAAAATCTAGGCAGCTCTCCCCCTCTTTCTGCAAGTTAGACAAGAATTCTTGGGCAATATGGGCGGTGGAAAACTCAGGCTCCTCCACGCCCAAGTCAGAACATTCATCTTCTGGGTTGTAATTGGTTTCAAATTGTCTTTGTTAGAAGGCATGTTGTATTGCCTTGCTTAACTGGAGTACAGGGCTTTCCAATAGCTCTGGGCTTCCCCTTTGGCACAGTGTGTTCTTCATTCCCAACGCTGTGTTGTTTTGGTTCTTTCTGTCCTCTCTCTCTGGCTGTTCATCTGCAACAAAAGCAGGAGCAGGTGAAAATGATTTGTGTTCGAAGAAAGTTTTGAATGTTAAGCAACTTCACATAAAATTAATATTTATATGTTTTAGCCTTGAGAAATTACAGCCTTCTCTAGGTTATTTGTGTTAGTCTGGTATACAACTGATACTGTAACTGCCAGGGATTTTTCTCACAGCGTATTTGTAGATACCAGTAGAAGTTGCAAACTTTTATCTTTTACTTAAACTGTGAAAAATGCATTATTTATCTTTAAATAAAACAATACAATGCTTTGTGCATTTCTAAGGGAAACTTTTAAGGCCATCTACATATTAAGAGCTACCCTCATGGAAGCCTGTACTCCTGTATAAATTCAGATCGAAGTATGTACAAAAACTCATATTTAGTTTTAGGAGTGGAAGTACTCAGAAGTGTCCACATATGTTCTCCTGTGGAAGTTGGAATTTTTAGCTTAACAATCACAGCTAACCTTTTCAGAGATGCCACTGCCTCAGCCACTGTTCAGGGTGGGCCTTCTGAGAGAAGTCAGAACTATGAAGAGCAAGACCTTGCTTGTCACTGGAGCTCTTATCTGAGTGCCATTGTGGAGAATTAGGTGAAAAACCCTGCTCAGTAGGAGTTAAGACATAGGAATGAGTTAGCTTCATTTGGTGCCTCCACAGAACAGAAATTCTTGTACTATTCATTCTGCCCATGAGCTTGGAAAGTGGCATCCCTGTGTGTTGTCTTGGGTTTGTGCCTCTGGGAAAGATAGCAGGTTGACCCAGCTGCCAGTTTATTAATTCATAACATTTCAGTAAAGGGTTGGAACAATTTTCCTGTCTCTTGTTTGATGAAGATTATGTAACTACAGTTTCCCTAAATAGTTTCCATGTATTTACTTATGTTAGCATAAATAAATGGCTTTAATAGGCTCCAAGTGATACTGTGTAATTTCAGGTCTTTGATCTCTCTGTTGCATCATTTGCTATCACTGTTCTTGCTCTTGTTTATCAAGCTGTTTTTGATGATCCTGCTGGCAACAAAAATATTTCAGAGCTGAACATCTCAGTGTAGGAGAATATAGTTGTCTCTTCCCTGCCCAGATGAAAAATGTTACTTATCTGTGGAACATAAGAATATTTCATAGTCAGTGCTCTTATTTTTAATGCTGGCATTTCTTTGTTTAACTTTGTACCTGTGTTTGTGATGTTTTTCTCAACTTGAGCATGCCTTGCAGTCATACCTGAGGTGGAGTAATTTTCTTGAGGCTGTTGTGTTTGAATGCAAAGTGTCCCAGTAAATAAAAGCAAACTGTCCTTTGATGATTAGAAGCTACTCTGAGAGTTTCAGCATCATGTTTACTTTTAGACAACACATGGAGAGAAGCCCCAACCTGATGAGGAAGAGAGGGAAGTGGAATATTGTGAGCAACTATTTTTGACAAGTTCATAATTTATAATTTCCCTAATAAAAATATCACTTCCTCAATATGCATTGCAATGAACTCATTAAAAGCATTTTAAAAGCTGTTACATTTGAGAATCCTTCTATGAATGCAACTAGAATGATGTGCTTGCTTTCTCACATTCATCCTTAGTTGCCCAGTTACTTACTAATGAGCATGTGTTATACCTTGAAGTTAAATTCTTGCTTGTTTCTGTGATATTACTGTGCTAATCAGAAAGAGCAAATTCTTTCCAGGAATTCTGTGTTTTTGTGTAATCTTTTTCCTGAAAGGTCAGGGCCCTTGGTAAAAGGGGAAGCACACACCAGGGTGTGTTCCCACTTGGAAATAACTGAGAAAATACTATATCTTCAAGATTCTGGTAACAAAAGAGAAAAGGGGGGAAAAAAAGGAAGAGAAGTCCTTAAAATGGATTGGTAGATCATTAAATCTTTCTGGCCCTGAAGAAAAGTCTAGGTATGGTTGATGTTAAACATGTGTCATGACTGTAAGAGCTGCTGTGAGAAGATTCTTGATTTAGATATTTCTGGTAGCTTGACCTGCACAGCCAGATTTGGACAGTATCTTCCTTTTTTTGGGTGAGATTTATCAAGTGCGAAGATTGACTCCTTGCATTTCCTGTTTGATTCCTTTTTTATTGTTATTTGTTTTAAGGGGGAGAGGGGATACGAAGAAATAACCTTCTCTAGACTATTACTATTTCTGCCTTGTCACCTGTTTCCTTTATTTTCAAAATGATAGCTTTTGTGTAGGTCAGGGTATTTATCTGTCTTTTGGCCTCTCATTCTCTAGGTATGAGCAGCGCAGTTTTCTGAGTGATCCAAATGGTTTTGGTTTTTTACTGCTCTAGTGGCCTTTTAGAAGTTGGGGTTTTTTTGTTTCTTTCCCCTATCACTTTTCAGCTTCTAAGGCACTTTTGTAGCTACGTCAGTGGTACTGAGTCAGAGATTGGAAAGGGGATCACTTGGTCTGTAATGATGCCCCAGATGTTGTTGAGAGGCTCTTTATCAGTAGCTCTTGCAGGCTTTCCTTCTTCCCCCCTTTTTTCCTAAGAGCTGTTGTTAAGCCTAGAGCATTGCTCACATGTTTAAAATCTAGTATTTCTTGAGTAGCTGTAATAGATTATTTCCCTGACTAGGTCACTTGCTATTCTGTAATTATTTAATGGATACTTTGTTCTTGGATTGACTAGGATCTATGTGTCTGCCATCGCTGGTCTGTCTAAAGCATCTGCAACTGCCAAATATGTTTGCAGCTGACTTGAAGCTCATTCTTACTGTACATTGGCTTGGTCTTTGTGATGGGAAATGCAGCACCTATTGAACGACTTCTAATTATTTTTATAAGCCCCTTTCAGTTCTGACAAACTTTATTAGAAACCAAGTTTCTGTTTCAAATGAGCTACTGTTTTATATAATAAAAGGCCAAAAAGCTAAAAATCATGGTCTTAGATGTTGCTTCTTTTTTCCTGCTTGTATTCTGGCAGCTCAGTAAAGTATTGCATAAGCACTGGCAGATAAACTTCCCTGGTTGTGTCAGCATTGAATTACTTTATTTAGCTTCTTATGCTGGTAATTTGTTGTAGGCTAAAATGACCTTGATAAATGTTCATGCAAAACATTTTGTTACTCATTCATCTGTCAATAGCCTTGGATCCTTTGCATGCCAAAAAAATTTACAAGTAAGAATCAAATGATTGCTTATATCTTTGTAGGTGTTTGAGGGGACCAAAGCCATTCAACTTTAACAAGAAACATGAGTTGCCTTATTGTACTGTACTGATGAGACATTTTCTGGCTTTGAGACCATTTAAGTCTGAAGAAAAATGTTTTACTAAATTAGATTCAGTAGCCCAGGCAGCAGAGGCAACATGTCTGCATCAGGCTGCTACTGTGAGAATCCCTGCTGAGCCACAGAGCTTCATTAGCAGAAGTACAGATGGACAAACTCAGATGTGCATCATCCCAGGCACAGCACAATACTGATGGTTTGCACCCTGAAATGCTGTGCTAGAAACAGCTTTGAAGACCTCAATCCACCTGAAGCCCTGGGGACATCCCTTTGGAATCCTGTCAGAAGAGAACAACTTACCATTGTAGCTGATGGAAAGAGCAAATTGCAGAGCTGAAGATGGGGTTAAAGCTACCCTTCTTAGCAGTGGTTTGTAGTGTAATCCTAGAACT
Source organism: Muscicapa striata striata (assembly GCA_030060385.1). NCBI lineage: Eukaryota > Metazoa > Chordata > Aves > Passeriformes > Muscicapidae > Muscicapa > Muscicapa striata. Next base: position 641,709 of record JAREIS010000084.1, read on the forward strand.
AGTCAGATATGCTGTTGACTGATCCTGCTGGTGGGTTTTACAAACGAGATGTGAAGGCTGCTGCCTAGAAGACTGAAAAGCACAGCAGATCTTCATCTCTGACAGTAAGGTCCTGAAGCAGAAATACTGTTGGTTAATAGTGGGACAGTAGTGCAACTCAGGGGTTTTGACTATGCGTTGGGTATGTAACTACACCAAAGCAGAATAGAATGAAAACAGGATTTCATGTCCAGAAATTGAGCAAATGCAAATAAACTCTTTGCTGCTGCTTTCAGTGGGAATGGAACATTTATAAATTTTCTGCAGAACTGCTGCATTTTTCTTCTTTTGCTTTGTAGCCTGCCAGGTAACCCATCTATTGTTTGTTCTGTGCTTACCTTGGAAAGCAGCCAGCCTGTAAGCACAGCTCACTAGAAAACTACAATTTATGTGACTTTTCAAGTTGTTATAAACTTGTGATACTTGCTGATGTGTAAGTATGCTTCAGAGTGCTGTGTACTCCTGTCACAAAGGCAGCCCTGCAAAATTTCAAGTTCTCAAATGGAATTTTCCAATTAAACAGCTAGAACATTTTTAGTGTTATTTGCAAATGGTATTTTTCTTTGATATTTGTCTTGGAAATAGATTTTTAAAAGCCTGAGATGGCTGCAGAGACTCAGAGTAATATTCCATTGATAATAGCAATTTATCTTTATTATTATTAAAAAAATAGTGACATAAATTTGTCTGTAGGTGCTCTTCTCCATCTCTCATCTTGGTAGTGTTGAGCCAGAATCACTTACATGGTGGGCAAATGAAGATAAGTGTCTAGTCTTTCTCTTCAGTCATTTAATAATTCTGAGAGTAGATAAGTTCTGTAATCTGATCTTGCAACTGATTTTAGGTGGAAGCTCACTGGCTTCAGTAAGTTTGCTGTTGGAGCCTGCTGAACTTTTGCACCATATAATGGGCTACTGAGAAAAGGAAAAAAGTAGTTTAGCAATTGTTGTTGCTCTATAGGTGATGACTGTCACAGTATAAAAGATGCTAAAAAAGAACAAAGCTGCATTGGGTAAGAAAAACAAACCACACTGCAGTATTACCCATCCAGAATCAAATCCATTTGCAGCATACATTTTAGCTGGAAAAGGAGGAATTATTTGGGATAATATATTCTGTTTTAAAACTGAGAAAGGTTTTTGTAAATACAGAGCTCTCAATGAAACTTTTTTCAAGTTGGATACCTTGCTTAAGGCCTCTGAAAGTCTGATTTTACATCCCCCCTCTTTATTTCCATAATTGCACTCTCTGAATAATAAGAGTTAGCAAAAGCTGTGATGCTGTTACTGTCCTGGTGATAGTCACTGGGTTTCCTAGGCTGCATTAGTTTTGTTCATATACCTTTCCTGTATTTCTTCTGAGTTGTTAACCTGATGAGAAAATTCTATCTTGATGAGGGTGAAAAAGCCATTAGAAGTTTCATGGAAACTTCTCTGAGAGTGATTTTTAGTTCAGTGCCAGTGGTAGAGATTTAAAGATACTCCTCTGGAATTACTAGTTTTCTATTTGAGTAACTGTTCTTCATCATGAGGTCCTTTATTTCTGTTTTCCCACTGAGGATTTTCTTGTGAAATAGATACTTCTGAAATTACAAATGTCACCCCTTCCCACCAAGAATAGCTCTGAAGTGTTGGGGTGCTCTTATGCAGGGGAAAATAAATTGATTTATTGGTTTGTTTGTAACATCTCCAATTACAAAGTGGAATATTTTATCTGTTTTTCATAATTTTCATCTGGATTTGTTATCCATCAATGTTGGTCAGCTTTTTGGTCTGCTGTAGACTTTGAAAACCTAAGGAATCAGATTTGCCAGCTGTTGACCACAAGTAACTTTTTTGAAAAATGGACTGGGCCTCTAGCTGACCTGCAGGTTTTATATAAAGTACTTAATAAACCCCTAAAACTGACACTGTTTTATGTTCATTGCGAGGTTATGTTGGCTTTTTGTTTGTTTGTTTTATATAAAAGGCGTGACAGGAGGAATACAGCAGCTGTTTTTCATCTGCCAAACCTTTTCTTGATGACTTGTCATCCAGGGCACTGTATTCATATTGTTTGTTGTTTAATACAAGTTTGTGGGGCCCCAGCAGCTTGATGGATAGTGCAGAGCACAACTGTATGCATGGAAAGCCATGAAGAAGTAATTCAGAATTATTTGTGTCTGTGCAACATGCATAACAAAAAAAAAAAAAAAAAAAAGGTAGCTTTTGGGAGTAAAAGCTCTTGTGCAGTTCTTCCTACAGCAAATTTGTCATCTAGATTTTCTGATTATAGTAAGGAATAAAAGCAAGCTACTTTTCCATAAATCATTATTTGTTTGGTTTGGTTTTTTTTTTTTCTCAGGAAGCAGCTGTAGCTATTGCATGATACCCTCTTAAAAATGATTTCAAATACCTTAGCTCATGTGTTCATTCAAGCTTTATTGGTCTAATGGTTGTCTGGAGCAACAGTGGAAATGGAACAGGTAAACAAGGGTGAAAAAGCATCAGACTGATTTGATGTCTGTACCCTGACTGAATTACCTGCTTACAGTGTCTAAAGGCTGTACTGCAAAGAATCTCAGGCAGCATTTTTGCATTTGGGAAGACACAATTACTTGGAAGAACAAATTCAGTATTCTATTAAATTCTTATTGAATTGTAATAGTCAGATTAAGTCTTGGCAAATAAAAGACACAATAAATTGTAAGATGCAGTAATAATCATATTTTATTTGTAATATTTACAGAAATTGCTCATTAAGTTTTGTACTTTTTATTTTGTGCATGTGTAAGCTAATATGTGCTATACTGTCAGGGGTGTGGCTTGTGATGATAATTACCTTTTATTGCCCTATCCTATATTGTTTTACGATGCATGTATCTCTTGAATTGTAGAAAAAGGAAGTAGTTTTAGTGGTCAAGTGCCTGTTTCTTCACATATTTTTTCAGTGATAGTGATCTGTGCCATATTTGAATGTTCCTTAAAATACTGAAGTGCCCAAGAGAAGTATCAGAAATAAAATGTAGCTCATGAAGTATTTTGTGGAGATTGATGGAGCTTCCTGCCTATGTTGCATGGACTTCTGATTAGAGTGACTACCTCTGCAATTAATAATTCAGCTTCCTCCTGCCATTGCTTCCGCTAGAACCTCTTCTATTTCTGCAGTTCTTTTAACTGAGGCGCAAGTGAGATGTTACGTGATCAAAGAGATGGGATGAGTTGTAGATCTGGAAATACAACTGAGTAAGTCTACACTAACTGCAAGCAAGTTTCTTTTTAAATATGGTGCTATGTAGAAGCTAGTTTCTTGCTCTGGGTGCAAGAATTGATAACAATTTCTTTTGAAATGCTGTTATAGAAGGAAGGCATAAAATGCTCAAATAGGTGGTGATTTTGTTGGACTTGAAACATTCTGCTAGAATGTAGCATTTCCTCTGCAACTTCGCTTGGCTGATGTTTTGTTGCTTGGCCACCTGCTCAGACCTCTGATTTGCATCACTAGAGCTGAGAAGGGCTGTCAGTCTCCTGCTCTCTGGTCTAGATGATTTTGTTTAGGAACCTAAAACAATAAGAAAGTGAAAGTTTGGGTCGTTCATTTGCTGGTTTGTTTAATGGACACTTACGTAGTTGGCAAACTTAGTTCCCTCTTGCCCACCTCCTGGAACTTCAATTCATGACACCCAGATCAAAGGTTTTAAAAATTGTTGTAGAAATTATATCTTCTGATTTAGAAATTACATTTCTGAATGCCAAATTGAACATGGGAGCTGGAGTATCCAGCTCACCTGTTTCACTTGCCCTGCTTGGAGGAAATGCAAAAGTTAAATCAGTTTGTAGTTAAGTGCTGGCTTTCTTTGCAGAACTGTTAGTGAAGAGGCATCACTGGCTGGCTGTGTGAGCTTCTGCTTGATTTTAATTGAAGATGTTTGCCTTTTCTACTGGTAATTGACTGGAAGAAGCATTAAATCCAGTGCCTAGTATTTCCCATTCAGGTTTGAAGACTAATGAACAGTTTTATTGCCCATGCTGATTGAATGGAAATGTGCTGACCAGTAATCATACACTGTTGTTTTACTGGCATTGAAGAGCATTTCTTAATTTTTTTTCAATGGTGTAATAAAAACTGATTTGCTCACTTTGTAGTACTAAGTGCTTGAAAATTTCTCTTGTTATCAGGCAGCTGGCTCTGTCGGGTAGTATTGCTCAATGCTATGCTGAGGTTAAAATCTTGTTTTACATTGAGCCTGCAAGATGAATTAACCTGTTTGTACAAGCACTTTGAATTAGCTGGGAGCTTTAAGGAAGCATGAGTCATGTGGTTGAGTCTTGACTATGCTGAGACTTCTAGACCTTAAAGTTCAGAACTTCTTTGTTTCTTATCAGATAAATCTTATTTTATATCCTTTGCCCATTTACAAGCCACAGAGGCAGTTGTGAAGAAAAGTTTTGTTGTAGAGAACAGTCTGTTGAAAACCTTCTGAAATCATCATCACAGCAAGCTGTGGTTTGTCTGTCATTTCAGTTTTACCTTCAATAGAAGTATTTAGATGTTAAACAAAACAAGCCAAAATCCAATCACGGGAAGGTACCTTTGCTTTATGTTACTATGCAAATGTTCTGTTTGCATAGAATATCAAAATAATTTCAAGTAAATATTCTAATAAAAATTAAGTTTAAAAATTTTTGGGCAGCTATTTTTTCCCCTTATAGGCAAGAATTTTTCAAATTAACTGAAATAGAAAGGAAAATTGTATTTAAAGAATTACTGTTTCCAGTTACCTGGAGACAGAGCATGTTTTCCTTCTGCTATGGCAACAAGAACATGTGAAGTACAGTACCCCAATAACTTGGAGTTCTGCCACGAAATAGATGAAGAATTACAAGCTCAGTATGAGGGTGCTGTCTGTATCACTGTTTGCAGCTTTCAGTCTGAATTGGAAAATAATTTTGAATGTCTTCCCCCAGCTCTGACTCACACAGCTAATGGAAAGTGACTTTAAGATATGTGAAGGCCATCATACATGCTAAGGGAGATCGTTGCCTTAGAAAGAAAGTTGTCAGCAGCAGTAAGAGAATACTTCTGTGCTTTGGAAATACTTGCTTTGTCCTATTCCTGTCGAATCCTGTAATTAATTTCTTGAGTGCCTCATCTCTGACATGAGTCAGCTCCAATTTTCTTTGTTTTGAGATTTTTCACATTTGTTTTAGATCATTTTCCAAGTCCTCATTAAGTACTCCTTCTTTTGCTGGTTTTTAATCTTCTTTTGAGGTTGCAGGCATGTATTTTGCATTGATTTGTAGCTGTTGCTTGTTGAATGCAGGTGTTAGATTTGGGATGGCTGACATATCTTAGAGACAGTTTGTTTTAAGGTAGGTATTTACGGACTAAGGAGTGCAAAAGGATGAAAATTGTCAGTTCCCTCCTGTCTTTGGTGGTAGGTGTTTGGAATGGTAAATGGGTAGAGCAGGCAAGGTATGCAGAGTGTGGCCTGGCCCAGCTGTGTGTCAGCCCTGCATCCTCAACCCTTACAAATTTGTGTACTGCACTCCCAGCTGGGTCTGCTGAAGCTTTCTCCCTTTCTCTCCTTCGTTGTGGTGGAAGTAATTGAGAGACAAAGTCTGTCCGTCACTCTAGATAAATATATGTGTAAAGAGATATAATGTGTTATATAGAAGCAATAAGCAAAATGCAGTATTTATCACACTAAATACATGGCTTTAAGAGTGGTAAATGGCATCAATTGAAAACACACGGTATCTTTTGTGTCTAGAAATAAACACCACAATGTTTAACCCAGTGGAATGCACTATAACTTATAATGAATACACTGGAATGTAAAAGAAAGTACTGCTTGGTGCTGGTTGAAGAAAAGGAAATTCAGAACTTCCTCAGGTATTTTCCTTAGTTCTGATACTTTCATCTAAAACAAACAAACAAATAAAAGTTTTTGAGACAGTCTTTCACAGAAAATACAGCGAGATTTTTTTTCATAGAGCTTTGATTTTGTGTAACAGTTTGAGGGAAGAACCAATGTAAACTGTGAAAAGGACAGCCTCTAAGTAGGTGACCCACATTGCTTTTCTAAGAGTCTAGAAGGATGACAGAGCAATGTCTCCCATCATTAGCTGTGGGGATACCTGTGTGTAGCAGTCAGGTGTTTGGAACTGGAGCATGTCCTCCATCCCTGTTTCTTGGCAGCCTTTTGGAGCCGCTGTGTCTGTCTGGCAAAAGTCACTGTGTCTGACTGATGGCTCTGAGAACCTCACAGAGGAGCAGAGCAGCTGGCTAAAGCCTGACAAACGCCTGTTCTGTGTCTGCTAGTGGATTTTACCTGACTTAAAGCTGTTCCCACTTGTTTAGATACATTTGCTCCTCAATAAATGCCTGTTTAGATGAAGCACATGGAATTTTGGTTCTGTCTGCTGCCTTTTGCAGTAAGTCTCGAATCTTGATGTCATGAGAAAGCTTTTTCTTCTGGCCTTGCTGCAACTAATAATTCCCCCAACCCCCTTTCTGTTGGTTCCTCTTTTTTTCTGGGTTTTTTATTTTGGGGATATTTTGTCCTCATCTGCCTTTATCTTGGACTTCCCCCACCAAAGTTTTCAATAACAAATGGAAAAAGTCAGGTGGAACTTCAGGGCCTTAGTCTTCAAGGATCCCTTAATGTGTCAGAATTGATAGTTGCTTTGCATATGTGCAGATGGGGTTATTGAGTTCCTGCTTTTGGCAGAAAGGAGAGAGATCTTTACTCCAATATATAAATAATATGTATTTGTTTAAATTCAAATTTCATTGTGTCAAAATATTTCTAATACAGCTATCAGGAAATATTTTTATTTAGTGTTGCTTCTTTTACTGGGCTGTGGAAGTGAGTTAATACAGCTTCCTATATATCCTTCTTGCATTAAAAATTTGCATGGCCTCTTGTCTCGGCCTTTCTCCAAATACCATTCAGTTTAGGAAATTGTTTAAACCTAGAAGTATCTAGAAGTAGAGCTACTTTCTTGTTACTTGTCAACATGAAGTAGCAGAAGCAAATTTCATCTCCTAGCAACCCTAGCATTGCCATTTCTTGACTGTCAAATACTTAGCTGTGCAAACATCATTGCTATGGACATTGTACAAAAAATGCTTGAGATAAATCATGTATGTTACAATACACAGGGCTTAATGGATTGCTTTTCCATTGCTCATTTTAAAATTAAACCCAGCAGCTTCCTGTTTTTCTTGTCCTCAAGTCCTGTCTATCTGATCTCTTATAATTTCTAAAATAGCCTGTCAAAAGAAGGAATTCGGTAAAGTGACTAAAAAGTGACTTCTGCTTAACCTTTGATTTTATAAACAATTGGCTGAGTCCTAAATAGATGAAAACAGTCTATTTTTAGGGCCTAATTTAGAGAATTGATATTTCCACATTTGCTTTGTCATAGCTGGTAGTGGCTAAATTGTGAAAGCTTGTAACTGTTACAAATGCTTGGAGGATTGCTGAGTGTTCTGCCATAATGCACTAAGGAGCTCAGTGTACTGTACATTTCAATTTATAATAAGACAGTGTAGCTGATAGCACAGACACTGAAATATTTCAAGTCTAGACTATGCCTTAAAAAACACAGGCTATTGACTTTTTGGTGCAGCAAGTTGGAAAATAACTGATAAGGGCAGTTTGTTCAGCAGACTTCAAAAAGTGATGAGTTTTTGTAAGCCAGGGTGGGTTGGGAGGGTTCAGCCACTGCTTGCCTGCTTTGTGGGGTTGAAAAGGGAACTGGTGTTTTAAAAGGGCTGGTCAGTCTTGCCAGGTTTGAGTGGTTTGTGAGGGAGATCACACATAGAATCTTGTTAGATGGGGAAGATGAATTTCTGCAATGCTGTGTTTAGCAAGAAGAACTGGGATGGAGAAACAGAAGAGCAAAGTTTCCTGTCTTTAGAAAATGGTAACGTTAGTATTACACCACAGACAAAGATAATAGCCAAAAAGTTTATTGTAGTTGGTGTTCTCTTATATAGCTCTTTTGTACCTTTGGATAATAAAAATAGCTTGCTGAAGGTTTTTGAGTGGAACTACATATTGTAATAATGGGAGGATATTATGATGTAGCTGATAGTTTTATGGCCGTTTTAATATCCCAATTCACCTTACAAATCACTGTGTTTATAAAGTCCTTCTCTTACTGCTGGTGGGGAAGAGGAACATTTTGGTTGTGTTTACTGTTGTCCTGTGTTGTTAGCTGGGGAAAAAGGAGGAATATAACCACAGACAGGGCTCGCAGACTTGAAGCATAATTACTTTCAGTTTGTCTCTCTAATGTAATGCCAACCCTGTTTTTCAGAGCCATGGTGTCATGGAAGGGGATGTACTTTGCACTTGCACTATTCTTGGGGAGTTTCTTTGGAAGTATATTCATGCTGGGCCCTTTTCTGCCTTTGATGTTTATCTCGCCAGCCTGGTACCGCTGGATCACCGACTGCATTGTGGCCACTTGGCTCACACTCCCTGTGGTAAGTGGCACATAATCCACGTCTGGGCAACTGTCCATAATCCCACAATTTAGCTTGTTCACCAACACTTTGGATTTTATTTTGAGATTTTTAAAGCTATTTATGCTTCTGTCTAAAGAGGCCCTACACACTTACTATCTGTGGAGCCTTAGGGTTTAGCTCAGTGTTCTAAACTGTGTGCCTGTTTTCAATCCCCCTCTTCTTTCACAGTTTAATTTATATATCAGCTAATGCTGTGTATTCATGTTATGCTTGAAAAGGCCTTTTTTGACATCTTCATCCAGTGTCAGTCAGATGCAGAGAGGAGTAAGTGAAACCAGTAAACAGAAGGAAGTTTTGTTAAACTGTAAACTTCCTAAATGAGTTAGTTGTCTTGTAAACTCTTTCTTTGGACTGTGCTTGCAAGTATTGTATTAGAAAAATTTTCAACTGTTTGGTACATTGTTGTCAACCTTCACCATTCTGTTACTTAATCCTTTTAGAATTTAGCCCCTGTAGCTGAATTAGAGATAAATGTTTTCAGGTGAAAAAAGACGAGCTTCCCCTAGAAAGGAGGTATTCCTCACTTACAGTGCACCAACTTTACAGCTATATGAATCTGGAAATCAATAACAAAGCTCTTCCCTGAATTGTTCTGAAGGAAAGGCAATGTGAATGGGATTTGTCTCTTCTTCCGCTCTCTAAAAGCTGGGGGACTTTGTTCCTCTAGGCCATTAGAGATTTGTTTAACTTTTTCTGAAGTAAAATGCCATATTGGTATGCAGAAGAATGTATCTTGTGGCATAAAGGAAGTTTTATCCTTACTGCATATCAAATAGTTTCTGCTTTTGCAGAATAGTTTCTGCCTTGTGAGTTTTAAAAGGGCCTCAGCTGTTTCTTATTCTAAAACTTTTGTAGTTTTTATCATGACTAAATGTAGTGAAATTAGAAGGACCGATGTAATCACCAGTAAAGGAAATAGATTGTTATTTCTTGTCATGACGGTATTGATACTGTCAAAAAATAACTCTCTGTTTGTCTTCAAATTTTTTTATCATTTCAAACTCCCCAAAATCTAATGCTAGTCTCTTCAATTAGTTGCCTGGGCTCTATAATTCTGGGTTATTAAAACTAGTTTGTGATAACTTTTTCAGTCTAGAAGTTTGATTTTTAGCCCTCAGTAGAGCGAGATCAAAATAATTTTAATATCATTGTGAAAAGGATCCTGTGTTTTGAGAATCTTGGGGACTTAGGTTCAGGAAAGGAGTCTCAAAAAGATTTTGCATCCAACCATTTTGAGGCTCAGATGTTGTCCGTCTTAGTTTTCTACTCTTGCACTCAACTGCATTCTCAGTCAGGAGAAGCAGGTTCTTGGTTTGTGTCTCCAAACAATAAAGTGCTTTTGTACCAGTTGGACTCCAGCAGGGAAACTCTGACCCTGACCTCTATGTTGTAAGAAATTTTCACCTTCCTCACTCTGCTATCACATTTTACTTCCTTTCTAGTTGGGTCAGCAGGGGACAGAGAGGTGGGTCTTAACTGTTTCAGTTTAGTTTGGCTTGTGCTAAGCACACACAGAGCTGGCAGAAATATGAACAGAAGTTGTTTCACTTTCTAGAGCTCTATTTAGATCCCCAGTGTTTGTTCTTTCTTTTGAGGAAGAATGGGGAAGGGAGGGTGGTAAGGAGGTAATTTGGAGGCCTTTTTCAGGCCTGCAGAGGTCCTGTGATATTTTGCTGGTTTCTTTTTCTGTGCTGGCTGTGACCCTGACCTTAAGGGCAATAGATACTTGTGCAGCCAGTCTCTCCTTAGATTACCTACCAAGTTATAATCCATACTGACTCACTTATATTATACATGATAGTGTTTCTGGAAAACCAGGGGAAGATAAGTTTAATGCAGTGATGGGAATAGAGTGCTTTTTAAGAAGTGCTGCTCAGTTGTTGTTTCCTCTTCCATTAAACAGCTATTCCTGCAGAAAAGCTGGCTTCTTTATTAGAAAACAGAAGTTTGTTTACCAGCTGTAATGTGAGTGAATCAGTGAAATTATATAATTCAAATTAATTTTTATTGCTAATGGGGTGATGCTTTTCTTCTGGGAGTAAAGCCATAATACTGAGATACTATTTCTAGGCCTTGCTGGAAATGGTGTGTGGTGCCAAGGTGGTTGTCACTGGAGATGGATTTGTTCCTGGAGAAAGGAGTGTCATTATCATGAACCATCGCACACGAATGGACTGGATGTTCCTGTGGAACTGCCTGCTGCGATACAGCTACCTCAGACTTGAGAAAATCTGTCTCAAATCCAGTCTCAAAAGCATTCCGGGATTTGGTATGTCACTAAACCCTTTAATTTGAAAGGAAAGTATGTTTAAATTAAGTCCAGCACAGTTCATAACCTGCTAAATGGCATAGGTTTAAATTTTGTTTCAGTATTTAAAAAAGCACTTGTGTAAAATATGTGGCATGTGGAGCAATTAAACCATAAATCTCCTGAGGACACCTGGACTACATGCCTAAGCATGTCTTTTTTAAGATACTACATATGCTGCTGTTTCTTGTAGGTAAATATATTTGTGCTTTACATACCAAAAGCATTTTTCAGGATGATGAAAAATGGTTTTCATTTCTTTCAAAGTCTCTTTCAGCATTGTGGTTTGGGTGCTATTTCACCCCCCATTCCAAATACTCTCATCAAGCTTCTTTCTTCATTATCCAATGTATACTATTCTGAAAATTAAAAAAAAAAACCTCTGTAGGCAATTGCAAAGTTAATGGTTCATTTTAATAACTAATTTTAAATTGAACTTGGCTATGCAAAATATTCTGTGCAGGATATGAAATCATCAGGATTTATAGTGATGTAGGCTGGAAAGAGATCTGAATTGCACATATTCAGAAAAATTGTTTCAGATAATCCAAAAATTGTTGCACAAATGGTTTCTGAATAAATAGGCAGAGTTATCTGAAATAAAAGCATCTCTGCATTTTATTTATCTCTTAGATTTATTTGCTGTTTTATACAAAACTAGCTTGGGCAGGATATGCGTCAACTTTATGATGTCGAAAGAGTAACCTTATTTATGGTTGCTTTTTGTCAGGCCATTTATCTGAACAGATAATTTTGGCAGGATTCCATCCTGAGGAGCTCTCCTGCTGTTGCATTAGATTGCATTCAGTGTTGCATTGTGTTGCATTCAGTGCTCTTTAAGTAAAAGCAGCAACAGGGTAATGTGCTTTTTTTTCCCTAACAGCCATATATTAAGGTCAATTTTACTTGACAAAAGACAAATCTCTTATAATGTGACAGGAAATGAGAAAATGCATATTAGGTATCTTCATTATACAGGAGAGATATTTTGAAACCTTGAAATCAGCTGCATATGCAACTTTTTATAGTAGTGATGGAAGATGAAGAAATCAGGAATATCATGGGGGAGATTCATAGATTTCTCTCTTCAAAAATAACATATGTTTAATATTAAAAAAAAAAACAAAAAAAAACATTTGTGTGTGTCCTTGCTAATGCTTTTAATAAAATTGGAAGGTCAGCTCCAGGAGCTTGGATGTTAAGCTGTGCTTGGTAAAATTTGGTTCCTGAAAGGGTGTTAGGAGTCGTTTAGAGACTGATTTTTTAATTTTTCTTTTTTAAATTAAATTCTCAATTTTCTGCATAAACTGAGCACATCTAACAGATTTGGTCAGTGGGCTCAGGCAGCTGGATCCATGTCAGGTCAATGTGAGCAGACCATGATGCCATCTTTGTTCTGATGTAGCAGCTTAAGCCACTAACAAAATTCTGGGCTCATCCTCCACTTTGTGGTGTGGAGGTGACACATGCAGACATTTGCCCCTCTTGTTTCCATTACAGGATGACAACTTCTGGTGGTAGAGCTGACACCTGGGTCTGTAGTGTTATAAACCACTACTTTTATGCCAGATCCCCAAAAATTCACCACAGTATGTGGGCTTTGAGGACTTTGGTTGCAATTTTGTGAATTATTGCTTATTTTTCAGTAAACTGTTAGTACTGGGTTTTTAATCACAGAAGGGAAGCTCAGCTGCATCCTTCACTGCATCCAAAACTGCATCCTTCACTGAAACCATGATTTGATGTCCTAAAATTCTGTAAGATAAGCTTCTGTTTTATCATAGTGTATCTGAAAGGAGGCCTTAGAAATGCATGTCTGTGTATTCAAATGAGGCTGTATTTTGGGCAGCATTTTCTTGCAAAAATGAAGTATTCTGTGTATCTATGTAATTAGAGGGTTGTTGGGAAGTGAGACTCTTGGATTTAATGAAGATTGATGGAAAGAGATTAATCTGTATGAAGTTTGCTGGGGCAGGAACAGTGCAGAGAATGGTGTCTAAACCCTAAATCTCATCAGTGACAGTAGAATTTCTCCCACTTATTGCAGTAGGCCATGCTGTGTTATATGATAGACCCTTAATAAGTATTCATTCAGGTTCTTGGTTTTTGTGTCCTGTGTTTTTTAACTAAATATTTTATATGAGCTTGTAAAAGCCAGAAGATCACTTGGAAATCAACCAGATAATTTCAGTACACTGCATCTGTAATTGATACTTTAGATGTTAATAATTTGTGATAATCCAATGGGCTACTTTCATCATGTCTTTCAGTTTTATCTTTTCAAATATTTATATGGATTAGTTGTACATAGTCAGATGTATAGGATTTGAGAAGTTTGATACACTGCTTAAATGCAACTTCTGATAGATCTTAACCTAGTGATAATCATTCTTTGAATTTCAGAAATATTTGAGTGAATATACCATATTTCTTTCAGTTCAGTTTTTTGGTGATCTTTCAAATGCTTTTTTTTTTTTTTTTAACAAGCATTAAATTTAAAATTATGTTTAAGATAAGGTTTGTAATGCAAACCTTCCATATCCATGTTTCTGAAAGCCTTGCTGTACACAGCACAGCACTTTTGTTGTTATAAGTAGTTTCCCATTTGGGTGTAAAAATAGGTCTGTGGGAGATTATGCTCTTTCCAGTGTCATATATGATAGGTGAAGGGCAAAGCTGGGAATGGAAATAGATCCAGAGTTCTTGTGGCCCCCTTTGTAGGTTAAAAGTGTAAAGGTATCAGATTTAATGAGTCTGTATTACAAGTAGGCAGTTATTTTCTAGTTAATTATAATTAAAATTGGAAGATTCACTATTTCAAGGAGAAACACTGAGTCATTTATCTAGTTCTTAAGTTATTAATTCCTTGCATTCCAGTGTATGAAAAAAACCTTAAAATTGATTAAAGGTGAGCTTTAAAAAAAGTCCAAAGAAAAACAGATGGTCCTTTCTTCCTGGAACTTTAGCTTTGGCTTGATGAATTGTGTGCGGTAAAGTTTTGAAAAAGAGATATTACGTTTCAGTAATCTCAATTTCAGAAACATTCTTGCAGCATTTCAGTACATCTTGCCAAAGCTGGCGTCTGGAGGGAGCACTACTGTGCTCTTGGCTGTTGCTGCAGTTTCTCATCTGACATCATCAGAAGCTACTGACACATTCTGCAGTATCAGTTTTCAAGGAGAATTTCTAATGGCATTGACAGTTTCCTGCATGGTCTGACATGATAGGATTTCTCTCCAGTACTTGTAATAGATAGGAGCAATTAATATTCTCATCTATTCTCAATTAATTAGGAGTAGTTTGGGAAGGCATACAGATGATGGTGCAGTCGTGTTCAGAATTGCTATGGAGCACATACTGTTCCAGTAGATACAAAGGAGGAACATACAGGGTAGTGTGAGATGACCAGATAATGACTAGGAAGTGGTTTTAACATTTTTCTTAATAGTTTCATTTGTGAAAGTCGTCTTGTGATAACCAGTAAGATTTCATTGAGAAGAGTAATGTGTTTTAATGATGGGCAAATTGAATGTGTTGGATGAGCTTACAGTAATATTTGAATTTTAATAGTTAAATATGCCTCAACATGTATGGGAAAAATAAGTTGAAATTTGAGTTTAATTTGAACGCTATCAGATAAATGTATGGAAAAGTGAGAGAGGGTAACCAGAGGGACTTATGTCAGTGCATGGCTGCCACATGGGATAATATTAATTCCAGTTTTGCTTAGTGCAGATGGAAAAGATAAATACCATTATAATTCAGTGTAAAAATGTAAAGTATGCAGGTGTTGCAGGCACCACTGATGGACATAGCTTGAAGACTTCCCTGTTTTGTGAAAAGGCTCACTAAGGCTGCTAAAGGAGGGAATTGTAGTTGAAGCAGACGGGGACAGGAACAGGTAAGGAAAGGACAAGATGACAAAGAAAAAAGAGGAGACTAAGCAAAGCTGACAAGCCTGGAGTAGTTAGGAGCAGAGATAACTGAGTAACTCTGTCCAGATCTTCATCTCTGGATTCAAGTTTTTCTGTGGCTAACATTGCTCTGAGAGAGGATTGCAAGATGTAGGAGCTTTTTATCGTTTTTCACTCATCTGTTCACTCACATGTTGTAGCTCTCAAAGGCTCGAGTTAAATGCCAGGGGATAAAAAAAAGGACGTTTGCTCTATTTCAGCACTGGGCTTAGCCCCACCAATCTTCTGCTACACGTCAGTTGATCCATTATAGCTGTCCAAGTGTGCGAGCCTCGCCTGAAGCAAGCTCAAAGTAATTTGAGTCATCTTGCTTTTCAATGAAGCAGGGCAAAACAACTCAAATTATCCTGCCTTTGCCACAGGCTAAGAGCATGCACACCGACAGCTATGATGGATCAGCTACCATGAAGTAAAATATTGTTGTCACTAAGCCTAGAAAATTTTAACACTTAACTCAATTGGGGTATAGCTAAAGCAGCATGCTGTGGAGGATCTGTGCACATTTGTATTGGCATGGAAGTGCTGCCACAGCTACTTCCATAGGTAGGGATGGAAATGCTGCAGCATAAAGCTTCTTTGCTCATGCCAAAGCAAATCTATAGCTGGATTGACATTAAAATTCTTACCAATAGAGCATATTAGTTAAAAAAATTAAAACTGTAGCCTACTCAACTCTCTAGTATAGTTCCTGTGTCAAGTATCTTACATTAAAATAGGCTGAGGGTTTTGAGGAGCTGTGATGTTTTGTCTTCTAGCAATTCAATTATGAGCTGTCAGACTTAATTACCATAGAGTTGTTATCCTACATGATTTTGAAAGTATAAGTTGAAAAGCATGCTCTCTAATGGCAAGCACAATTGTTATTCTACCAGTTATTCCTGGTGAAGACACTCTTGAAGTTTTATGTGTGAATGATGATTACTTTGCAGCAAAAATGCATCTTAACTTGGCTGTGACTTTATATTCCCTTTTTTTTTTTTTTTTTTGTGGGCAAGAAAAGCTTAGGGGCCTGTTTCCCAGCTTGGAAACTCATCCAGGAAAGGCATAATAGGTTTCTCCCAGCCAAGAAGCCTGTGTTCCATTAAATTTTCCTTATCCTTTCTATATAGTGAGGACTCCATTTGTTCTCTACTCCTTTCCATCTCCAAAATGCACATCAGAAGTGTGAGATCAGATGCTAACTTCTTTTTTTCTCCCCATTTTACAAACAATAAGTGATGGAGGTGGAGGCCATTTTCTCCAAGCTCACAGAACAAATAAGAGCAGAATTAGGTTGGCGTGTTTTCCCGACTGGCATTCTTTACTGTTTCAGTGGGTTATGCAGCATCTGTACAGCTCAGCTCTTCAGGCTGGGTTCCTTTCATGGTCCTCCACAGAGAAGATGAAGTATCTGAAGAGGATGCAGGCTTTTGGAAGAGGTATTTCACTGTAACCTCTCCCCAGGCCTGACTGGCGCTTCAGATGACACATCATGGCACAGTCTCACACTGTTTGGTAGAGCCTGCTTGTCTCAGAGTCTCACATCTGGAGGCTGTTTTCTTTACGTCTTTGGACATTCTGGAGTGACGTGGGGCATTCTCCAGATATGTACTGAGCAAGACTCATCTTTTTCAACACTTAGGTTTTCCTGTGCTGTTTCACTGTATTGATGTATTTTTAAAATGCATCAGAAAAAGCTACTTTCCAGCCATCCCAGAGCCTTTGCTTTGGTTTGCTTTACTTTTGAGTGATGTTATGTTCTGTTATTCTGATTTTATACAGTGCATCAAATTAAATAAAATTTAATATGAAAATAAAATTCAAAATAACATTTAAGATGCATACTATAACACAAGAGGTTTAATAGTCCATAATGACATTTATAGCACTTTGTAAGTAGCACTAGTATAGAGTACTAGAGTAACTAGTAGAGTTAATCATATAATTGTCCATATTCTATAAAAATGGCATAATTTAGGAAATGAAATTAATTTTCGAATATGAAGTGTCCAAATAGCATCCTTCTGAACCATGATTAAGGCACTGAATATTGAAAGAATACTTTCCAAGAAGATGGTGTATCTCTGGGTGCTTTAAATGCACATTGTATCTTGCTACTACTTTAATGAGTTTTTCCCACATTCTTTCACATGCTCTCTGTGTGTTCCTTGGCTGAGATACCAGTTCTTCAATGGAATATTCTTTCTAGAAGGTTCCAAAGTGATCTTTTCACAGGTGAGACTAGGCCACTGTATCTGACTAGCTTGTTGGCAACATTGTTCTTGCACTGACAAGGAAATCTTGTACTGCAAACCTTGTTTGAAGAAGCTCCTAATTGTGTTCTGAGTAAATAGTAAGCTAAAGCAGGGGTTTGTATTGGCACATCCTGTATTCTTCCACAAGTGAATGAAGCAGAGCAAAGGAAATGCAGAAAGCATTAATACTTGAATTTGACTTAAATGAACACAAAATATAGAATAATTTGGTACTGAAATGAATGCATGAGAACTATGGGGAATTTAAAGATAAAACTAACTAATCAGACTAAGACCAGAATATTTTTGTTTTTTTTTTTTTTTCAGTTACTTTGAAAATCTGTGTTTCTAACATTGCTGTTTGTTAATTGTTTGAGTAAGGAAAAAAAAGGGTTGGTTAGGCTCCACATACATTAAAAGAGATGATATTCTGTAGAATGCATGGTAGGCTATATAGGGATATCATATGTATGAAATACATCATCTGGACATAAACTGGACCTGGCCATAAAAATAATTTGAAAACAGATGTAGATTAATATTCAGTCTGTTAGGGCAAGGCAATAGCAAAAGCATGGTGGTTTTTAAATGGACACCTCACAGATTGAATCAAATTAACAAGTAGACTGAATCAGAT
This sequence comes from Muscicapa striata striata, assembly GCA_030060385.1. NCBI lineage: Eukaryota > Metazoa > Chordata > Aves > Passeriformes > Muscicapidae > Muscicapa > Muscicapa striata. The sequence goes on from JAREIS010000084.1 coordinate 659,421, forward strand.
GATTCACTGGAAAACCAGGAGCACTACTGTGAATTTGTATTCATGAATTTTATCTCTTGGTTTATATTGTAATTAGCTTAAAGAATTCACCCAATCAGATAGTAATCATTCAATTCATTATTCTCCTATTAACTAAATTATTGGAGATAAGCATGGTTAAAGAAAACTTGCCAGGAGCAGAGATTGTACTTTACAGGATTGTTTCAAGAAGCATTTTTTTCTTTATTTTCCTAGTTTCTGCTCTCAAACCATTACATTACATATTTAAAAAAAAAATTAATTTGCATTGGGATTTTAGACATAAAACTATTTAGGAAATAGGAACAACAGCAAAATGCCCAATTCTAATTGAATTTACAGAAATGTGCTTATAAGTCTATACTGATTAAAACTCAATGGTGTATATGCACAGTAACTTTACACCTTGGCTTCCTGTGTGATTTTTCTGTATGCCAGCATCTTTTCAGTACCCACAGATCTTTGAAATAGGGGACATTCAGAACTGCATTCTTGTTGCCTTGTGGTAATTTTATGCAGCAAAACACTTGGAGTAACAAACTGTTAATGGGCCCAATTATTTGTGTACAGTGGGATCAGGAGCTTCCGAGTGATTTCCCTTATTAAGCCTGGATGTCTGGTTCCCTGATGCCTCAAAAGCCCTGATCAGGACCAGATCCCTGTTGAATGCAGGCACACTGAATAAGGCTTCTATTTTTGAAAAAAAAAAACAGAACAGTGAATAATCCAGTTGTAGAAGAGAGAGGATGAATGAATATAATAGTAAACCCCATAGTTAGGCTTTTACTTTCCTGCTTGTTTCTGTAATTTTGAATCATTTATTGAATTTGATTGGAAGAGGTTTAGTATTATTAATTGTTCTGTTACATTGCTACAGGTAACATACATAGATACCATTTTCTTGAGGGGGGTGTGTATGTTTGCTTTTAATATCAGCCATAATATCCCTCTTTGAGATGTGACATTTTGGGGGATCTCTAATTTCTGAGCTTATGTACATAAAATTGTGATACAAAACCAAACAAAGACTTTTTTTGGCACAACTCAGCTCTTTCTCTCTTTTGTTCGTTGTCACATCCATCTTTGGTATCTGCTTACTTCCAAGTTACCTTTGCAATGAAAACACACTAAAGAAATTTCAACTTTAAGTGTTATTTTCTTCTAAAGGGTTTTGGGATGAGGAAAATAAAGGTGCAGGGTCTTAGAATTTAAAAAGCTTTAGACTTGGAGCTAGCATTTTTAATACAATGCTGCAAATTCTCGACCTGCATAAGCTGTAGTTTGCATTATCCCCAAGGCAGTAAAGAAATTCTTATGTACAGCACATCTCTCTATTTCAATAGCAGCTTTTCTCTTTGTGCAAGCGTTTTTTGTTTTTTTTCCCTGTGCAGAATTACATCCTAATAGGATACATATCATTACTGTGTCTTTGTTCCTAGAGATTTTAAGCTGCTTGTTTATTTTTTCTCTGGAAAGTTGATTTAAAGGTCAATGTGGCTAGCTATTCTCTCTGGTAGGTTTTTGCACTGCTGTTTAGCAATTTGGAGCAAGAGCTGTGCAGTATGATGCTTTTTGTGTGCCTTTCCAAGCGATGTTAGTCATCCAAAATGTCTGCTCTGTTAAGAAGATTATTTTAGCAAAGAAATGGATGTGCATTGTTATGGTTTCTTTTGGTTTGCTGTTTCTCTGCTGAGTTTTTGTCATCAATGATTTTGTAAGAATCTGCAAATCCAAAGGCAACCCCTTTTTCCTAGTCAAGTAAATGGTGCCTGTGCTAGGAAAATTCCTGTTGTCCAGGAGCTTTTAGACAACCAGAAATGCTGTGCAAAGAGAGCAAAATATATGTAATTTTGTTGAACAATATGTTGACCTAAACCAAATAGCAAGTTTTCCTGCAGGCTGCACATGAGAAGGGACCACCTTCTGCTGCATTTTCATAAATATTACTGATTAGCAAAACCTTTCATTCTGCCCATTGATTTACTGTATTCCTCCTGTTTCCCCACGCATTCCCATTTGGCTCCTACAGCATGTCTTGGACTTGTAACATGTTGTTTCTGTAGCAGCACAGTGCAGACACACTGGAATGGAAATCAAAGCAAGAACTGCTTTAGTTTTGCTCAAAGGCAGACAAAAGTGAGGTTTCCTTTCCCACTTGACACTAGTGGGGTGGTGAGACACATAAACAGCAGGCACAGTCCCCACTGGTGCATGAACCAGGGCTTTATAGAAATCAGGAGTTCACAGTTTTGTTGCCTGGATGCCTTGAAGCTTGAGCAAATGTGGAAATTTTCCCACTGCCATAGATGGTAAAACAGCTTGGCCCAGTGTGCTGTGCTGGGGTAAGTCAGGAGGAAACCTGGGTCCTTTACTCTTAGTCATCTATCTGTTAGATAGTCTCTTCTTATTTGAACAGTCAGGACTGTTTTATCTAATCAGATAAATGCTTAAAGATAGACACATTCTTCCAGAACACTGGATGTTATTTATTGGAAAGGATTGAAAATCAAACCTGTTGTTTATCTTAAAAACTGGATGCCTCCCAACTCCTTTCCCACTCCTTCTCCCTGACATCGTACTGTCATTACATTACTGCTTCTGTTTAATTATTCATAGCCCATATATAGCACCACCACTTAGAGAAGGAATGGGAAGCTACTGTACTTCATCCTCTTCTTTATGCAATTTAGTCAGGTAAAGTACAAGTCACCCAGGCAGCATCTTTTGTTTGTGGCTAAAGGTGTTTATAATTTGATGCTCACAGTGCTGTTGAAGAATGATAGCTAGAGTGAGTTTATGTGCAAGTTTTGATATAATTGAAAGCCTTGTGCTGCTTGAAGAAGGGTAGGAGAGAGGATGGGATCTGGTGGCTTTTTCCATATTCCCTTTGTTATGGACCAGAATCACTCCTAAGGAGCTGCTGACCTGGGAAAGAATCAGCAGGCTTCCTTAAGTGAGTATTTATTTTGCTTTCTGCTTCCATTCTTTCAGCCTACAGACTATGATGCAATGAGAACACAAGGACTGAATAATTTAGGCCTGATGTGTGATACCACACAATAAAATGGCTTAGAACAGTACAGGTTTCCATATAGGTCCTGTGTACATAAAACATATGAAAAGTCTGGGCTGAGGGCTAAGAATGATTGGAAAGCACTGAAACCACAGCAGAACTTTCCTAATCTCTGTGTATTTTTTCCACTCTGTCCTGTGGAGCATCTGCATTCTCACAGTTGTAAATGGTATGTTTCAAGGCATCTCTGATTCTGCTGAGAGGGATTTTGTCCTTTGCATTGTCCATTTTTATGAATTTGATATCAAGTGAAGTATCACAATATCTCAAGTTGGAAGGGGCCTGTAAGGAGCATCCAGTCCAACTCCCTGCTCCTCACAGGACTGCCTGAAGCCAAATCATGATCAGGAGCCTCAGTCAGGTGCTCTTTGAACTCTGCCAGGTTCAAAGATGCTGTGATGACTTTTCTAGTGACTGACCACTCTTTTCAGTGAAGAACCTTTTCCTAATATCCCATCTGAATTTCCCGATGCAAGTTTGTGCAGTCTCCACATATCTTCTAGAGGAACTAAATGCTTGGGCATCATTTGGTATGAAAAGATGTCTCTATATAACACTAGCGTGGAAATCAAGCCCTGATCAGTTCAATTTCAAATACTAGTGTGGCACCATTTTTGTGCCATGTATTGTGACAGTAGGAGATGATTACATGCCAAAAGATAGCATGGTTAAATTGCATTATATTTTAAATTTACTGTAAAAGGTACCTTTATTTTTTTTCCTGCAAACAATTTGTTTAAACATGGATAGTGTCCGTTAATAAAGCTGTACTGACACTTCTTGATACTGCAAATGTGGGAATGTGATAGGTGCATAAAAGCACATAAAATGTGGTGGTCAAAGTTGAGTTTCCTTTACAAAGGGTTTTTCACAAATATAGTATGAAAATATGAGAAGATTTGCTGAGACTGCATTCTGGGCATTTCTTATTCTTAAGTCATATAATTACTTCTGCTATTCAGTTATCTGAATATCATTGATTATCTGAGATGCATTAGGATCCACATTGCGGACAGTATGCTAGTTATTCATGTTCCATCTGTTTAACTGATTTAAAAATTAGAATTATTTACTCCATGATATAGGTCATAAATCTTTAACAAAATAATTAATGTTTCTAACCAATACAAAAGAGATAATGCAGCAGGGTAATGTATTGTCCAGGCTGACTGACTTACAAAGTTGATTGGAAACTGAGTGACTTTAATAACTGTTTTACTAGTATATGGTCCTTCTGAGATACTGCTATGAACAGAAAATAAAGGAATCCTGTAAAGAGGAGCTGAAATGAAGGGCAAGAATAACATGCTGTAAGTCATCAGCAAAGGAAAAACAGGCTTTGAGAATAGTGGTGAGCAAAGAGGAGAATGGGCAGCTGTGATGTTTTCTCTTTGATGTGCAGGATCTCTCTGCAGGTTTTCTGATGAGGTACAAGCTCACCAAGTACGGTGGCAAGGCAATGTCATGCTCTTCTGAACCCTGTTTAGGAAGGGAGCATCTCAGGCATGTGGTGGAGCTGGAGCCCTGATTTTTCATCCTCCTGTCTGAGCTAATGGACAGAACTTGTAATATTATGTGATTTGCTGTACACTGTACACTTGTGCCAAAAAGAGCTGAGAATACTTACTGAAGATAATGGGGTGTGACCCCTGAGCTGCAGGCTCAGCAGCGGTTGCACTTACTTCACTGCATTACATTGTCAGTTTGATGGCAGGCTGCAAATCTTTGTGTGTATTAATACAAACAAATAGATATATATAATTTGTTTTTTTACTCTATAATCAAGTGTAAAGTAAAGCTTCATATTTTCTTCTATGAGTAATGAAAATTAAGGAGGTATATGTAATAAAGCCATCAGAGGATCAGATACTTTCTGGTTTTAGTGCTTTACTTCAGAAAATCTTAGCATTGTTTAGGATGGAAAAAACCTTTAAGATTATCAAATCTGAGCACATCCCTAAACACTGTGTCCCTAAGCAGCACATCTGCACAGCTTTTAAAATCTCCCAGGGATGGTGACTCAAACACTTCTCTGGATAGCTTGTTCCCAGGGCTAGCTTGACTGTTTTGGTGAAGAAATTTTTTCTAATAAACAACCTAAACCTGGTGCAACTTAAAACCTTTTCCTCTTGTTCTGGTGCATGTTGCCTGGGAGAAGAGATCAACCCCCACCACGCTACAACCTTGTTTCAGGACAGCATTGAGCTTATTCTTGGTCTGGTAACTTGAGTTTTGAGTTTTGAATGCATTTATGCATTCTTTTTTTTACTAATCCGAAAGTCTTTTTACAAGGTAACCAAGTGCTCATAATTAGAGTTGAAGACAGGTGGGTAGCAGATTGGGTTTAAAGTAATTTATAAAATTCTTTGGAATAACTAACACTGTGGAAGTATCAGAGTGAAATGTTGCTAAAGGTGTGTTTTTTTAAACTTTAGGCTGGGCGATGCAGGTTGCAGCCTTTGTTTTCATTCAGAGAAAGTGGGAAGATGACAAGAGTCACTTTGAAAAAATGCTGGATTATTTCTGTGACATTCGTGAACCACTACAACTCCTCATCTTTCCAGAGGGAACTGATCTCACAGGTAGGCTGCATCTGTCATCTTCTCAGGGAATGTTCAACATTGAAATTCTTTGTTCTTTATGTAAAGGGTTTAAGAAAGTCCAAGGCAGGAGCAAGACTTGGTTCTCATGGGTAGTAGAAAGGATAGTAAATGATCAAACAATGTGCTGATTCATGTGAGAGGCACAAACACAGTTCCACTGGGAGACTTTGCCAGTCTTCCTGAAATAACTTATATTGCAAAGCATCTGATGATTGACACTGCTTTTTATTGGTCAGTACTGTACATAGACTGCATTAGCAAAAGCAGGTTTCAAGATGTAGAATATATCAGTCACATGCTCTCATTTCCTGAATTACTGTGACAAAGTCATTTCATACCTACAAAAGAGTGACTGAAAAGGACTAATGATTCTATTTGATTTCTAGTCTGTTTTAAGAGGGGAACATGGAGATACTTGTTCATTAGGCCATGTAAGTACTGTAAGCAGTCTGTATCTGCCTCTATAAGGGAAATATCTCTGTAAAACAAACGTTGAGATTATCATGGGAGTAAATGGAATGAGTTTGATCCTGTAGTATTAATTTTAATCACATATCTACCTTAATACAGGTATCTTATGGCATCATTAGGAAGCTGTTAATCAATGTTGAAGACAACTCAAGTGCCTATAAAAGAAAATATCATGAATGTTCTGTGGTGACTCGTGCCTCCAGCATGATGCCTGATTTGATAAGCATTATCTTTAAATAGAAAATCAATTGCAATTAAGCTTCTAGCTTTTAGCTTATTTAAAAGATTTTTGCTAAACTTTCCGTTGCAGATATTCTCGAATTGTATTTTATTGCAAAGCCACATCAGTAAGTACTAGATAAGGTATAAAAATAACTAGCATATGGTGCTATTTTTTTCTTCTGTGCTCCAAATATCCTTAAAATGTAGTATTCAGATGCTATCACATTGTAGGGAATTGTCATCACTTGATCAGCCTTCCTTAAAGAGGATAAATTCATTGAACATTCTTGGACTGCTTCACATGATACCGCTTGTTAAATTGGTTATCTTGTATCTGAAGTTAGGAAGAAGGATGGAATTTTCTTCACTAAAGAAGTGGTGAGGCACTGGTACAGGGTGCCCAGAGCAGCTGTGGCTGCCCCGTCCCTGGCAGTGTTCAAGGCCAGGGTGGATGGGCTCTGAGCAGCCTGGTCCAGTGGGAGATGTGCCTGCCCATGACAAGGAGTTGGAATGAGTTGATCTTTAAAGTCTCTTCCAACCCAAACCATGTTATGATTCTATGAAATTATCTCAATTCAACTGTTTTTCTTTGAATGCATGAGGAACTGTCTCCTAAATTATGAGGTAAAATCTTTATCTTACTCATGGAGTCAGGAAACACCTCCTTAGAGCACTCATACTCTCTGAATAGGTGTTTCCATCTCAAGATATCTGAAAGAATTGGATTGTTTGGAATTTATTCCATAAATTATGTATGCCTTCTAATCTCTAGAGGAATCTAATATTCCTGAGAGACAACAGATTTTTAAAGAATTGAGGAAGCTTTATACTGCAGGTTTAAAAAGATTTGGCTGAGGACCGAGACAGCCACAGTGTGTTAACATTTGTGCTGCAGAGTCCAAAAGACAGGAGTGAGGATGCTCCCACCTGAATGTAATGCTGCTCAAGGAAACACAGGGTTTTTTCTGTGCTGCAGTTACTGATATAAATGACTTAGGCTAAACCTGGGTATATGCTGTTGATACCATCCACTGAGAAACTCATGGGAACAAGTTTATTTATTTAATTACTTTTAAAAAATCTAATTGAATTTTTGAACCCATGTTGTTCATAGATTTTTTTTTTCCTTTTAGTAAGATAATTCTGTTGTTCTGGTTCCCCTTCTTTATACCTGTGTAGCATGTTCTCTTTAACTTCACAATGCCCAGTGGAGATGCACTAACTGTGCTGTTCTGCTGAGGCCACCACGGGTGGGTGTGAGTGGCCCAGGAGGAAGCAGAATGGTGGGAAGGATGCTGTGATGGGTAGGGAAGACAATAGGGCACTGCTGTGCTGGCTTCTGACATGCTAAACTGTGCTGTGTTTGTCACTCTTATATTGCCATCAAGTACTGAATGCCACTTGGATACTACATTTGTGCATAAAAGGATGAATAGAGATGGACAAAACCCTGGGATTTTTTTCTGAAAGTAAATAGCTTTCCTGCTCAGATTGTCTTCACAGGAAATACTGCTTAATATACTTTTTAAAATACTGTAGGAGGCAGGAAAAAAAATCCCTTGACAAACTAATCCTGTCCAAGCAGTAAATTTGTGCCATGTGAGAATGCTAGAACATAATATATGTACCATTTTGAAGAAATTATTTTCAGAAAACTGTTGTGTTATTGACATACTGTGACCTGTTGCAACCTCATGTTCCATCCTTTATAATAAGAAATAAACTGTGTCCTGAACAGTTGCTCAAAATTCTAGGGAACATTTTGTAAAAATAGAGGCAGTCACTCTTGTTTTCTAACCAAATGGCAAAACTGCTAATTGCTTCTGAAAAGAAAATTCTTCTAGTGCTTAAAATGAAGAGTAACATTCTACATCACTGAATAGCAGAATTGCTGTGCAGCTCTGTGCTACTGTCATTTTTTTAATCCTCTCAGTGGGCACATGACAATGATAGATTTACTCCTCTCTATAATATTTTTAGTAATTTGAGAATGAGATTTCAAAGAAATGTAAAATAAGACTGCATTTATCTATGGGATACCGCCTGACTTTAAGGTGGTGAAGTGAGGTGGTGGGAGATGCTACATAAATAAATATCAGAAATAGTAATGTCATGAACCTTGAATATTGTATTTGCAGACTGGATTGTATAGGGGCTGAGGTAATAATTATATAATTGTATACCTATTTCTGATAGGTTGGCCATCTTTTCACTCTGGAGTACTTGAAGGTTAAAGCTGAAAGGTATTTTATTGTAATTGCTTAAAAAGAAGCCCTCAGCAGGTAAACATGTAGCCAAACTTTTGGAAGCCCTGAAGAAAACAAAGCAACCATGTCTCATGCCTCCAGAAAGGTGGAATACAACCCACCATATTGCCTGTTCTTTTGTTTCTCTTGGTGTTCTTTATGAGGTTGTTTGTAGTAATTCTTCAGAAAGCAATGAGAGGGGGAAAAAGCCAGGGTTGCTGTGTTGCTGTGTGCGTGGTAAAGCCTCGTTTGCTCTGGGTTTGTGTGTGCATCCCTGTACGTGTCCTCCCTTCATGCCAGCCGCTCCTGTTCCCTTGCGTGTGACATTTCCTGCGCACAGCTCCTGCCGCTCCTTGGCAAGAGCGCCGCTGCTGGGCCTGCCCCTGGCCAGTGCCCGCGTCACCCTGGACTCTGCATGCTGTGCTGAGAGCCCTGGCACACTAACAGCCATGGACCCTGCCCTGGATTTGCCCCTATTCACATCTCTGCTCACAGAAGCTTCCCTTTACCCAGTTTTTTCTAAAGCTTCTGCTGGGCTCCATTACCTTTGAATCTCTTGTCCCGATAAACTTTGTTTGCAGGGGACAATAGCTTCAAAAGTTAAGGGGAGCAAACGGGTGGACAGTGTGATTGCACAGAGCTTTTTTCCTTGAGGAACAACTAAAAATCAGGTAGGAAAGCTTGCTGAAGTTCAGATTTTGACTGGAAGGATGTGGATGGCAGAAGGTAACAATGAATTGCAGTTGGATTTTTAACTTTGCTAGTAAATGTGATGTGCTTCGGTAGAAAGAAAATATTGATCAGAAGTACTGGTAGGAGTTGCTCTAACTTGGAAAAGGTTGAAAGTAGCACAAGTAAGAAAAATTGTTTAATTTTTTTCTTAAAATATTAACTGTGAGCCAGTAAAACTTTATCATTTCTATGCAAACCTCTAATAGATAAATGAGGATTTTATTTTTTATTTAATTTGAGAGACTTTTGGAGTACTCATTTTTTCTTTCACTCCCTGGCACTAATATAATTTGAGAGTCCTTGAAGTCATAGAAGAACATGCATGTTTTTATCACAAGTGAAATTAAAGGAAAAGATAGTACTTAATATGAAATTTCAGCTCACAGAACTAAAAATACCATTTTACTAAAAAAATTAAATTTTATGCACAGCTCTCAGGAGCAAAAGGGATTTACCTTCTTTAAAATCTGGAACTTAAAAATCAAGAAAATGTGTTAGCACCATTTCTTCCTTCAGTTACTTTAAATGAAATTTTGAAGTGTGGTGCTGAAAGTGCTGACTTTGAGCTTTTCCAGTATTTTTAGAGTGTGACAAATGGGATTTGGAGAAAAATTGAAAAAAATATAATCAAATTATTTACCAAAGGTGGCATGGGAGCACAAAAACGTTTGGCCAGACCCCTAAATTCTTGTATTTTTGTGTACTTTGATAGTTGCTCTGCAGAAGTGTGTAAAGACTCAAATAAACTGAATGGTTGTACCTTTCACTACCCCAAAGAACATGCTCTGGGGGGCTGCATGCATTAGCTGTAGGAGACAGGGGAGGAGAGGCAAGTTGGTGTGAGACCTGAGGAGACAGAGCATGAAGCAGCTCTGGAAATGTCCCACATCAGCCTCAATTGATAAACTGGCAGCTTTCTGTAAAAATAAATTATTCTCCTTATTCTTTTTTAACAGCAAATAGAACCAATGGGTTGAAATATTCCTTACAGGAATGGTGAGCAAAAACGTGGGAAGTAAATTGGCTTTGACTTAGATACAGTGTAAGAAAGAAAATACTTGTTCCTAGAAAGCAACACTTGCTCAACTTTTCAGAGGGTTTGGAGATAGGGACACTACCTGTATCCAGCCAAATTATGTGAGTGGCCTTTTGGGACTGAGGCAAAACAAGTGCATTTCCAGGCCCTGTTTCAAGAGCTGCTTGATGCTATTTGTGTCAGTAGTTTGGAAGAAAAGAACATATGTTTCCTCTTTTTAATGAAGTTTTTAGGAATCTTTCCCTTTTTAATTTTTTCTACCTAAGACTGTTATAAACTTGCCATGGAGCAATAAGACATCTGGGTAAGTTTTGCAGCACTGACTGTGTAGCCCGGTCTGTTGATTAAGGGATTTTAAAGAGGCATTTGTTGTGTGAATTCCCTCAAGTTGCAGAGGATATAAAACTGGGTTCCTAATTTTCCTGGATCAGTTTTCTAACCTCTAGGTTTCATAGAATGGGGAGCACCACATGTTCTGCCTTTTGTTGGCTCTGGTTCTGAGCAGCAGAATTTGCTCTGAATCTCCCCCCACAAGTTTGGGCACTGGTGTCTGGCACAAGGATCCCAAACAGCAGTGGGCCCTTACATTGGATGAGATGGCAGTCAGAGCATTTAGTCATAAATAATAAAAGAGTAAGGAACTGGTTGTTTTCCAATGCCAAGATTAGAGGAGGGAGAGGAAGGGCATCATTCCTATTTTTATGTGGAGTGGAGGCTTATCCTACCCTTGCTTTCAGTATATCATCAAAGCACATTGACCTTCCTGACTTGCTGTAATAAATAATGTTTAATGCACAAAGACCTGTGGCTTTATAGTTGTTAGGAAGGGAAGAGGGAGATGATTTTTCCAGATGACAATGATCGTTGTATTAGCTGGGAGCATTTTTCTAGTTGTAAAATCCCATTACACTAGGGTCATGCAAAAGGGGAGGGGAACAGTCTCTGTTATATAAAACTTACAGTCCAGAGGCAAGACAGGCATACAAATGTCAGGAAATAGCTGAATTGTGTTGGCCAGTGTGCCGATGTCCAGCTGTTCACACTTTTCAGAAAAGCAGTGTAGTAAAGGGAAATTTGGAAGATGTTTTGCAGATGTTTACAGTGAGTTCTTTCCAAGTAGAGGGAGGTGCACTTAGAGGAAGCTGGAAGATGATTACTTAAAGAAAATAGGCACTGGAGGTCCCAGATCTTTCTTGCAGCATCAATTCTGTCTTACTCAGAGAACATAAGTGCCCTTTCACTCCTTGGTTATCCTTTGGTGCAAGTAGGAGTGTTTTGCAAACACCAAGGAGTTCATTTTCATGCTCCCTTTGAAGCAAAGTGCTATTGAGCAGACACACAGAGATAGTTTTTCTGAGTGTTCACTAACTGTGTGCAGTTTGAGATGCTTAAAACTTAGAATTTTTTTTCAGACTGCTTAACATTATGTATATTTATATGGTACTTGTCTCAAAGCTCTGATTGACTTGATTTGCAGATTGCAAATTTTCTGAAGTGAAACCCAAAGTTGGATAGCAGAAAATGAAGATGGTATTTCCATCCTTTGAAACGGCAATACATTACCTTAAGGACTTTTGTAACAAATTGATTTAAAACATTTCACTTGAACCATCCCAGAATCTGGAAAGGAACTCTTGATTTAGATATGTTTTATAGGAACACGCTTGGTCACCAGTGTCATTTCTTAGAAAGTAGTTTTAGTTCTTAAGTAATACTGATGCACCTAAGAGGTAGGATCTGTTGTTTTTTGGAGGAGCATTCAATAATTACCAGATTACTGTTGCCTTTTCAGCCATTCCAAGCCTGGCTTATGGCTCACTTTGTGAGTTTTGCCATTGCAGTGGGAATCTGCAGGGCAAGTCCCCCTTTGCTGATTCAGAATAGTCATTTGTAGTATTGAATGGAGTAGTAGTTGAGCAGACAAAAATAGATGTTTTGACCATGTGGTTGAAGACATAATGTGTATGTCCAAGGGAAGATAAATTAAAGTTACATAGCCAAGTGTAATTTTAGTATTTCACACATTCTGTAATTTTAGCCATGCTTTTTGAAGTTGTAATATTTTTCAAGTATTTGTACATTTTAGCAATTTGGCAAGAATTAAATCTTTGGATCCTCTTTGCTGAATCACTTGCTTGGCTACTGTGCAACAGCTTTCCTTTCCTCCAAATCACATAGTCAGGAAATCTGTGCAGTGAATCTTAAGACTTGCACATATGAAAAACAGCACTCAGGCATGGAAACAGTAGGTCACAGGGAAAAAATATTTAGTGTGGTGATATGTTATAGCTTTTATTAATTGATAGACAAACTTTTAGGAGTAGCACCAGCATTTTTGATAAATAAAGAAATCACATAATTTAGGGAAAAGAGGAAGATGGGGGAATGTTACATTACAGCAGAAAGAAAATCTCTCACTGCTGTTGATTTTTTCACTTGTGCTATTGTGCCTTCACAGGAAAAAAATTATCAGGATTGTAAAAGGAAGGATTTATCTCTTAAGTATCACTTCTGTTAAAATATTAAACTTTATGTTTTCCATTACTTTATGTCTCATAACTGTTGAGCTTAACTGTGGACCCTTAAAAGAGATTTTTTCTGCTTTAAAATAAAAAAATTGCTTAAGCAGTGATTTTGTTCCATACATCTGTTGCTGGGATTTTGTCTTTTAAGCAACTGTAAAACTTCATAAATATGAGTTATTAAATAAGTTATTTGATCAAATTGATTTTTGCCATGTTGCCAAGGGAACACTGCATATGTCCATTGCCTTTTGGCCCCAGGGGAGGCACAGCAGGACCCACAGTAAAGAACTGAGTGTAGCCAGCACAGTTCATTTGGCTGTTGACTGAGGCTGCTTGGAAGAGCCTCTTGCACATCACAGGAGAAAAAATTGCCTCCTCTCCACCTGTCTCCAGAAGTTTTTGCTTTGATGTCCATGTCTTCCTTGCTTAGTGGCCTCTTCTTAGCAGCAGCCCTGGAAGACCTTCAGTTTTCTCATGAGAGGTTTTTTGATTACCAGGGGTTTGAAATACATTTGTCATGGGGTTTAGCCACAGTGCTTTCCAGCTGCCTTGCATGTGCTCTGTGTACAGTGGCAGGCCTGTGTTGTGGCACTGAGATGCTTGATCAAAAAGTTAAAATGGGGTAGGGTATGTGCAGCACAGGTTGATGAATAAAATGTGGCGAGTTCAGAATGAAGATGTAAAATACCATTTTAAGGTATGAGATTAACTATTTTCCTCTTTTTAATGGTTTCTTTCTGAAATAAGTGTAGTGTGGTTAAACACTGTGGTTAAACACTAAAACTTCAGTGTATTTCTGTTCATAGTATCAAACCTACATTACTTTCTTTATGTTGTGCCTTTTGAGTCGAAAAAACCCCAAAACAAAATTGAGCCAACTAATAGGTTTTACTCTAGTATGAGTATTGGAGTATACAGAGAACTATTAACAGACTATTAATTTATAAATTTCAGATTGCTTTTGATAAGCATGAAAGAGTTGCTGATGATTTGCTAAAGTTAAATGAGAGGGTAAAAAGGCTTTTCTTGCAATCCACATGGCTCTTCCTCAACCATGGTATGGCCAACTGAAAGCACACTTGTGTCTGCCTCCACATCCATACTGTGTGAGCTGCTGTTGTACCGTTCCTGTTGTGTAACCATTCCATTTAATCCACGGTCTGCTTGCACAGTAACACAAAGTGGTGCTTCCCCTTCTCTCCTCAGCCAATACCAAAGCCCGCAGTAATGAATTTGCTGAGAAGAACGGACTTAAAAAATACGAGTACGTCTTACACCCGCGAACGACCGGATTCACCTTTGTGGTTGAGCGTCTAAGGGAAGGTAAACCTTGTTTTTCCTTTGAAATGATTGTTACATGGAAAGATTTGAGAGAGCTGGTAACAGACACTGATATCATCAAGAGGTATGCGGTGAATGAAAGCAACTTTTGTGTTGTTTTGTTTTAAATATTTTAGCTTGTTTAGCGGTCTTACCTCAGAGAACTAGCGGAAAAAATCCCAAGGAAGTTCAGCCTGTACTGTCCTCAACCCCAAGTGGGTGGTTGACACTGAGCACACAGTTATGTATGTCACTGCCCTCTCTGAAAAGGTTTCTGGGTTTAAGTTTGAGAACTGAGTAAACAAATTGTTATTTTAAATGGACAAGGACAGTGCACAGCAGCATGGAAATGCAACAAGTCAGCTGCCCAATGCTGCCAGATGTTTTTGGTGATGGTGACTCACAGCTGGAGAAGTTGTGTGAAATCCAAGTTGTGCTGCTTGGCACTGTGGTGGGCAAGAGAATGTGTGTTACTTGCTTTTTACCCAGAAGCAGTTTTTCATCCCAATATTAATCTAGGCGTCAGGGTTGAGTCCCTTTTATCAGGAGAACAGAGTGTGAAGATATGATTGTTACACTGAGATGTCTGGGAGTTGTTTTGGGAATGGGTGTTTTGATGAGGTTTGAGGCCACAGGATGTGACCTTTAAATGGTACAAATGTGGTAGGGATTCAGGTACAGATGAGTGAATATTTGCAGGATATATGGTTGAAGAAAATAAATATATACAGTAGATATGAAGTGACTTTTTTATAGGCTGGTTCTTCAGGGAAAAGCAATTCTAGATCTTTAACACATGCTGGTTATTTTGACTGCCAAAAGAAGAAGTTTGAGATTATTAAAAAGAATAGGGGCCTGCTGGTAGTTTTTTTTTGCTAGTTGGAATCTTTGCTTGGATCTTCGTAGCAGATGGCTTGCATTTTACCTCCTTCCTCCTAGGCAGATGTCCTAAAATCACTGCAAACACTTCGGAATTTTGTCCAGCTGGACAATCCCATGTATCTATTTGACCCTATGTATTGCACATTCAGGGCTGGACACCTTAGATACTCATCTCTCTTGAATGTTTATTACTCAATTTGCCACATACACAATTTCAAAAGCTTGCTTTACTTCAAACTTTACAGCATCAAGTTAACCTAGTGCATAGCGATATTTCAAACCTGGAATAAATTTTAAGTTAAAGAAATGTTTTCCACTCAAAATATTAATAACTTACAAAAAATTCTGTATTTGCTGCAGGAACAAGCTTTGTGGTTTACAGTAATTTTCTAATTTTATAAAAATGCTTTTCTCTTCCATTGCTCTATGAGCAATCTTTGCAAATTAGGCTGTTGAGTTATAAAAAGGAAAATATTTGAGGCTGATTAACTGACTGTATGCAGTAGAAAGCTGGGGGAAAAACCATAATAGTCCAGCCTTTGAAGTGGTTTTACATCTCCTTATTATTTAAGGCAGGCAAATATTGTGTGAAATATTGATGTCCCTTTTGTGTTGAATTTATTAGATATTGGGTACTTTGATAGTCATCGTAAGCTATATGTATTATAACTGTATGCTGTTATGTAGTAAATTATGTGTGAGAGGGTAGTTCAAGTAGCATTTTAAAGTACTTGGTTATTAGTTGTTAATTTAAGAATTGGTTTTCAACTGCTTCCAAGTGTGCAAAATGGGGACCATTTGTGTTGAAAAGTTTTGGGTTTCTTTAAAAATATATATATATATATATATATATATATATACAACCCAATTCTAGTTGCTGGACTTTAAAATACTTCAGTATAATATATAGATGTGCAAATCTGTATCTATGTTTTCATCTGTACAATACAGATATCAATGTTGATATTCAGATGCAGATGTTGGTGTTATTGTGCAGCTCTGGTTTGAGTTACAACTTAAACTGATAGAATGTTTTTTTTACAATCCTAATTTCTGATGCTAGCAGTAATAAATAAAACCCACAACTGTCAAAGGATATAGTGTTAATCTAAGTCCCTGTTTCTGAACTGTCTTAATACTAGAATCATAGTAATAATCATAAAAACAGATTTATTTTCTTTTTTTACTCCTCATAACTGCAGGCACAAAGCAGTGTGTGTGACTTTAACATGCAGGAGGGAGTGGTGGAGATTTTAACATCATGTTTACGTCTTTGAAAGTATTTTTGTACATAGATGACAACCTTATTGCCCTATAGCTCTCCTGTGAATACATTTTGGCTCATGGCTGTTTTCCATTCCTGAGGCTTAAGTGTCTTCAGGCCTGAGTACATTATTTTGCTTCAAAAATAGGTTGATGAAAAGAGGGAAAAAATGTCATTAGAAGTTTAACTGCTTTTCAAATGTTGAAGAAACTAATTTAATTTGGCAAGAAGCCTGATTAATATGCATCATAAGCTGTAGCATGAAAGAATTACGTGTTATTATAGAAAAATTACTATTAGTGACCCTTCTGAATAGGAAATGAAGAATCAGGTGAATATAACCTTCAATAAAATGTTGCCTGTATCTGTGCAAAGGAATTTATTTCTGGAGGAAGCACTGTCTGCTCCCTGCCAGCATAAACAGAGCAGTTATCTGTTCTTCACTTTCCATAGGTGGCAAAAAGCACTCAAACTGCTCTGGCTGGCTTCTCTCTCTCATATGGTCATTATTTCAACATTTGGTCTCTTTGGCCCATAGATAGTGCTGTGATGGTTTCTAAGTTGCTGCTGAGATTATGGAAGCTTAGGGAAAAAGATCTATATGACATCCCCCAAAAAGCAGTAAAAGTTGTTTAGGCAGAACATCTCCTTGGCTTTTGAGTCATACCTTTTCATTCCCCATTCTGGTTCTTCTGAGTGGTAGCTCTTGCCTGCTAAGCTGACTTTTCTAAACAGAAACCCACATAGAAGCTGACTGGTTTTTCCTTTCATTATGCTCCGGTGCCAAAACAGTGAAAATATTGTTTTATTTTTAAATGACCACATTATTGTTTTCCCCTTGACAGAAACCATAGAAACCCTGCTTTAAGGAAAAACAGGCTACGAACATGCTTTAGATGTATAATTAATAATATATTTACTCAGGAGAGTAAGGACTGCAGCTGTTGCTAGTTTTCAAGAAAGAGATGCCTGGTTGATTGACTATTGATGGAAAGCTAAGAGAAATAAAATAGGCTATTTGCTTCTTTCTAATTTTGTTCACTTGACCAAGGGAATCATTTGTCTTGTCTGAGCTGTAAGGATCCTGATTTCAATCAGCATCTAGTAAAAAACTACTAGAGATTTTTGCTGTATTTCTTTGGGGAGCAAAGGTGAGTATTTTTTGAAAGACAGAGTAAATGTGAATGAGTAACAGAAAGTGAACTCCTGGCTCCAAAATGAGGATTGGTCATTACTTTTTTAAATTCATCCCTCTCTTTGACCATCTCCTAAAATAATATTTAATCCTTTTTTTTAAAGCTTAAAATTTTTAGTAGATGTTATGTATGGAGTAGTTTTTGGCAGACTTTTACAAAATGTGGGACTTCGAAAAGGGCTGAAATGTAAAGAAATTTAAGTAAAACTTTTATAAAATCATGCCTTTAACAATGTTAATTGAAAACATTTGTGGTTTATAAAATGTTCTTGAAGATCCAGTTTGCAAGGTCCTTCTATAAAAGGTCACAGGTTACTCAAAAATGGTGTATAGGTTTTCAGGCTTGTTTGTATTTTATAAAGTTTTTTTCTGAAGTGCCAGATGACATTGAAAGTTCAGCTGACTTGAATGCTCAGTTTCAAAGACATAGAAAATAATACTGGTTTGATTTGATTCAATATTGTCTGGATTCATTGAATTACATATATTATCTTGGCATAATATCTGTAATTGTAGCCAAATAGTCTGTCAAGAGAAAATAACTGTTTACGAATGTTTTCTTAAAATTGTTTCATGGCTTTTAAGCATTTTCTCAGGACTAAATAAACAGTACGTGTTAAGAGAGAGCTAATGCTTTAAAGCATCATTAGAAGATTATTCATGCTCTTGTAGACAATCATTTCTGCCAACATGAAATTTAAACTGACCTCTTTTTCACACTTCTCAACAGCCATCAACAGTCTTTAATAGCTGGATACATTGGACTGGATATTCCCATTATGGGGTTTATATTTTACTGGTTGTATGGTATAATGACTAGTCAGAATTAGTTGTCTTATTATAGTATTTCAGTTTTGAATTTATTTCTGGTTCATAATTAGCCAACTGAAAAAATATATTGCAGATAGCGTCTGCCAACTGCAGCATCCCAAAATAAAGAAAAGTACAAATTTAACATGGTTGCCTTCATTGCACATCCTTACTGATGGAAAGAAACTGTGATTCTCTCTTTTTTCCATGATTGGTTTAGAATTGATAGTTTTGCCCTAAAATTAATGTTTATACACACACAATTGAAACGAATCTGTATCTTCTAATGTTCATACCCGGGTTTTAGAGTTGCTTCAGTAATTACATTTTTTGTAGCAGGTATTCCAACCTGATTCATTGCAAGGGCAGAGAAGTGTTCTTTAGGTGTTCAGTCCAAGTTATCTCTATATAAAACTATGTAAATGTTTTAATCCTGGGATGCTTAGTAACTATTATGTAGATGTAGTAGTAGTGTGGATTCACATTTCCTGGGAGTTAGAGTGTCCAGATGTGCATATTTATGTATTGAGCTCTTCATGGCATTTATTTGGGCTCTAGTGCTATTTGTTTACATGACACTGTTGAGCTAATAATGTAGGGAGACAGTTTGTGATTTGCAGATTTATGTAGAAGGCAGTCAATAGGAGATGATGATTAACAGTTCCTGAAAGCTGGCACGTGGTTTGGCTCCCCTTTGCTGAGGTGTGAAGTAGCCAGGGTTAGGCTGCAGGTCTTTGTGAGCAGTGCCTCGATGTCCTTGCTGTGCACTAGGAATATTTATTAATTAAGCCTTTCAGCTTGAAGTAGCCAGAGTTTATGAGCACCCAGAGCTTTTTTCTTACTCTGACTTTGAAAGAGAGGTAGAAGGTTGCTTGTATGAGTTGATGAAATGTCAGTGAGAAATGCTACTAGGAGACTGCCAAGGGCTTGTCTTCTGGTGTTGAGGACAGTTGTGTCCAAAGCAAGACAGATGCCATTCATTCTTTCAAACATAAATCAAAGTAATATAATTTCTAAAGGTGTTAGGTTTTTAAAGAGAAAATTGATGCAAGTGTGAAAATCAGGTCTATTCATCAACTGAAATGTTCAGGCTATGGTAAGTGAGGCGTATGAATGAATAAATATACATATTAAATAAATTGTTTTTCATATTGATTACGTAGTTTCTTTCCTCTTCACATATATATTGGGTGAGGTATGTGGGTCTCTATCACAGAAGCGTCTGCTGAATTACCTGCAGAAGTTTTATATGCTCAAGCAAAACTATGTAGCAGGACTGCAGCGGTTTCCAGGTTTGTGCATAATTTGTCTTGTGTGTAACAAAGGTACAGGACGCAGAAAGGCTCCACATCAAATGACAGGAAAGGTTAGATTTGTTGTTTCAACGAAACTTAGCCTCCCTCTTTGTGACTGAACAGATTTCTGACTCCTCGAATTATATGTTGAGCCACTGCCAAAATTTCTGTGGGTTTTGGCGAGGCCAGAGCTTGCACACTGACCAGCACTGCCGTCTCTCAGAGCAGCTCTTGCCTGTTTGTGCTGGTTGCTCGGTTGTGTAAACTAAAACCAATCTGTTTTCCAAATAGGAAAACATAAGTGTCCACATCAGCCTTAGCTTTCGGTCCTCAATCAACTAATTTCACCCATATGTCCATCAGATTTGCAGAGATTAAACAGCAGCTCTAAAACATCATTCCTTAATGCAAGGAAATTCTTTCTTCACAATTTCTTTTTCCTCTGTGCATGTGTTCCTCCCAGAGTCATGTTACTAAGTGGACTGATACTCTGAAATTACTGAGCTATTGTGAAAGAGCTTTGAGCAAGTTTTTAGCTGCAAATGCAGTATTAGAGCTTCACTGGCTGCTGTAATTGATCTTCTGCTTTTATGAGAATTGGATCCTGTGCATTAAGTAGCATAGCCTTTGATACAGAAATATCAGTATGTAAATTGAAGCTTGCATACTTTTTATGCCTTTTGTGCGTCAGTAAAAAATTCATAACGTTAGTTATGTAAAAAAAAAGCAGAGACTTTGTTCAAAAGCACGCTTTTATCACTGGGCATGTCTGTGAAATTCTGCAAAGCAGAAAATCGGATACAGGCTGTTGTGCTTTATTGCAAATGCTGACAGTTGTCTCTGTACTCTGGAACATGGGAAAGGGCAGCTCGACTTTTTCCAGAATCATGTTAACTGCTGATGATTACCATGTCTTGCAAACATCTGCATGTGTTGGCTGTGATGTACTTCTCAGAATGAGCACCAGCTTTCTGTTAGATATTTTCTGGCCTTTGGTACACGTTGAAGTTTCTGTTTCTCTTCTTTCATGTCTTACTGGAGCAGCATTCTGCACTGCTCGCCCCACCTCTGTGGAAAACAGTCCATTGTTTCATTCCTCCTGGGAAGGATTTGCTTTTCTGAACCACTCTCTTCAGTCAGCTCTCATCCTTTCCTCTTTCCACTCCCCACTATTGAGAAGGGAGCACAGCCTTTCACTGGAGGGTTTATGGTGTAAGAATCGCTGCCCCTTTAGTGTTTGCAGGGTGACATGTTGCTGTTTGTGTCACCACACGTCTGTGATATTCATCGGAAATATTTCAGGTTTTACATTCTCGAGCCTATCAGCATCCACCTACAGCAGTAATTCCCTTGCAGTCTCTCACGTGTGAGTCATGGCTTGTGACAAGCACATACACCATGCACTGGTCCATTTTCCATTTACCTCCTCACAGGTTATTAATAGTTGCAGTGGTAACCATACTGAAAAGTTACCATTGCCAGCAGTTACCCCACAGTGATATTAGAGGTTTCCACTGTTTTCCCTTGACTCAGAATACACAGTATCTGTGGTAACGATGTGGTAATGTTTGGCCAGTGTGGGACTTTTTAATTGCTTCAACTGGAGGCCTGGAACGATGTTAGCTCATCACATTGCATATGTAAAAACGAAGCTTGGCCACAGATGAGTTCAGGAAAAATGATTTTTCAGGAAAAACTAGAATTATTTTCTTCAAAATTACGAAGATGTTCCCGTCCTTTGATTCTAATCTAATGTTTATCTCCTCTTCAAGATATTTTTGAGAAAGGTTTTTCTAGCAAGTAATGTGCTTTGACTAGGTGGTGGACCAGGAGTGTGAGTAACAAGGTATATCTGCTGGTCTAGACTGGGTCAGGATCTCTCTGGGTGTGTGTTTTGAAAGGTTTGAAACATCTATTTGAGTGTTTTGAGTACTGAGCTTTATGGTTGTTTTTAAAGATCACAGACAATAGGTGAGCCTGAGGTAAAATACAAGTTTATTAATTACTGCTCATTCTTGTCAGCCAATGATCCAAGGATTTGCAGGTGATCTTGGTTGGATTGGTAGCATATTTAATTATTGCTGAAGTTAAAATTAATTCCTATAAATAGAGGAATAGTATTGGCATCTATTTGTTTCACATGCTATTACCAGATGCTTTACACAGCTTACCCATTTCTCAGCTCTGTTTATTAGTAAGGCAGATAATTGCTTCAAGCAGTCTTGAACAAAGAGGAACCTAAACATACTTTTTCCATAGTCTCTTTTCTATTTTTCTTTTTTTTTTTTTTTTTTTTTTTTTTTTTAACTGCTTTAGTTTCCCTTAGGAGATGATGTTTTATTAGAAAAATAGCAGCATCTACAGGCTGAATAGACTAATCCCAAATCAAGACTCCTATTGTACAGGAGATTCTCAGTAATTTTTTTGGATTCTCCACTCTTCCACTTTTTGCAGATGCTAGTTATTTTTATTTCCAGCTGCATTAAGGTTGCTATAAATGTGTTTTGTGTATTCTTGATAACCACTTTTCTGTATGAGTAATTACTGGCAGGGGAGAAGGTCCATGGAGTATCATTTCAGTTACTGGAAATGTTGGAATCCTCAAACTGTTCGGATATAGCCTCCAAATCTGTAAGATAGTAATAAAACTTTCAATTGCATCTACTTGCAAAATATGCTTATATGCTTATATATATGTACTTACATATATATATATATAAGTAGTTTGTTTCTTTCATTCCTTTCTGCTATTACAGCTTCAGCTCTCCCTCCCTTTGCTCTCCTCCCAGTCCCCTGCCACTGTTTTTCAGGATATAAAAAGCGAGGCCAGCATCAGACTTTTCCAAGCTGACTCAGATCTCTGAGTTTAGCAATTGTTTGCAAGGCTCTGATCCAGAGATGTTGTGAGCAGTGCCACAGCCATGAATCCTGGATGTTGCTATGGGACTGATACTGAAAAACGAAAAACATCAGAGGGCAGAGGAGCTTGGGAAAAATTGTAGTAGAGCATAAATGCTTTTTAAAATAGATTTTTATCAAAACATAAACTTCAGCATAAATTCAACTCTACACCTCATTCATCACTTTATATGTAATCTGAAATATTCCTGTCTTTGGGACTTATTTTGTCAACCTTTTTCTGAACTGCAGGATTTTGGAGGGCAGGAAATAAGGTCTTGGCTCTCTGTGTTCTCAGTAAAGGCTGGTGGGGTACAGGAAGGGTTTCCCTTGACTGCCTGTGTGCCGTGCCAGTAATTTGGAGTGCAACATGCATTAAGTGTTGTAATGAAGTATATTACAGCTGTAGGATTTGAATATATTTTCCCATAAATTCATTTATTTGTAGAATGGCTACCAGTTAACAGCTGGAAAACTCTTTTAATGTACACTCAAGTCAGTAATGTCTCTCTCTAGCTCTATTTCATACCATTAAAAACAAATAATATCTTAAAATAAGCATCTCTGAAATGCCTATCATCTATATTTAGACTTATGCAAAACTGTCATTTTGTTTGCACAATAGTTGCCTTTGCAGTCTAACAATAAAATAAACCCACTCTTGATGATTATGAAATAATTCCAGAAGCAGGGACCTGAGCAGGGCTCAGGACTGATCACCGGTCCTTCAGTGTGCTGCTCTGAAAGGAGCCAGCATGACCTGATGGATTCGGGCATGGCAGACAGTAAGGACATCTATTAGGAGAAAAGAAGAGCATGCACAATAAATAAAAAGAGGAGAGGCATTTTCAAAATGCTTCAGAGACTTTGGAATTTGTGAGCAATGGCATGTTTGCCTTGCCTGGAAGTTTCTATGGGTACTGGCATTTAAAAGCCAAACACAGAGGGCAGACCTTAGGGACAGATCCTGTAAGAATTAGTTCTTTTAAATTTGCTTGGATGCTTTTGAAAAATCATCCCTCAAAAGGATTCTTTGTCTAAGTGCTCTGCAGGTTGATCCTGTCAGCAGCACCAGTGTGATTTAACCAGCTGACTTCTGCCTTCACTTATCCAAAAAGCATTCCTTCCAACAGACCTGAAAGCTCCCTGTCTTCCTTTATCAGCCTCTTTGCTTGCCTGCTCTTGTAGCTTGTATCAGAGAATTAAATGAAACATATGCCCAGCAGCTCTGTGGCTCCTCTTTCCTCCCCATTGTTCACACCCTGTCTGTGAGGCCTGTGTCTTTTTGAGGCAGGTATTTTGTTTTGGTGTGTCTGAAGCACCCATCTCACTGGTGTATAAGCTTTGTTGGAGCAGATAGCAGCTAAGCCACAGCTGTCTCAAACAGTGCACTCTGCATGCCCACAGCATTAATAAACCTGTTAATAATACATTCCAAACCATAGAGGCTATTTCATCAGGATTTATGCTACCTGTGGTGCTGGCAAATTCAGTTGACATTACACACCGAGACACGCACATAAGCACACACTCAATGATCCAATATATACATAATTTCTGATTTATAAAGCAGTGTTACTCATTAGGATGGAACATTTTCAAAGGATTATTCTCCTCCTTGAAGGGATAAATTCTCTTGACTTTCAGTCTTGTGCCTTTCTGTATTCTGGCACATGTAATCAA
This sequence comes from Muscicapa striata striata, assembly GCA_030060385.1. Taxonomy (NCBI): domain Eukaryota; kingdom Metazoa; phylum Chordata; class Aves; order Passeriformes; family Muscicapidae; genus Muscicapa; species Muscicapa striata. The sequence goes on from JAREIS010000084.1 coordinate 683,694, forward strand.
CCAGCAGCATATTCTTTTTCATGTCTTCTTGTTTGAACAGTTGTGGACAGCACAGAATTCATTAAAACTGAACAGCCAAAATGCTGATAGAATATAATGTGCCTGTGACTTAAATGGTGGGGTTTTTTTTCCTGTAAAGTGTGGTGTATTGTGTACATACAGAACTGTGTGTATGTATATAGATGAGTTTTGGTGGCTGATTTCCGTCTTTCTTTGCAAACTGTCTGGGATGAGGATCATATTTGAAACTCCCATTAACAATTACAGAAAACAAATTTTACTTACCCTTTGTGAATTTTATGCTCCATGATTTTTTACAAGCAAAATGGCTTTACTTTGCCATTCCCTCTCAGCTGACTGAAAGCACCGTGGGCAGCCCAGGGCTGCTTTATACCCAAACCAAAGAGATTGTTGTTCAGAAGGAGTTTCACTGGCCTTTTGCTGAAGGCCTCTGAGCTGGGTGAGGGGAGGAACTCAATTGAGTAGGTCCACATTGCTTGGAAACTGTTCAAGCATCTGCTATCAGGATGCCCTGTCCTGATCTACAAGTGAAACAGCCTCATAGGACACCGCTTCTTTTCAAAGCAACACAGGAGGAAAGTGTCAAGCATTCTGATTGCATAACTAAATACTGAGAAATGGGAATTTCAGAAAGGGAGATTGAATGCAGCCCTCTTGTGGTGTTCACTTTGGAACAAGAGAACAAACGTGTTTTGCCAGTTTGGTATTTTCTTTGCTTAGAATGACAAGCTTCTAACAACATATTTCATGCTTTTTCATTTCAAATGACAGTTAAAAAGTCAGAATGGAGATGTTTTGCTGGCAAGACTTTGAAGCTGATCTGCTGTCTGAGAAGCTATGAAAGAATAAAGCAAATTCCATAATCTGTAACATTCTCTAGAAGAGCCCAGGAGCTGTGAACCTGAGGAAATGCAGATTTTTCCTAGGGAAAGGTGGAATTCAGGAGTGTCTGGTTGTAACTCCAGAAATATTGCCTTCATTTTCAAATGCTCTGTAGTAACTCTTTTAGAGCTGTTATTTCAGCATTGTTTTCTCAAAATATTTTGCTATCCAGAAACGCATTCCTAAGATATTTTCATTATTTTAGTAGAAGAGTTGTGGCAAATATGAAAAGATGGAAGTAATGGAGATAGATGAAAGACATTAGAGGCTTGATGATTCATACTTTCACAGCAGCACATCTTGTAAGTACAATAATGGGGTTTATCCATGAGTAATCCAGACTACGCTTTGGGAAACAGTGGTCTGTCAAAGAGATACTTGCACATGGTTTCATAATAGTCATCTAGCTCTCAGATTTTGTTCTCTTAAAAAAAAAAAGGACAAAACCCCCCAAAATAAGCAAAGAAGTAAAAGATCACACAAAAGTTTTTCTAATTTTCAAGTGATACATTTCTTTGTTAACTTTCATTACAAAATTTTACTTCTGCTTTATGGAGCAGAAGTGTCACGTTGGTTTTTCTTCCCTGGAATTTGCTATGTATACCTGAAAAAAATCAGGAGCTATCTTGAAAAGGAGCACCAGCATAGTTTTAATCCCAGAAGTATGACACTTCACAATAATTGTTCCCTGAAAAATATTAAACACACTAAGAAACCAATTATAACTGAATAGGAACATGAACAGTATGCTGGTCAGGCTTTTGTCACAAAATAAACAAAGACTGTTGAGACCTGCATGTAAAATATATTTTGTCTGCTACTTTGCACACACTGTAGCTAAAATGGAAAATTCTGTAGAGCTGAAGGATAGCACTAAGTGAATTGGCATTTGCAATTAGTTTTCCAGTGGTTTGGCAGTATTAATAATGCAGCAGAAGGACAGGATATCCTTCAACTAAGTCAGTATGAAAAGAGGTTTTCATTAGCATTACAATGAACTCTGAGAACCAGGTATTCTTACTCATGGGAAATAAGATTTGGGGAAACAAATTTTGTGTTTGAAAATGTTGGGTGAATTTTTGAGCATATCTAGATGTGACTATTATCAGAAAATTGTTTTAGAATAGTGTAAGGATAAAGTGTCTTTCTCAGGCTATTATTGTAATTCATAAGATATTATTTTCAGCAGTGTTTATTATGCAAAAGAATGTTCAGAACCAGATAAATACACTAGGGAGCCTGGTTAAATAGGAATAAACCAAAGGAGTTACTTAAAGTTACAAGAGAAACAAAATGCTGACATAGATGAGATAAATTATTCCTTCTGTTGTTTTTCTGTTGTTTTTTGGTCAAAACCAAAGAGCAGTAACTAATATATTTGCATATTTGTGGTTCATATTTACATGACAATCACAAACATTCTGATTTATCAACCAAGGTAAGATGAGATTGAAGCAATCCAGTCCAGAGGAGTAGATTGTTATCAGCAGAACCTTGGTGCTGAATCAGATTAATTGGAAGCCATCTGATGCAAGTTGCTGACAAGGAAGGGGTAGAAGAGGAAGCAGAGTGCCTTTTTATAACTGTGATCACCACAGGGCACTTGTGTTTGCCCCAGTGGTCAAACTGGTCCAGCCTTCATATCACAGTGTGCAATTCTGCTGAAATAGAGCTGATCTGGCAGCCTACAGCAGCTTTGGAATTTGGTGCCTTGTACCCCATCCTGAATGGGCAGCATGCTTAAATTTTAGCCTGATGGCCAGCTACCTCTATCAGCCAGTAAGATCTTCGAGGTGAATTACCATGTGTGCTATTACACAGTAGCTCAGGGTCATCCAAATTCTCAGTCTTTTCCACATACTTGGTTAGAACACCAGCAAGACTTTTAGGAAGGCTTTCTTCCTACACTTCCCTGCTCTAAACACTCCAAATACACTTCCATGTCATTCTTTAAAGTCATTGTGAGTCTGTCCTCTATGTGTTCTGATGCCCCTGCCTCAGATAGACCTGCAAGAATGCTCTAAGTGACATCACAGTTCTGCAGAAGACAGCTCATCTTTCAGTGTTTTTTTTCTCTTAGGCAACCTATTTTTTTTCTCTCTTCATCTGAGAGCAGAGGGAGGAAATTCTCAAGTTCAAGAAAATTAAGAAATCTCAAGCATTCCTGATTTTAGCTATTGGACATTTCTTCTTTCTTCTCTGTGCACCCACCACTATATTCTTGCTCTGTAATTGACCACAGTGCAATTACTTACTCGTAATTTCTTTGCATTATGTTCAGCTTGTTCTCTTGAAAAAAGCCATCATTTGGATAGGCCCTTCTCTCAAGCATGAAAAATATGATGCTTTGCTAATTTTCTTCAAGAAAGTCACTGCAGATGTGTGTTTGTCAGAGGGACCCTTCTGTAGCCTCTGTGAGATTCTGCTCTGCATATCTCCATCCAAGGCAGCCCTGGTTGTGCTGGTGCCTCAAAGTTGCCCAGTACAATATTGTTTTAATCCAGCATACAGTGGATAGAATGTCTTGCCATACAACAGACACTTGTGATAGTCGAATTTCCTACTCAACACTGCTGAGGTATATTTGGTTCCTCTTTTTTTTTTTTTTTTTGTTTGTTGCAAATAATGCACCCCATAGAGGACATTCTGTGTGAAATTAAATTAGCTGTCCTTTATGAACAGTCATGAACAGTAGAGTCCCCCCAAACTTGTGTTTTAGATGACAGCCAGCCATCTGGTCACTCTCAAAGGAATTTGCTTCCAGCAGGTGATGTGCTTGAATGATCTTATTTATCAGATTGGAAGGCAGGTCCATGTTGAGAAAAGCTCCCAGAGGATGTGTGAGTAAAGCTCTGCCTAGGGACAGGAAGGTCTGTACCAGAACCTCAATGATGCTCTGGGCAGAAGGCAGAGACTTGGTGAGAAGGTGTACAGCTGTAGCTTTGCCATAAATTTTTGACTGGGCTTAAAAATAAATGCCTGGAATGCAATGTCTAGAAAGGAGAAGAGATTAAGCCTCTGCAAGTAAACAAACAGCAGGTAGTCACCTTGTTAAGGGTAGGTGAAATTTGGTGCAAGGTGTCTAGCCCAGGAGTAGCAGATGTGAGTGGAACCTAATCCCAGAACTGCAAACTGTTTAAAGTATCTTAAAAGGGAGAGAAATGGCAAAGTTGTTTTTGTCAAACCTGTTCCTCAGCTATTGCCATATCTCAGTATTGGTCAGTCTTGGTGCACTGTCAAAATGCAAACATGTTTAATGTTTTGGGGCTTTTAAAAAATATAGCAGTTCTCTCTTATCTAGTTATAGTCTAGAAATTCCTTTGCAAAAATTTTGGTGGCTTTTAGTGCATGATTGCATTAAGATAATTTTAGGTGTCTGTTTTGGCTACCAGATCTTTGCAGAGTCCCTCTCCTGGTGAAGTTAGTAGAAAATTTCATATTGACTATACTAGAAAGGCAGTTGCATGTGTTCTTGCATGTGACAAAAAGCAAAATGTATCATGTCTATATGCAGCAATTTTTAAAATCCCAGTGTGTCAAACAGGTATTGATGTGTTTATTCTAAATTTCAGTGAGGTTTTCTCTGCTATCTTGTAGTCAGTATGTTGGGATAGGTAGAATGACTTTGAGAAGGGGCAGTACAAAGGAGGGTAGAGCTTTAGATGTGTGTTTGAACTCAGTTGAGTGAAACTGAAATGTGCATCTCCTTTAATTGTAAAACATCAGAAAAAAAGAATCAAAACACAGAAGAGGTGAAGATGAGTGGGAAATTGCTACTCATCTGTTGAATGGAAACTTGATGTTAAATAAGATCTTCTTATGTTTCACCATTGGAAACACAGTAAGAGTTCCAGGAACTAATTACCTAGCAATGAATGATGACATGGAAATATATTAAATATACATAGATAGCTAACCATGAATACTTGATGCATGCATAAGCGTCTAGTTAATTTTTATGTAAATTAAGCAACATTGAAAGTGGCAGTATAATAAGCAACAACACTGTTTTGCATTTGAATAGAACAAAGCAACAAATTCACACTTGAAATAGAACCTTTCTTCTTAAACTGTCTTTTCCTGGCTAGATATTTAATGTCTGCTTTATTCACAGTAAAAAACATGGTCCTCATAGGTAACATCTTGTCCAGAAACAATCAGACAGTTTAGGCTTTTAAAACCTGATTTAATTCTTTAGTGGGTTTCATGTCTGTTGTTCTCTCTTATAATTATTAAAGGGATTCATGTTGAATTAGTGTGATAAGAAAGCATAGTTAATGCCAAGACTGTGTAAGGATTAGCTTATTTCCAAAACTTTGTGGAAGTAATGAAAAGGGGTGCTCCCTCCCAAGGAATAGTGTTGGGTGTAGACTGGTCTGGCAGAGGTGGAGATGCTCTGAGGGTGGGCTCATCTGCATCACGCTATTTCCTTGGGGAACAGCTCCAGCACAAATTCAGCTGTGGTGACTGAGTGGAGAATAAAAACTGAGGAGCATTGAGGAGGAAGAAAAAGTTCAAAAAAAGGTGCATTTGTCTTCAGCCTTCTACAGCAGGCTGCTTGCTCAATGGCAGTGTTTATATATGCATGGTTTATTTATGCTGCCCATATTACTTCGTCTCAGAGTTGTCCATAGATACACAGAAAGTTCAGATGTAGATATATACCTTTTAAAACTCTCTTGGAGCTGTTAGTCTGCTGAGGGTCAGGGAGGAAGGTATTAAAGCTGTTTTGAAATGTATTGTAATTAATATGTACTGGTAAACAAACTTCAAGCCCTGTGAAGGAACAGCTGCCTTTGGCACGTTTCAGTGGTAAGCATATGGCTATTCAAGTTTGCAATACAAATCCCAAGGCATTTAGATCAGTGACTGTCAAATAGTTTGTCATGACAGAGAGTTCAGCTTGAAGCTGCAAATTTGGTGCTATCCCTTCTTTCTAATCTAGTGTTGAATTTGATTAGTTGAGCCACCACTCAGCTTCCTGTAAGACAGGAGTCCTTCATCAGGAAATAAACTGCCAGAGGCGTGCGGGGCGCAGTGTTTTACCTCTGTGTTATACAGCGCTGTGTATTACAAAGGTTTGAATAACTGGCAGGGCTAAGGACAAGTGTTTGTATTAAGGATAATTAACAAAAATTGAAAGTATCATCTGAGTTCATATTATAACGGCCAAAATAAATATAAGCTCTTACTGCAAACAGTTTACATGTGCAAAGTTTGTGGATGAGGCTTTAACAATTGAGCTGAAAATCAAAATTACAAAATTCTCATTTTTTTCCTTGTTTCCAAATCTACAACTTTCATGTGGATTTGAAGTCTAAAATAAGTGAATAATTTTATTTATAAATGTCTGAGAAACAGAATCAGAAAAAACATAGTGAATTAGCTTTATAGTTGCTAATGAGCACTGGTTTTTTACATGGAAAGTGCTAAGATTTCATCATTGGCATTATAAAATTTGACTCTTCCTTCACAGATCAGATTTGAGCTTTGAATTTCAAAGCTGGTGCAAAACTGAGTATTTGAAGCTCTAACATATTCTTTAGGACTGAGGCCAGATTTCTTTAACACGTTTCTTCATCCAATATCATTAAATCTTACACGATTATTTTATTCCATTAGTTGCAGAACTGGTAATTTTAATTGGATGAAACCAACAATGAAAGCAAAATTAAAAAGAGAGAGAAAGAGAAAAAAAATTACTGTGTTTGGAAAATTTGACACTCAGAAGTTGACAAACATCGTAAAGTTATTTGTGGAATCCTAATTTGGTTTTCTTACATGTATATATGAAGTGATTTGGTCTTTAGCTAAATGATTGCATGCCATTCTCTCCACACACACATCCTCTGCCTCATTGAGCACTCACTGAAGGAGCAACTTTTAAATATTTTGTTTTCCTCTTCTCTCCAGTGTGTGGCCTTGGGGCTTATGTGCTGCATTATTCAAACTCTTCTCTGAAAACAGATTTTCTATACAAGCATCTTTGCTGCTTGCTGCTCTAGTACTAGAGTGCTTCCTGATTTTGAAAGGATTTATTTTCACAATGCCTGTATTTCTCACACGTGTGGGAAGAGGAGGTGTGCAGCAAGACTAAGGTCAGGTCTGCTGCGTGGTTTCAGTCACTCACCTGTGGGTTTGTTTTCCAGCCGTGGTGCTTTCCATGGCCCTTGCACCTCAGCCTGCTCAGCAGCGCTGCAAAACTCACCCCAGAAACATCCACTCAGCCAGCCAGAAGATGAGAAATTCTGGTCTGCTTATGAAAAAGGCAGAAATGGCATGCTGCTCTCTTGTGTTTCATTTAGCATTCAGATTCAGCTGCCTAAAGTTGAACTTGGCCTGTTTGCTTCCCCCTCCCCTCTGTTTTGTTGCAGATCTTTATGCAGCAGATGAAGCAAAGCTTCTACATTCAGCTGTTAGACATTACAAAGCTCCTACATTAGCTGTTAGCCCTGATTCACTGCAGGTTCAGGTCCTGGGGAGAAGTAGTATATCACCACAGAACTAAAGATAATATCCATTGCATAGGCAGAGGCAACCTTAGATCTGGCATTTCCCTTTATCTGAGATACTAACTTTATAACCTAATGTTCTTAACTACTGATGTTTGCAAACACTAAATCAGCTGCCGATCACACAACAGAGACTGCCACCATCCCTCCACTGGCTGGGTCTCTGTTTTGGTTGCCAAATTCCCTTCAAGAGTTGTTAAATAGTTGTCCCTTTTGCATTTGAATCAGATGGATTCCTTCCCCCCGTGCTGCATGGGTGGTCACATGCAAGAGCCACAAGAGGATGGGGATATAGTGTGGTCCTTTACTCAGAGGGAATGGTGCATGGATTGAGGACCAGAAGTTGAGAATACTCAGTAAGGACAAATTCTTTTTAAATTTCAGCTGTAAACTCTACAAAATGTTTGCTGAGCATGTGCAAAATTAAGATTCTTCAAAGACTCGTAGTTGTTGGCCAAATTTGGGATGTTTTCTTGAAAGTTGGCAAAAGGCATATTACTGACACAAATACCATCTCCTGCCAAACTTCAAGTCCTGGTTCCAAGGCTTGGGGATGTTATTAATTTCCAAAGAACAAACCATCTGAAATTCTTTGTGACTTTTTAAGTAACAAAAACATTTTTTCCATAGCCTCAATCTTTGATACAGCTGAATTGCTTTAACTGAGATCGTGGTGCTTCTTCTTCCCTTCAAAAAAAAAAAAAATAAAAGAAAGAATCTGAGTCTGAAAGAGCCTGGAAATTTAAACCACTTCAGTCTGAGAGGTTTAAACTTGTTCTTGCACATAGCAATTACAGTAGGTTCTTGTAACTAAAGAGTTGGAAAATTGTAATGTGGAGGTACTGAGCCTGCTTTATAGTAAAAGAAATTGGCTCTTGTCATCTGAGTTGTTTCATACTAGCATAAAATTGGTGTTCAGGAACCTTTGTTTTTAGATTAAATAGCCCAGTCTGGACTGGACAATCTGTCCTACTTCAGTTCTTGCTTGGTCGGGAGAATGTGTGCTATGCTGGCATTGCCACTGTGCAGACTTGGTCCAGCCATCTAAGGCTGGTTTCTTAGGATATAATCTTGCAATAGGAAACATCTTTTTTGTGACAAGAATGTGAAGAATTTTGTTACTAATAGTGTCTTGCCCTTTATGGGTAAAGTTACTTTGCTGCCTTCCAAGTTGAATCCAGCTCTCGCTGCTTTTCTGCCTTACTCTTGCAAGTCTGAGGTGAAATAGTTCAGCTCTCTTGAAATACAATTTGTCACTGTACATCCAGTCAAGTATTTGAACTTCTTTTAGCTAGAATGTGTGGATTTGCACTTGGAAGCTCAGGTTTTTATTTCCCAGCTAAGCTTTAGTAAAGATAAACCAGGAAGCCATTCGTAAGTTGCTTTGGTTTTCAACAAGTTACACAACTGGGGTGGAGGGAATGGGGGGATTATTGGTCCACCCAAAAGCTTTGTAACCAACTGTGTAGTTTTATGTGCCTGTAAACCAACAACTGCCACTGGGGAAAAATACAGGAGAAGGATTGTTTTACAAGAGGAGAATTTTTCTAATATGATTCACCATCTGGCTTGCAAATCCTGATGTCACAAGCAGTGGTTGTAGGGGGAAGGAGCAAACCTACAATGCCACAGCTTGAAAGCGAGGGAGGTGGATGAAGCTGTTTCACTTTGATGACAGTGGAGAATGCCACCTCAAGTGCTGAGCTTCATCTAAAGCAGCAGGGCAATCAGACCAGCTGGCAAAGGAAACTCATTGATTCTTACATGTGTGAATAGGTACATGACTCAGTTCAATACATCTGGAAAGACCATGGGGTATTGAACTGTTTTACTTCCATGGGGGTTGGACACATGACGGGTTCAGATCTCTGCAAAACCTCCTCTTCACACTCATGTGTTTGCTGGACTACAGAATAAATTGGGAAATCTGGCACATTGGACATTTTCTGGGATACTGTTTGATTTTTCTCCAATTGACTGTCATCTCCAAAAATTTAGTATTTGCTGTCTCCTCTTGTGTATGAGCTGAGGTTGCTAAGAATTCAATGCTTTATTTCTATTGATCAAGGAAAAAACACAAATTCATTAGAAGTCAGCTTGATATTAGATGTTGACATTGCTGTTTTTAAATTGCTTGTGTCTTGTTGATAGGGATGAATCAAAAACATAACCCAAAGCTATTAACAAGTGTAAATGCCTTCTAATACTCTCTGGTCAATCTGTTATTATCTTAAGCTCTTCAAGCCCCATGTTGGGTTCCAAAAAACAGCAAATCTCAGACACATAGAAAGGTTTGGATTGGAAGGGACCTTAATGATCATCACCTGCTATGGGTAGGGCCACTTTCCACTAGACCAACTTGCTCAAAGCCCCATCCAACCTGGCAAAGCAATTCATTACAAACATTTAACAAGGAACAGTTAAGCATTTTTCTTTTCTAGAATATCTTTTAGGTTGTGGGGTTCATTTGATATTTTAATTTTTTTTAAAGCTTAAAAAACCTGACTGTGCTTGGTATAAAATAATTCAGTAAAATATTGGTAGTCTTTATATTCAGATTAATCTCCCTTTGAAAATGAATGTGTTAGAAATACCAAAAGATAAAAGATATTTACCAGAATTTATACAGCTTCATTGCTTTTGTTTAATGTATGCTCTTTCTTATACAAATACTGCAGGTATTGTTGGATTTACTTATTGTTTTGTTTTTTAAGGAGTCATGACAAAAAAATGAAGTGTTCCACTAAACTTGGCCATTATCCTATATTTAAAGGTACTTAACTTGAAATTATAAGCTAGCAGTGGCTTGTCTGTTGTAGTCATCATAATAAAGAAATAATTTTGATAAAATCATGATATGGCCTACTATACTTCATATGAGACAGGATCATTCCAGAAGGAGCAAATATCCTCCTCACTCTAGACAAATAAACAAAAACCCTTAGACAGAAACAAAACAACTTTTTGTATTTTAATGAGTTTGTTTGGCAGCCTTACCAGCAGTTGCAATTTTAGTGGTTTTGCAAGAGATTGCATAATTTAAATTTAACACGTGACTACTTCAAAAGGAGCTGTAAAAGCTGAACCTCTGGGTGCAGCCAACTTTAGGGTCACAATGAGAACAACCTACCTGCAGGCACAGCCTTAGGAACAAATGCCTTTCTTCTTGACCATCCTAGGAGTTTTAACTAAGCAGGATATTTTCAGAAGATTGTTTTGGAGATTTGAAGAGTAATTACATGTATCTAATACATGTAATCAGTAAAAATTTGTCACCTGTGGTGACTGTTGTTCCAGCAATTTAAGAAATCAGTTCATTTGTGCTGACCATTGTAGCTTCTCGAGAACATCTGATGAATTGAAACTCCTAAGGAAATGTGCAGTCAGAAAAGTGAGTATAAAAACAAATTTGTTTTTTGAAAGACACCAAAATGCAGGCTAAGTCATGCTTGTAAAACAGTGATAACCTATTTTCTCCTCTGAATTTCCAAGAATAAGAGACACTTTCTTGTTTTAATTTCTTGGCTGGAGCTTGAAATTCAAAGCCTCAGCCACAGAAGGGTTTCTTTAAAAGTGTCTTTAAAGGTCTATTAATCTATCAGTGGTTTTGATATAGTTTCTTACATGAAGATTTTTTTGGCAACCTGACTTTTTCCAGTTTCAGGTCTATTAAGCCGCCTGTCCTCTTTTCTTTCTCTTGTTTTCCTGAAAAGGGAACATATAAGTGTTGGTTGAGTTAAAGCTTCCATTTGGTGGTTTCTTGAATCAAGCTTTGTTTCCCCTGCCCTCCCACTCCACCCAGCATTTTCTTCATGACTCACACTAATTTGTAGGTAGTAGAAGTTTTGGGATCTACAGATTGTCCCTTTGCCATTCCTGACTTTCTTCCAGGAATTATTTAAAACTAACAAAGCATATCTGTGAGGCTCTCTGCAAATCATGCCTGAGTATTCACCTCTTAGTAACTCATGTAAACTCTGGCTTATTTGGGGCCCATTGCTCAGGTTTTTTTGTTTGTTTTTGTTTGTTTTTTTTTTTTTTTAAATGTAGCAGTAGTTCTTTCTTCATTCCATTGTAATTTTAAATGGTTCTTCCATCACTAATTACAACCCTGTAGCAAAAACGACATATCTGATTTTTTGTGTGTGTGTAGTTTTTACACTATTGTTTTGTAACCTTAAATGGGACTTAAGTTTTCATGTATTGTCTGGTTTTATTCAGTCTTAATTCCTTTGAGTTTAGTTTTTTTGGAGGGTTTCAGTTATTGATGCATTGAAGAATATCATGGACAGAGGTTACCAAAAAAGGGTGTGTGTGACTTGGGAGTGGAGTAAATTTAGCACATCCACATTTTATTAAATTTATGACTCATAAAATGCTCAATATTTCACAGAATAGCCAACTGACCCTCATTTTGCTTTGCTGATGGATGTCCTGAAGTTTTGCCAAATAGTTTTGGAATTATATCCTCCAGAAAATGTTATTGCCTATTAAAAGCTTGAATGTGACCTTTTCTCCTTTCTCTTCTCTCTGACCTCTTTCTCTGGACAGATCCCATATTGAAATTCTTTTTTTTCCTCTGTCCATTTGGCAGAAGGATTCCACCTCCTGCACACCCTCTGTTGTGTTTTAGTAGATGTGAAAATGGACACTTTTGCATGCAACACCATCTTCAGAATGACATCTGTCTTTTTATATTGTTTCTGCATCTGGACAATCTGATACTTTTAGACAGGATATTTGGAATAAGCTTCAGCTCTTCAATGAAAAACTGCTTAATTGTTAAGAGGTTTGTTTTTTTTTGTTTAATCTTGCTATGAAATGTTCCTTTTTGTTTTCTGGGTGGTTTTTTCCATACAGCTGTTGATATTGTAAACTGCACATTTGCAGGGACCCATGTGTCTGCAGTGTATGATGCTGTCGGCTTCTTAGTAGTTTTTCCTGTTTATGGAGTGGAGAACATTTCAGATGGAGAAGAGCAGCTGGAGGGAGAGCAATGTCAGCATACCCTACTGGGATTTTGATCACACTAAATTCTGTTAATAAAATTCAGGGTCTATATATCAACATAGAATAACTTGGAAATGTTATATAAACATTTTCCAGTGAGGACTAAGGGTCTGTGAGATGCAACTTAAAAAGTATTATCTTTCTTTAAATCTTTTCAATTCAGAACTGTAAAAAAGCCAAGGTTTTTCTAGCTTCACTGACAGATTTTAAAAAACAAAGATTTAGGAGTCTTTTTTGGTAAATGTTAGAGGTAATACTTTTAATCATGAGCTAAGTCAAATCTATGAAAATAACCTTTAGTGCTGGTTTTAAAAATTACAGCGCTAAAGATAGGTGGGCTTACAGCAAACTCTGTAGGTCGGGATATGCAAAGGTACTTTGCAGAATGAAAGTGTGTGCACTCACCTGACCTGTGTCCTGTTCCAGCAGCTGCATGTGCAAACAGGGTGACATGGGCTCTGTGTTCTTTTAAAACTGTGTCTCTGAGAAAATCAAATCATGTGTGTGAGAACAACACCTTCTATAATTCTCTGCTTCTCCTATTCTCTGCTTCTCCTATTCACTGCCTAAGCAAGTGCATTAGGCCACTTCATGGCTTCCTCTGCCTGCACAGAGTGTGGTTTGTGGATTGCAGGGAATAAGGAGATATGAAGGAGCTGGCACAGGGAAAATTAATAAGTGTACACAGAGGGGTTGTAAACTGTTCAAGGCACTGGTGGTCGTGCATATGAATAAACAGGTACAAGAGGTGAAAGGGGGTTCTTTAAATTTTAGATCCTAATCTAGCAATTTCATTTGTGGTCAAGGGACTGCACAAATACACAGGCCAAGTTATGCACATCTGATTTCAGGACTGTTAGTGCATTAGGTTTCTGAAAATAAAAATAAAGCTATTTATATGAAACCCAAACAAGCGTTCCTTATGTAATTCATCTTTTGCAGGCATCTTCTTTCTTTCAAACATGTTGAAACACAATATATTTTTATTAGTTACCCTGTCAACTAAAAAAAAAAACAGGCCTGATTTCTGTTTTATTGTGTTTTCCCTCCAAATGTATTTTGCACATTTTGTTAAATGCTGTCAATAGTCACTTTCTGTCCAATTGGAATAATTTTTCACTCTAAAACCAAAGGAATAAAAATCTTCAACTCACTTTTTTAAGACATGTGGATAAACAAACACAGCTGCATATAAATGTGTATATATGTACATATATATATATATGTCATTTTCCAGATGAGCAGTTGATATTTTTAATAGTAAATTTTTAGAACTCTAGCTGCATTCCTTTTTAGGCTAATTTAGTATTATTTGGTACATGAAAATGCATTTACAGAATGCAAAAGTAAGTTACAATTGTCTTTGCATTTCTCTCAAAACCAAAATTGGTTTTTATTTCTATTTTGTAGTACCTGGGTTGGGGTCTTTTTCACTCACAGGATATCCAGTGCTATAAAGTAGTTAAGGAATGCAGATTTTTACCTCAACAAATGCGATGCGATCATCCTCAATTCAGAATGGCTGCATTATTTTTTCCAAATAGCCAATCTTTATTTTGGAGTGGAATATAAAAATATCTTTTCTGAAACCTTGGTTGGTCTCCTCTCTGAATGTAAGAAGTTAACATTTAGTTGCAATTCTGTGCATGAAGCAATAAGTGAACATAGCATTCAGTTGTGTGATCTTGTTTCCACCTGAGAAATGGAAAAGTACAAACTCAAGTTCTGTTTCAGTGAGGCATCCTTGAACTGTCAAGCACTTCAGTTAAGCAACAGAAGAAACTGAATCTCCTACACTTAGAAGCTAATTTTCAGAAAACAGGTTCAGAAACATCATAGAAACCATTTAAAATCTGAACCAAGCTTTTCAGCAGCCAGTCTGAGTAATTTTAATGATAAATTCTGTGTTCTGTTCTTGTAAGAGCCTCCATGGAACCCACAGGAATGTTTTGAAATTAATCCATAAAGCTGAAAGTAGTTGTAATTAATTGCATTTTAATAATGTTCTGCAGGTTCCAGCCAGGACCCAAAGGTTTGATTTGTATCTGCAAAGCATAGAGAACACATGATAAACAGACATAAAGATATGGATCCTCTCTGGAAGAAAACTGTTTCCATGCAGAACTTTGGCCATTTTGCACATGGTGGGAGCATTCCCAAAAAGCAGCATGAAGCATCTTTGAACTTTAACACTTTGGAGATCACTTTTTGGTGGGTGGGAGAGCGGGGACTGAGGTAATCCATGTGCAGGGGTGCCTGCCATGCAGTTTTTGGCAGATTTCCTATACAGGGGTAAGTCATGTCATTTACAATAAAGAATCTTAGGTGTAATTGAGGATGGAAATTCTAGATGCGTTTCATAAAGGCAGAAAATAAAATTAGACAGGTTTAAGCATGCATGGTTCTTGTGTGTGGAAAAATACTCCTGTCTCCTAAAGCATTGTAAATTCCAAGTGTTAGGCTCACAGACTACAACCTGTTTTTGAGAAAATGCATTAACCATCATTTTATAACTACTTTTTCTTAGCTGTAAGGAAAGTCATGGTGGAGAACGCCTATATCTAGTTCAGGCTTGTCTTTTCCATGCCCTTTTGATGGCAAATCTCTTTGTCTGAACCAGGTTCTTTGCAGACATTTACTCAGAGTTTTATTACTGTAGAGGTGCATTCAGGCCTCACATGGTTTCTTATAAACAACAGTATGTGGGATTTGGTTACTGTTTCTGTCTCTGCAGGTAATTTTTTGGTCAAGCACTTTGCCATTTGAAAAGCAGTATAAGCTCAAGGAAGCAAGACTAAAAGACTAGGCAAAGCAGGAGTTGTTTTCTTTTTAAAAAAAACAAAAAAAACCATGGTTACTCATTTTCAACAGTGCTTTCTGTAGCAGAAGTAATTATGTTGCATCAAGCGTTAGCGCTGTTTGATCTGTCAGTTTACAAGTGTATGTATTAAGCCTTCAGTAGGAATTCTTGTGTTGAAACTGAAAAGCACTGAAAGGCAGAAATGCACTGTTTACTAAAACAATATCAGCTCAATATGTCATAGAGGGAGCTTTAAGCATCTTGCAGTTTAATAAGGAATATATGTGTCTTGTCAGTTCCCCATCAGTTAAGATCAAGAGCTGGGTGACTGATGGGAGGCAGGAAGCATCTTGTAAACATTGATGTATTGAAACACAGACCCTCAGTTTGAAAAAGAAAGGAAACAACCCTCAAACCTAAAATTACAAATTGAATTCAGTTCTGGCTTTCTTTTCTGCTGGTGGAGAATGAAAAAAAATCCTAAGAAGCTATTCCACTTGTTTTTCTGTTTGTGCTTTTATTTTGCTTTTAAAATGGAGCCTGTAAAGTTCCAATATCCAGGAGTTCATGGCTATGCATCTGGAGGCAGTGGCATAGCCCAATCTTCATTCAGCTCTTCTCTTGAGTCACTGCTGTTTTGAGTATCTCCTATTGACAACGGGAACCTTTTCATTAGTGTGAAGGTGTCAGAGCTGGGCACCAACTGATGGCACAGGATGATATTTAATATGGATTTCTTCCTCCCTGAAAACTTTCAACTTCAGGAATATGCAGCAACTTTTGCTGTTCTAGATAAATAAATGCATAAGGATACTGGAGGAGGGATTAAAAAGTGCTAAATCCCACAGTTTCTTGACAACTTGAGTCCATCGTTGCTGTTTTCTTCTCACCTAGTTTGGGGATGTTTGTGATAAAGCACACGAGGCAGGTACCTGTTCTGTATGCAATCCAGTCTCTCTTGTGTTTTGTCAGTGGGTAAGAGATTGGGTTCTGAGCAGCAGTGACGTGCATGTTTGTCTGCAGGGATGGAGTGAGTGCCTACATCTCTGGGGGGAGGAGTGAGGGTGTGCCCTTCACTTCTGCTGGAGCTTGTACCTCGGAGGTCCTCTTGGGCACTTCACCATTTCAGAAAAGGAGCAGCTGTGGTTCCATGCCTTTGTTTTTCCATCTGTTGCTAGCCAGGAATTTGTGAACATCCTTCTCGGATGTGGATCTTGCTGAGGTTATTCATGTCTTTGTCACCTCCCAGGCTGAAATACTGCAATCCATACTTGGAGCAAATGTTCCTAGGTCTCCCGAGCATTTAGCTGGTGTGTACAAAGCAGTGGCTTACTTCCCAAGAAGGCTTAATCAGCATGGGCTTGGTTTTTTCAAATAGCTTTGAGCCCTTTAGCTCTGTGATGAATTTGCTGAAAGTTGCAGGTGTGTTGTATCTCTGAAAATCAGGTCTTGGGAACACACTGAGCTCATGTCTGTTACTCTCCTCTGGCTACCTAACTTGTTCCAGATGCTGTTCTAGGCAATAGCAACTAATAGAGGAAAATGCTACTCTAGGCAATGGGAGAATAATGAAGAAAAAATGTCCCAGCCCTTGGCCCAGAATTCATATGAATTGCAGGAGGACTCTGTGTTCTGTGTAATCTTGTTTTTGCATCTTACCAACACAACAGATGTCAGCTGCAGGTTGGGTCTTCTGCTGTGAGGAGACAAGCCTGGGCCCACATCTTAAATGAGTGGGAGAAACAGCACTTACACTCTTTGGTGGATGAAGGAAAGGGTTTCTAATAGGAAAACGTACTGTTCCTATAGCATCCAGCCTGATGAACTTCCCTGGCTGCACAGGCTAGCCATAGGAATACCTGTGTCCCACTTCTATCCATAGTCAGGGGTTCAGATTCCTCAGCAGCCCCAGTACAGCTCTTTGGCAGGTCTAGTTTCTGCTGATTCCACGTGCTGAAAGGACTCAGAGTAGGATCTCATGAAGCAAAGAGAACAACCAGTGTGGGGCAGGAGACAGCAAGATAGTTCCTTTCAGAGGTGGGATATTACTGGATTGGTTATCACTTGCATCCCAAGAATAAAAGTGGCTTAAAACCTCCTTTTGGAAGGAAAGGTGTTTGCTGTCAGACTGAACAGGCTACCCTTCTGGTTTGGTAGCATACTGAACATTCATGTACTTCTCTAGCCCTCTGTCCAGGACAGTTGTCTCAACAATTAAAGGAGTGCTAGCAGAGGATCAGAAGGTCCATATTCAAGGTGTTCCCAGGGGGCAGAGAGCAATCCTGAGCTCAGATGTGTTTATTCGCCTGTGAGAACATGGGTCATTGTGCTGATGATGCACCAGCATCCTCCATACGTGTCTGCCAGCTATACCTCCTGCTCCCAGCAGTCCCTTTCCTTTTCCTATTGCAGGGCATGGAGCATGTTCCATGAAGTCCTTCCAAGCAATCTCTCTGTGCCTCATATCTAGTAAGATCACAGAATCACAGAATGGTTTGGATTGGAAGAGACCTTAAAGATCATCTTGTTCCAACCCTCTGCCAAGGACAGGGACACCTCCCACTAGTTCAGGTTGCTCAGAGCCCCATCCATCCTGGCCTTGAACACTTCAGGGATGGAGCATCCTCAGCTTCTCTAGGCAACCTTTCCCAGTGCCTCACCACCTTCACAGTAAAGAATTTCTTCCTAGTACCTGACTTAAACCTACCATCTTTCAATTTAAAACATTCTTCCTTGTGTTGCTACATGACCTTATAAAAAGGCCCTCACCAGCTTTCTTGGATATCTCAAGATCTCAAACAGGAAGAAATTTCTGGAAATTTCCACCTTCACAGGCGGGAAGATTGTTTGGCTGTGCTGTGTAGGGGTTTGGGGTAGCTCAGGCATGGTATGACTTTACCTTACCAGTGGAGCCATTTTGTAAACCTAGTTACAGAGTCCTTAAATGTAACCCATGTGCAACAGTCCTTGTTCCCATGGGGAAGAGAGGGGAAAAAAGAAGAAAAAAAGAAGGAAAAAAAAGTAGGAATGTAAATATACATATTGTATTCAGAGATGCGCCTTTCCTGGAAAGCAGGATGACTCTGTAAAAAGCTTAGAGGCAGTCTGCTAAAAGTAGTAAATATTAGTGGTCCCATCTTACAGAGAAACAAGAGGCTTTCCTGTGAAGTTTTTAGATTTTAAAAAGAGCCAGCAGCTGTTGATGAGCTACCTTTATTCTTGCTATGAACCTAAAACTATGCACGTTTTCTGTGTTTCTCTAGCCCTTCTCCAGTCTCTACTGCTGATGAATTATAACAGCAGTAGCAGATTGCATGTCAGGACATCTTTGGAAGTGAGAAATTAGAACTGTTGAAGACTACTTCACAGATGTTTCAGTCCAGGAACTAAGTGAGAATTAGACCTAAGTAATATGTGTAGTCTTAAGAACTGGCTTTGGGTTAGGTTTTTTATTTATTTTTTTAAATGGTGTCAGGGGGTTAAAAGTGAAAGAATACTAAACTATTCACAGGATTTCACAGAAATTGTAAGGCTATGTCCCCAGCACAATAATTGTCTTGTTCTCTAGGTAGAAATACATGACTTAAAGCAAAACCAGTGTCAACTCATTCCTCTAATAAAAAAATAACAAAAAGTATACACATCTATTCACTATGGATAGTGAAGACAGAAAATGAAACGCAGCGCTTTCGGTGGCATTTAAGAATATGGAATTTATGATCTGCTGCAGTTCCTTGTTTATTGTGTTTCACAATATATGGTGGTCTCACATTTCCATCAGTGTGCCTTAATGCCTGACGTGCCTCTGGTGCCAAACATCTCACTGTGGGTTATCCACAGGCTCTTGTGGATTTACAATTTCCTATTTCACCTCTGTAAGCAGAATGTTTTCTGTGCCTGGATAGATAAACGAGCACATCTTGCAGTAAAAATTTTATGTGGGAATTCCAGGAGCAGCTAGCACAAAAGCTATGGCATTCTATATAATTAATGATAAGACTTGGCATTTGCATTTGTGTTGAGTTGTGAAAGGAAGACTGAAATCCCTTTTCTTAACATAAAATATTTAAAATCAAGCATTTATTATGCTTAGATTTGATAAGGCTACTTACCAGCCTAGACATGTTTGCACACAGCAGTATCTTCTCATTTAAATTCAATCACAGTCACAAAACAAGGCTGGCTTAGACTAGCTGAAGATATAAACTTCATTTTCATCTCATTAGGCCACCTGGAAGCAACAATCAGTGAGTAGTCCTGACGTCAATGGTCTCTCTACTTCATTAAAATGTTAATTTCATGGCTTTAATTCCCTTTGTAAAACGTGCTGCTGCAGGACACTATATGCAGATTTATTCTGAAGCAGACAAATCTGCATGCCATATTCCTTTTTAGTGCCTTAGGTTCTTTTGGATTTTTATTTTTAGCCATCCCTATTTTTATAAACTGCTGTGAAAAGATGATCACCATAACAACCAAAAAGTAAATATTTTCTTAAAAAAGCCCTTTGAGAATGTATACTTAAGAGTCAGGAATTCAGGGCATCATGCATTTACTGGTATTCTGCTCTGCTGTTCCCTTTTTCAGTATTTAAAAATGAGACAGGTATTGTTACTGGCTAACATTTTCAGACCATGGATCATGAAGGGAAAGCGATGTGTGGTAAATCAGAAGCAGCTACATAGATCAGCTATAGCATCAACATTTTTAATTGAGGTCCTGCTTATGACATAACAAAACCATGATCTTCTCAGTTTTGAAATTCTTCCTTGATAATATGTACATCCTCAGCATTTAGTCGTCTTCATCTTGCTTTAGGGGATACATTTCTGGTTCTGTATTTCAAATTTGTACGTCATAGTTTGAGTTCAGCTGTTGGCAGTAGAAGTGTGCATTCAGTGCAGGAAAACAAGAGAAGGTAATTGTTCATCTGGTCTTTTCCCCTTTTATTGCATGCAGTTCTTTTTTAAGAGTACAAGCACTCTTGGGTATTTTTCCAAGTGCTGTGTAAATGATTATTGCATGCTAGTGTGCCTATGGCACCTATAGATGGATGAGCTGTTTGCTGCTGTTGCAGATGGTAAATCCAAACCTCAAGGCCTCTCAGGACACATCGCTGGTGGAGCTGCCTGGCTCAGGAGTGCCGTGCTCAGCCAGAGGGCTCTGATGGCACACTTGGGTCTGGGCTGGTGGCAGCACTCAGCAGCACGGTCCTGCTGCTGTCCCCTGGCAGATCTGTCACTTCAGGCACTGTACAAATCCCACCCAGGCACCACTGGCATGTGGTGCCAAGGCCCTTCTGTGCAGGACCTTGGACAATGTATAGGGTCTGCCTGCTGCTAACCTGGCTGCAGAGAACAGAGACCACCAGGTCCCAATACAGCAAATTAAGGAGGGCTTCCTTGCTAAGCACTGAAGTTTTCCCTCTGAGAGTCTCAGTGGGATTTCCCTGCAGCTTGCCCCAGGAGGGTGCTCCTGATAACTAGGACCAGGTAGTTAATTTGGCCTCCTGCCTGCCCTGAGACTGCCAGGAGAGCAGTGGAGATGTAGCTTTATCAGTCTACTACTGTGTACATTTCTGCTGCTTCTCTGAAGATGTGTACCACAGGGAGCCCTACAGAAATGTGCTCTGCAATTGTAACTGAGAAGTAGCCAAAATAGCTTAAAAGGTGTGAATAAAGTTAGTGTTCCAGACTTCTGTAAGTTTCCTATTTCATAGTAAGTAAGATAATATACCAGTGAGTCTAAAAACATGTTGGTACCTAGTTTTTCACTCTTAGTGTTGAGGGAGAAGTTTTTTGAAAGTCAGTGAAGACAGATGGACAGTAGCCAGTTCATTTCCATCTTGAGTCTCTTGCCTACAATGTTATTTCATCACGGGCAGTGCCATAACTCAATGTACTAGTCAATTTAAAATGCCAAAATGTGCCAGAGTTTTACTTTATGGATAGAATTATTCATTCATGTCTGAGGTTGGTGAGTGGAGTGATACTATGACAACTTCTCAGATCACAGACTGATCTAGAAAAATATTCCATTTGTAACCTGAGACATTAGCTGTTACTGCAGCAGCATGCTCACTCTTCTAACACTGTGTTTTGATTTGTCCTACAAAATGTCTTAGAAGCTAATCAAGGAATTTATCATTTTGGTTTAAGTGGCAGGCCACTTAAACATGACTTACTGCAGGTGCTTGGACAGTTGTCATCAGATGGTCAAATGAATTTTGTTTTGTAGCCTGGATATTTGAAAGGCTGTTTCTATGATAGAGCAACACAGTTAATGTTGCTGTCATCACTTCATGAGCTCATGGTTGGATTAACATGGCATTGTGTGAAGAAAAAGAAGAGATTTTACTGTTTGGTTTGCATTTCTTTTGTCTCAGTCACTAAGTGTGTGTAGTTCCAGAGACATTCATGCTATGATTGCTTATTGTTAGGTGTGTTTATTTGTTTTAGTGCTCTTGGAAGCAGGGCAGATGGAAGAGTTGGTGGGAGGTAGTTTGTGTCACAATTGCTTAGGCAGCAAATATACTGAGTGGTGGACTGTAGGTTTCAGCATTCCATGCATTCCATGTTTCAAAAGGTGTTCTCCTTGACTTGTGTTTGCCCAAAAAGAGAATGGTTCTGACCAGAGCTAAACTATCTTTGCTCAGCCCAGCTACACTGGATTTTTCATCATCCACCCCATTGTTTATTTTTGGAAGACTAACTGGCAATTTATCATTCAGCAACTCCTGAAAAACCTGACTCTTCCTCAGAAGAGAGATTATGCTCTTCAGATAAACTTCAACTCTTATCACCTTTTTTGACCTGCCGTGTGACCCAATGGCAACTTCTTTGTTCCTATTTGTAAGGAAAGCCTTTTCCCTTCCCACTGGGGTGGAACATGGGACACATCCATTTGCACCTGGCTAGGGAAGACATCATGCTGTACCACAGCAGAGCCTTCCTGCAGGCAGTTGAGTTTTACATCAGCCCTGGGCTGGGTCTCTTCCTTGCTCTCATTCCTGCAGAGCACAGGTGTTGGTGGGTTTAGTGGTTTTCAGGAGGTCTCTTTACCATTCCCTCCTGCCTGAAGCCCTCCACAGCTGTTTGTGTCCATAGGCCAAATATGAGTGGGAATAGCAGTCTTCCCCTGAAAGCTGTGCAGATGGTGTATAGCTTGTCCATGGGCACTGAGGCAGAATTCAGCAAGGCTAAATGTGGTTTGCAGTGAACAGGGTTATATTCAGGAGCAGTTGAGGGAAAATAGCAACATTCTGCTGAGGAACATGGAGTTTTCTTGGATGTCCTCCCAGTGTGTTTCCCATCTGTTTGCTGTTCCTGTACACCTTGGGATCTCCCAGTGGAGGAAGCTGTGGAATGAGGATCTTTGTGATGGCTTTTGTGCTTTTTCAGTGGTAAGCCTTAGGGGAGCAACATGCAGATAGATTTATTGTTCAGGTAGTTTTGAGGGAAAGTGTTTCTGAGCTCAAATGTCAGGAATAGCAAAATGTATTTGTGGAAAACATTGCTCAGAAGGATTTTCTGTTGTGACACATAGTTTCTCCCCTTAATTAAGCATTGTCCTCTTCATGCACTGTGTGAAATTTAGGGGGCTACATTTTTCCTTGAGTTAAAATATTTAAGGAAAACAATTGTGTACTGACAACAATGGGCTTTTTAAATTGTAGGCCATTTGTTTCTATAATTCCTATGAAATAAATTCAACTGCCTAAGTTGATTCTATTCATTGTGGTTTAGTTATGTACATACTCATATTTGTGTTAAAAGGCAATGTTTAAAACATTAGTGATGAGTGCTTTCCGAGCTCTCTAGCATGCAGTGCCAATGGAGTTAAATGTTCCACTGGAGTTCAGAAATGGAAGTTTATAGCAGATGTTTTCAGGAAGCCAATTTTAGACTTCTGTTCAAAGATGCCTCTACAAGAAGGATTTACAACATTTCTCATCTGTGACTTCAGGTGCCAGCATGGGTTTGCCTTCTGATCAGTATGAAAACCAGCTGACCACTGCTGTACACATCTTTAATATGAAGGTACAAGGCATAGAGGATGACCCTAAACCTGGTTGTCTTTGCCTTGAGCAGAGAAGCACATTGGCTCAGTGTGGGCTCAGTTGGGCTGTTGCATACAGGGATAAATGGTCTCTCTCAGCCTTGTTCTTACAATACTGAGACCAGATCTGATGATGAACCATTGGCTCTGACTCTTTCACTGTCCTTGCAAAAGGAATTCAGTTTTACTTCTCTGGCTGGCAGACTGACAGCATCACATATATGGAAGTACAAG
This sequence comes from Muscicapa striata striata, assembly GCA_030060385.1. Classification (NCBI taxonomy): domain Eukaryota; kingdom Metazoa; phylum Chordata; class Aves; order Passeriformes; family Muscicapidae; genus Muscicapa; species Muscicapa striata. The sequence continues at coordinate 707,211 of JAREIS010000084.1, forward strand.
GTAGGTGTCCAAAATTCAGCTTCTGTCTGGGTGCAGAAATGACCATCCAGGCACTCGCAGCAGTCTTCATTCATTTTCATTTAAGAGATTGACTTTACTGTAATTTTTCTAAGCATCTCTATGAATAGCAGTAGTTGGAAAAAAACATTAGCAAATTGTTTTATCACTGGAGATAGTTCTTTTGTTGCTGCTCATTTAAAATTGCTGCAATCCCTCATGCATCTGTAAGGCCGTGGTACTGTGTTTTCACACATCCTGTGGTATATAGCATCCCTTTCTCTTTTCTATGGCACTGTCATGACAGCTTCTGTTGGTACAGCCATTCTCACATCACCAGTTAAACATAACAGGGCTGGAGCTGAGGGGATTGTTCAGTGCTCCCAGCAGTCACTGTGGGAGAAAGCTCATCTGCTCCTGGACCTCCCTATATCTGTTTTCTGCAGGCCACTGCCGGGTAGAGGAGCACTTCCTTCCAATGGCTTTCCTACCATTTTACCAGAGATGGGAAGAAACACTGCTCTGACAATACAAATGTGCTGCAGGTTAAACAGCATACATGTTCTTCACCTTGGCTTGAGTGAAGGGAGGGGTAGCAACTAGCCCAGTATTCTGTGGGGACCACCATGCCAGTGGTGCCACCAGGATGCCATCAGGAGGGTGTTTGGTTTTTCCATTCAGTTATATGCCATGGGTACCTGTAGGGCCATCCCTTCTTAAAGAAGTGCATCCTGGTCAGGAACAATCAGTCCTGTAGTCAGTTCCTACAAGTAGGAAGGGCTGGAGAGGTCTGCACTGGTTTTCCTTTCTCCTTCCATAGTAGCTGGGAGGATGCTTGTGTTATGTGAGGATTCTCTGCATGAGGAGGATCCAAAGGCCATCAGACCCTTCAACATTATGGATCATTTCCATCAGAGGAGCTCCACCAAGCAGCTGCTATAGGGTTTGGGTCTGATCCTGTGTCATTAGGGAGAAAAGAAACTATATCATCATTATCCTTTTTAGAAAGTTTGATCACAGCCTGCAGTGTTTTATCTGACAAATATGTCACTGTGTTTCAGCAGTTAATTATAATCATCTTGGAAGTTCCAGTGTGTCTGTTTTTCCCTTTTCTTTTTTACTATCTTGTTTTGTTTAACTTTCCCTAATGAGCCCAGTGAAAAGCAATTGTCCTAAATAAATCATGTGCGCTACAAAGCAGTATATCACAATTAGGTTTCCATTATACTTTAATTAGGCATTCCATTATTAAATTGATGTCTTTGGCTTCTTCCAGGTCTCAGACTAATCCTGAAACAAATTCCTCTTTCTGGATAAACATTAGTCAGTCATAATTAGAGAGTATTCATTGGTGTTGTGGCTTTTCATTAAATCCCTTTCTGATTAAGATAGCTCCCCCAAGTACTGGGCTGATTAAATTTAGTAAGATTTGTTCACTTGTGTGTATCATGGTCTGGTGGAAACTGTTTTAGCACCAGGGGATTGGGAAATATAAGTTCATATCTTGGTGCAGGCAGCCATGGGTCTAAATGCCTGTTTTGTGCAGTGCTATACAGTCTTGTTTCAGGGGGCTCTATGGTTTGTGTGGGCAGCCAGCAGTGGGAAAAAACATGGAAATTGAATTAGCAGTGTTAGAGTTGAATTTCAAAGGGCTAAGTTACATCTAGAGCATTACAATAAGGAAGGGAAGATTAAAGTATGTTAGAGGCTCTGTTTTCTTGACTCTTTCATGACTAGGGCTTTGCTACTGAGTTGAAACTTGAGTGCTGTTCTACCCCAAACCATTTTCTGTCCCTGAGATGTATAGATGAGCTCATTTCTATGTAAATATGCCTCAGCTGAAAATTCAGATAATAAAACAGATGCTCCTGACAAAAGTTCTTCTAACAGCAGAGAATGAAATGTTTTCAGAGCAAAGTCCTTGTCCTGGGTTTCAAAATCAAGGTTAAACTAAAGCATGATATGTCTTTAGTGTATATATGCATTGGAGAGCTTATAAGCATCACTGTTTTCTGTGTGCTGAAATTATGCCTTCTTGTGGGGCTGCTGGTGCAGTTCTGCATTCCTCCTGCTTTGTACACAGAAATGAAAACAAACCACTGTGACCAAGAATGGCAATAGCACAAATTGGTGAGGCGTGCAAGAGATCGGCTCAGGACATCTGCAGAAGCACTCCATCCAAATATTTGAGGTGGCAGCTAGCAGGTGTTTTTTTCAATATCCAGTTCAGACTCTATTTTTGGTGCGTGGTACATTTTAATCTAGTGTTTTGGTTTGGGATGGGCAGTATTTGTAATATCAAATATCTCAAAATGCGTTTTCGGTGTCATGTGTCCCAAATGTAATGGTACTGGTACATCTCTAGCCAGTCTGTCGTACTGCATGGAGTCAGAGCCACCTGCTGATTGCAGATTGCTGTTCCTGGGGCTGCTGGAGGCAGTGATGGTGCCTGGACAGTGTGAAGGGGCAGGGATGGAGGTGCTGTCAGGGGCAGGCTTGGAGGCACTGTCAGTGTAGCTGCTGCAGCTGAAGAGTTCTCTCTAGCGGCTGGTTGTGGGTAGCAAGGACAGATAGCAAAGTGCACTGAATTAAGGGAAGGGTACTCATCTGTAGCAACTGGGAAAAGGGAGAAGCACAGCAGTGTGAGGAAAGGAAGCTGACCTTTATATCTGAATTATAAATAAGAAGGGTTGTAATGTGCTAAAAGCCAAGAATAAAATGTCTTTTCTCTAATAGTCATCGTTTATTTACTTATTGCTACTGTTGCAATGCAGCAGTGGATGGTGTTTTGCTATTCATAGCACCATCCTTCCACTGGCCTGAAGTGAGGGCTGATGGACAGCAAGAATCCATGGCATTTCTGAGGAGATGGAGTGCTCTTTGATCTGTTGATTACCAAGCAAGAACTGCCACAGCTGCTTCTTTCTGAGTATCTGTGTGAATTAGTTTCCTCTACTCACAGTGACTCAATGCAATTTTTTTTTTTTTGGTGACTTTATCAAAGACAAGGCTCAAAATAAGTTGCATGCTCAGTCTGCAGGTTTGGCAAAATGTTTATTTAAAGCAATGTGAAAGTGATTAAAAATGATGTGAAAATGATGAGAAAATTCCTACCTTATTTGCTGACAAATCCTAGAAGTATAGAAAAGAGATGCATTTGAAAAGAGTACGAGCAAGGATTTTGGAAGAATTGAGGGAATTAAATAACATCTAATAAGAAGACCAGGGAGATTGGGAAGTATAACCTCTTTTACCCTCGTATTTTAATTGGGATCCTGAAAGCCTACATATGCTGTTGTACTACAACATGGCAGTTCATGCATACTGCTACTGTTTGCATCTTTAAAAATGTACCACTTTTCTTCTCCAAAAATTCCAGGGTTTAAGCCAGCTCCATTGTTTACCTAGCAGTAACATCCTGTAATGTTGAGCATCATTGGTATGACAGTTGTGTATGTAAACTGTTCCAGAGTGTTTTGTTTTACTGTTAACTCAGTGAGACCAGTCAGAAATGGCAGTGGAAATTGCAGATACAACAGCTGGATTCTGGTAGAGCTGGATAACCTCAAATAGGAATGTGTTTTCTGTTGTAGAGATTGATGCTTAATTTTGTCTGCTTTGGAGAGAGATTGTTCATTCAAGTAGACAGCAAAGAAATGTACAGGGGTGGATTGTTTCTTTCTCAGATTCCCAGGGATTTGAAATGCCCAACAAGTAACAGAAAAATTAAGTTATTCCTATTTATATTCTATATAAAAATTTTAGAATTTCTATCCTAATTGGGGTAGTCCGTTATTTTAAAGATAAGAATAAGCTCTATATGTCTGTGTATGATTTATTTTAAGGGTATCTAGTGTCTTATTTTTGCTTAATTGTAATGATACTTAGCTTTCCAGAAATACCTGGATGACTAGTTTAGCTTTTTTTTTTTTTTTTTTTTTTTTCCTCCTAAAATAAAAATAATTCAGCCATTTCCTAATTTAGGTACATTTGCCTGCCTAGCAAGACATCTTATCATGACAAGGTAGAGTACATATGATGTTTTTTGAAAAGATTTCACTGAAGTGTAGCAGATCATCTTCATTTCAAGCATAATTGTGATTCTCATCTGAGCTGATTGGCTGTTTGCCAGGAAATGCATGTTTGAGCTCAGAGGAGTTGGAAAGTTGCATACCAATGTGTCAGTGTCTCTCCCTTACATGAAACATCATTTTTCTGTTTGAAAAAACAGTGTTGTATTATAAACCTAGAAACAGCAATGTCTTCTTCTACCTAACTTGTACCATACCTATGAAAACCAAATCCCATATGTATGTGTAGAGAAGACTTGTAGCAGGGGAGGCTGGGAGAGAGCAGATATGCAGGCAGGGGAATAAACATGGCATTTTTGTTATCTGGATTTGATAAATATAGTTTGGGAATGATAGAGTAAAGAGTGGTGAGTCAGTTTTGCCTGGTCATCTCCAGTGACTGAAAATAACTTGTTATTCCAACCCTTTTATCCCTTCATTTCTTTCTCTCACATATTTTTGTGTCTTATTTATAGCTCAACCAGCTTTTCCTTTGCAATTTGTAAAATAACCCTTCAGAGTCAGGAAGACTGAGGAGCAGCAGCTCCTGGGCAGGCTTGTGGACAGAGCCACTGGATCATTCCCTGTTGCTGTGGCTGCACATTCTTCCCACATCTGCACAGAGATTCCTCTTTTAAACAGGCAGCCTTGGTTCCCAAAGTCATTAATGGGTTTGTGCTGACAGGAGCCACGTGAGATGTTTCAGACCAGCTGGCTGTGACAGCAGCAGGGTCAGAGGCCCCAAGTCTGGAGAGGTGGCAAGGCTGTGAAACCTTAGTGGAGGTTGTAAGCTCTTCTGAAATGCATGAAATCCACCACCACAACCCATACTTGTATTTATCCTGTAAAGCACAGCTGTGCAAACAATGCTTGCAATAATTCCGAGCTAAATCTTCCGTGTTTTGCTTTAACTCCCGTGCCCAGCATTTTTGTCCAGTTTAATCCACAAACTGAGGATCAGTTTAGCACTTGATACATCTTAACTTGCAGATCAAGATAAGATACTTCTTGATCTGCTGGTAGGTCTCCCGCAGTACTGACTTCTCATAGTGTAACTGGACTACTCCATATTAAATCATCTGATTTGGTCTAGAGAGCAGGAAGGGGTTGGCAGGCTTGACTGCAGTCCTCCTTATTAACTGACCAATGCAGAGGGTAAGGGGAGAGACGTGCTCAAGCAATAAGTGTGAATCATAAAATCATAGAATGCTTTGGGTAGGAAGGGACCTTAAAAATCATTTGGTTCCAAGCCACTAGATCAGGTTTCTCCAATCCCCATCCAACCTGGCCTTGAACACTTCAAATGATGGGGCATCCACAGCTTTTTTGGGCCAAGGTGTGCCAGTGCCTTATCACCCCCACAGTAAGGAATTCTTCTTAGTATCTAATCTCACCCTACCTTCCTTCACTTTAAAGCCATTCCTGTTTGTCCTGTCACTACATGCCTTGTAAAAAGTACCTCTCCAACTCTCTTGTAGCCTCCTTCAGCTACTGGAAGGTGCTCTAAGGCCTCCACAGGCTCTTCTCCAGGCTGAACAGCCCCAACTCTTTCAGCCTATCTGTAGCAGACATGCTCCAGCACTCTGAGCACCTTCATGGTCTCTGCTGGCCTTACTCCAACAGGTCCATGTCCTTCTAATGCTGGTTCCCAGAGCTGGTTGCAGCACTGCAGGTGGGTCTCACTAGAGGGAGCAAAGGGAGAGAATCACTTCACCTCCCTGGACCTGCTGGCTATGCTGCTTCAGATGCAGCCCAGGATGCAGTTGGTGGAGCCAATTAGCAGAGACCAGCCTGGGGTGTGAGAATCTCAGGCTCTGTCACAGATAAGAGTGGAAAAACAAGAAGTGAGTAGGAATGTTAGTACTAGATGCCTGTGTATGGATTTAATGAGGCCATTTTGGAAAATTCTACTGGTTACAGCGCCCATGCTTTGAAAAGTATATTGAAATATTAGAAGAGATTCAGAGAGCTACTAAAGGGATTTGAGCTTTAAAAACCATGTTTCATATTGAGATGTCAGAAACTAAGTAGGTTTAGTTTGTTCAGGAGCAATTTATGAGATTGACAGATCATACCACCACTTACCTCTGTTAGCAGACTGCTCTCTAATTTAGCCAAGTTACATGCTCAGGAAGTAGAAGTACAAGAATAATGCACACAGACATATACACTCCCCCCTGATTAATTAGGGGAATTGCTTGTCTCATGGTAAAAGCTTTAGGGATTTCTCTCTCACCATATCCCATGGCAAAACCCAACGCATTCTGCATAAGCTCCTGTGTCATTCAGGAGATTAGATGATGATAACATTCTGTCTGGTCTTAAAATAATTAAATGAGGTATTTACAGAGATTTCAAAGTCAAAGTGGATCTCCCTCCCCACCACCACCCTCTCAGCAGCCTCAGTTAGTGGTATTATTTACATATTAATGAGATGTAGCATCAGGCTGCAAAACTATGTGATTTAAATGTATTTAGCAAAAGAATTAAGCACATGTAATGGTTGCTGATAGCTGTGAGGATATCCTTATATCTCTTGATCTTTGTACCTGGTATGGGATCCCAGTACTCCTTTACTCCTGCATGCAGCATCCAGAGCACATTTCCTTCCTGCTGGGCAGCAGAAAACAGACAGAGCTGTCCATTCCCCTGGCTCCCACCCTCAGGAACCAGAGGAGCAGTGTCCTTAACTCCTTAGTGTCAGCAGGTGGAAGGTCTCCCTCTCTCCTTGTATGACAATGCTGGTGGAAAATCAGATAGGTGTAGAAAAAATTGGTATGCATGATCACTCTTTTCTGTTAATCAAAGCAGCATTATCATTCTGTCTTCTTTTGTTTGCTTATTTGATTGCTACACTTACCTAAAAAAGATTTCCAATACTTACTGAGTTGAAAGTGATTTAGATTAACCCCAGCTGACATTGCTGCTTTAAAGAGGGCTGCCTGAAGTTTTAAATCCTCATAAGCATGATACTTCCCAGGAGGAGCTGTAAATCCTTGAAGCTGCTCCCTCCTGATACTGTGTTCTCAAAGAAAAATCACTCAAATCTCATGAGCTGAGATAGTAATATTTCCCAGTAAGCAGTTTTAGTTGGCTTTTGTTTTAATGTCCAAAAGTGTATCTGTGTTTAAAGCTAACATACAGTGCTTGGATATTGTATAAACTGACAAGTTTTCTTGTACTTGTTTCCATCTTTTCTTTCATTATCTTGCAGATCAGTTTATTTACAGAGGTGCCAGGCCTCCTCCTGTCAAGTTTCATAAGAAAATGTGAATAGGGTGGAGGATATTAAGGCATAGATGGGCAAGTGACAGCCAGTGGAAATGTATGAAATATCTGCAGCTATGCAATGAAGGGACACATATGTCATTTTGCAGCAGAAAGCAGTTATATTAAGCTGGGAGGTGGAATGGACAAGAGCCTCACATATAGGTCCCCCTTTCAACAGAGCAGCTTAATTTAAAAATGAATATTCTCTTGTGAGAGCATCTCCATGTTCCTCTCCCATGGTGGCTCAGCAGCTCATCAGATGCTGTTCTGTGATGTACCCTGGTTAAGAGTAGCATCCTCTTTGCTGGATCAGAGCAGGGAAAGAGCCAGTATAATCCTTGTGAGGTTTAAAGGAATGTCAATGATAACCAAAATAGAATAAATTAGGGCTGCTGAGATCCTTGCTAGGGATGGAAGTGGGTAATAGCCACCCCTGTGAATGCCAAGGAGACTCGAATTCACCTTTGAGACTGCTGAGAGTCTGAGCAGTTCATTGCATGGGTTTGTCTTGGGGCCATCCTCTTTTTTAATCACTGGTGGTCATATTGGCTTTCAGAGGTCCTGTTCTGAGTCATTGTTTTGGGCCTCCAGTCCCTGTTTGTACAGATGCCTTTGTCCCTGTTTGTACAGGTGCCTTTGTCCCACGGTGAGCTTGCTCAGCATCGCTGGGTAGGAGCAAGCAGCCCTGTGGTTGGTGTCAGAGCTGAGGAACAGGCCATGCTTGAGCTCAGAAGGAGGCTTTAGCACAGGGAATGGGCCCATCCATCCAGGACCAGGGGCTGGGTCCATCCAACTTACTTGTGATTGTGCTCTAGGGCTGAGCTTCACCTCTGCCAGTTTGTCTCCAGTTGTAGCTGCACTGCAATATTCTCTTTTGAATGTGTTTGAAGGAAGCTGAAAGTCATTTTATCCTGCCTTTTACATTCAGGATGAGTTTTTCCCCCTAGAATTAAAACACTGTGCTGGCATGATTAGTGAACACATAATTAAAAGTAATTTTCAGTTTACTTGTAACATCTTTATTTTGAACCTAGTAAGAGGCTCTTGGTTGTAAAGTTTTATAATAGGTGATGAGATAAAAGATGTTGGCTGGCCATGCCTGTGTATAGTGCACATGGATGGTGTGTGAGCATATTGGGAATGTGTGCTCAGGTTTGCTGGGGCAGGGGTTGCAGAAACTGAGCTATACAGGGTTACCAGATGCTGCAGGATAAAAATTCTGACGGAACAACTGGTGTAGTGAAAGAAAACATCCTCATTTTTCCTTGGCAGTGTTTTTTTGAAAACCATGTCTTTCTCTGATGCTGATATCTTGGTCCTGAGCTTGGTCAGGTTCTCCCTGTGGCCACCTCTGAGTCCAATGCCCAAAGCCAGCAGCTGTGCATTGTAATGGCCTGAAGTAATGTTGTGTATCAACAGAGCTGAAATACAAATAACTTTGATTTGGGCACAGGAGGCTCAGTAAGTTAAAGAGTAGTGCTTTTGAGGCATTTTGTCATCCTAAAATGGAGACTGCCACATGGATTAATCATCGTCTGCATGTTGTGCAGTTTACAGCTGCTTGACAATAATTAGAAATAAACTTTGTATTCACTCCTGAGCACTGCAGTAAGCTTTCCTTTTTTGAGGTGCTCTTATAAAGCATAGGACAAAATATTATTCTTGGGTATGAAGGATACATAGTTCTGCTACTGCAGGAAGAAAGTCATGGGACTGTAAAGCTACTGAAATTGGTGTTTCTATCTATCCTGAGGAGCTGGGCTACCTGCCTGACATTTTAGCCTAAATGGCAGTTTCTTAGCTTAATTAGATTTCAGATGCAAATCTCTGAACATTATTTGATTTCCTTTGTCCTTCATTCCTTCCTCAAGGGATCACAGATACTCAGAGGATAAAGATGATCCCTCAGATGTCACTGAAGATATTGCCAGAAGTGTTTTCCTCCTCAGCTTCTCTGAGCTGTGAACAGACATGTTTGCTTACTTCTTTTTTGACCCACTAGAGGTGTAGAATGGTGTGGTTTCCCATGGGGGAATTTTTTTTCAAAACAAGCAGAAACAGGTTGTTGAAGCAGGTCTTCAAATTCAGGTGGAAAAAACATCCTGAAGTCAGTGACTGCCCTGTGTCTTCTTCACTTATGATCACTTGATTTTCTGGTTGACTGGCACTTTGCTGTGGATCTGGAACACATCTTGTGAGATATCTCCAGATTGCAGAGACAACAGCCTAACTTCACAGGGAAAGAGACAGTAAAGATGCTCAAAGGATGCAGGTTCAGAGCTGCCTGATTAAACCTAGCCTAAGGGAATTTTGTTCCTTCTCATGAAAGGTCTACCTTTGTTTGCTGTGGTGACTTTTCTTCTTTTTAGCAGATTGTCTTGTAGCCTGCCTTGCCAGGGAATTAAAGCTTCAGTCTGCCATTTGTGTGGAGCTGTTAAATATGGATGACCCAAGCAAGGTGCCTCTTGCATGTGAAACCTGGTATTCTGGTCTTCTCTCTTTCTGATATTTCTGTTCTTTCAGATATGCTAATTATACCTTTATAGTTTCTTTTCTTCTTGAGTAAAATACTTTCATAGGTGAACCTTGCAGCTGAAATGAGGAGATACTGGTTCCAGCTGGACACACAGAGTAGGCCATGTAATTATTCTTTGCCTCGATTTCCTCACATGTAATGTCAAAACAGTAATGCCCACCCTCCTCTGTTCAGCTCTTTGAGCTTTGTTCTGAGTGACTAAGAAGCCATAATGTAGTCTAGACCTTATACAGTCTGGTGGGAAGCCCTACTGGAAGGTATCTTGTCTGGGGATGCTATGGATCCATAGGCAAGGGGTAGAGGCTTTCCTATTTCTGATAAGGAATTCATGGGGAGAAATACACCTGCATGCTAAAGAGATCAGACCAGCTATGTGAGTGCAGGGAGTCCTGCCAGTCCTGCTTGCCCAGAGTCAGAAAATCATTGTCTTAAGCAGATCTGATGATTTGTTACCTGTGGTCTGTATGCCAGTGGCCCTTAAGTGTAAAGCCTTGATTTTCCAAGTAGTTCATGTAGTTGGCAGACTGATAGTTTAGCTGCCCAGACGTGAATGACTGCAAGATGTGCAAGAAACTCACCTGGCCAAAAACTCATTTCATAAAAGTCTTTTTTGATGTGAGGATATCAGGAAGGCTGGACTTTTTTAGCCTCCCTTTTGGGGTAAAGTGTGTAGGTTTATGTTCCAGTAGACCTGGGGAGCTGTGGAGGATCAGGAGGAAGGGGATTGGAAGTGATGGAAATTTCTTGGAGGTTTACATATCAGCTCTTCACCTGATTGGGCCAGGAATGAAGAAATGGATGTCTGTCCTGCAGGATGACTCTAAATCTGATGGTAGAAATATTTGGAATAAGGGAGTTAAAATGCAAGCTGTTCTCAAAAGTAAAATGTTTTGTGCTAAGGTGCAACAGGCTGGCAATTATTTCCCTTTGTAAGGACTGAGATTCTAAGACATGATCAATTTTGGCATCTCTTGGAAAGGTTTTATGTGTGCAGAATGAACAGAACAGGGATTCTCTGCTCAGTGTGGAGGTGATCCCAGAGCTAGACAAAATATGGAATATTGAGTTTTGCTCTGATAGACCTCCAAAGAGCCATATAAATCTCTTTAAAACCCCAAGTAACCTGCCACAAAACTGTCCAAGAGAGATTGCTTCAAGACAGCACAATTATAAAATACCCTGAAAGGCTGAATAGGGTTTTTTCCCCTCTTGTGATATTTGGAGTTGAACTTTAGATACATCATTTTAAGCATGGCCTTTTAAAGTAACTTTTTGTTCTGGCCCTGTCATTTTTAGGGCTGTAAAGGAAAACCAAAATGCCAGGGAAGGAAAGGAAATTAAAATGAAGAGTGGGACTAAAGAGTAGGTTTTGATCATCTTTGCAAGAAGTGGCATCATCTGTGGGAACAAAAGTCTTCAATTGCTGCAACTGGAGACAGCTTTTAGTCTCCAATTCTATTTTGCCCTGAGCCAGCCAGCCAAATAAAAACAGCAACATAAATCACTGCTGGCAGAACTTAACAGTTATGCAACGTCCAGTGCACCACATGCCTATTTTTAGATCAGTTTTACACTAGCAGAATTTACTTTATGAAATCTAAAAAGAATGTCTGTTTGGAGGCTGGAGGATAAAGACAGTATTTAGAAAGTGCAAAATGCAAAAACACTTGGTACAAGGATGCTCTAGCAAGCCCTGCTTTGGTAATACTGATATCCCTTCAAAAATGTTGGCTCAATCAGGCATGCTAATGAAGAGTAGGGGGTTTTTCATCAATAGCCCCTTGAATTTCTAATCTGCAATTGCTGTTTGAATGGTTAGCTATGCTCCCTTTACCCAAACAGCTGAACATCAGATTCACATGCATCACTTGTTATCCAAGACCAGATGTGCCTCTCCTCTCCTTTACATTTGACTTAATTCTCTTACTATTGTAATTCTGCTTTAGTTTGTACTGTGTATAATCTTGTTCCCAAAGCTTTTTGTTTGGATTCAGAGCAGGCAGTGATTGGGAAAGTTTGACCTTTCAGCCTTTAGATATTCTAGCAGATGAAACACAGTCTGCATAGTTAATGTATCTCTGGGATTTGTGCCATAATTTTGACAGTTTTCAATCATGTCTTGAAGCAGATTAGTATTCTGACTGTTGCACGATCTGTATTGATCTTTTTCTCCCCAAACCTTTCTTCTAGGTGACAATCTCGATGCCATTCATGACATAACCGTGGCGTACCCCCAAAACATTCCTCAGACAGAGAAGCACCTTCTGAAAGGCAACTTCCCAAGGGAGATTCACTTCCACGTGCAGAGATACCCCATAGAGACAGTGCCCACTTCCAAGGCGGAGCTGGAGCTTTGGTGCCGGCAGCGCTGGGCGGAGAAGGAGGAGAGGCTGCGGCGCTTCTACGAGGGCAGCAAACGCTTCAGCGCGGCGGGGCAGAGCATCGTCCCGCCCTGCAAATCCGAGCTCAGGGTCCTGGCCGTGAAGTGCGCCTCGCTGCTCTACTGGACGGCCTTCCCGCTGGGAGTGCTGGCGCTGCTGTACCTCTACAGCTTCGCCCAGTGGTACTTGGCTGCCATGGTCGTCTTCTTTGTCGTGCAGCAAAAGATATTTGGTGGGCTGGAACTCATTGAACTCGCTTGCCATCGGTATTTTAAAAAGCAACAGAAATTTCACCACGCGAAAGGAAAAATCAATTAGTTCCGGGGGAGAGGAAGGGTGGTTTTGAGATGCCCTGCAAATTTTATGCACAGGGAACAATTTTTGCATGAGAATTGTCTTTTACTATTGCCATTGTTAGACATTTGCACATGATTCTGTGAAGAGAAAGAAATATGTTAGTTATTGCTACACGTGAAAATGGTAGTTTTTAATCTCTGAATGTAATTTCGACATGGCTCTCATAAGCAGCTAGCAACTACCTTCAGCTGTCATTAAGAAACAAATTGCTGGATTGCTGAACAATCATAAGGACATTAATAAATGTGACATGCACTGAAGTTTCATGTAGAAATCCAAACAGTTCAGCAAAAAGAGGCAGAGTAATATTTCTTTAGAGTCACATTGTGTGAAGTAAGCATCAAATTTGGAAAACTGATAAGTTTTGATGGTAGGTGAAAGTTGAAGGAGAGATTGTTCTGTTTCTTTTTTCTGTTTCAAATACTCAAACTTATTTTGAAGAAATATTTTTGCATAAGCTTTTCCAAACACTACTGAACCTACCAAGTATTCAACTATTTTGGCTTGGTCACTCAGGAGGATTTTTAAGCCTTGCAGTCTTGTGTCATAGTACAGAAAGCATTGCAGTTCTCACTCTGCCTCCATTTAAGTGTTTGCTGATTATTTAATAGACCTAAGTTTTATATCTCACTGTTTCATACTGTTCTAGTCTCCCTGTTAGCTGTGGGAGACTTCTTTCTACTGTAGTATGTAGAGCTGCAGGATAGGGGAGCTGGTTTTTTATTGGTTTATTGGTATTTTTTTCTCACAGAGGCAAAAATAGCTGTTTGTCTCTGAGTAACTGGAAAATGTTTTTCAAAAAGGTTTCCTTGTATCCTTGTAGACATTCTTTGGTTGAAAACATTTTATTTAGTTTTCAAAGCAGGCAAAATACCTTTTTTTTCTCCTTTAATTTTTTTTTTAGTATTAATTTTGGTTCCTTTGGCATTTCACGTGTCCGTGTACATAAGCATGGAGGCTGTTGTTCCATGCATGTCAGACAGCCCTGTTGAAATGCAATGGTTCTTTCCTTGGTGGTACAAGAGATGGGTTTGAGTTTTAGACTTAGCACAGGGAAGAGCTGCATCTTCCCTTTGCATACTGGCTTTGTTTGCCTGATGACATCGTTACTTTTTCAACCTTCTTCACAACTTTTGGTACTTTCTCTTATTTTCATGACATTCAGAAAACCTGAACGTTTAAACTCAGACAAGGCACTTGTCATACATAGTAAAAGTAATGTTCAAGCTCACGTAGAAAAAGACAAAAACATTGCCAGCACTTCAGAGACACTTCAGGTCTTCAGGTTAAATTGTTTTGCAACCTCCAAAATTTTAGACAACTTGATCAATTGTATTGCTGCAAAACCTTCCTGACTTACTAAATATTTGGTTTCTGTTGCATGAGGGCTTGTTTGAGCTGGACCCAGATGGCTGGCTCTGTTTGTTGAGTGGCATTGCTGTGACATGTGAAAGTCCAGAGTGCAAAATGTATCTCGTACTGTGCTGAGTATCCAAAGTGTTGGATCAGCATGGTGGACACAACTGTTTGCTTCTAAATTACAACACTGAGCATGTTGTCTAATGTGTTTGTTTCAAAGTCCATTTTTTGAATGAATCACCAGCCTCTATTCAACTGTCCCTTGCAAGGTGACAAGTCTTTTTTAATCTATGCTTATAATAACTAATTGTTTATTATGCGCAAAGTACTTGAAGCCATCTGGTTTACTCCAATTTTTTAATCCCTTTTTTCTTAAAAATAAATAAAAGTAGGTTTCTATTTAGGGTTATGTTTCTTAATGATTTTTCATATTTGTATTTGTGTACCTGACAACTGGTGTTGCATTGTCATGAGTGAAGGATGTAATCTCTGCACCTTGAGGTCTTTTTTTAAAGCAATTCTGTGATATCACAGGCATGGTTGCAGCTTAAACCTCCATAGCCTGTTTTTTCTTCAGCTAATATCCTGCACATTCAGGTAACCCACTGCAAGGGAAACCTAAAAACCTCATTTGTGGTTAATGCAGAGGAGACCTTCCAGCTTCTTCCAGTCTGTCCTGAGCCATGGCTGTGCTTTCATACCAGGAGTAACCATAGCCAGCCTCCTCCAATAGCCTTAACATCATCTTCAGGAATGACTCCAGAGGACAGGTTCTATGTGTTGGTGACATAAAATACCAGCTACGTTTTTCTCAGTCAGTCAGAGAACTTTGTGGTGTCATCAAATACACCAGGAACATCAGTGTGAGTCTTGGTCATGGCAAGGTACAGGATTTATGTCTCTGTGTAATTAAAGCTGGGCTCTGAAAATGAAGTCAGTGCAATCTATCATTTACAAAGGATTTTCTTCCAGCAGGAGCTAAACATGTAACCTACTGTATGTGGTAAAAACATCCTGCCAAATTTGTAATTCATCTTCCTCTCTCATGTTTGGATCAAAGAGAAAGAATAATCTGCTTGTCAGCTGGTAATGTGTTTGCAATGCCCAACTCTATGATGCAGTGAGTGGTAAGTGAAGAATCCTTCTCTCACAGGGAAGGGTGTTGGCTTTATGTCTGATGTAAATGTTTAGATTATGTGCATCACAGGTCAATTAGAAATGCAAGATGGGGAAAAGTTGAATGAAAACTAAAAGTTTTGTGGATAGAGAAGCTTCTTTGTTTAAAAAGTGATTAAGGAACTGGAGGAAAAATTTTCTGTGAATGCTTTTTTTCCCTCTGGTGAAAATCAAAAGGTTCTGATAGACAGATTTCTTGGAGACTACTTCGTTCCTACCCTATCTTCCTTTTCAAAGATCACTAAGGTGGCATTTAGGGATATGGTTTAGTGGTGGATTTGACAGTGCTGGGTTTATAGTTAGACTCAGTGATCTGGTTCTGTGCTGGGTAAATCACTTGGAAATTTTTTCAGTACTGTTGGGATGAAGATGCTAATCCACCAGGAATCACATAGCCCTCTCCATGGGACATGGATTGGCACTGGCTCGCCTCTCACTCAGCAGCAGGTTTGTCCCAGTTCACCTTCTCTTGTAGTCCCAGCAAATGTCCCTCTGAAGTCTGTCAGCAGGGCCTACAGGTCTTGCATACATTGTTTGGGATCAAGGCTGTGCTTTAAGGATGCTGCTCCCCTTTGCTCAATCAAATGTTTCCTCATCAGCATCAGGGGGTTTCTTTCTCTGCTCAGAACAGAAGGTTGAAATCCTGCCGCCTGTGTGTGTCATCAGGCTCGTCTGGGTAGCAGGGTGTCAGACCAAGACATTTTTCTCTTGACTTCAAAGCTGCAAGGCCCAAAGCTGGTCTGTAAGATGTTGTCTTGATCATAGGAAATGTACTTCCTAGTTTTCTGCATTGCATCAATTGGTGTTGTTTTAAAAAGATCTGTGTTTTAATAACTTAATTTTGTATGTGCACTGTGCGAAAGGAAACACCAGGACACTACAAACCTACAGAAAGCCTTAGTTTTCAGATTTCACTGATGATATTATTAGAATGTTTTAACCATGTATCAGTTACTCTACAGCCACAATAAAGACCTGAAGCATTGCATGTGTTTAATTTTGCTGTTTTCTTTTTACTGCACCTGTAAGGAACAAACCTTGTCTCCAATCATATGGCTGGCTTGCTCAGGCAGACTGGTGTCTCTTTCCATGCTTAATTCATGGATTGTGGCTATTGAGGGAGGAGAACCCCCCCCCAACTCTCCATGGGAGGCTGGAAAGGGGCATCTGGCTCTACCCTCCCTTCCAGCTTCTTCATGTAAAGAGGCACAGAACCCTTTGAGTGTTCAAGAACCACAGCTCAGCTTTAGTCTTGCTGTGCTGCTTAACCAGGATTGCTGAAGAATAACCTGTTTTAGGTAGTGATAGGTGGGTAAGTCCTCCATTTTAGCTGTAATTACTGACACAAGAAACAATCTATGACAAGGTTCACATTCTTAGAGGACCTTTCTTTAATGTAACTTCAGGTCACAGGCCCCTTGATTCTCTCTCCATTGCTTAATTGCTAATCTGGTGTGGATGCAGAAGGGCTGTGTTTCTCAGCTCCTCATTACCCAGTGAGTACAGCCTTGATGTGCTGGCCCTAGGGAAGTACTCACATCTCCAGCAGGTATGCCATGGCAGAAAGATGAAACAAAAACCCTGGTAGCAGTTTCTGCAGCTGGAAATTATATTGGCCATGTCTGTGTATGCTCAGAGTGTTTAAATCCTTTCTCCAAAGTAAAAATGAATGGCTTACCACTCTGGAAAGGTGATTGTTTCTTCCTCTTTGTCTCCTCACAAATATGCAATGAAAAAATGTATTTCTCTGAAATACAGAAAACATTATTAATGGAAGCCAAAGCTTTCACCTTCCAGCTGCCTCAAACCCCTCCTTTGCAGTTCAGTACAGTGGGGGAAAGGTGGTCTTACTTCCTAAGGAAATAAGAACTTCGAATCACACTGTAAGCAATCTCAACCAGAAAATGCTCCTGGGAGCAGGGAGCATGGTCTGTGCTTATAACATGGTTGGGTGACTCTCACCCTAGAGGGTTTGGGCTGAGGCATGTGAAGGGGAGAGTTTGTCATTGCTGGCCAAGCAGTTTCATCAGAAGTGGATATTGTTCTATTACACTAAGGCTTCCAGATGGTTTGTCATCCCCTTTTCTGGAGGTCTTTGTCTGGGAGGACTGTTTCTCAGGTGGGCATTGCTGTTCTCAGTAGAAGAGGGGAGAGTGTTTGCTGCATTTGAGATGCTTCATGCTGGGCTGCATGAAAGAGGCAGATGTGCAGGTGCAGTAAGTGTACTGGTTTGGTGGTCAGCAGCCTCTTCCCTGCATTTCTCTCTACATCTTGCTTGTCTGAGGGAGGAGGTGAGGGCCCCTTCAGCAGCAGAGAAGCCCCTTCAGCCTTACAGAGAAAAGGGCTAAAGGGGCTCAGGCCTCAGCATTGCTTCTGCATCCCCAGGACAGGTGGCAGAGGAGGATTAGCTGCTGCATGGTGTGAGAGCAGGAGGAGATGCTGTGGGAGGAGCAGGAAGCACAGCTTTCCACAGAGCTGTAACCTGGGACTAACATTGCTGCTGGGTCTTGCCCTCTGTCCCCCTGCACTATTTCTTTCCCTGCCTTCAAGGTTTCCTCTGCTTTTTGAACTGCTGGGTGGTCAGTGAGCCAGAGGAATGGATGTAGATTAACATTTAACCCAAAGGGAAGGGAAATGTTAAGGATAACAGGATAGAGGTGCTAGGGAAGGTGTTGGCTCCTGCCAGTGCTGGGTGCAGCTGTTGGGAGTGTGTCATCCTGTCTTAGAGGCTGAAGGAAAAGGTCTGTGTTGAAATACTTCTTTACTTCAGCATCTTTTGAGAAAGAAGAGAAAGAGCATCCACCATAGGGTGTTTCCCAGCAGAATCATTGGGCTGGCCCAGGAGGAGCCTCTCTCTGTTCTTACCTGACAGGCTGCCCACCAGTGTTGGCATTGCCAACAAAACTGTGTGTCCCTGTTAGCTGCTCAGGGTGCTGTCTCCTCTCTGTGCATTTCTCACTTGATGCCCTGTGTTTAAGGACATGCAAATGGCTCCTCCTGCTTCTTTTCCTGGAAGTTGTGCAAGACCCTGAGTTCTTTAAGGATAGAATCATCTCTCACTGTCAGTCAGATTCCCACTGGCATGCTGGGAAGCTACTCACCTTTCCAGGGAAGTTTGCAAAATCACTTGTAGCAGTGCTGCCTTATGCAATCCATGTTTTGCCTGGCAGCCAGGTGCTCCCTCACCTTCCTGGCAAGGAGCTGCCTCATCATCCCCCTCCCCACTGGCACAGTTAGTTTCTCTTCCCCATTATACACTGAAATTATTCAAGTGGAGTTGTTCTGCCTGCTGGTAGGTCCCAAGGTTTGCTTCCTACAGCTTTGCACCCCCTGCCAGTGCTCTTCAAAGAGCTCTCTGAAGCTCAGCTCTGAACTCACTTCACTCAAGTGCCCTTTTTATAGCTACCTAAGCAAAGGTCCCCACTTTCCCAGGGCTTTCCTTGGTGCTTTGTGATGGGCACAAATCATCTGTCAGTGGGTTGGTCTCAAGGTCACAGCAGGGAAACCTTCCAGCACCTGAGGATCAGACAAACATGCACAGTCCTGGACATGGGCAGGCCAGGATCTGAACTTGTGCTGCTTCTCACACACCTTGACACCAATTCCTGCAGGAGCAGAACCAGCATTTAAAGGAAATGCTCTAAACTACTGGCAACAAACAAAACTTTTCTGATTCCTTTATTGCTCTATGCCTTCCTTCTCCTCCCTCCCAGGAGCAAGAGATGAGAAGGTTTTAAGGTATCCTCGTTGCTTGAGGCAGGGGAATAATGTCCCTGCAGCCACTCTCCTATGTGTGTCCTGCATGGATCAGGCTGTGCTGGCCAAATTCATAAAGCAGGAGTTGAGGACTGCTTGGCACTGCAGGCTCTTGCACTGGTCTGTCCCTGGAGAGACACACAAGGAGAGGGGCTGGAGCCAGTTCCTCACCCCCACTGGGCTCTTGTGTGGGCACCTGCCAGCTGGTTCATCTGCACAAAGAATGTGAGATCCTCATGGCCAGCCCAAGGACAAAGGGACATGGAGCATCATCCCACAGGATCATGAGCTTCATGCCAGCAGCTGGGAAGCCAGAGAGGAGCACTTGGGAAAGGACTTGCTGACCAACAGCCCTCAGGTGGCCTTGGTCTTCTTATCAGAGATGCTGTGAGTGATGTGGGCCAAGGGCAGGGACAGAGACAGGCACCCATACTGCAAGCCAGGGCTGTGTCTGGCATCAGGCTCTGACCCCCACCTGTGGGTTTGATGCTGCATGTCCCTCTGGGACAGCTATTATTCCTGGCCCCTGAGGCCTTGGCTGGGAGTAAGTCCCCCCTTTGTGGGCAGGGCAGTGCAGGATGCAGCAGGATAATGGCAGCAAACACCACATGGCCAGCAGCAGTGAGGGCTGGCACAGATATTCCAGCTGCCTGCCTGGGCCACATGCACCCCCAGGAGTTAATCCTACTGCCTTGGTGGGGTTTTGTCTGGCACAGCTGGGAGTGGGGCTGGTGTTCACCTGTGATCTCTGCTCTCTCACTGTTCTGCTCCTGCACCATGTGAAGGATGTCCCATGATCTCAGCACATGGGCTGCCTCAGCCTTCATGCCCAGCCTGGCTTTAAATTAAGGTGTTGAAGCTCTTGGAATAGCCTGGAGTGACCAGAGGCAGGGCAGCTGGCTCAGGCCTCTCTGGTCCATCACAGGGCTCTTGAAGCAGGGCAAGGGCAAGTCTGATCCTGTGGTCACTCTGGTCAAATGTCACACCCATCTCCAGCCTCTCTCTACAGGTGCTATGCTCCTCTAGAGGTTTTGCTTTCTGCCTGCACTGGGGAAAGGAAGATTCTTTTCCAGGAGCCCCTGAGAGGCAGCACAAGGAGATGTTTTATGCAAGATCACAGCAAGGTGTTCAGGTCTGCCTCCTCTCTACATGTGAAGGTTAAAGCCAGGCTCCCAGCTTTCCATTGCTAATGACAGAAAGTGCTTTGTGAGTGAGAAAGAGCATAATTAGGCATTAATGAGAAAGGAGCCTGTGGTTTTATTGCCTGTTGGACATCAGTCCCGTGCATGAACAAGAGAGGTTGCATTAGCTGCTTCCTGCTGAGTCCTTCCAGCATGAAAGTCCTTAGCAGACTTTCTGCATCATTTAATGATGAGACTTAGACAAGGGCACTGCAAGGAGTGATGGGGCTTGGTGTCCTCTGCTGCAGGCTGGGACAGGCCCCAGGGGGGGCCTGTGGACCTTGGGGCAAAGACCTTGGGCTCTACTGTTGGCTCTGCCACTGCCCAGTGGCACATGTCACACACCTCCTGCATCCCAGCTGGTTCAGCAGGATTGGAAACATCTCAGGTGGTGCCCAGTGGCAGCCACAGCATGTCAGGAGAGGCACAGACCTGGGGCAAAAGCAGAGCTATTTGCTTATGGGAAGGTCAGAGCAGATCCCACCACTTTGGGATGAGCCTTCTGCCCTGCATCAGCCTGAACCCAACAGTGAGGGAAGCTGGAAGAGATCAGATAAAGATAGGAATAAAACCAGGGAGGTTAAAACACCTTATCTTGAATTAGCTTCATCATTTCCAGTCGTTGCATAAAAGCTATTAAAGTTATTACAGGACATGCTGGATGCTGGCACAGCAGAGACAAATATAGGTGGAGTGGTCCTTGTCATAAATATCACTCAAGCTGCCTTGACAGCCCTCTGCCATCATGATGCTGCTTGCAGCCAGCCTGGCTGAGCGGTGCCAAACCATGGGTGCAGCTGATGGGAACAGCTCCTTCTCTCTCTAAATGATGCAAGGCTTGCATCCTCAAGGAGAGAAACCTCCTGCTGTGGGGCAGACCTGGTTTCTCTGGGTCCTCTCCCTGGGGATCTTGCTGCAAGTGCTGCAAGGAACCAGAGGCCGGGATTTAAAAACCATGGCACAAAAAGAAATCATCCCACTTGTGCATGCATTTGTCAAGTCTATTAATAATGTGCTTCACAGTGTACTTTGAATGCTATTTTTAATGATTACTCTGCATTTTGCCACTCAGCCATTGCAGTCACATCTAAGTCCTAAAGTTATCAGACATTCATCTTGTATGATCACAAGCCTGACTCCACTGATGTCTCATCCTGTGATACCCAGACACCTTCATTGCCAAGCACATGGACACAACCCTGACACAGCACCACAGTAGGTGCTTTTGCTGCTCTGTTAGCTAAACCAGGTGCCTTTTCCAGTGACAGACCATTGCAGCCCTTGGTATAAAGTCCTCTGGTTATCCCTCATCTCCCAAATGCTCTGACACATGCAGTTAGGAAAAGAAGCCAGCTTTTAGCTCAGTGTCACCAAATCCTAATCCTGCCTCTCTACCATGTCTCCCCGAGCAGGGGGGAGAATTAGAAAGGGGCACCTTGCCCCACACACCAGCAGTGATGGGCAGAGCAGAGAGGTCGCCCTGAACCTGGAGTACTGCCAGGGCCATCGACCCTCACTGAGTCACTCCTTAAGATGATGCAGCTGGAAGTCATTGGAAACAGAAGACAATGGAAATGAAATGAAGAGTGAGGCATCCATTCACACCCTTGGCAGAGGCATTTCTGTTCCTGGTCCCCCCTGCCCGCAGGGAGGATGGGTGCTGCTCATTAGACAGGTTATGTAATTGAAGTGGTCTATATTTATCAGGAGAGCGTGGCGTACACACCTCGAGGGTCAGAAGCCCAGCAGTTTGAAGAACATTAGCTCCACTAATGAATCAGCAGGGAGAAGGACCTAAAAATATGACTCAGCTGCAGAAGGACATCATTGAGCAGCTCGGGAGCCAAGGTCAGGAGGCCCTGATGTGTCTTTGCAGCTCTGGCTGGAGTGGTGATGCTGTGCTCAGATGGGCATTGCCTCAGAAAAGGCAAAATCCACTCTGTGCTAACTCCTTTCAAATTTTGGCTGTGGCTAAAGGAGGAGGGAGACCCCCAATCCATGCCATAACCACTGTACTGTAGTCAGCCTCCTTTTTGCATCATTTTCCCTCTGAGCCTGAAACCTCAACACTCATGGGATTTGTTCTCCTCTTTAGGGCAGAGAACCACTAAAAATGCTTCATTTCCTTCATGGTCAGGGTAGTCCTTGGCTGGTCCCAACCATGGAGGCTGGTTTGTGCTCCCTGTGCAGAGCCCTGCTATGGCTGCTGGTCAGATGTGAGCTTTGTGCCTGCTCCTCAGCACTGGGGGAACTCAGGGCAGGCTCTCCTTGGTCATGCTCTGTGCCCAGCTTTCAGGAGCAGCTGTGCCACCCCCCAGTCCCCAGCTGTCATCACAGTGGGGAAGCTGCAGCACAGCAGCAGTGGCCCACAGTGTCACACTGGAGACACTGAGGTGAGCAGCTGGAGGGGTGCTTCTGCTGCTTTGCATGGATAAAGATGGTTAGTGAGAGTTATTTTTAGGGAACTGGAGAGGGTGGAAGGGAATAACAGATAGTCTTTGTTTTCTTGGTTTCTCTATTGTAAGTGAATTTGTTTGCCTGTGGTGCTGGGGAGATCAGCTCAGTGCCCTGGTTTACTCAGGGCACCACAGGCAAACAGTGGCCCTTACCCCAAACTGTGTTTGTGCAGTGTCCACACTGTCATTTACCATTTTAAGATCCTGAATACTGTGCCCTGTGATGCCTTGGGTTCTAGCTTTTGTATTTTTCAGATTCTCTGCTGCTTAATGTGTAACTCTGAAACTTCATGTTAGGTGTCAGTAAGTTCTCTTCCAGGGTAGTTGGACAGAGCAGTCCCTTCCCAGCTAGAGAATAAAGAAGCATAAACAACCATTACCCAAAAAGCATAAACAATGTCCAAGGGAAGGGGACTTCACAGCCTGGGGCTGTGGTAGGACAATTGACCCTGGTGTGTGGATGAACCAAAACTTACAAAAGTGTAAAATCTCGTGACCAGGATCCATCTTGGATTTGATTTGAGTGTAGCCCCAGCCAGGCTCTTGCACTGCCCAAGGTGTATCCTTTCAATAAATACCTGTTTTATTCTTTTTACTCTGCCTAGTCTCTGTCCCAGGTCAGCCTTTCCAGGCATCACCTAGACCAAATTCTGCCTTCTTGTGGATGGGTTGGTGGGCCAGCCTGCCCAGGGCAGAGAGCAGAGCCTGGACACTCAGCCTGTCCCCTGAGACTGGCCATGACCCCAATGGCTGTGCATTCCTGCCACATCCCCAATAATGTTTTGGTCCTTGGCTTCACATGATTCAGATGAGCTCTAAGCCCTGCCTACCACTTGGTGGACACTAAAACTAGAGAGGGGTAGATTTACCACTCTATATCATTTATATCACTAGATTTACCAAAGCTCCTGACTTAGTGACCCATCTCAGCCAGGGCTGATGCCCCTCTCAGTGGGGTTTGCAGAGCATTGGTGCTTGATTCAAATGCTGCACTCCCAGAGGCTCCCTCTGATCCACCTGGAGCCTCCATGCCTTGTTATGGTTTGGAAAGGTTGGTCAGAAAATGCTTTCTTGTTGGTATTTTTGTGTGATTGTGAAGAACAGCTCTATGGCAATCAGGGTGGAGGTTGCCTACAGGAGCAATACAGTTCCCAACTGCTCCAGCCAGTAAACTAAGCCTTGAGAGGAGGACCCTGCTGAGTCCTGAGGAGCAGCAGTGTCTTGGGGGCAGTGCAGGAAGAGGTCAGAGAGAAGAGTTGCAGGGATCAGGAATGCAGGCAGGTGCAGGGGCTGTGCTGGTGCCCCACGTGGAGCTGTGCAGTCAGGCACAGGTGGGATCCTGTTCCCCATCCTGGGGATGCTGGCAGCCCTGAGTGTGAGCACAGACCCTGGAGAAGGACCAGGAGGTGAACACCAGCAGCCACATCTGTGCTTTGGGCCCAGGGCACTGGTAAGGCATTCTGTGTTGTGCACAGTCTCAGTCCCACCTTCTGTGTAAAATTTTGGTGCAAACCACAGGAGGTTTATGACCATGGGGCACCAAAATGTGAGGTTAATAACCTCCAGTGCTCTTGGCACTAACTTGTTCGGGTTATTTTAAATATGTGAAGCAGCTAACATTTGCTAAAAACGTTAATTATTACAAAGCACATCTTATTACAAAGCACATCAGTTTTAAAAGGCAAGCAGAAAAGCAATGGCAAAAGCAGTAGTAAAAGCAATTGGCAAAAAGCAAATGGCTAAAAGCACAAAAGCAAGAGTAAATGGCTAAAAGAAGTACTAACTCTTTTCAATACATACCTTTATATAGGATCTTCTTAACAAGCTAAGACATTAACTGGGACTACCACTTTTTAATTTATTAGAATTCTAGTTTCTTAACACGCCAGGTTATGTATAGACTACCCATACAACTTATTTTGTTTTATCTGAAAAATGTAAACAATATTTTTACTGTAGCTCTATCATGTCTAAGTCCTGTCTACTACTGTAGTCTTGGAGCCTTTACTGAAAACATTAGCATGTTTTTCAACTTTCACTAGAACTCACACTTCTTTGGCATTTGAAACTTTTTACTTATAAAAGCTCTAGAGTTCATACTAAAACTTACTGACTTACTTCTACCTAAATGTCTACTTTATGTGTGAGTGGCTTTAACTCATCTAAAAGCTTTAATTTAATTTCTGCACTTTAATTTCTCTCTGAATAATTCAAAGACCCCTGACTCATTGACTCCAACATATGTTCTCCCATCACACTCTTACTTCTTGTCTGTGGGGTGTCTGTGGTCACTGCAAAGCCCACCCACGCCACTGGATCAGTCCTTGTGGGCTCTCACAGGAGTGCCACCTCCTCTCTGTTCCCAGCAATGTCACTGGCTGAGGCTCAGAGACCACCACCACCCCATGGATGCCCTGGCCAGCATCCCTGGCCTCTCTGGGACCAGGCTCTGCCTCACAGCAAGCAAAGAGAAGGATGATTCAAACATAGCCCATGGGGCTGCTCTGCCCACTGCATATTTCCTGAGCAAGCTAATTTATTTGGAAGAGTTGGTCCTGGCAGAGATGTTTGAGTACATTTTTCTGCTTCTGCCAGTCCTCTCTGCTGATAACTCAGCTGCCACAGCAACTCCTCCTCCCCTGGCCCCACACCTCCTGGACAGGCTCACAAGGCACATCCTTCCCCTGCAGTGGCTGCCAAAATTGCTTTTTATTTTTAAACTCTGGGACACAAAAGCCCTACCTTTATCATTTGCCTGCAGTCCCAGCAGCTCCACATGTCCTCATTAAATAACCACTGATCATCAAGTGAATCTGACAGGCACCAAAAGCAAGGGTGCCTGGTGTGCCCACAGCTGGTCCCAGCTCCCTGTGGCTGCAAAATATGGGGGGGGTCTCCTCCCTGTGGGGTGAGGAGAGGAGCCATCAGGAGCCCAAAGGAATGGTGAGTTTGTGCCTTTCCACTGCAACCTGGGGGCAGGTGGCTGCAAGGACTGAGTTTATCCCAGCCCTGCCAGAATTTGTAAGGACAAACAAGCAATAATAATGGTTCCTTACAGGGGTTTACTGAGATGGAAAGGTGGCAAACTGGATTATGGCCTGTGCAATTTCACATTCCTTTTCTGAGACACAATTTAAATAATCCTTTTTCTTAATTTATTTTTAATCTCTGTAGCACAGACCTGAGGGAGGATGTTGCCAGATCAGGAGGACTACCTGACTGAGTGTGAGGAGGTGGGTGTCCATGGGGCAATTTGGGTGCCAACCTGACCCCCAGATAGAGAAGATTTGAAGGGAGGGATGGATCATGCAGGGATATTGATGCAGCTCTCTGTCCAGGGCAAACCTCAGTCTGATACCCAAACTTTCAGTGTTCAGACTCCATGTGGGATGCTTGTGTTTTAGTTGGGATTAGCTCCCAGCTGGTTTCTCCATCCAACCTTGCTAGGGGAAAGGCCACCTTGCATTTTGGGAGAGCTCATGCTAAGACTGGTGCATCCCCATCAGATGTGAAACATTCCAATGAACCCAGTGATGGGAAATCAGGAATCACACCAGAGAGAAGAGACATGGCAGCAGTGTGGTGCTGGATGGTGAATGCTGCTACCTCTCCTAAAGCATCTTCTGAGGAAGCCACTTGGAAGTGTACAGTCACTGCATCCACAGTTACACACACCACAGATAATTCAGCAAAGAAAGATGGAAAGGTTCTCCTGCATAGAGTTCCAGCAAGGTTTATGGCAAAGCCACGCTGAAGGAGCCCAGGGACAAAAGACAAAATCACTGCAGTGTTTGGGGTTAAGTATGGGGTCAGGGGGCAATGGTCTGAGGGTACAAGGGCAGGGCCAAGGGCAGTGACCTCCAGGGAATAGAGGTAAATTTACACAGGCTGCAGGGCACCATGAGGAAAGCCTCTTTGTCTCATTTCAGATAGTGAGTCTGGCCTGTGCCAGACTTTTCCAGGGCTTTTCCATTCCCCTGGAAGTTCCCCTGACAGGGTCAAGGGCCTCCACAGTGACAGGAGAAAACATGTTTGCTGGTGTTTAGGGCCAGGAGTCTGGTTTCTAGAACAGGCTAGAGCTGGGCCTGCAGCAAATTTACAGCTTGAGAAGGATGCTCAGGAGTCCCTGCTGGGTTCACTTCACCCTGAGACAGGCACCAGCTGACACATAAATGAACTGGGTTTCCCCCCAGCTTTCACAAAGGCTGGTGCTGGGATCTGTAATTGCACAAATTTTTAGTACAGCTCCTGTCTCTATTAAATATCTTCAGGCATCACTAATTAAATTGTATTTACTGGGATGACAAGTGTCTCTCTCTTCTCAGCCACAGATGTTGCAACAGGTTCCAGCACAGCCTGTTTGGACCTGCTGCAGGACCCTCAGGCTTCCCTGGCTCAGGGGCACTGCCTGGGCACCTCTCCCAGGGTGAAAACCAAGGGGCAGACTGGGGATCAGCCCAGCATGGTTTTTATTTCTGCAAATAACTCAGATGGCCACAGATCTGTCCGTAGATCCTTTGTCCTCCTCTCCATGCCTGGTGGGGGAGCTAATAATAGATGTTGGATGCTGCAGGAAGATGCAGAATTTAAATGAATTCCCCTTCCTTCTCAGTAATAAAAATGTTTCTCCCCTAAGAGTCCCTTGATTAATTGATCCAGCAATTGACAAATCAAGGATGGGAAGGCATAAAATCCAATAGGAAGGGATGAAAATAGCATTATGTACCATCTGATGCAGTCAGCGATGTCACACAACCAAATGACGGCAGAAAAATGGGGCCTTGGGCTGGAGGAGCCCTCATTAAGATGTGGCATGGGTATTATTAAGTAAAAGATCATTGATTTTGTTTGAAAGATTTGGCCATCCGTATTAAATATAATCTCTGTAATGTAATCTCAGGAGTTGCTTTAAATGTCAGCAGCACTTGGCTACATCTGCTGGCTGGGGCTGCTGCTCTGAGGTGAGGATGGAAACTTCACCCTCCATCACCAAATGTGCCCTGCTGGCAGCTTGATAGGCTGTGCCCATGCAGGGCAGGTGCTGGTCTGGGCTGGCCAGGGGCTCCTCACGGGGAACACTGCTGTGCCAGAAAGGCCCCTGCATCAAAGCACATGTGGCTCTAACAAAACAACTCCTTTGCTGAGGCACAAGCAGCCAACACACAGGGTATTTCAAAGCCAAAATTCGCTTTCAGCTCCGGGCTTTCGTGTGGGTCTTGAACACCCGGCTAAATTCTCAGCAGCAATTAACCCATGTAGCTCTAATTAAAGTCCTTGGAGTCTGAAACCCCCTAGCCCAAGTCCAATTTGATAAATTCTGATAAAGACTTTTTTTTGTTGTTTTGATTTTTAAAATTTATTTATTTATTTATTTGGGGTTTTTTTGCTTGTTTTTGGTTTGGTTTGGTTTGGTTTGGTTTGGTTTGGTTTGGTTTGGTTTGGTTTGGTTTGGTTTGGTTTTTTCTGTCTCACAGATGTCTAGATGCAGCATCAGCAATGCCCTCTCAGGGTATTGGGTGTGTGTGGGCTCGCTGCAGAGAGGGCACAAGGATGCACTTGCTGATGTCCCCAGAGCTCATCAGAGATGCTTCAAGAGTGGGGAAGAGCACCATGGAACTCACAGCCCTGCAGCACAGCTGATGCCAGGGTCCTCACCCAGAGCAATGTCTCCACAGAAAAGTGGTGTGTGGTACACTGGCCCCAGCTGGGAACATGGGCAGGGTCCCAAAGAGCCATGAATCTCCCATCTCCCAAAGCCCAGAGGAGGTGGGGATAGCATTCCCTGGGCCACTGTGCAGGAAGGAGGTGAGGAGGAGGATCTGTGATGGAGACATGAAGCCAAAACCCAGCAATGGCTGGTAGGAGTGCTCTTTGCTGGCTGCCAGGGGCATCTGCAGTCAGAAATCCAGCCCAGCACATGCCAGAGACCCTCACTGTCAGAGACAGAGCAGATCTATGATGGGAGGGAACATGGGCTCAAAAGCACCTGGGAAAGCATTAGCTGGACCAAGGGAAGATTGGAAACTTTGGATGCAGTGGGCACAGAGAAGGCACTGGTGTGAAGAGCAGGTGCCTGAGCACATGGGCTCCATGGCTGTGCTGAAGGAGCTCAGCAAAAGTCCTCAAAACAACTGCCTTGAGAATCAGAAGTGTCCAGACACAGCTGAAGGCACTGAGCCACTTGACTGTAATGGACACAATTTTCTCCTTCAAAGTGCAGCATATAAACCTTCTTATAGCCATGCACCAGCAGAGCTATTTTTATTTCCCTGCCAGCTGCTGAAAGCCATTTCTGTGGCTCCCTCTCCATGCCCTTGCCCACTGTCCCACAATCATCATTTCATTGCCTGCTTGAGCACTTGAGACCAGAATGACAAAGGAACAGAAGGTTATCCCTCCATTCTGGCACTGCTTTGGGGTCAGGAAGGAATTCTGTAGGGATGAGGGAGGGCTGGCAGGAGATGGGAGGGAGGGCAGTGGCAGCAGCTACGTGTGGCAGGGCTCTCTCCTGTCCCTCCAGCAGGAGATCTGCTCTGTGCATCACTTGTGGCTGTGGGGCCACAGCAACCACCAGCTGTGCCTCCACGTGGTGAGAAAAAAGCAGGGTCCAAGAGAAAAGCTCTGACAGAAGAAGACCCTTTGGAGGCCCAGAAAACATCTCTGGTGCCAAGCTCCTCAACACCATCCTGCTGGAGATTGTAGGGTTTGTGAGTAAGAGCCCTCGTGGTTTTGCCCTGGTTTTGTTCCTCTCCCAAGAGCCTCTTTTCAGGAAATACAAACACAACCTCCCTTGGGAAAAAAATAATTAAAAAAAAAAAAAAAAAAAAAAAAAAAGAGAAGAAGAAGAAAAAGGAGAAAATGGAAAGAAAATAGATTTGTGTTAGTTGGATGAGTCCAGTCATTTTGAAAAGCTGCAGAGCAAAAAGGTGAAAACATACACGGAAAGCAAAATACAGGAGCTTTCATGTGGTGCCAGAAATTTTCTGTCCTTTCACTGAGAGAGGAGCTGCCTGGATGTGTGGTGGTACAATCTGCTCTTTCAAATGGCTGAGTCAAATACCAGCTAAATTATAAAGGGTTGTACAGAGACATGAAGGACACATAATGACAATATTTTGTCATTCCTCCCTCAGATGGATGTGGAAAATGGAAGGAGAAAAAATAATTACATTAGGGTTCAGATAGGATTTTGATAGCAGTTATTAAATGAAATGTAAAAGTTGTTTTCAAACCTAAAACCTAGATGCTGCTCCATGCATGAACAGACTGGCAAATGATCTGAATTTTTCCATTTTCTTCATATTGTTCCTGTGGATGTGTTTACCACCTAGTCTGGCATTGCAAACTTAAATTTTCAAAAAGAAAAGGGAAAGAAGAAGCATTTTGCTGGGTAACCAGGCAAAACACATACTGACAGAGCAAAGGCTGGATTTGGTATTTCATTGCCAGGACACCTTGCTCTGGGATTAAGAAGCATTGAGCAGGATTGGGACTCAGACTATATGAAACAGAGTATTCTGTTTCTGCTCTCAGTGCTTCAGCTCTTCAGTACAACCTGCAGCACATACTTGGTATTCAGAGAAGGAAATGTGCCTGGTATTGTCCAAACCTGGCTGAAAAGCCTCTGCATTGATGCCTGTTGACTTTGATGCCTGCTAGGCAGGCAGGAGGCTGGCAGGGCTTCTGGAGACATCCAGGCAGCCTTCACACCTGAATTCATAGGAAGCTTCTGCATGTCCAGTTTCTGGGTGTTAATCTGGTCAAGTTTACACTAGATTCAGCCTAGATCTTGTCTGAGAAGAGGAAAGAAAAGGGCTTCTTGTTGCTCAAACCAGAAAAGTCATTCTTGAAATCAGCCCACCAGCCCTAGTGAGGTGATCAGCATTGCAGAGAGGAACCATCAGCCCAACCACCTCAGAGCTGACCTTCTCTCTTTTATTCCAGTGTGCAGGGAGCACTTCCCACAGTGTTCAACACCAGCTGCCCCTTCTTCCATCACACTGGGCTGCAATCTTATTTTTGAACAGCTCCTCAGAGTGATTGTTCCAGATCCTCCTCTCTAGCTCTGTCTTTGTCTAGGACTTCTCCCTCTCTGCCATTATATTTTATCTGTCACAGCTGGTTGGTCCCATGTCACCTGTGGAAAACTCACCTGACAGCTTGAGGTCATCTGTCATTTCATCTGCCTGATGGTCAAAAACCAATTGTGATCCCTCCAGTGTTTTTGGGGCCAGAACTCACTATTGCACCTGCCTGGAAAATTTCCCTCTCTAAAACTTTTCCATAATCTGCAGTGCTTGGGGCACTGGCAGCTGCTGCTGGTTTTTGCCAATGAGCTGTGGTTCCCATGGCAGAAGGTGAGTGTGGGGCAGGGCAGTAAAGGTGATTGCTGGCCACAGTGGTTATTTTCCATAGTGGGGCACAGACTGGGCTCAGTACCATCCCTTTCCTTTTGCTGCCATGTGGTTGTTGGTGTTGGCTTTTGCTGACCTGTGGGCCCAATATTGAGGCCTGCTTAACAACGTGCCTGCTTTCCTTTTCTTCTCTTCCCATTTATGAGGAGCTCAACACTGCAGGATCACAGAATTGTGGAATGATTTGGGTTGGAAGTGTCCTTAAAGATCCCAAGCTGAATCTAGACAGTGACACCAAGCTGAGGTTACCTAGACAAGCTCCTGCTTGCTCATCTTTCCTGGCTAAGTGAGGCATCCCATGGCACTCCAGTTGTCTTTAACATTGTCACCATATTATTTTTGGTGCTATTCACCACGAGCACCATGCACAGTAGTAGTCATACTATTGCTGTGAGAGCCTGGGAGGCAGCATGACACACCAGCAGCTCCCTCCCTTCCCATATGGGGTATTGTCCTGGTTTGAAGGAGAAGTGTCTGCCAATAAAGGCAGAAGCTTCTCTTTTAAATGGAGAATGTAAAACCCCTTCCCTCCAAATTATTATTATAATGATTTTTAAATTAAGGGGCTCTCAGGCAAAGATATGGGGCATTAGGAATAACAATTCTTTACTAGGACAATTAAAATAGAAATACAGTATTACAAAGAACAATCCCAAAACACTGACAGTCAGAATACAACCTGACACCCTGTCAGTCAGTCAGGGTGTTGGTAGCAGTCCCATTAAATGGTGGCTGCATCCTCCTGCAGTGGCAGATGTGGTTCAGCTGAAGCAGTGCTCCTGTAGAAGGTGCAGTTTTCCTCTGAAGATCCAGGGATGATGTAGAAAGGTCCAGTTTTCCTCTGGAATCCAGTGGAAAGAAGGTAACTTGCTGTCCAAAATCTCAGTTTTTATCTAGGTAGGAAAGGTTTGGCTCCTCCCCTGGCTGGAGCATCTCCCAGTGGGATGATGGAATTTTATCAGTCATGCAGTGGGACTCAATGGGCCAGCAGCAGATGGTATCTTCCTGGAGGGAGGATGGGTTGTGGAAAAGATAAAGATGATTGCTTTACCGTGTTTTAAATATGGCCCATTAGCAGATAGTATGTGCCAGATAAGGAATGACTACCCCACCCAGCTTCAACAGATGTTGATAGAATACACACTTCTGGTCACATCAACCCAACACAGGTATTTAGGTATTTTCCCTCCCTGTGAGCTTCCCCTGGCTGCTGCCATCCCCTGGCAGTGCTGAGGGCAGAAGGATGCTGCCCCCTCCCCAGAGAGGGCTGCCCATCAGTCTGCTGTGTGTGGCTGTCACGGATAGCAGACACGGCACCGCCTGAGAAATGCCAGGGGAAAATGCAGAACCACGAAGCATTCAGAGGAGAAGGTTAAAGAGCTGTGTCCCGACCAGTGGCATCTCTTTGAGTCTGAGATCTCTCACCACACAACATTTGGTGGTTTTACAGTTCTTGTTTTCCAGCTCGAGCACCGAAGGAAGAGTCAGGAGCCGTTTTCTGAGGTTTCCAGGGTTGTTTGTTCTTTCTTATCTAAGGAATTCTTTCCCTGACCCACAGAGGTCTGTCTGGCAGCTCAGTCAGAGGCACACTGCCTGCCCCCTGGGCAGGTCTTATCTTTTACACTATAAATTATGTACATGATGTTTACAATTACTTCCCAATGCATGACACTTACATTGCACTTACATCTCCCAAACCAATCCAGAAGTGCCATCCTAACCCAAAAGATGGATGCCACGGAGAAGAAGAAAGAAAGACATACCACACCCAAATTCCTCCATCTTGGCTCTGGAACCCCCTATTATAAACAATTTTTATAAATCCACTTTTCTACCTTCTAACAATCTAATTTATGCTCTACTTATTTTTTGTGGCTTGTAATTCGTCCCGTAATGATGGTAACTTTTCCCAGGGACTGAAACCAAACCCACAGGGGTCTTGGGCACTGTGCCAAGGCCTCTGAGCCCCCTGCCCGGGTCTCAAGGCGTCCAGGGAAGCCAGGGGAATATCCTGGATTTCCACAGAGCTGTCCAGGTGTCCTGCCTGAGTGAGAGGCAGTGGCTGCAGCCTGATCCCCTGTTTGTGTCCCGGGATGTGACAGGGAGGGCTGGCTGCGCTCCTGGCGCTGATGAGGTGACATCGCCATGGCAACGTGTGCACATCTCCCGGTCGCCTGGCAACAGGATGCAGGCTGATGGCAGCAGGATGCAGGTGATGGCAGCAGGATGCAGCTGATGGCAGCAGGATGCAGGCTGATGTCAGTGCTGCGCTGCCCTCCCTCCCCTGCCGGCCGCGTCCTCCCGCGCGCCCGGGAAATTCGGGGTGCCTTAGCCGGGGTTTGTCACGGGCTGGACGTGCCGTGCCATCAGAGCCAGGAGGATGATGTTTGTGTGTGCACACGGGAGGGATGCAGGTTATCTCCCCCGAGAGCCCTCAGCCCCAGCACAGTCCTGCTCAGGGGCAGAACGTGCACGGCTTGTTTTTAGAGGCTTGGCAGTGCTTAATCTTGTACTTACTGCTTTGTGTAATACAGACTTGAGGAGACACACGGATGCCTGCAAGTGATTTTGTCTAAGCCATCCCTTTTGATTTTTGCATTAGTCCTGTCAAACGTACAGTATTTTTGAGCATGAAGCAGCTGTAAACAGGTCTGATTTTTTCACAGTGTGACAGCACATCAGGGCTGTAGGGAAAGCTGTAGGGCTGATTTTTGTGCACCAGGTACCTGCAGAGCTGTTTCATGGGTCATCTGCAGTACAGCAAGACTAAATCCTTGTTCACAGTCACACTGAATCTCTGTACACAGTGTGAAATGGCAAAAGCCCACAACTTGCTTAAGGGTGTGGTTCTTTATATGGAGCACAAAAATATCTTTACAATGATGGGTGTGGCTTCAGTCTCTGCTGATGGCCAAATCAGGATCCACAGATGCCAGAGGTGTCTGCTAAATGAGTTCCATTCAGTGGCAGTGAGGACCCAGGTAAGATGCAAGGTAGCTGATTAGAAGCACACGTTGCATCAGTCACCTCCTGGCTTTGGAAAATCGCTTTGGAAAATTTAGTCCTCAGCCTCAGGAAGCAAATCAGCACCTTGATAGCCAGTGGCCTTAGTGGAAGGTGTTAATTCAATTAGCACAAAGTGCTTGGACTTTTGGACAGCTCTGCTTTGCTGCAGATCACAGGAGGCAGTTCTGTGAGGCACAGCACAAAGCAACCAGGGAAATGTGCCGGGAGAGCAGTGCCCAAGGGCCCCCCTCCCCTCCAGTCAGCACAGGTGCACATTAGGTCTTGTAGGAAAAGCAAAGCTCCTCAGAATCCTCCACTGTCCTGGTAAGGATGAGAAAGAATCCCAGGCTGACATGGGGAGCTTTGTCTCTGGCATCTCTTCTAATGTTATGGTGGGCTCTCAGTCATGTGGATTCCTGTGGTGAACATCAGCTGGAATCTCATTTGGGAATAAAGAGCAACAGTACAAAGCAGGGGAAGCTGAATTAGAGCTGGGGAATCAGCATCATTCAGCAAGTCCTTCCAGATGTACTGGACTATCCACTTCTGCCTGCTTAGCCCTTTGTTTGTCCTACACAGATCAATGGAAATGACAAAATACTTCTGGTGATGCTCCATATGGCCCAAGGAGAGAAGCAATGAGAGCATGGAAGAGGGAAGGGGCAGCAAGTCTTTAATGGGGCAGAATCTGCATTACCAGGGTAGCAGAGAGGGAGAGGGGAGTTCTAGGGGAGGCCAGGACCATCTCAGTCAGCCACTTGCCCTTGCTGGGAGAAGGATGGAGATAAGGGCCTCCTGCTTATAGACTTGTTCTTGTATCTTTTTGGGCTCTATG
Source organism: Muscicapa striata striata (assembly GCA_030060385.1). Classification (NCBI taxonomy): domain Eukaryota; kingdom Metazoa; phylum Chordata; class Aves; order Passeriformes; family Muscicapidae; genus Muscicapa; species Muscicapa striata. The sequence continues at coordinate 742,005 of JAREIS010000084.1, forward strand.
GGATAAGAAGAGTGGGCACTCAGCAAATTATGCCATCATTCATGAGCAGACAATGCCCTCAGTTTAGGAGAGGTGGAGTATAAAGGAAAAAAGTCTTCTGGCTCAGACAGGAAATCCATGCATGTCCCAATAATTCCAAAATCTAAGAAGGGCCAATCATGATAAATAAATAAGTAAATAACATAATAAATAATAAATAATAAAAAAAAGATTGCTGTCAGGTTTCATCAGCATGGCACTGCCAATTCTACAATGAAGTGTTTCAAAAGAGCCAGAAGAGATTTGTTTCCCAGGTTTCTCATCATTGGGTCCAGGAGATGCAGATGAAGAAATCTGTAAGGAGATTGAGCTGAAGGCTTTTATCATCCCAAAGACAGATGGAATGGCTGTATAGATCACTTCTCAAACATGCAGGGTGTTTTTTAGAGACAGCAGTCTCCAAACAGCTCTTCCACATGATGGATGGTAGTAAAAAGGAATCCGTCACTGTTTGGCTTCAGGCTTTTCACTCCAAACCATGCTTTATACTGTGTTTGCTCACAGAAGGGAAAAAAATTACTTCAACAAAGACTTTATTTATTTGCCAGTAAATTGTACAGAACCTGAAAAATGAGCATACCAAATTGGTGGTGCTTTTCCCCAGGTCATTTGGACGTGAGTTCTCAAGGGCTGATGCCAGACAGGCAGTCAGCCCCAGTGGTCAAAGAGTTAACTCTTACCCTGAAGGAGCCCCTTCTGGAATCTGCTTTTTTGATATTTTTCAGGGTTTATCATCACACAGAAAATTCCTCCTGTGAAGCCCGCATTTCTGGAGTGAAAATCAGAAGAGCCTTTCTAGATGCCTGCTTGTCAGGTGCTGTGGATGTGCCAAACTAAACAAAATTACTGTTGTCTTTTAAGAGGCGTGCCTAAGAGAGGCTGTGGCAGGCTTTTAAAAAGCCTCTTCAGTGTCATAGACCTTGATAGCACAGTTCTTCCTCCTCTCATGCCTTACCCATCACCTCTCTTTCCAATAACTCATAAAGGGAGAGTCTCCCTTTCTCACTTTTTTAAAAAATTTTCTATTTCCCTTTTGGATATTGACTACATTTATTACTTCTTTCCCATCCTGTCCTGTCCCATTTGGTCAAGTAATTTCTTTGAAGGAATACACCTGGGGCAGCACCTCACAGATGTCCCAGGCCAGAGGATATATGGCTCAGGTCAGGATACTTGGATTGCTCACATGGGAGCATTTTCTCCCCAGTGCAACATTTTTGGCTGAAAACTGACTTCTTTGTTGCCAAAGAGAAAATTCATTTCTGTGAGAAATTCTCATTTCTGTGAGAAAAGCAGCTTTTCCATCAAAACTCTCAAACACCTGGGAAAAATGTGGTAGAGGATATGACAGATTTGTTGTCCCTTGGGATGTTGTACTGATGCTTATGAACCCCTTGGAGGTGCCTCTCTGGCCAAGCCTGCATCCATCTGGAGGTCTATCCCTGCAGCCTTCCTGCCTTCCTTGCCATGCTGCTTGGTCTCCAACATGAAGAAGGGTTTGGGGTCACCAGGAAGGGTTTGGCTCCTGTCAGGATCCCCCTTGGCTTCTCCTCTGCCTCCCACCATGGGCCCACTGCAACCACAATTTCTGGTAAGAACAGGGATGAAGGTTGGTTTTACCAGAGCCAGAAGAAGAGCTTATCCTCTGTCTTAACAGTGCCAAGGCAGTGCAGGCATTGCCCCAGCAAGGTCTGGATGTTTCCATAAATTGGTTTGCAAACTGGCTTGATGCCAGCCACCAGGATTGGACTGATCCTTGCAGGCTACAAGCACAAAAACTCTGCATGAAGCTTGGAGAATTTTAGTATTTTTAATATTCTGCAAACACAAGTGACTCCTTAGGTGGGCAAATACCACCTCACCCTCAGGCTTCTTACCAGGCATAAAACCTGCCTGGGGTGTGTATCACAAAACTGCTGGAAACCGAAGGAGGTAAAAAAGCTGGACTTGTTTACAGCCCCTCTTCTGCTGGCTGTTGTGTTTGGGTGAATGGTTTATTATCTTCTGCCTAATTGCTTTGCTTCCCAGCCCATTCACAGAAAATCTGGGAGCAGCACCAGCCTGCCTCCCTCCCGGGAACTGGAAATAACAGCGCTGCCAGATGACATTTGCAAGGGGTTTTTTGAGGGAAGGGAAAAATTGTTCCTTTTTTTTTTTTTTTTTTTTTTGTTTATGAAAGACTGAGAAAAGTCTCTCTGTTTACAGATTGATCTGTTTGCTTTAGTTTTGTCGCATTTGATTGATTTCCTGGGAAATCAGACACAGCTAGCTTTGTGGAGGAGACATCTTCCATGCTCTTGGCATCAAGCTTGTTCAAGAAAAGAGGGAATGCAACCTGGGGTAATGGCAGGCAGAGGCTGTCCTTACCTCTGCACTGCCAGGCCACCAGCCCTCCCCATCTGTGCTGGACATGGGGGTGACCACAGCTCCTTGGTTGTACTTCTTCCCATTTCTCTCTTGGGAAGGACAACACATCCTAGAGGCAACCCTGCAGATTTTGTCTGACTCCTTCACAGACTGGCTGAGCTGAGGGGATTAAGGATATCTGTGCCTCTTTCCAGCTATCTCATAGTTTGGGGTTGAAGAAGACATTTGAATTCTTAATTTTTTTTTTTCCTCATAAATACAACATGGGGACTATTCTGGCACTTAGGAGACAGTGCCATTGCTATTGGTGTTATTGTTGATATTGGTATTGCTGCCTGAACATCTCCAGGGATGGGGCACCCACAGCTTCTGTGGGTAGCCTGTTGTAGCCTCACCTCTCTCAGAGTGAAGGATTTCTTCCTAACATCTAACATAAACCTACCCTCTTTCAGTTGAAAGACATTCCTCCTTGTCCTGTCACTACACACCCTTGTAAAAAATCTCTCTCCAGCTTCTTGTAGGGTCCCTTGGCAACTTATTTCTGGATCTTCCCAGCCCTGCCTCCCTGTCCTGGGAGACCCTGGGCTGCAAAACCCATCTCTGTCCTGGGCCTGTGGGGGCAGGGGAGGGTAGAAAAAGTGTTGTTCTGACCTGCTCAGCCCTAGGTCTGGCTGCAGAGCTGGATTCAAGGCTCAGGAGCTGTTTCTATCTGTCCTGGAGGAGAAGGATAGGGCAGGTTTTGGTTACTGCTGATAATGAAAGGCAGGATTTCTGCTTTGCACCCAAGCCTGGGGTTTCCTTCTCCTTGCCTCTGGAGCAGCCATGGGTGTGCAGCCACTCATCTCTGCATTTGGATTTTTTCTGAGCAATCCTGACTTTTTGACAGCAGAAATGTTCTGTAATATTTGTAGTGAAAGAGAAAGAAATTATGCAGAAATAGGGAGAATGACTGCCTGGGCCTTCCTGGACAGGTATTGCTGAACTAGTTCCTGAGATTGGCCTGGGATGGGTGCTGGCAAGATATCCAGGCATTCCTTACTGTTGGAAAGCCCTCTCCATTATTCAACCCAACCATTTCTCCTCTCTTTAACCCACACAGCCCTGGTTCAACCCAGTTTTCCTCTCAGGTCGTTTTGTGGACACCAGTGGTGGTTGTCACTGTGGCTGTCCCCTGGACACCCCTCTGTCCTCTTGAGTCAGGGGCTCCCTCTGAGGTGCCTTTGTGGCAGCTGTCAAGGCTGGACCATGCTGGAGGGGAGAAGAGAAAGCAAGAAAAGGAAATAAAAGCAAAAAAACAAGAGTGGGGACAAGTGGTAGCAATTTGCCTCCCAAGTTGCTCATTCCAAGCGTGCTTGAACACTGCCTTTGCATAATGTGTAGGGCTATATTTGTCCATGAGACAGAAAGGGAGAGAGAGAGAAAATATTTTTCCATTGAGGTCATTCTTGCTCACTTTTTCCTCTAAGAAAATCAATGTCCTCTCCAGCCCTTTCCATTCCCTTGCCCTCCACCCTGCCCCTCCTAAGCAGTGATGTGCTGCTCGTGGTGGTTGGCACCTTTGGCCCTCTAAATCTTACACCTCCCTGGAATTTCTTCTGGCTCTTCCCTTGGAAAGCATCTTCTCCCCCTCCCCTGTTTCAAATCTCTCTGTTCCAAATCTCCCTGCTCCTCCTACCCTCCCTCCCTCCCCTTCAGACTGGAATGGGGGATGGAAAGCCCATTCCTGGGGCTGGTTCCCAAGGGCTCCAGAGCAGGTGCAAAGGAGAAGCTGTGGTGGGAATGATGGGTGATGGTGCCTCTGGAGGGCTTCCAGCACCCCAGGGCAGGTGCTGCTCTAGGCTGGGTGACTGCCTCGAGGAGCTGGGGTGGCCTGCAAGTGATTTCAAGAGATGCATTTCCCAAAGGGGCTCATCAGCTTGTCTGAATGCCACCAGAAACCCAAGGGCAGTTCCTTGATCTGAAATAGAAACTTGAAATGCATTTACTTCCAGCAGATCCTCGTTCCTGATCCTGGGCTATGCCCTCCTCCCTTGCTCAGGGAGATGTTCAGCTCAAGGAATGCAACTTTTCCTCTAACAAATCAATGTCCTTGAAACATCAAACATCTTTTTAGCACAGCTGGGGGAACTTTCCCTGTGAGAGGCAAAAATGATCACAAAATTGTGATTAAATTTGATTTCCTTTTTGGCTTTAAATTAACTTGACAGCTGGAGGATTTTGTATCACCCAAGGAAAACTATATGGTAATATTGACATTTCTTATTCCCTAGGTGCTAAACCTTCAGAAATGCAAAGCTGCAGCTGTGCAGTTCAAAAAGAGGTGCAGCACATTTTTGTGCCACTGTTAGAAGTGTTACTTCTTCTGGAGCAAAGAGATGCCACTGCTTCCCTCAGCAAAGGATCCAGAGGCAGAGGACAGGCAGCAGCAGGGAAATGTTCAGGCTCTCCTTGCCTGCTTCCCCTGGGCAGTGGGGACACCTCTGACCTGGGACTGGCACAGTTTGGTACCAGGGCACAGTGGGCAATTTTCTTCAGAATTTCAAAGTTTGCATTTGGAAACGGGTGCCAAAGAGGAAAGCAGTCCCAGTCTAGCACAGACCAGAGTTAATGTGAGGGTGTGGTGCTACCTGGTTTGCCTTGCAGAGCACCCAAACTCCCAAGAACTGAAGTCCAGCCCTCTCTGTCCTGCCTGGCTCTCAGTGCAGCTCCTCCCTCCCACTTTACCTGGTGCCTGGTGTGCCCCTTCCTGCAGAGACAAGGAGCTGGACTTTGACCTTCTGATCCAGGGCCAGAAAAGTGGGTTCAGTGTTTGGTTACTAACTCCTGTTGGCTAAAACCCTGGGGAGCTGGGCACTGTGCTTCCATTGAGATGTCTTCCCTAAAACTGTCATCCCAGCTTTCATGTGTTCAAAGTCTCTCCTGTTTATTATCTGTTTCCCTTAACCTCTCTGCTGCAGTGCTTCATTTCCAGGGAAGATCAATAAAGAAGTTAAGCTGACTGGGTCTCAGGGCATCTGTAACAGCAGCTCTTTCACTGCCTTGCTCTTTGGAGGATTTTCATTACACTGCTCAGAAACACTCCAGCATGTGTCAGGGCAAAGGTTGCTAGACCCTCTTCACTGACTGATTTTGTTTTCTGTGCTTCTTTTTTTCCCCCTAAACAAAATTTATGATCCAGCTCAAGTGCTGGAGGGCTGCTTACTGTAATGCTTCCAACAAAATTTATGCTGAGATCCCCTTCTCCCATGTCATCTAGTTCCTCTGGTTTTCGTGGAACAAACAAAACAAAACAGAATCCCATGAAAACATCTGTGAAGCCAAGCACTGTGTACCAGCAGCCAAAGCCCCATCCCTGCAGGTTACTGCTCTTGAGAGCAAGTTCACATCTCATTTCTGGTGTGTTTGCTCTTGGGCTGATGGGGCTGCAGATAGAGAGGAAGAGCAGGAGCAGCTCTCTTCAGGGTGGAGGAAGCAGTCCCTGTGGGAGGCACAGACCAGGGGGACCAGCAGAGCACTGCACTGATCTTTGCTCAGCATCATCACAATCCAAGGGAAACTGCACAGCCAAGGGCCGTGTGCTCCCCTGCAAAAGGCTTTGGGGTTATTCCAGGAACAGATGAGAGACCTCCCAGGAAAAAGAACCCCCTGAGGAGCTCTCCTGGGTTTCCTGAAGCACTGCTGGTCTGGGAGTGGGATGCCCACCAGCCTGGAGCTCACACAGCTGGGAATGCCTGCTGGTGGGGCACAGGCAGGAGGTGGCACACAGGGCAGGGCAGGGGGCAGAGATTCCCAAGCCCCAGCTGCAGAACATTCCTGCAGGAAGGGATGAAGCCGCGTGGCTGTATCCTTTCCTGGAGCAGCCAGCTGCTGGGGTGGGTGCTGTCAGTGTGGCAGGGCTCTGTGTGATGGGGCAGGACAGAAGAGCCCAGCTCACAGCCACCACCTTGCCTTGGCCATGCCAGGCCAAGGGCTGTGCTTGCAGCCCTGGGCACGTGTGCATGGACACACACATGTGTGCCCAGCTGCCTCCTCAGGGCCCTGAGGCACATGCAGCCATAAATGGATTCCAGCATTACTGCATGAGATTTGGGAATAGGCAGATTAGAGGGCTATCCACAGGTAAATGCAATTATGGAAAAGTAGTCCAATAAACAGAATCTGACCTCCCCACCCCAGCAAAGGATTCCAGTCAGACCTTGAGTAAATTTAGGGTAAGGGGAAATCAGGCACTGGACAGGGAGATTACCAAGGATATGGAAACAGGAGAGTGCATGCTGCTGAGGGAAAAATCCCAACATTTTACCTGCCTTGGTCAGTGTTTGCTTGGATGCTGCTTAGGGCCAGACTGACCCTTTTCCAGTGTGGAAAGCCAAGGCTAGCATTGAGGCAAGTGCCTTCTCCCTGTTCCCTGCCACAGCAGAAGCCAGGGCAGGGTGTAAGCAAATATCAGACTTGTTCTTCTTTCTGGCCTGTCAGTAACCAAGTGACTTTGTTTAGCTACAAAAGGTGAGGAAGAGCTTATTCTGCCATAACATCACCAAGCACAGGTGATCAGAAACACAGACTATTCATTCCCCACAGTTACCAACCAACAAGCAGCAGATTTTTCCACCTTGATAGTCCTGTTCCTTGACCAGCCAAAAAAACCCCAAAAACTAGTCCAAACAATCTTGCAAATGCTGTCACATCAGCACACACTCCATTTCTCTTGAAATGTCACTCTCACCACTGCACCCACCTTCTAAATACTTGCAGGGATGGTGACCCCACCACTTCCCTGGGCAGTCAGTTCCAGTCCTTGGCAAGCCTGTCCACAGAACCTTTTTTCTCACATTCAACCTAAACCTCCCTTGGTGCAACTTGAGGCCATTTCCCCTGGTTCTAGCAGATTTCATAACCTTATAACACTGGAAATCTGACTGCAGACAGGAACACCAAGCCTTCCTGTCCAACCAGATCAGACAGCAAGCTGAAGAGCCTGAATATCAAGTCCAGGCAGGAAGAGCATAAAAGGTCACTTGGCTGATGCCAAGAAGGCAATCAATGGACCTGAGGAGTGGTTGATCATCATTTCCCATGAACTAGCTGTTAGCTCTGGGGCATTGGCACTTCCAGGGTTTAGTGCTGATCCTGCTTCTGTCCCCTCCTGGCTTTGCAGGTGCTGCTGCCACCATCCCCACCATGCTGCACTAAATCTGACCCTGCCAGGAAATGGCTGTGAATTAGGGCTGTTCCCATACTGCCAATTGAGCCTGACTAAAATGGGGAAAGGGTTGTTTTTGACTCAAAGAGAAAACAGGTTTTGAGAAAGGCACTAACTCGGATGTTGTTTGTCTGATTCCTATTTTTCCCCTGCTCCTCCTCCTCCTCACACAGATCCAGACCCATTAGCTAGACCTTTTGGTAGGAAAGCCATGCTGAGCCCAGGGTTTGGTTGCTCCAGCCTTGCTCTGCACTTGGATAGCCAAGGGCAGCCCAGGCTCCCCAGCTGCTGGGGCACAGACCTTGGGAGAGATGCAGCCTGGCCAGTGCCAGGTGAGAGCAATAGGCACAAGCCCTGCCTACCAAATGCTGACAAGGAGAAAAGGAGGCTCAGGGTGGATTTTATTGTGCTCTGCAACTACATGGAAAGACTTTGTAGTGAGCTGGGGGTTGGGGTCTTCTCCTGAGTAACAAGCAATAGGACAAGGATATGAGGAACAATTTCTTTACCAAAAGGGTGGCCAAGCATTGGAACAGGCTGCCCATGAAGGTGGTTGAGTCACCATCCCTGAGGGTATTTAAAGACATGTACATGTGGCACTTAGGGACATGGCTTGGCAGTACTGGGTTAGGGGCTGGACTCAAACCCCATTTTTCAACATATTTCAACCTAAATAATTCTATAATTCTGTGACATTTTACAGCTCCACAGTCCTAACACCAGGGACTCACCCAGCCTTTCCCTGCTGGTTCAGTGCAAAGAGGCTTAAGGACACAGTGCAGTGCTGCCATCCCATGACTTTGGAAACCCTGACCCAGGAATCCCACCTTCTGCCCCTTCAAAACCCACTTAGAGGTCAAAGAGAGATTTTTTGTGTATATATATACTTACATTTTCTCATCTTCTAGCTTCAGAGCTCATGCAATGTAGCTGGAGTTTTGTCCTGGAAGAGGACTTCTGCAATGGAAAGCTGAGCAGCTCACAGCACCCTCTAAACTGGCTCCCCTGGCCAGGGCCACCAAAGTGCTGCATCAGGCCAGCTGAAAGTCTCCTGGCTCCAACAGCAGAACCTGGGAAGGGTTTAATGCCTGGAACTGACTTCCACATAGACAGGAGGGGCTGCCTTTGAGTATGGTACCCCCTGATTGACTCCTCTCTGTGAGGCTGCCCAGACACTTTTAAATGTTTAGCATCCCCAGCAGCCCACAGAGAGGAGCTCCACCATTCCAGGCCATGGAAAGCAGTACCTCATCTGGCCTCTTTGGACAATCCAGCAAGTGATTTACCTGCTGCTCATGATTCTTCTATTACACGACAATGAATGGTCTTTTTTATGCACCTGCTGTCCACCATCATTGTAAGCAGCTCCTCTCCAGACTAAGATAACCTCATATATTTAACGATTCCTACATCAGAAGCTGCTCAGAAGATATTGCTTACCTTTGGTGCCTTTCTCTGTACCTTTTTTTACTCTTCTGTGTGTGGAAGGAGTGACTGCAGCACCTTCAGGGTAACCCCTGATGTACCAACATAGGCTCTGTGTTTGTGGAGGAGAAGAATCTTTTTTCAAGGGGGGTTTAACAACGCCAAAGCAAGCCTTGAGCGAGGTATTCCCAGCGTCACGTATGTGGTGCTGCCGTGCCTCGGTACCTGGGCTGAAGGCGTTTGCTGGTTTGGGGAGGAGAGCTGGATCAGCCGGGCTCTGCAGGTCAATCCTGCCATCTGCAGCTCCCGGCTGGAACTGCGGGACAGCCTCCTGCCTGGGACGGGCAAACAGCTCCTTCTGTCAATAACCTGCTCCAATCCCCTCTGTCAATAACCTGCTCCAGCCCCCTCTGTGAATAACCTGCTCCAATCCCCTCTGTCAATAACCTGCTCCAGCCCCTCTGTCAATAACCTGCTCCAGTCCCTTCTGTGAATAACCTGCTCCAGCCCCCTCTGTGAATAACCTGCTCCAATCCCCTCTGTCAATAACCTGCTCCAGCCCCTCTGTGAATAACCTGCTCCAGTCCCTTCTGTGAATAACCTGCTCCAGCCCCTCTGTGAATAACCTGCTCCAGCCCCTCTGTGAATAACCTGCTCCAGCCCCCTCTGGGAATAACCTGCTCCAGCCCCTCTGTGAATAACCTGCTCCAGCCCCCTCTGTGAATAACCTGCTCCAGCCCCTCTGGGAATAACCTGCTCCAGTCCCCTCTGGCAATAACCTGCTCCAGTCCCTCTGTCAATAACCTGCTCCAGCCCCTCTGTGAATAACCTGCTGCAGCCCCTCTGTGAATAACCTGCTCCAGCCCCCTCTGGGAATAACCTGCTCCAGCCCCTCTGTGAATAACCTGCTCCAGTCCCCTCTGTGAATAACCTGCTCCAGCCCCTCTGTCAATAACCTGCTCCAGTCCCTTCTGTGAATAACCTGTTCCAGCTCCTCTGTGAATAACCTGCTGCAGCCCCTCTGTGAATAACCTGCTCCAGTCCCCTCTGTCAATAACCTGCTCCAGTCCCTCCTGTGAATAACCTGCCCCAGCCCCCTTTGTCACTAACCTGCTCCAGCCCCTTCTGTGAATAACCTGCTCCAGTCCCTCTGTCAATAACCTGCTCCAGTCCCCTCTGTGAATAACCTGCTCCAGTCCCTCCTGTGAATAACCTGCTCCAGCCCCTCCTGTGAATAACCTGCTCCAGCCCCTCCTGTGAATAACCTGCTCCAGCCCCTCTGTGAATAACCTGCTCCAGCCCCTCTGTGAATAACCTGCTGCAGCCCCTCTGTGAATAACCTGCTCCAGCCCCTCTGTGAATAACCTGCTGCAGCCCCTCTGTCAATAACCTGCTCCAGCCCCCTCTGTCAATAACCTGCTCCAGCCCCCTCTGTCAATAACCTGCTCCAACCCCCTTTGTCACTAACCTGCTCCAGCCTCTCTGTGAATAACCTGGTCAGGTAAATTTTCTGCATTTATAATTCCCAGAGGTGAGAACAGGAGATATATGGCTTGAAGGGGAATGAATGTTGTAAATGAGATAAAGTCTTTTATGGAATGATTAAGTGGTTAAAACACACAACCCTGACAAATTAAGATGAGATAAGCCTCGGGGGATTGTCTGCTTATCAGCAGTACAGGGGGCTTTTAGCCCTGCTGTTTCCCAGAAGTTCTTACACAATCTATCCAACTGAAGAGGAAAAAAAATATTTGTTCAAATACTTTCCCATGAAATTCCAACTTGCCAAACTTTGCATGCCTTCAGTGCTTTTTAAATGGAATCATAGAATGATTTGGGTCTCAAAGATCAAGCCCCTGCCTCCAAACCAATTCTTCTGCTGGTGTGTCCCTCTGAGCCATGCCCAGCTGGATCCCAGTTTAATTCTGGGAGTTGTCATCATCTCCTCCAGATCTCACCACTTCATATCCCTGTGCTGGAGGAGAACATTGTGCTCCATCCATCTGAACTCCTGTATTATGCATGACATGGCACATCCCTGGATTAATGAAGTCTTCATTAAATCAGAGTATATCTCATAAAAAAAAAAGAAACAATCTATTCCTGACTTTCAGATTTCTACCTCCGACTTTCTACCACTGGGTACACTTGAGTCCCAGGCCTCTCTAAAATCTCTTCCATTGTTCAGTCAAAAGCAAAAGGGAGTTTTGGAAATCCTTTCCCCTTTACTGACTCACTGTGGAGCAAGAGAAGGAAATAATTCTTCTATGCCTTGCTTGATGGAACAGAATCAATTCATCCATAAAGTGTCTTGAAAGCCATGAATGTCTGCATAAAGGCCTGATGCCAGTTATTTCTTTGGTAATGCTATGTTAGAAGCACATCATTATATTCAAATAATCAAAGGCTCTTGCTTAGTATCTCACACAAAATTCCATCTCAGTAACAGCAGCCTGTTCATTAGAGAAATGATTTTTTTTTGGATGTGTGACTCATGAATCCCTCTAATGTAGGTCAGTGGGAATGTGTGTCAATCCACCACCAGCCTGGCAGCACAGAGGGCACATCCTGAGGCACAGCCCTGATGGCTCAGTTTTGATACCACACCTTCCTGAACCTTTCAGCAGCTTTGCAAGCAGCTTCTGGCCCTTGCCTTCCCCAGGCTGCCTTCCTCCAGCTCAGCAAAGCAAAGCTGTTTGCCCAGCCTGCTGCCTCTTGGGTGTGACTGCTGCCCAACAGCATGGTCCTTCCCAGCCTCGGGGACAGGGAGAGTAGGAGGGCCCTAAAGTGAAATGGCACAGGGGTAAAAGTCCAGAAATTATTCTTACAAATGTGGTTTAATGGGAAAAGGCTTCTTCTATCCCATATTCTGATTTTGGCTTTTAAACCCAGCCCCTGTCTAAGAAGTGCTGCAAAGCCATGCCTTCACACCTCAGCAGAGTGACTGCAGATGTCTGCCTGTCCTAGGACTTGCTCACATGAAATGAACATTGAGTAGGAGAGCTGGATCTGTCTCCTGCTCTTCTACTTCTGTGGTAACAAATGGCATTTCCACTGGAGGAAAAATTCCTCTGGTTTCATCTGATATAATAATGAAAAGGGAAACTTTTATGCCAGTGTCTAGGAGGGAAAAAAAAGTATCAGAAAAAGAAAAAACTGCCACTCAGAGCTACGATTTTCTTTGAACCATTCTTTCTTCAATCCAGTAAAACCAAGACAGCCTGACAATCTCAGATTAATTTCATATCTCCTATCACCTCTGAGTTCTAGAACAAATGGAATGCTGGTTTGAAAAAAAACCCCAAAAACCAAAAACCCAAACAACTAGGCACATTATCATTTTTACAGGTTAATGACTGTGTTTAGGTCTTGCAAATCATACACACCATTGATAATGACAGCACCTTCCTGCCCCATGGATGGAGATGTAACTTGTGTCCCTTGGAGATAAGGAGAAGGGGTTTCAGGCCATGAAATCCAAGGGTGATGGAGAAGGTTCAATCCAAGGCTGTGCCTCCCACCCTGTCTTGGCATTTCTCTCTGTGTGGAGCTGGGAGCCATCATTACAGCCCAGCTCCTCAGTGTCAGGCAGACAAAATAAGTAAAGAGGAGAGGAGGGTGGTTATAAGACACAGGATGGGCAAGAGCCATTCCTCACACTTTTCACTGCAATATTCCTGCAAATTTTTTATTGTGAGAAAGCTCTACTCCACTAAGTTGCTTTTTCCCAGATTTCAGGCTAGAAGATTGTTTGCAATCTGCTCTGCTGACTCAAAATGCCTATGGGATATCACCCTAGAGAACAGATATTCTATTGAATCCCAAGTACCTTTCATATGGGCAATGGTATTCCCCCTCTCTCCCCATGGTAGGTATTTCAGCTCAAACCCTGGGAACACTTCAGGAGGTTCATTCATCATCTGGCTGAATAATTCAGCCTATGGAGATGATATATTTCCTCCCCTTTTCCTGAATGCATTGCTTTTAAATGCATAATACTGTTTGCACAATAATCTTTCATCTTGCACAGCCAGCCAGAAGTATTTCTGTGGCAGCTTTGCCTTTGATGCTGGATGGCATCAAATCTAATGGATGGCATGTAAAGCAAGGAAATAATATTTCCTCAAGTGGAAAGCTGTATGTATTATTAAACCAGCACTAGCCTTACATGGACCAGTTCTTCTCTCAGGGAAGAGACATGGGCTGGTTTTCCAAGACCTTTGGTATCCCAGAAACAATGTTAAATTTTATTGGGATGCTACAACAAAGATCCTTCCCCTGGTGGCTTAGGGAATGAAGGGCAAGGGAAGGACTTGGATTTAAGCCTAGCAGTGCTTCAGGCCTTCCCAGGGGCTTTGTGAGGAACAGGTTTCTGGATGCCAAGAGCTGCGAGCAGTGAGACAGGAGCTCAGGCCAGGGAGCCTCTAGATGTCACTGCCAGGCAGCAGAAAGGGACCCCAGAGCCACAGCAGGCTGGGGACACCCAGCTGGTGGCACAGCTGGTGGCAGGGACACAGGGGGCAATGGCCAGCCTGCTGGGACATTGGGAAACCTGCTCTGAAGAAGCTGCTGTGCTTTGGGAGTGCCTGGGTATCCCCTCTCCAGGGCTGAAAAGGTGCAGCTATGGCAGGGTGGGAGCAGGTGCAAGGAGTGCAGCCAGAAATTGCAGGTTAAGGTATTTTGTGTGAGGAATTGCCAGGTAAGAGTGAAAGGTTTCAGCTGCAGACCTGCAGCAAAGAGATCCTAAAGACAGGTGCTAAGGATAAGCTCAATAGTGCCAAATGGAGCTGGCACCCCCCTAGAAAAATGATCCCAATGTTTGTCTGTGCCCCTGCTGAGCCCACCTGAACAGGGGGAGGGGTGTCTCCTGACAGAATTTCCATTGCCTGCTACTCAGAGAAGGACAGGTGGCAGTTTTGAGGAAAGGTCACCATCCCACTGAGGGCAGCAGCAAGAGCTGAGCATTCCCAGGCACCCCTCCAGGCTGCACACTGAAATACCAGTCCCTCACTGCTACACCCCTGCTTGAGAGAGGCTTGAGAGCCTGCAGCCCATGGCCAGGACTGTTCCCTGCTTTGAGAAATGCATTGCATTAAGAAACAAAAATAAAGATCATTAGTGCACATCAGAAAGTGCAGGGGCCACTGGGCTGCTCACAGCCAGGGTCTCACCCAGCCTTCCCCTCTCCAGCCATGCATGTGGTTATGGAATAATGAGCCTTTTTTTTTTTCCTTGAAAATGTTATAGTTATTCTGTATAAATTGCAGGAGCAGTTTCTCTGTGAGGCACAGCCAAAGGCAGAGAGGGAGGCTCAGTTGCTCCAGAACTGGCCATGGACACCCCGAGTGTCCCACGCCACAGCAGCAAGGTGTGCTCACTGAAGTGTGGGCATCAAACCACAGCCTCCAAGGAGCCTGGGAAAGCCTTGGTCCAGGCTGCAGGCCCAGGAAACAGACCCTGTAGTAAGACATGTGAGAACTTCCTCCTCTGTCCATCTTGGCACAATTTGGGCACAGCCTTTGACACGGTGCAAGACATGACACACATGCAAGACAACTCAGGAGAAGGGCAGCAAACAGCAGGGCTCCAAGATTACTCCCAGAGATTATACTTGCAGGGTCAGCTGTCACCACTCTCCACCAAAGTCCTTCTAAAGCTAATGGCTGGCTTAGATCCTACCTAATTTCATCAGCTCTATATCCCATCTCCTGTTCTAGGGAGCTCAGCATCACTAATCTCATCTGCTTCAGCCTGCTTCTTACCCTCTGGAGGGCTTTAGCCTCGTGAAGATCTAAAAATAGAGCATTTGTTCTAGGTCCTTTTCTTCAATTTCTAACAGCAGATTCTCTTAGGGCTTTCCAGATTTGTGTCCCTGAGGACTAGGAACTGATTTTAATTAAAAAAAAAAAAAAATTAGAGATGATATTATCATAATTGGATGAATCTCAGAGCCTTCACAAGTGCCAGAAACCTCATGGGGACCGCACTCACATTTCAGAGCTGGCAAACACAGATGAAGGGGCCTGAAGATTTTAATAGGGGCACCATTCCCATAAAGTTTGCCTTCACAGCTTAATCACACAAAGATAAAATATAGAAGTTGTCTCTCTTTATCTAACACCCCACTGATCTGAAGCTGCCTTTGTTTTCAGTGTTGGCCCCAGTATTTGTGGAATGTATTAAGCTTCTTGTTGCTTTTGGAAATAATAGTCACCACTGTATTATGGCCAAATCACTGCTTTTCTCCCTTTTTGACCCTTTTTCTTTTTCAGGCTACCAAAAACCCTTGACTTTGTTCATGGGATGGTTAATCAACAAGTCTGTCACAATGATGGATTCCTCCCGAATTGTTGCTTAATTAGCTTGGTTGGAGGTATAAATCAAGTGGCATACCAATTCTTCCAATGCCACAGACAGGCAGCCATGCTCAGCTTGACAGCTCAGCTATTACCCTGCCCCAGGGCAGGATCAGCCTGCAGAGCCAGAGGGGCCCTGGGCTGGTCCCTGAGGGTGCTGGTGTGCACAGAGGGCTGTGGGATGGAGCTGGAGGGGGGCTCTGCAGGGGCTCTGTGCCTGGGGATGCTCCCCAGAGCATCCCCCCAGAGCCAGAGGGGCCCTGGGCTGGTCCCTGAGGGATGCTGGTGTGCACAGAGGGCTGTGGGATGGAGCTGGAGGGGGGCTCTGCAGGGGCTCTGTGCCTGGGGATGCTGCATCCCCCAGCCAGAGGGGGCTGAGGATCTGTGCACAGAGGGCTGGGATGGAGCTGGAGGGGGGCTCTGCAGGGGCTCTGTGCCTGGGGATGCTCCCCAGAGCATCACCCCAGCAGCTGCTCACGGGGAGACACTCAGGGATAGGCAATGCTTCTCTCCAGGGGTGCCTGGTGCCTGAGCCTGCTTGTTAATGGAAAGCAGACATTGCAGCCTGTGGCCAGGCTGAGTTATGAGACAAGGATCTCTGTCTCCTGACAGGCAGAATTGCCCTCCACAGAAAGGCAATTACGCATTGCAACAAAAGGAGAGGTAATACATCGTCTGCAAATTAAGATTTTTAAGATTAATCTTAATGGCTTGGTATTTTTACAGATGAGACTTTCACACGACAAGAATGTGTTTAAACTAATTGAGTTGAACTGAATTTTGCAACTTTAACAGAGATGACTTCTCTGTAGCTACAAAGAGCTTGTTCCCAGCAGGTCTGAGCCACCTTGAGCACAGCCAAACTGCATGGTGGAAGTCATCCAGAAATACTTGAATCTTTTAAATCTTCCTTTTTGAATTCCCAGGCTAAGATACATAAACCTTTTTCTGAAATTATTCTACTAATAAACCTTTTTAGCAAAGCATATTTATTTTTCCTCTGGCCCCCTTTTTATCTTCTCTCTTTGCCAACATTTGCAGAGGGCTTAATTAGTGATTAACAATTTCAGGTGGGATGTGTATGTCCCACTTTGGAGAAGGAATCAGTTTGTTCAAAAATTACTGGAAAAAAAAATTAAAATAGTCTAATTTTACTGATTTCCCCTTGCTCTAATTTTCAGTGGAAGAGTGGGTTGAGTGGCCCCTCTTGCCTAGGACCTACCTACACGAGTATTGCTCTCCAAGCTGCAGTGACACAACACAGACTGACCTCATGAACAAAAAGATCTGGGTTTCATATTTACCTTGTGATGTAGTTGTTGTTCCAGTGTGCAACATCTCCCTGCCAAATGGGTAAATCTGTTGCTAATGTGTGGATGCCTCAATGGAAACCTGTGCAGAGAGTCTGGGTGAGGCACGGTGTGAATTGTATTGCCATGGCAACCCTGGATTTCTTTCATCCATTTACATTTGCATCCTTCTTTTTTGGCATTTTCACAAATAGAGTCTTCAAAGATTATTGTTTTTTCAATAGCTCAGTGGAATAGATCACTAAATTTCCTGCTAATGCCATGACAAAAAAGTATGAAAATTAAGTTCATGTGTGGGTAGAGAAAGGTTACAGTTACTTTGCAGGTCTAAGTTAAATTTTTGAGCAGGAATAATGTCTGAAGAAGCCCTTCATTTTTAAAGACATCAGGACAGAGGAAGAGAATACAGTTCAGACAAACTTTTCTATTCCCAGACAGTCCCAATATAGATTCTGGAAGTCAGAAAAAATCAGTGAACAATCTGTTCTATTTGTCTAACACGCTACCCCATTGCTGTAGCAAATAAAATGGAATCCCAATAGCTGATGAACTCAAAAATGCTCAAGACTTTTTTTTTTTTTTTCTAATTTATTAATAAAAAGTATAAAGAAAACCAAAAAGCTTCTGGTGTTATTTATTAATTACAACTAATTTCTTCAATCATTTTCTGGCACTTATAAATGGCACACATGAAAATTAAGACATAATTCAAATAAAATCGTGTCTTAATTGTTTTTGTAACATACATCTTATACACTCTTTTCACATGAAAGGCATGGGTCTGTTCTTTTTCACAGTGGAGTTAATGGAGCTGTTCCTAACTTCTGTACTATTTACAGGAAGATGAGAGGAGATTGCAGTCAACACTTCCAGCTTGCCCAGACCATTAAGTACTACCAGCTTGCCCAAGGAGTGCTTGCATTAGCAATTCTTCTGTCTCCAAGGCACCTCCAGTTTGCCTGGAAAGGACTCTTCATCCCAATATCTGAGTACCACCAAGCAAAAGGACACCTGGCTTCACTCCTTCACTCTGGTTTCTTAAGAATTCCATGGATGGTTTTTGTATGGGACGGCCTTGGGCACTGTTCTACAGAGGAGGAAGAAAAGCCACCTAAAAACAGAGGTAAAAAGACTGACTCAGAACACAGCCAGCTTCAGGTCAGCCTTTAGGAGTCACTGATGGGAATATTTTTGCCAAGAGAATTTTTTCAGCGAATGCCAAGTGTGTTTTCCCACATCAATCACAGTTTGTTAGGCTCAGGTTTTACCAGTTCTGGTCCTCTGAGGGCTCTGTGCCATGACTGCCCAGGCTGCAGCTGCAAGTGCTTCCTAAAGTGCTCAAGTGAACTGCTTGCAAACACCCTGCAGGCAGGATTTCATTCCAAAGCAGTAAGTGAAAATTATGATTAATTATATATTCCCAGAAGTTATGATCAGTTTATGAATGATTAATGAAAAAAAAAAAAAAAAGAAAGAAAGATGACTAAATAGACTATGAATATAATTTGCAATCAATAATGTAAGCAACTTCATCTCTAAAGGCAAGGTCCTTCTCATATTTACCTAATGATAGTCTGCAGTGCAAGTGCTGTGAATATTCTGTTTCCACAAATCAACACATCAAAATGCATATTTGCAGCGTCCACAGCTCTGAGTGCAAAGGGCAGGCTCTCAAACAAACAATTTGCACACAGTGCTTAAGCCCAGCTCTTTCCACAGCATTGGATGTAACCAGGAGCCAAGAAGGTGAAAGCTATGGAGCTATCCCTGCCTCAGCTCTGAACCTACCATGCTTTCCCTGGGGGTGTAATTTACACCCCAGTTACACATATCCCCTCCCAGCTTCTGGCATCCAGTGCAAACTGCCTTCAGAAACAGGCTGTGAGGCACCAGAGATGCTGCTCATGTATGATCTATTATTGTGATTCCTGTCTATAGAAAGGCTTATCTGGATGCACCCCATGGATTTCAAAGAATGTCATGGGTTTGGATTTTTTACTCCATTTTTGGAGCGGGCTGATAAGGAAAATGTCTGGCTCTGCCCAAGGATGCTCCACAAATTCCTGGGGTTACTGCCCCTCCACTGCACGTTTTCTCTAAGGATTGGGTTTCCTGCCTGCTTTCTCCTCAGTGCCAAATGTTTGGGACCAGCACTAACACTCTAACACTGCAACTGGAAGAGCTGCATCACAGAGGGTTAAGCAGAAACACGATGGCCGAGATGGTTCTCAGATGTACAAACAGCACAAGTTTTGCAGGAAAAGGCAAAGTCTTTCACAAGAATCAAGCAGCAAAATTGCAAAGTCCAGTGGAAAAAAAGTCCTTCTCAAGGCCTGACACAAAGGGAGAAAACATCAAAAGAAGTGCAAGGTGGGGAGTGTAGTTCAAATGTAAACCAAATCACATAATTCTGTTGAAAATGTGAACTCAAACTGACCAAGAAATCTAAGTTACTTCGTATACATTTGCTGCTGTGTAAGATATGCAGAGGTAACTGCACTCCCCAGAATACAAAAAAATAAAAAGTTCTGCTCACTCATATATGATCTCAGGTGGGGGCAAGTTTCTAGCTGAGGCATTGGTGGTCTGTTTGGCTGGTAAGGT
Organism: Muscicapa striata striata; assembly: GCA_030060385.1. NCBI lineage: Eukaryota > Metazoa > Chordata > Aves > Passeriformes > Muscicapidae > Muscicapa > Muscicapa striata. Next base: position 761,309 of record JAREIS010000084.1, read on the forward strand.
CATCAGCAATTCCCCAGAAAAAATAGCCCAAAGTCCAATTGCCTTTGCAACCCTTCTCATGCTGCAGCTCTCACCTCTTTCCCTTTTCCTCTCACAGCTTCTTCTCACAACAGCCCCCACAACCCCAGGCTGAGATTACTGCAAGGACCCCACCCTCTCTTGAGGAGATTTCTTACCATGACCTCTGGCATCTCTCTAGGTGTACATGACAAGAGTCAGCCACTGGAAAAAGAAGAATAAAAGGTGCATTTAGTGATGGTACACCAAGTCTTCAGACTTGTCTCAGGACCTTCAGGGGTGACCCAGTGACTGTAGTCCTTTTGTACTGTACAGGATAGTTAAGGGATTTTGGAACTGCCTCTTTCCCTTATTACAATTCAGACCCAGAAACTCTTGCCATATGTTGTTTTCCATGATAAATCATTGCAGCAGCTGCAGCAGGAGAAATTGCTGGGAAAGGGTGGCACCTGCCTGATTGCAAGTGGAAGAGAGAGCAAGTTCTGGGAACCTGGCTGTCCTACAGACTACCTTATAAAATAGGTTCAGGTCCTCTGCTTGCAAACTGTGCTCTGCCCTTGCTAAAAACAGATGTAATGAACAATGAGGCTCTGCACTAACCACAGAAGTGTAAATGGGAGCTGGTGAGATTGTAAAAGGCTTTTTTAAAAAATCTTTTTAAACACTGGGTTGTCAAATAAGAGTCCCCAGACTGATAAAATGCAGTACTCAGGCATATCACTATGGAGCACAGCAGGATTTTTGCTTCAGACTAGCTGATAAAAAGCCTGATGTATCCCCATTCAGCGAGCTATCCTTCAGGCTGTGCTTTTAAGACAAACAGCAGCAGCGAGCATTTGTCTGCTGTTTCTTTCTCAAAACCAAGATGATTCACAATTCAGGATTAACAGAGGGGGCAGTAAGAAATAAGGGCATAGCTTGGTTTTTTTGTTTGTTGCTTCCTCAAAGTCACTTTGAGCGATGTTTCCAGCATTGGCAGGCTGCAAGGGAAGACTCCATGCTTTGGCCAGGGATGGCCACCTCTGAGCTGTGCACCTGTGGGGCCAGGGAAACACCTCCCAAATGGGATGTGCTTCCAGCCAGGCAAAACCTGCACCACTATTAGCTAGAAGGAAAGCCTAGCAACATGCACCACACATCATCTTTAACCTCACCCTTCTGCTGACATGTGGTCCCACTTTGGAACTGGGGAGAAGAGAAGGAGGGAGCATTCTTACCTCCATTGCCGTCATCAAAATTTGTGATCCGCCCTCTGCTAAGTTTTGGAATGCATCTAGGGGCAGAACAAATAAAACCAAAAACTTATTTCACGAGGAAGAAGCAAGAATGCAAAGCAGGCATAAGGCTGTGGCAGCTGAGGAGCAGAGCTGCAATCCCTGTGCTGGGATGCTCTGCCTGGCTCAGGTGTCCTGCCTGGCCACACCTCATTTCTGTGCTGGGTACCCCTTCACAGCCTGGGAAGGCATCCCGATTTTGGGGCTAGAACTTGGCAGAAGTGTAGAGACAGGCAGTGCTCAATGTGGCTGCTTTCATCTCCTCTCATAATTTGTTTCAATTGTTTTCCTGCCTAAAGACTGACAGGAGGATGGTGAACTAATGAAACACATCTTCCCACAGGGAAACTTTCTGTTGGTCCTGTTCCATCCTCCCTGGCAGTGAGTGATCACAGTGTGCCCTAAAGAAAGTGATTCTCTTGAAGTCATTAGTATGCCTTGCAAGCTTTTTGCAGGGAATATAAATGCAGATGCTGCTGTTATTCAGCTAGAGTTTGAAATTAACATTGCTGAAAGTTTTTTTGACAGAACACTTTGCCATCAGAAAATTTAAATCCATTCAAATATTGCTATTCTATGTGCATATTTTTATTGCAGTATGTCTAGAAGAAGTCTTCAAATCCAAGTGTTTGGATAAACTCAAAACACAGTATTTTGAGGGGTTTTATTTATTTTGAAATTACTTTTCTCCCAGAAATATGCTGTTATGAGCAATAATAAAAAGTTGAAACAAATTTTTAAGTCTGCCTGTCCTTGAATGATACACTTCTCTGGGATCCTGGAGTTTCCCATCCTGAATGGGAAAGACTTTGCTAGATTCCAGATGTTTTGAAACCTACCCAGCCTTAGCAAAAAGAGTGCTGGGAGAGGGTAGGAACAGGATACCAGGGCTCATTGCTCATCTGCCCCTTAGGAGTCCACCAGAGGTGCCTGTGTGGCCCAGAGCAGGGAGGAAAGGTGGCACAGGCAGCCTACAGAGCTCTGAAGAAAGGCACAAGGAAAACCTCATGTTGTGCCCAGCCCCTTGACAAGGCTGTATTTGCAGGGCTGGGCTTGCACCCAGCAGTCTTTTCAGGAAAAAGTGGCAGCGCTGAAATTACCTCCTCTGGGCAGAGGTAAGTGCCTCTTTACTGCTTCATTAACTCCAGTTAAATAGAATTTGCAAAGAAGCTGCTGCTTTTGGTTTGGGTCTCATCTCTGGCTATCTTGAAAGGATGAGTAATGATTTAATGGGACAGATTTTATCTTCCCTGCTGCACTCACATCATCATAAAGGTTGACTGCCTTTTATTCCCACTTGGCACTCTTATTCTCTCCTGTAACAAACTTATTCACAATGGTCTAAAAAGTTTGAGAAATGTATTCCACATTAAAGCCTCTGTAAAGTGATAACTGAAAGAGTGGAGAGCATTTTAAGATTCCCATTACAGACAGCAATGAGAATTTAGAGACTCCTTTCCACATGGATGCAAAGGATTTGTCTTTACATTGGCACTTAAAGTGTAAAAGGATCTTTTCTAAATGAAAAAGAAAATACAATGGCACTAATTTAGGCATAAAAACTTTCATCTACAGCAAGTGACATGTATAATCACAAAAAATGGGTGTTTACAAGCTTTTTTTTTTTTTTTAATGAAAGCATTAAAATCTGGACACACTCTGATTTTACAACACTTTCAGAGCTGCTTCTGCTGTACTCCCTTGAAATGGGATTTTAGGCAGTGCCATCCAAGCAGATCTGCTGACCACTGTTGGCCCATTAAACAGCAGTGCTAAAAACACATGAGAGAAAATGAATGCTCGTTTCTATGCGCTGTTGACACCCAGCTCATTCCAAAGATGAAATAAATTGCTGCAGTGATGTTCTAGCACAGGGGTCACGGCTGCTGACTTTGTTTAACTACCAATATCTCCAGTCAAAATGCTTATTATTAGAGTAGCAAAAACTACGATTTTGTGAAACAGAATTTCATTTCCTTTCAGGCAAAAGCTCATTTAGGAGGTGCCTACTCCCTCCTTGCAATAGTTGGATGGAACACAGGGAATGGGTTTGTTTATCTACAGAGGATACTGGACTTTCTCCTTACCAAAAAACTGAGAACTTCACTGAACATTAAACTGCTAACAGCCAGTTGCTCCAGTGGACAGGAGACAAATCCAGCTCCTGGCAAACAGGCTGCCCAAGGAGCTGCCTGGGCTCTGCCCAGACTTGGGGCAGGTGTGTCACTTCCAAGTGAGAGGAATGATGGATTTGTCTTTACAAACAAGCTGTGGGTCTGTTGGTAGACAAAACTAGCACTGAGAGATAAAAGAAACAATGGGAAGGATTCTGCTGATTGATGAATGGAAAAAAAAGATATTTGCCTTTACAAACAAACTGTAGGTTTGCTGATAAATGAAATTGGATATTGAAAGATAAAAGAAGCAATGGGGAAAAAACATGAATTCTATAAGAATTAAAAATTAAAAGGAGGGTTATGCATTAGAGGGGAATCTTAGGTGATTCAGGAAGTCTGTATCTCTCAAGTACCTCAGCCAATGGGGAAAGAGAGAGGGAAATGCAGCTGGAAAATAGGATAAAAGGAGGATGTGTCCTCCAAAAATCTGAGACCCCAGAGGAATGCCCCGTGGCCTCTCCCTTTATTCAAATAAAGTTACAGAACTCCTCTGTCTCGTTTTTGGACACCAGCCTCAGGTGTTTGTGGCTCAATTCTCCTCGCATATGCAGTGCTATCACACCCTGTGTGTGTCCCTGGTCCCTGCTCTCAGCCTGGCTCTGCAGGCTGCCCTGCCCAGTGTCCCAGGGGAGCTGGCACTCACAGCTCATGGTGTGTGCGTGTCCCTGCCCAGTGTCCCAGGGGAGCTGGCACTCACAGCTCATGGTGTGTGCGTGTCCCTGCCCAGTGTCCCAGGGGAGGTGGCACTCACAGCTCATGGTGTGTGTGTGTCCCTGCCCAGTGTCCCAGTGTCCCAGGGGAGGTGGCACTCACGGCTCATGGTGTGTGTGTGTCCCTGCCCAGTGTCCCAGGGGAGGTGGCACTCACAGCTCATGGTGTGTGTGTGTCCCTGCCCAGTGTCCCAGTGTCCCAGGGGAGGTGGCACTCACAGCCCATGGTGTGTGTGTGTCCCTGCCCAGTGTCCCAGTGTCCCAGGGGAGGTGGCACTCACGGCCCATGGTGTGTGTGTCCCTGCCCAGTGTCCCAGTGTCCCAGTGTCCCAGGGGAGGTGGCACTCACGGCTCATGGTGTGTGTGTCCCTGCCCAGTGTCCCAGTGTCCCAGGGGAGGTGGCACTCACGGCTCATGGTGTGTGTGTGTCCCTGCCCAGTGTCCCAGTGTCCCAGGTGGGGCTCAGGTGCCCAGGTCCCAGTGTCCCAGGGGAGGTCACAGCTCATGGTGTGTGTGTCCCTGCCCAGTGTCCCAGTGTCCCAGGGGAGGTGGCACTCATGGCTCATGGTGTGTGTGTGTCCCTGCCCAGTGTCCCAGTGTCCCAGGGGAGGTGGCACTCACAGCTCATGGTGTGTGTGTGTCCCTGCCCAGTGTCCCAGTGTCCCAGGGGAGGTGGCACTCACAGCCCATGGTGTGTGTGTGTGTGTCCCAGTCCCCAGGGGAGGTGCACTCACAGCCCAGTGTCCCTGCCCAGTGTGTCCCAGGGGAGGTGGCACTCACAGCCCATGGTGTGTGTGTGTGTCCCTGCCCAGTGTCCCAGTGTCCCAGTGTCCCAGGGGAGGTGGCACTCACAGCCCATGGTGTGTGTGTGTCCCTGCCCAGTGTCCCAGGGGAGCTGGCAGTCACAGCCCATGGTGTGTGTGTGTCCCTGCCCAGTGTCCCAGGGGAGCTGGCAGTCACAGCCCATGGTGTGTGTGTGTCCCTGCCCAGTGTCCCAGGGGAGCTGGCAGTCACAGCTCATGGTGTGTGTGTGTCCCAGTGTCCCAGTGTCCCAGGGGAGGTGGCAGTCACAGCTCATGGTGTGTGTGTGTCCCTGCCCAGTGTCCCAGGGGAGGTGGCACTCACAGCTCATGGTGTGTGTGTGTCCCAGTGTCCCAGTGTCCCAGTGTCCCAGGGGAGGTGGCACTCACGGCTCATGGTGTCCAGGCGCAGCATGCAGCACACGAAGTCGGAGCAGCCCAGCCTGCCGCCGGCATCGCCGTAGCGCAGCGCCAGCAGCCGCAGCAGCTGCGCATCGCTGGCCAGCCCTGCCGAGAGAAAGCACCTGGCAGCCCATGGCCAGCTCTGCTGGCCCCTCTGGTGGCCTCCTGCACCCTGCCAGCCAGCTGGGGACACCCTCAGCCCCCCGCCTGTTGCTGTATAAGGGTTATGGGGTGGGGAAAGGACACAGCAACATGGCACTCCCTTGCATGGTGCAAGAAAGAGCAGTTTGAAGGAAGCCATTGCCTTAAACAAGACACTTGATGTCACTGTCTGAAGGGTCTCCTGAGCCTAAGATCCCCTCAACAGGACACATAGGTGGTTTGAAATTCAGGTTTTCCCAGCTGGTCACCGAAGAAGATTTAGGAGGCTGTTTCAAGGTTGTTTATTGTTTCTTATCTAAGAAATTCTTTCTCTAGTTAACAGCTGTCTGTTCAGCTTGAGATCCAGGGCAGACTGTCCTGTCCTTGGGCAGGACTTATCTTTTATACTCTAAATTACATACCTAATATTTACAATTACTTTCCAATACATGACAATTTTAATACACTGTACAACTCTGTCCCAGACCATTCCAAGAATGCCAGCCTGGCATTTAACATGGATGGCATGAAGAAGGAGAAAGAAAAGACATACCATGCCCCAAATCCTCCATCTTAGCTTCAAACCCCCTAATGTACACATTTCTAAAAACTCACTTTTCTACCTTCTAACAATCTAATTTATACTCTACTCATTTTTTGTGACTTGTAATTCTTCCTGCAATGTTGGCAAATTTCTCCAGGGACTTAAATCCAATCCCCAAGACCCCTGGGCACCATGCCAGGGTCCTGAGACCCCTGCCAGGGGTGTCTGGAGGCATCCAGGGAAACCAGGGGAACACCCTGGACTCCCACAACTTTTTGCATGACAAAATACAGACAGATCATTGGTAAGAGAAGGAGACACCTATTGTCCCAGGTTTTCTCATGGATCCAGCAGGTGTTTATCTTCCATTATGATTCTTTCTCTTATGTTTACAGTAGAGAAAGAGGCTCTAGCTTGGGAAAAATCCCAGCTGAGCCTGAGAAAGCCAAACTGGAAAAATCCTTTAAGATTCTCCCTGGGCCTGTAATGGCCACACCCACCCTGCCCTGCATCCCTGGACAGCCTTTCCCCCACTGGAGTCAGGGTAGGGTGATGGAAAACCAAAGTGGCCTTACTCACTGACTCCCACTGTGCCTTAAGTCAGCAAGCTGCAAGCACTGAGCTGGCTAATCTACTGTTATCTTGCTTTGCCTTTCTAGCTTTTATTTTCTATAAGAAAGGGTGATTTTCTTTGGCTCATAACTGTAAAAGTCTGAGTGTGGCATTTACAATACCACTGGCTCTTTCTGCTAAAGAGGCAGATGCTGCATGCTCAGGCTATTATGCTGCATAGCATGCCTGGGATTCTTAATTTTTACATTTTCTCTTCTATTAGAAAATGGTGAAGGGTGCATTTCTTTTTTATTAGCTGATTATTCAATATTTGTGTCGCAGTCTGTTTGGATGGAAATTGGTATTCAATTGAATGAACAAAAATTGCTTTTTAGAATGACTCTTTTATTAGTTAAATAAAACTACCCTAAATGTGCTGGCTATATAAGAGGAACGATTTAAATATATTTTGCACGAAAAGCTGATTTGCAAAACAAAAGGGAAGTTTTCTGCAGAGAGCTGGACTGATAGCTTTGGTTTAATGCCTTCTCTGAGACTTGAGAAAAGTCTCATTTGCTCACTCCAGGTTTTAGTAGCTCAGCTGGATATGAAGTAACTTTCCTGCTTTTTCAACCAGCTCTAAACTTTTCAGTTTTAAATGAATTCATCACGGAGCTAAATTAGTTGAAAAAGCAGAAATAAAAGAAATGGCTTCTCCACACCTGTGTAGGGAGAGAGAGAGCCAATGGAAGAGGTTTAGTACCACCACTGACAAACTCTGGTTGCATGAGCCTAGCTGGAGGTCTCCAGCAGGAAGCAGGAACACAATGCTGAATAATTAAAGAATGGAAATACATTTGGGCTTCAGATACATTTCGAATTAAGGTAAACCTGATTTTATATTCTTTTTGAAGGAGATAAAGACTATAATTAAAAATAAATCTAATTAATGAAATGTCTTCTTTTAGCCTGGTTCTAAACCACTGTAGCAGTGAGCAACAAATTCTATTTTTAACCTTTTAAAGACAGTGGGAGTTCAATCAAGCTCTCTCCAGAGGGTGGATTCCAGCAAATATTGCTTATGGGATGCTACAATCAAGCCTTATACTAGTAAAACACCAACAATTTGGGCTGGTCAGTCTGGGATACACTTGCTCTGAAATCTACTAACTTGGCAATGTCTCTCAGTAAACCTCATCAACAAGACTGAAGGGCCTGTCCTCTCTGTACCCAAAACTTTCCAGCTGGTTTGTATGACTACTCCCCAAATCTTTCATCTGCTGGATTCCTCCCTCTGGTTTTAGCCAAGCTTTTAATTACTGGCTTGATGTTTCTCTATTTATAAAAAATTATTTTGAATCATTTGCTGTTGCCAAAGAGGAGTTTGTAAATACATCAAGCCAATGCTGCTGCATTTCAGGGCAGCACTCCTGTTAATGCAGCTGGTCTGCTTTACTCTGATCCATTATTATCACTAGGAAAACAGTGAAAATTAGGAACACACTGCAGTGTTTTGTTGGGGAAAGCACTGAACACTTCAGGGAACAGCTGTCCAGCAGCTGGATTTAGATACATTAATACCATTCCCAGAGGTAGCACCAAGCTCCCAAATGCCTTCTGGGGCTCCTGCTCAAAAGCCAGGACAGGGATTATCCCATTGCCAAGCCAGATTCAAATGCAGATGTCTGGCTCAGAGGGCAGCAAGAATGAGCTTGCAATTTTCTTCCCCACTCAGAACTACTTGTAGCCAAACATGTGCTGAATCTGGCATTTAACAGCATATTTTTATCCCTTCAAACAGCTACATTATTTTGGCTGGCAGGTCTTCTCCACATACAATTTTCCTCCCAGTTTTACACTTTAGCATCTTTCTCACAGAATGGGCCTGGCCATTCTTATCCTTTGACATTTGGCACATCAGTGCTGTGTTTCTCAGACAGATGCTGATGCTTTGTACAGCTTTCAGCAGCACAAAAATTATTCATGCATCCCCCCCCAGCTGATGGCTTCCAGGGATGGCAATCCTGCACCAGCTTCCTCCTGGGACAGCACCCCTCTGAGCTCCAGGCAGCCAAATGGGAGCTTCTCTACTGTACAATTAAGTGTCAGAGATGCACTTCACACACACAGTCTCCACTGGGACGACTCAGCTGAAATGCTTCACTCCTGTGTGCACTCACTGAGAGTTTCAGCACTCAGTAGCCAACAGAGGTCAGTGCAAACCAAATAAATGCCTGTCAGTGTGGCATTCCCTTCCAGACTCAGTCACTGCTCTGGAGAGAAACTGCAGGAACGGAGGCAAGTGCAAGAATCCACATTTCCTTTCTCCTTCCCTCTACTGGATGTCCCATCCATGACCTAGAAGCGAGTCTGGCAGTGCTGCCCTTCTCTGCATCTCTCTGCTGGCTCCCCAGCACAGACCTCTCAGCAGAGCTGGGATCCAACTGGCATCTCCATGAAACCCAAGCCACTTTCTCCCTAAGGGTCCTTCTCCTTTCCTCTTTCATCCTTCCCTTCACTGCCACAGGAACAGGAAGGGGAGCTGCTCAGCACCTCTGGGCATACCTGCTGCCTGAATCGCGTTCTTCAGTTCAGCAACATCAAGAAATCCAGAACGGTTTCTGTCTTCCCTGCTGAAGATATCCTAAAATACAGTGCAAAGGCACATTTCAAGCTCTTACCACCATTTCCCACATTTACTACTACAACCAGTTATGTATGTTGTTCCCCCTTAGTAAATAAATATGCAGGAAAGAAGCTCAACAGGTGAGATGGGGTGGCTGTGACAAGGGAGACCCATTTTCAGTAACAGAATGTTACTGTGTAAGAAATCCCACAGTTTGGGGTGGGCAGAAGACTTTTTGCTTTCCTAACACACCATAAGCTACATTTGAGGTGCTGTCAGTGGGAAGTGCACCATATCTAGATGGGGAATTAGGTGGTGTCAGACCATCTCAAGAGGGCTGGGACAAGTCAGAGCCCACCCAAACCTGAGCCTTGAGGAAACCCTCCTGTCCTGCACCAAGACTGAGGGAGAAGGACCTGACAAAGAGAAGCTGCCATGCAGACCCTAAAGAATTTAGGTGGTGCCCTAAATACCATGTCACTGCTTCCAGTGCTCATCCTGGAGCAGAAACATTTCTCCCAGACAAGTTTTCATCAGATCATGTACATTTCCACTAGAAACTGCAGCAATGAGGAAATGACATTTTTCAGATGACTCTGTTCAAGAAGTCATTTCAGCTTAGAAAGCTTCCCAAAAAAAAAAAAAAAAAAAAATTGGCAGCAGAGGCATAGACACGGAGATTTCCATCAGATTCTGAGCCTAATTGGCCTTCCTACCTTTCCCCTCAATGTTCTCTGTGCTGGAAAAGCCTGGGCTGCTCATTTGGAGCACTTTACACACACAGCTGCCTCCCTTGCGTGAGAGCAGGGAACTCTGACCCACTAAGCAAGAAATCTCTGCAAGGCTTCCTTGAGAGCACAGAGCATCTGCTCCCTGCTGCTGGACAGCCCCAGGGCACAGAATGCACAGAATCCACAGCAGAGCCAAGAGAGAGGCACCCCCAGCCCGTACCATGTACTTGGTGAGACATCGCCAGAGGCTCCCGAACTCCTGCAGGGTGAGCCTTCCATTCGAGTTGAGCTGTGCATTTAGTTAAGAAACAAGCACTTAATGAGAGCTAAACCTGGCTGGCTTTGCTGCCAAGGATGCTGCCTCCACAGAACTGAACACTTAAGGTGCAGCCTCTTCTGTCTGTTACTTTGTGTTGAGAAAGTTGAGAGTTTTTCTGCTCTCAGTCGTGTTTAAATCCACTTCCTTTGTTATGCTGTACAGCCACCCATGCCTGTGCTCACAAACCACAAAAGGTTTCTATTTGTAAGGTGCCTTTAACCACAGGGGAAGCTGCAGTGACATTTAGCCCTGGAGCATGGACATCCCTGGGGTACCACAGGGTCTGATCTCCCTGGGTCCTCCAGGAGAGCAGGCACTGAGGAGCCCAGAGCAGGAGGAGATGATGCTGATGCCTTCTGGCAGACAGCAGCAGCAGCCTTTGAGGCTGACAGACCCCAGGAAGGGCAGTGTCAGTGTGCCTGCTCCCCTCCATGCAGCACCCACCCCCCCAGTGCTGGATGGGGAAACCTCCCCAAAACCAAACTCATCACCAGTGAAATACAAGCAGACCAGTGCCACTGCCATGGAACCTGAGAGAAAAAGCTGATCCTGGCTTTGCAGGCCACGATAGGTCACACTGTACGTGGGTTATCTGCAGGCCAGAGAATTAAAAATCTGTCCTGAATTATGGCAGAGGCTTTGTCAGCTCTTTGCACGTGCTGTGCATTCACAGTGCCCACTTATCCCAGGACAGGCTTTGCAAAGGAGGAAAAGTCTCTTTCCCTGGCTAGATGCTGAAAGCTGGACAAAGAGAGGGACTTCTGGTCATTTTTATTAATTCTCTGGCAGTCTTTAAAGGTCTGAAAATGTCTCAAAGATTTTTAAAGGCATGGAGGAAGAGAGACAATGAGTAAGCAAGGGGGAAGAAACACATGAGGGAGATGTATGTTTTCATCAAGGAGCCCTCTTGTTCTACAATGGCCATAAATGTATTTCTTGTGTTGTCTTGTTAACAGTAAAAAGACTTGAGTGATTCAGCTAAACAGGAAAGATACACTGGGATGGCCTGCCAGGCAAGTGCTGGGGGTTCAGCAGTGACAGTGTCTCTGCCCCTGACACCAGCAGTGCTGGCAGCCTACTGAGGTGCCACCCCAGCCAGCCACCACAGAACAGGTGAGCTATGCCTAAACTCTGTCCTGCCTCCTTGTCTCAGCTCTGCCAAGGGTGAAGCTTAGCCAAGGCCCAGAGAGGGCAAAATGAGAGCAAAGAGACAGCTGGTAGCAGAAGGGTGATCCTCACCTTTCAGAGCCAGGGCATGCACAGCAAAGTCCTGCTTGGATGATGGGACATTATTTATGGGGGACTGGGGCTAATATTTACTTGCAGGCTCTCACACTGGGATGCTCAGCCCAGCCATAACTCAAGGCAAGGATGGGCAGCACCAGGGAAGTTTATTGCTTCTGCTGAAAGGATACATCCATCAGAGCTAAAATGCTTCTGCATGAATCAAAGCTGAATCTCCCTCCCAAGCTGGTCATTTCATCTGCAGGGATTGAAAAAACAGAAGGAATTAGCAAGAGCAAGGGCTGTGACAAGCCTCAGGACTCTGTTCTGAGGGAAGGAGAACACCAGCTCGCACAGCTGGAAAGCCCCAGCCCTGGTTCAGGTTCCCAAACAGCAGCAAGGGCTCTGTGTCAGACAGGGAATCTGCACATCTCAGACATCTCTACCTTCCCCAAGAACAGGTGCCCTGTTTGGGCCCACTCTGCACAGTCCCTGCCCAGGCATGGAAACCCTTCCCTCTTGGGATGAGGATAAGGGAAATGGCAGTGACCACAGAAGGGCCACTCATGCTGATTTAGCAAGTCCTCAGAGCCCCTTGAGCCTTGTGCAGGGCTGAGCTGGCTCCAGCCCTCCAGCTGTGCCCCTCTCATGCTCTGATCCCACAATGCAGTAAGCCACAATGAGGATTTTTTAAAGGACCATCAGGACACCATTACATCCTATGTCTAATTTACTCCAGTCTAAGGATAGGGAAGCACCAAAAAAATTAGTTTGGCTGTAAAAGCTTTACCTTTCATGATCACTTCATTAAGGAGTTGTTGCAGCTGCAAGGCATCAATAGTTGAGTCCTATTGCAAAATAAAACACAAAGAGAGGTCTGTGAGCATAAAGTTTTCTCCTGTGCCACTTTTGCCCAAAACATTTTTTTCCTCAGGCACTGTGGCAACCAAGAACCTGTGTTTATGTACCAAAGGAGCAGCAGCATCCCCTCTGGAGCATAACAAAGCCCTCCATTCTGCTGGGCAGGGGAGCTCCAGGCACTGCCATCACCTGGGTTTGCTCTGCAGGGATGGGGAGCTGGGGATTGGCAGCACAGCAGGCAGCTGTGTGAGTGGGCTGGGAGCACAGGCACTGCTGCCCATCCCAAATCCTGGCTGCCTCCCTCCAGAGACACCCCAGGGCACCTGGTGTGGCAGCCCCTGCTCATTATCACTTCACACATTGATATAACCATTAACTGCAAGAGGTTCATTGTGCAGAGACTTTTGACAGTGATTTTTTTCCTCTTGACTAAGTCAAGGAGTTCTTTATAACAGTTTATTAAACCATTAAAAGCATCTCCTGTGAACACAGAGTTGGCTCTCAGAGAGCAGGAATCAATTACTCAAACACTGACTGATGTCTGGTTTCCAAGTGCTGAGAAGGCAAATGGAAAATGATGCTGATGAGAGGGGGGGGGACTACCCAAGGCTTTCTAATTGCTTCCAGCAAATAAACAAACCAAACCAAAGCCAAAAAAAAAAAAAAAAAAAAAAGAAAAAAGAAAGTACACATGCAAGCCCATCACCAGCACAACTATAAATCTCCAATATTGCACTGATATATGGCACTAGACAATCTATCCCAGCTGAATGTCCCATTTTTCTGGGGGTTTTGGCAGGTCAATCAATACCATTTTCAGGGTATCCACTTGAAGATGGAGCTACATTAAAAAAAAAAATCTAAGTGGATTTGTATCAACATCATAGATCAGTTTTTCTTTTTGCAACTCCACCTGTGGTTTTTTGCTTTTTGTTTTTTTTTTTTTTTTTCCAACAATATGTTTTAGAGAGCATACCTGCTTAGCATATCTTAGGAAAAGAGCCTTATAGGAGCTGTCCTGGTTCTGTCTTGGTACATCCTGATTCAAAAACAAAGAGCAGACATAAATAATTCAGCTACAAAACAGGAGGCAAAAGTCTGTGTATCCAAACAGCACTTTAATTTCAGGGGCAGGGAATACAGTATAGGCTGCAGTTTTCACACCCTCAAAATAAAGTGGACTAGGAGTGAGCAACTGCTACTGCAATGAAGGAAGAAGCATTTTTTGGATGCTCACATCTAGTATAACCAGGAAGGAGCAGTTCAGGGCTTAAGGAAGATGACAGAACACATCCAGGGTGGAATTCAGCAAGTCAATACATGAGTATAGAGATAAAAGGCCTGATCCTTATTGGTGGACCTTGGTTGGGATCACTGCTCAGGGCATGTGAAGATTCATGTGAACCAAGAAAATAGAGCATGAGTTGACTTTTCTCTCTCTTGCACCTTCTCAACCACAAAGACAAGCTTGGACTATACCTGATCAATTGCAATTCAATGGTTCAGTGACTTTTTTCAACCTTCCAGTGAAAAGATCCACCAGGCATTAAGGCAAATTATCCTTAACATTATAAAGTTTTCAGAAAACAATCTAAGCCCAAGACCCAATGCCTTCATCTCTGTGTGAGATGCTTCATACCAAGGAAGCCCAAATACCTGAACAGGAGCAGAAACTGTGGGTACCACAATGCATCAAAGTCAAAGCATTGGCTAAGGATGACAGCCAGGTAAACTGACACCTTCTCAGTGGAAAGAGATAAAGAGTCACCATTTACACTGCCCCTCTAATGGGGCTGCACTGCCTGCTGCAAAATGAACCACAAGGAAAGGACTCAGTTTTCTGTTCTCCTGAAGCAGCTTCACACAAAGATCTGTGTCTTTGGAGGCTGTAAAGAGCAGCCCCCCAGGGGCAGGGTTTTGCTGCTGGGACCAGCAGGGACTGGATCAGCCCTGGCAATGTGCACAGCTCACAGCAAGGAGTCAGAAACCCATGGTAGCTGGGCTGGAGAAGCAAATATGTGGGTTGAACTAGAGATGCAGCCAGTTTCAAAGTGCAGTTTGCTTTATGTCTCTGAAGATATTCTGATGAAAATCAGTAGAAATATGACTTGAGTCTCATCCCTATGGACTCCAGTGCTTTATAGGGTACAAGTACTTAAATTACATCATTCTCATGGGGAAAGCATGTCCAATCTCACTCACAAGAATTAAGTTTCCCCCTCTATCCCCCACAGATATTTTGCCATCTTACAGACATTGAAAGAAATTAGAATCTTTTAAGTGTTCTCTCTCCTGCTATATTTGGTTTGTCAAAGTGTTAAAGGTGGTGAGGTGAAAGGGACAGATGGACAGGCTGACAGAGGGACTGTATAAGACTGGTTTCCTCAAAAATCAGGCTCTGAAAAAGATAGATGAGAAGAGAAAGGGCTTTGTTGTCACTCCCATCTCTCCAGAGAGGTGCCCTGCCCTCCCAGCAAGGTTGCAGGTACCAGAGTCAAGCTCTGGGACAGTAGTGGGGGTGAAGGGAGAAAAGAGCAGATGAAGAGGAGTCAGTAGAGGTGACTACCAAACAGTCAGCTCACTGGGAACCATTCACCACCACCAGAATCCACACCAGTTTCAGACTCTTACCATTGGCAGCCCTGGGCTGGTCTGGGAGTTTGAGCTCCTGGAAAAGAGTTACAAAATCAAACTGGGAGGAAAGAGGCCTTTGATTTCTTTGAGAAAGAGAACATTGATTTGCAGCAGTGGTGGAAGGCAGGCACCACCAGCAGCACTCACCCAGCCCATGGTCCTGCAGGATGCTCAGCACCCATGGCCCAGCCTGGCCCAGTTCAGACAAGGCTGCTGCACCAGTCCTGGGTCTCTCCATGCAAACAGGCACAGGCAGCTCTGAGTCTCCAGCTGCTCTCTGCCTTCCCCAAGCCAGCCCTTTTGGCACCAGCAGCAGAGAAAGGGCAGCTTGTCTCACTCTGAGCTTGCCAGGACTAACCTCACCATGCAGAACACAGGGCTCCCCTGCCTTGAGCCACAGAAATTGTCCACCTCCTTTCTCTTTGCCCAGCTGAACAGTCAGGAATAAAAACAGCATCCAGGCTATTAAAAGGCAACATCTAAATATGTGCAGACTGCCTGAAACTGGGCCAGGGCCACCATTCCTAAGACACACTTAGCAACCACAGTCAGTACTTGAGTTCTGCTTTCCATAGAGAAATTAGACAAGCCAGGTTCTATTTTTATAACATCTGTACAGGTAAGTGCTGCAAAGACCCACTGGAAGGTCATCTCCACACTTGGGCTAGCTCAGGAAGGTCAGTAAGGGTCACAGGCTCCCCTAAAATCTCACTGAGCAGGGCTGAGCTGTCTCACACATGACTCACCCTGCTGAAGGAGTCCAGCCCACAGCACTGACTCCTTGTGTTTGCTTTCCATAACTCAGGAGTTGCCTCAGCTGCCTCTGGGCTATTTTTGCCAGGGGCCAAAGCCTGGAGAGCAATCTCATTATTAAGATATGGGCCAGTGAGGTCAGAGCTGCAGTCACATCCACCATGAAGCTTGCTGAAGGGAAGGCACTGCACAGGTGATGCTTGCAGGTCATTTGGTGAGGCTGAATGCTGGGACTCAAAGGTTGCTCACCTGGAGTAAACCACACCCAAATATTCACGTGGTAATGTGAATGTGTGTGTGTGGTAATAGCTGCCTTTGCACAAACTCAGATACCATTTTTCCACTCAACTTACCTTGGAGGCTGCTCTCACACCTACAGGGAGCCCTGCCTATGAGGTGGCTGAGTGAAAGGATCAAGGACTTTCACTGCTCTTGGCTTCTCTAGGTCCCACTCCCAGCAGGATGGGATGTGATCCATCTGGCATCCAGCCAGCAGAACATAAGAAACTACCAAACAGCTGTTAAGAATTAGGAAAAACAAGCTATCAATCCACCTTTCAGCAGAGAGAAATGACTCCACAATCAAGGGTAGAGGACAAATCTCACAATTACTGCTCCCCTGTGTGGCTCATTGTACCAAAGCTGAGACCCTTGGTGGCTGCAGATGAGCTCCTGCCCTGCTCTGCAGTGGCCAACCTTGTGCAGCTGGCTGTACACCTGAGCCCCCTCAACAAGTATCTCACACTCCTCTGTGCCCTCTCCACCCTCCAAGAATGCATTAAAAGCAAATTGCCACATCAGTTATCTTGACATTAAATAGCTAATTCTGGGCACACCATGAGTCTGGGGCCTTTAAGGAGAGTGTGTCATCTTACTCATTGTAGTCTTGATTCTTGATGAAAATCCGTAAGAGAAATTGGAATTGTTGCTCCTCTGCTGCAGCAGGAACCACAGCGTAGGTCCCTGGGCTCAGGGTAAGGTAGCTGGTCACATCCCGAGTCCGGAAAAAGATCTGCTTCAGAACCCTGGAATTCTCCTGAAAGAAAAGTGCAGCTGGCTGTGTTGCTGTCAGGAACAGGGGTAAATCAGGAAGCACACTCACAGCAGCCTTCCATTCCCACACTCTCTGAGCACACACTGCATCCATCCATCCATCACCTCCACCTCCCCAGCAGCCTGAAAAACCCATCCAGGGGACAGACTTCTTTCAAGGACATATCACAGTTGCTCAAAGGTGGAGAAACTGAAAGAAACAGAAGCCAAAATGAATGTAAGGAGATTTGAAGAGAACTTCAATTAACATTGAGCAGACTGGAGCTCACAAAGGAATCAAGGATGAATACTACTACTAAAAAATTCCCTGAGATCTTCTGTGACTACAAGAGAGCCCTCTAAGCATGTCAGATGACAATGCTTCAAGAATCCAAATCCAAACCAGCAAGTGTCACAAGAAAACTGAGTATTCTGATTTTGCATCTGTTATTCCAGTATTTTTTTGCTGAGATGAAACAAATATAATGCAACAGCTATTACTATGATGACATGTAAAGATAGCATAATAAAAAGCCCTTCCTTAACATATTCTCCAAAATATATCAGCGTGTATAAATTCCATTTAGAATGGTTATACAGCGTGGCAGAGTTATTTATGAGCCATGCCTTTGGGAGACAAGAACATAAAACTGCTATTTTGGAAGGAAAAAAAAATAGGATGACTACTGATACAGACAGCTGGGAGGTACACAGACTGCCAAGTATTATGGGTCAGATCTTGAGCAGATAGAAATGGGCAGCGTTGCAAAGAAATAAATGGTGTAATACTTTTTTTCCCCACTTTTGAGCCTTATTCCACATTCCTTCTGGTAAAATGCAGCAGCAGATTAATATCTCAATGGAATCAAAACTGGTGTGAGATAAGAATCAGCCTCTATACATTTCTCAGCTCTATCACACAACATTAAACTTCCCTCACAGCCATGTATTAGTGTTCCACGTCTATATTTAATCAAAGGCTTCCTAGAGCTATCAGACATGTCCATTCTGGTTTGCATCCTTGCCTGCACTGCATTCTGCTCTCATCCTGCCAGGGGACAGCACTCCTTTTACTTCACAGCAGCAATTTGTGCATCTCAGAGGTACCAAACAAGGGATGATGCTGCTAATGAATCATGGCAGAGAAAGCAGATCAGGGAGGAGGAGTGAAGCCACATGAATCTTGCCAACTGCACTCTCCTTGTGCAAAGGGGCTACAAATCCCCTTGTAAACTTTTACCTGAAGGTGCTCTGGCTGCCCTCAGGCTGAGCACTGGGAAATAAACTGAGGGAATGGAACTCACACCCACTCTGGTTTATCTCCTGGGCTTGGCTTTTGCTGCTGCCAGGGCAGGACACCAGGCTGGCTGTGAGGAGCTGGTAGAGCAGCTCTCATATTAAAATATTTAGTGTGTATCAGTGAGGGAATGTTTTCTGTATAACCCTCTGTGTGAATAGGCACCAATATCATTATATTAATAAAAGCTATGGTGTGACAGAGCAGCAGAACTGTTCCCTTGCCCTCACTGCCCAGGTGCTCCACAGTATCCTGATGCCTCCAGGAATGCCCTGTTCTGGCCCTTCAGCTCCTGTGTAGGAGGTCACTCACAAGGTCAGAAACCAAGTGACCTGAGCCCAAAAAAGAGCCTGAGGTGAGCTATGGGCTGACAGCCACAGAGGCCACATCATCCAGGCCTGACAAACTCATTGAGGCTCATCCATCCTTGATCCAGCTCATTCCAAGAGAGAGAAAACACACCTGAGTATCAACTGGAGGGAAAGAAAAATTTTAAATTTAAAGCAAGAATAGAGAAAACTTGTCTCCTAGTCTGCTTTCTGATTAAATAAACCCTTTTTTGAGGGAACCAAGAGCTATATCATCACCTCTCAGTGAAGGTGATTTCTGTTAAAATAGGTAACTAATCAAGGTGGACATGGATCATGTGAGAGCACACAGAGACTTCCATGTCTGCTGACTTTTGGGAATGCTGCAAGGAGCAATTCCCTATTTACCAGGAGGAGCTCTTTCTGAGTGGCACAGCTGGACTGATGGAGTCCTGCAGCCTTGATACCTGCACAGGACAGAGGAGATCCTCCCATAGGGATAGTGAGCTCTACTTGCTGGAGGGATGCCCTTTTAATGACATTTTTTATTTCTCAGACACACTTCTTTTTATGAGCTGCAAAGCCATGCTCTTTCTTTATGAGGAGCTGTTAAACTTATGGCATCAATTATTTAAAGTCTGGGACTAGGGCAAAACTCTCCATAATGAGGAGAATGAGGAGAAATTAGGGTTATAGCAATCCCTGCTTCCATTTCAGTCTTTGGGTTTAGAACAACAGCCTCCCACAGTCATCAGCCAACAACAAAAATACTTTGAGAAAGGTTAGCATCCATCCACACTAGCAACTGTGCCTTCAGCAAGCCTGGTAATGCTCTGAGAACAGCTTGAAAAGGCACTTCTCTGGACAGTCACCAAGGAAAAAAACCCAAAGAAATTGCAGTGGAGCTATCTGAGTGGATTTCCTCTACTCTGGTCTCGAGCAAAGGCTCTTGTGTTTTGTAAATGTTTCTACATGGCTTTTCAGATAGAAAACAGGAGGATGAGTAGGACAGGCCCACTTTGGGGAACAAGAGACCATCTGCTTCCCTGCTATAGCTGGAATGCTGCTGGAGGCTGTGGCTGGTGCTGGCTGTCATGCCTTGTGCCCAGCCAGCACGGCATGTCACCAGCACTGCTGGGACAGAGGACATTGTCCTGGCACATCTAACCCAGGGACTCCCTGAGTTTCCCAGGGCTATTCTGGGATGATGCAGAACTAAAAGTGCCCTCTTTGTTCCCTAAGACATGAATAAAAGGAACTAAGCCTGCTTAACTCTATTTTTACTCTGTGTTTCTACAATAGAAGGCACCCAGAAATTCACACCACATACTGAATTTTTAACAGACCAAAAGGCAATTCAGTCCTTCATTCCCATAAACAGGTAAAATAAACCACACAGAGAACAGAGTGCCCACATGATATCTGATTACTGTGCTTACCATGGTGATGAAAAAGCCAATCTTCAGGTTTTTTTCATCCTGCATACCTTCAGCATGTTTTTGCATGAGTGAAATTGCTACATTATAAGTATTTGGGTCGTGATCCAGCACTTTGAAAAAATACTGGGGGTTTGTTGAAGCTGCACCTGCAGAGAAAGTTTTAATAGGTTAACAGTAGGCACAGAGATGGTCCAGCAGTAGCAGTGTAAGGTGTTGCTTGTGGGGACCCAGAGGAACAGGCAGTCACTGCTCCAAGATCCTTTCAATGCAAGAGAGCACTGCAGTCCCCACACCAGCACTAGAATCTGAGGCATCTGCAGGTAAACTAATTGCATGTTTATCATTTTAGAAATCTCTGGCAAAGTCACAGAAGTCCTGGTGATTTCTCAACCCTCTGCATCTGCTTCACCTACATGGCACAGTTTCCCAGCAGCAGGAAAGCTGTGGCTCTTAATCAGGCACCTGATCCAGGGCTGAGCTGAAAAGGACTGTGGCTTTGAGATGATAAACACATAGAGAAGGACAAAATGGTGCAAAGCTAACCTCTTTTTTCCCTCCTGCTAATGTTTGGGATGGGCAGACAGAATGCTGAGCACCAGAGGGAAACAGCTGCTTCTTGGGCAAGGCTTTGGTTAACAGGAGGCATTCCTGATATTAAAAAAAAAAAAAAAAAAAAAGAAAAAAGAAAGAGCAATGAAGTGCCCAAAAGGACCGAGATGGCAGCAGACTTGACCCTAATCCAGATCCCTGTGGTGTTGGGTGGCCTCAAAAGCTGCACATTAGAATGATTGTACTTGGACAGGGACTTTACTAGAGGGCTGTTGAAAACACAGCTCCAAGGAAATGACCTCCTGCATCTCTGTGCTCAGTCACAGTAACGGGGGTGTGCAGCAGCACAGGCACAGCAGCACAGTTGTCACACCTTGAGACCTGGTGATGAGGTTAGGAGCCTGAAATCTGTAAGCCAAAACCTGTTTGCTGCTAAGTCAAGGATCATCATTTGAGAAAAAAAGAAGCTCCTTCACTGATCAGATACTACCACCCTAGATTATAAACACAAAGCCCAAACACTGGTACAGCTGTAAAATAAAAAGTGAGATAAGATAAAAAAGTAAAAATATACTAGTACTGATTGGAACTTACAATGCCAGAAGAGTTCTTGCACAGATAGTAAAACCACTGGTCTTATCTGCCCAAAGACCTTTTTACCTTGAAAAATAGAGCTTTGTGGCACCATTTTTTCATTCTATATCCACTTAATTTCAGAGTACTTTTTGCTCTGTAAAATCAGCAGCATATTTGCCAGACCAGACTTTCTGACAAGGTCCCCAGCAACACCTACTGCA
Source organism: Muscicapa striata striata (assembly GCA_030060385.1). Lineage (NCBI taxonomy): Eukaryota > Metazoa > Chordata > Aves > Passeriformes > Muscicapidae > Muscicapa > Muscicapa striata. The sequence goes on from JAREIS010000084.1 coordinate 782,497, forward strand.
ACTGGCTAAAAGAAGATCTACAAGCTCATTTTGACTTAAGGAGTCCAGGGTTCCTAAATCACAAGCCTTCAGTTCTAACTCAGCAGCCAGTGCTGTTGCTTTGTTTGTGCCTGTTTAGCTGTTAAGTGCTGTAATGGGAAAAGGCAGGCATTAACAAGTGGCAATCAATACCTGTGCAGTTGGGTGCTCAGAGTGAATGTGTCACTGCCAGCATCCCTTACCCCAGGAATAGCGGCTCCTCCTCCTGGGAAGGCCTGGGCTCCACAGGCTGGTGTAGCTGCTCAGAGACCACGCTGAGCACTGCTCATCTCCAAAGTCCAGGAATGTTGGGGTGCTGTTACATATATACAGCCAGGAAAACTGCTCCTGAAAGTTCTCACAGGACATCCTGCAGAGAAGGAGGGAAATCTAATCATGCACTTTAAGACAGAAGAACATTACCAAAAGGTAAGGGAGGTGATCCTGCCCCACTGCTCAGCCCAGGTGAGGCACATCTGGAGTGCTGTGTCCAGTTCTGGGCTCCTCAGGACAAGAGAGACATGGAGCTGCTGGAGCTGGCCCAGTGGAGGGTGACAAAGATGGTCAAGGGATGGAGCATCTCCCTTCTGGGAAAGGCTGAGGGAACCTCATCAATGTCTGTATCTGAAGGGAGGGCTCAGAGGCTGGACCAGGCTCTGCTCAGTGATGCCAAGCAATAGGACAAGGGGGAACGGGCAGAAACTGATACACAGGAAGCTTCACTTGAATATGAGGCAGAATTTCTTTACTGCCCAACTGACCACACACTGGAGCATGTTGCCCAGAGAGGTTGTGGAGTGTCCCACACTGGAGTATTCCACAACCATCTTATCACAATCCTGTGCCATGTGCTCTGGGATGCCCCTGCTTGAGCAGAAGGTTGGGCCACTGTGGTCCCTTCCAACCTGACCCACCCTGTGATTCTGTGAAGACACCACTTTGGGATGCACGTTCCCCCATGTCTTTAAAAAGGGATTGCTGAGTGCACTGCAGCTCCTCTGGCTGCTACCTTGCAGAAGAGTTCAGCTCTCAATGCATTTTGGGCTGCCCCCAGTGCCCCAGGGTAAACCACAGGGCATGTTCAGGGGTATCTCACTGGAGCCCTGCCATCTCCAGCACACCTCTGCCACTGTCCCTTGCCTTTGTACCTCCACAGTGCTCTGTCCCACACTCATACTCCATTTAAGCCTCAAGTGTGTATTTCAGACCCACCTGCTGCTGCCCTGCTTTCCTCAGAGGCCCACAGGGAACATGTGCACTTTCTGAATAATCAGTTTTCCTAAGGGACAGTTAGATTATCCATGGCTAAGCTGTATCTGAGAGCAGAGGCAGTGAAAAACCACAAGCACCTGCAGAGCAGTCAAATGCACAAGCTCAGTGACCTGCTTAGCCAGCTGTCCCCTTCAAGCATCTGTCAGTCCAAGGTTCAAACCACATACTTTGTGAGGAGAGGCAGTGTGACAAAATGACCAGGTCTCAGAGGGCTGGATTTTTAATTCTCTCAGTTTTCTTTTTTTTTCATCTTAATCTTGGCCAACTCCATTTTTTCAGGTCTTGCTTCCTCTGAAACCACAGGCTCAGGACAATCCCATTTTGCTGTTTGCACACAGCTAACACAGGGTGCCTTGAGCCACCACCAAGAACAGAGAACTGCCAAAATTACTTTTTTTGTAATGAAGGTGAATAGAAAACCCAGTAGACAAAGGATCAATAGGGAAATACCAGAATTCTCCATCATCCTTATTTCTGAGGAGAGCTTCTCTGTATTTAGGCTCAACACGGTCCCATTGATGAGAACTGCAAAAAAGAACAAATCAACAGGATGTGAGCACCATTTTTCATCTTTGGCCTATTCCTCTAACCAGGTCATGAGGGATCAGGAGGGATGAACAAACTAGAAACAGGAGTGTGTGTGATACCTTCATAGCCAAGGCCAGCAAATCAAACTCTGTGCCTTTGCTGTGCCTGAGCTGCCCACCCTGGGGTGGGGAAGGCTCCCCACTGTCCTGGTCACCTGTCCCCATGCTGGACAGGTGAGTGAGGCACCAAGCCACAGCACTCTGGAGCACTGATATTACACTGACAGTTAGAGTGTACATTACCCAGTCAAATGTTTATAATTAAGTGATAATTGTACTTTCTGCAGGGTTTAAGATAAATAAACAGCATGTGAATCAATAATTTATTGATCTGTGCAGCTTACCTGTGAACGTGCTACTGACATTTCAATTACACTTAGGATTGCAGTTCACCCTTCCAAAAGGATGGGAGGATGCTGCCTGAGCAGAGAGCTGTTACCTCCCCCTTGGACTCATTTACACAGCCCACCAACCCTTCCAGACACAACACTGCAGCCTGACTTTTCCCAGCAGAATGCTTGTGTGTGGTCCTAGCAACAGGGAAGGGCGGGGTGCTATTAAATAACTTCAGAGTGGCACAAGAACATCTCTCTAATCATGGAAACACTGATACCATTCCAAAAGGAAAACTAAGATCTATTTATCTACAAAACACTGTTGCAGTCTATATCATTCTTTTCTTTAGGAAAGAGATGTTGGATTATCCACACAGGCAGAAAAATGGTCTCCCATCCCCAAAGCTGCATGAATGATCCAGATTAGCTCAAAGCATTCCCTGGCACTTTGCCATTGGAATAACCAAGGACCCTTTCTGTACCTGTGTGTTCCATACTGCCCTACTCCATGGACTCATCTAACCATCCTCTTCCCAGAGTCAGACTCCTGGGAGCAGAAGAAAGAGTAGAAGGTGGATGTGTGATTACTGCAGGAGAATTCAATAGAAGCAGCCAGCCAGCATCTAAGGGCATGGTCAGAGCTTACTCCAGGAAATAAGAACTCTTTCATCCATGACTTATGGAGAATTATGCACTGGGTAAAATGCATACACACAGACAAGAAGGGACACTTGAGCCTAGCAAGGCTGCATTAGTTTTCCCTGGATTGGATTTCTGTGGGCAGTTGCTACGCAGATGGAAATAATTCTTATAATTAACTGATTTGGAAATATCTGTTTTGTTAAAATGGGTGTGGGGCAGAGGTTCTCATAAAAAAATTGATTCCCTATGACACTAAAGCTTTAAGACCCTACTTATCACTCCAGGGCCCCTTCCACTCCCCGTGGCCCCATGGGTTCCAGATCCTGATGATATGTTTCCAGCCATTCTTGTAGGGGATCTGTAAAGAGGAAAGACAAACAAACTCAGCCACAGCTTTTTGCAATGGTGATATTCAGTGAAGAGAAGGGTAATAAAATGTAACTTCCTCTACACCTCAGAGACCAGATTTAACCTCTGATTCATTCTCCCAGCAGTGAAAAGCTAGAGCCTTCTGTTACATTGCAAAGGAATGATGTGTGAGAGAAAACTGCACCCATTTTGCTTTCCTGAGGATAGTGAATAGCTGACACGGAGAGAAGCAGCAGCATTCCTGTCACACTGCATGAATTCAACAGCCTTGGGAAATTCCAGTGCCTAATTCTGCACATCTGATGCTGTGAGTCAGCAAAGGCAGCGACTTTGAGGAATGAGGTCACCAGACTGCCTGGAGTGAAAGCCAGCAGTCAGCACAGAGAGCTGATGATAAACAGAATCTGTGGGTCTGTGTCTACAATACTGTGGTTTGCAATATTTACCATACAGCTGGAGTTTCTGCTGCTCTCCTCCTTTTGCTGCCACTGGTTTAAGTCAGAAGCAATTAACTCTTTGCCAGTGAAACCAAAATGGGGGAAGTGGAAAGGAGAAGCAAACCTTTTATTTTCTGGCTCTACTTATGCACACAGGTGGTGTTGGAAACAATACCATGGCAATCTCTTCCCAGGCAAAGGCCCAGCCTCCAATCATTTCCCCTCAGGACAGCCCCTTGGGTGTTTTGGCACTTCTTTAAGTGGGGCAAAGACTGATTCTCCTCTCTGCACACACCAGGAGCAGCAGGAGGCTGGAACAGAATTGGGGGCCCTTCTGCCCCTGCCCTGCAAAGAGGCAGCTGGGGCCTTCTCTGCAGCTTGGTGACCCCATTTTGTGGCCCTTTGGCTACAAGCAAGTGTTCTCCCAGAAGCAGCACGCTGGCTGTGATGACAGCACCAAGCATGCCATGGCACGAGGGAACACGAACCAAAGCCAAGCTCGTAGAGAAAGCCAACAGAGAGAGGGGGATAAGGGAGAAAATAGCTTAGGGAAAGCAACATCTCCTTTCCAAAGCACTTTAGGTTCCAAGATTCAAATGTTTTGTTGCTATCTTGCTTGACAGCATAGCTATTGTTTGGTTTTCTTTTCACTGTTAGCTCTCCCTGTGTGTGCTGCAGCTTACTGGGCTAAGCCATGTTCTGACTTCTGGCTGTAAAAATCCTTAATTTCTTTTGATCCATGTGATAAATTGGTTCTCAGATCATCAATATTAATATTCAGCCAGGAGCAGTTCTGCATGAGTACAACAGCTTTAAAAGATGGAGAAACATGGTTCTTGAACCAGTGATTTACTTTTCACACAGTGATTTTTGGCAGGTTGTGATTGAGCTGAACAAATGTAGATTTGCATCATATGACAAATCCCACAATTTCAGCCAGTGCTTTTATTTGCATTTGAAACACAAAAGCACATTTTTTAAGAGTCAGCATGGAATGAAAATCTCCAGAAATATTATATTTGCTGCTGAAGTGTCCCGAAACAAAAGTAAATTTAAGTTAGAAAACAATATGGATTCGGATATCCTCCCTCTTTTTGTTGTGCCGGAGTCCTCCCATCTCTTGGAGTTTGAGCTGTGTGCTTTCAGCAATCCCCCCTAGGTGTGAAGCTAATCCAAATCCCTCTGACTGGAACAGCAGTGCAGCTGCCCTGTAGTGGATGGTCAGTACAAGATCTCCGGGCAGGAACAAGTCCCTGATCTTACCTTCACAGCTCCTGTGATGGTGTAGGCATGACCCTGAACAATCCCATTTCTCAGCTCAATGTTCCTCCTTGCCTGCAGAAGGGGGAAAGCACAGCTTTTAGCTCTCTGTCACACTGCAAAGACACAGCCACAGCTCCCAGAACTGTCTTTTGCCACAGCCTCGGGTCTGGCCACAGCAGTATCTCAGGCACTGGGATACTCCCCAGGAATGGGACTGCTGTTCCCACTGCAGCCACAAGCAAGCCAGGAAATTTAACAAAGCTACAGATCTCCACTTCTTTGTGAGTTCTTCCACAGTGCAGAGCTGCTGTAACTGCAGGATGACCTGGGCTGGGTGACTTGCAGTCAGACTGGGACACTGCAGAACTTCCTGCTGCTCACAGCCAGGTCAGCCACCTGAGCTGGGGAATAGTCCTTGGCTTGTCTGCAGCAGCCAGGCATCCTGTCCTGAGGAAGCAGGCACCACAGCAGCAGTGTCACTCACTTTGCAGCCACATGTCACATGCTTTCAGGGAAGCCTTGCAGACATTTCATCTAAGGTACTTGCTGAGCATCACACAGCCTTTTGCAACTTCCCAGCATTAATACCAGTAAGCCTGCAAGCCACAATGAGATAATTGCACCCTCTTACAGAAGAGAGGTGTGTTTCAGCTTCGCCAGAGTTGATCACAAAGCCATGAGGCCAAAATCAGACCACTCTACTGCAGTGGAATTAGCCAGGAGAGAAGCCACAGCCCCCTCTCCCACAGACCAATCCATCTGCATCTGCCCAAATGCCTCTAGAGTCCTTACCAAATAATCACATATATCTACCTCCTGCTGCCAAGATCCCTTCAGGCATCCATAAACTGTAACTGTTTTACAGAGTGATTGTGGGCTGCCTTTTGCCCTCCCAAATTGCCTTTGTGCAAGCCAAGAGAGGCTCTGTGACTCACCTGGCCCGGGGTGCTGCACCCCATGAGGCACCGAGACCTGTCAGCTGCCTTCAGGATCTCCTCCAGGTCAGGAGGTGGGTCCTTCAGAGAAAACTGCACTTGGACTCCACCTGTCAGGTCTACTAAAGCATCTGAAAGGTAGCCTCCATTCAGGTTCTGGTAGGAGCCACGCAGCCTATGGGGAAATTTTAAAAGATTGGAAAAAAAAAATAAAAAAGAGAGAAGTTAATTAGTCCTTACACTGTTTTGATAAACAATGCACAGTGCTTGCTTTGAAAATGAACTGTGCATCGAGGTGGTGAGCACAGGGGAGCCCGGGGTGGGCAGACACTGTGGCCAGGTAATGAAAGGAAACGTGATTGAAATACTTGGCCAGGCACAACACATGCCTTGTGAGAGGAGCAAGACAAAGGGGGAGCTTTTTCTATGTATTCATCCCCACCTGAGGCAGCTGTCCAGAGCCATTCACAGATAGTGGAAAATAATAAGGTGCATCTCATGCCAACACAGGTATTTTAGGGAGATGAGCTGAATCTCATCTTGAAGCATCCAGTTTCTCTTTTCTGAACAGGAAGGGAGCCAAGGGTGACTAGTTCAAATGGATGTTTCAGATCAAATGGAGCTGAACTGTTAGTTTCTACATTGTACTTATACAGGACTCTTCACAAAAATTGCCAGTATTCCTTTTGCAAATGAGGAAAAGGAAAAGAGAGGTGAAGATATTTACCCATGCTTCCAGGGCAAGGCAGCAACGAGTTCTCAGCACTGTTCCCAGTTCACTCTGCTAGAGTGCAATAATAGGATAATAATTTAATATGGCCAACAGAGTCCTTGTTGTTTTTATCGTGTGGTTTTTATTGAGACAGCAAATAAGCTGGAACATGCTGTACTTAGAGCAGGTAGAGCATGCTGTTAAACCCCGCCATACACACTGTATTTAATGAATGTAATCAAATGAAGTCTGCAGCTAATTGTATTTTGAAGAGTTGTCCTTGTCCTACACTGATGAAAAGAATTTGTCTTGGGCACTGGGGAATAACTTCTCAAATGGGAATCTCATAAACAGCATTGCTTGCAACTTTAATTTAATAGAGGTTTGGTATGCATTGTAATTAAAATCTTATGCAGCAAATTGATACTGAATCCTGAGTCAACTTTTCTGATGTATCTCAGGGCAAAATGCATCCTCTTCCTGAGTTGCTCTCATCCTGCTTTAATATTTACTTACTCCTGACCAAATCTGCCAAAATTATTTTCTCTTTTCTTCATGTCCTCTTCACTGCATTGCAAATGTTACACCAGCTTCAGGTACCAAGTTCCAGCCCTTCATACAGGACATTTTCTTCAGCATTTTTAATAATGGGAAATGGGCAAATGCTAAGGGGTCACAATCTGATCCCTTCCCTCTCCAGAGGATTTTAATAAACGGTTATCTCTTTATTAGGCATTATTTACTCTGCATACTCTGGGGACCTCAGCTAAGAGTCAGAGTTCTGTGTGAAGTGAGAGGTGGTCAGAGTCCTGGAGTATGCAGAATCAGAGTATGTGCTGTGCCTGGGCATGTTCTTCAGTCTTGCTTCCTGCCATTGCCTGCTCCAAATATCCACATGATCTCTGATTAGTGGCTGTAAACACAGCTAATCCACGCTTAGACTCTGCAATTTTAAACAGAGGACAACATGGGAAGAAAAAAAGAGACAAAGAATTTTGCCTGAAATCAGGAGAACATTCCAGGCCCTTTTTGTCACCAACCATTGCCCTGCTCCTTCTGCTTCTCAGGCATTAACATTCCAGAGTTGAACTGGGTAGATTTAGGGCTGGCTGCCTTTAGGGCTGGGTAGAGTTATGTCCAACCCAAACACCTCCAGTTTATGTTGGCCCCATGTTTGCTGCAGCCACGGTTCCCTGCAGAAGCACAGTACCACAGAGGCAGCTCTCAGCCTGAGCTCCTTCCTGTGTGCTTTGCACAAGGCAGAGGCTGAAACCACCCACAGAAAGCATTCAGCACTGGGTGGAAGAACAGACCAGGTATATTTACTTGGCATATGCTTTTTCCAGCAAGGATGGCCAGAATTCATTTGCAGTTCGGGGGTGTACAAACAGGTATCTTCCATTTAGGGTTGGCAGCCGGTCATCTATCACTACATCCACCCATTCTCCATATTGCCAGAACTGGAAATAGATAAAAAAATAATATATTTCAAAAAGAGAGAGAGAAAATAAAATAATGAGCCTCCTTTAAGCACTTATGCCCATGCCAAGAAAAAGCCTCCTGAAATAGCACAGGGATTAATTTAAAACATGGATATGTGCATGGCTATGAACTGCCTCAGGCTAATGGTCACCACTGTTAAACAAACTACCAACAGGCTGGATTTCCCAGTGGCAGGGAAAGTCCTTGGGGAGTACAGCTAGTCCTGCAATCAATGGGAGGAGAGATACAACATGGGCAATGTGCTAACATTCTTGGGCAATAGCAAGATTTCAAGGAGATAAAGAATGACCAGCAGGTGGATTCCATGAGCCTCACTACTCAGCCACACTTGAATTCTTCCCCACAGTGCAGTTCTTGGCCAGAGAGACTTTGTCAAGACCCAGCCTCTAAATTTTCTTTCCTCTGTGTTTCAATTAAGACTCTGACACGCTGTCATGGACAGAGACAGTGCAGTGACTAAAGACTGTTTTGAGGTGTTATCCATCTCCTTGATGGATGTGAAGGACACAGGCAGTCTCTCCAGCATGTGGACAGAGCAGGTGTTTCTCCAGCTGATCCAGCTGATGAAACTTTTCAAGGGAAAAGAGAGGAACAGAGATCTGCGGGGATGAACTAAAGGAGCCATTTCCAGAGTCATTAGCAGATTAATGTAGCTTAGCATGATTCGAAATCATAAGAGGCCAAGCTCTTATTTGCAGTAATGCTAAGGACTCTAGTGGAAGTATGCCAGCAATAGATTTAGTCCAGCATGATTTTATTTCAACAGCTCCGGTCAATGAAAAACCCCAAAATGAGCTGTTCTGCTAGAAAAGCACAAGATCAGATCTGTCCAGCAGCAAAGCATCTTACAGACTGCTCAGCTGAAAGCACCTCTGATCCTACTTACATTCTGCCTCACCCAGGCCTCTCCCTTCCTACATTAATAGTGGCAGGAGGTGGTGGGGTGGGAACATCTGACTTGAGCTCCAGGAGAGATCTGAGGCTTCTGCTCGATTTTGGCAGGAGGGGGCTGGAGGAAAAGCCTTCCACTGCCTGTCCTCTGAAGGAGAGACAGGCAAAAGGACTGTCCAAAGGGAGCTGTCCTTTCAGGCACCTAAGGAGCCCTTCTGTCACCAGCTGGAGCAGGTCTGCATGGAAACAAGGTGTGACATCCAGCCACACCTCCCCACGGTGCTTCATGTGCAAACAGACCTGGCAAACAAGGAGAACACACAGAACTCCCTGGGGATTACTGCAGTCCAAACCCACTGAGTGATGTTTTTCCAAAAGCCAAGCTCCTTGGCCATGTTTGGTAGAAGCTCAAGCTTGGAGGCTGTCTGAATGCAGTGCTGATTTTCTTCAGCTGGAGAAAGAGAGCTGCTTTGTCCTGATTGTGACAGACTTTCAGATGGTGGTCTCATCTGAGCTCACAGGGGCAGGAAAAGCCAAAGTGGGAAAAAGAAACCTCATGGGAAGTCCTAGAGTGCTCTGGAAGTACAAGAGTGGTAGAGGAGAAGCCATTCTCCTGCTTTCAGACAGGATCACTTTTTGGCTTGAGTCTGGCTTCATTAAATTTCTTTATACCCCTATGTGGGATTTAAGTACTGCAGCTGTGAATGTGGTAGTAAACAAAACCAAGAATTGCTATTTAGGCAGGATGCAAAGAAGTAGTTCTTCGATTCCACATTTATGATAAGCCTTTTAAATCAGGACTTTATTTTCCTGGGCTTAAGAGGAGGAAAAAGAAATGGACAGTCCCAAGATGACAACAACACATCCAGGGTCCTGATGGTCAAAGGGGGAATGCTGTGTGGTTATTTTGCCTCCTTTTTTTCTTCCTGGACAGGGGTCTTAGAAAAATCCAGTTCTAGAATCAAGTAAGGAACTGCATGTCTATCAACTATCACCAACCTATTGTATGGTGTTAAAAGACACTTTTTGGATGTTTCCTGAAACTGAGGTCTTGACCATTTATGGTCTTTAGGGATTTCATTTGTTTTTTTCCTGAGAGCTGGGGCATTAACACCCAGGGCAGATCCCTCCAGCTGAGAGCTGATGTGCTGTGCAATAATCCCCTGTAGTTCCCTGGAGAATCCTTCTGGGTTTTCCCAAGCTGAGGTGCTGCTCCTCAGTGTCACCAGGAGTGACACACTCTGCCTCACAGGCACCATGGTTTCTGTGGCACAGAAAGGGACTCCTGTACAAACGTGGGACTAACTTAATCCCTGGGGAAATAACATCACTGTAATCATTGCCTAGATAAAAACATTGCCCATCTTAACTACAGCTGAGGAAGTGCTTAACACCCTTGACTCTTGCAGCTGAACAGCACAGGAACACTGCAGCAGCCCCTTGTATTCCTGAGAGGCAACATGCTCCAGTTCCAAAATGGTGGGAAAAAAAGTTATAAGCTAAAATTTTTATATTAGCATATGATATGCCTTGTTTGCAATTCTTCACTGAACTGAGGACTGGTGGCTTAGCCTGTGGATGGCAGTAAAATATCTTTGATGGAATAATTGAAAGGCATTGCAGAGAAGCATTTCCATTCAGAGGAGCTTTCTCAGGGGTTTATTGCTCAAGGAAAGCCAGAAACAGTTGCATTGATTTGCAGATGAGATGACAGGCAAAACATTTTCAAATACTGTAAGGTATTTATACTGCTTAAGATTTAAGGATTGTGCCTAACTAATCTTTTCAAAGCTCCCATGAAAGACAATCTAGCTTGCATCCTTTTAATGTGTTTTAAGCAGACTGGTGTCCCTTCAGCTGGTTTATCTCATACACTGTGGTAGTGTATGCTGGAAATGGGCCAAGATAGAAGCATCTGGTATTCTAAGGAGCAAAGGAACAGAGCAAAATTTAGACTCTGTCCACAAGATAATCCCTCAGGTGCTGCTCCACAAGAGCCTAGGAGGTCAAAGAAGTCTCACTGCCAGAGTTCTCTGTTTGGTCCTGAGCTGCATAAAACAAGAGATTTGTGAAATAAGGGGGATGAGGAATGGCTGAGTTTATCCTGATTTTCTCCACATCTAGTTTAGCTTCTGGAGTTTAGTGGTGCTGCAAGCTCTTCTAATCCCACCAGATATTTGTTTGACTCAGATACAAGCAAGCAGAGCCTGCCAGTTGCTACCCATGTCACCCTTCTGGGAGATTCAGACAATTTCAGGAGCTGGTAGAAAGTGAGATTTACTGAAAAGCCTTGTTCCTCTCTCTGAAACAAATCTCTTTTCAAAATATCAAAAGCCTGTTCCTCTGATCTGTCTCCAAAGACCTGTAATTTCCAGCCATTTCAACGAGCTAAAAGGGCAAGGTGAAGTGGGGAAACAGAAAATGAGGTCAAATAGATAGTGCAGGTGAGATGACAGCCATAACAGACTGCTCAAATCACAGCAGCCACCAGAACCCCATCTAAAACATATATGTACACAATTTTATCTGAACAGCTGGTACTGCTGCCTTTGCAGTCATAACTTTCAGAAAAGGGCAGCAAATTCCCTGAAGTGCAATTGCACCACCTGGAGCACAAGGAATCATTAAAAAATTCAGGATTTTCCGCAAAGTTCCAACTGGGAGTCAGCACTGAAGAACCAAAGCATTCAAGAATGTTGAGGTGTTGGAGCTGCAACTTGGACCCCTTTGCAACCCAAGCAGCCAAGCTCCAGTGGTACCAATACCACCGGGAATACATACCCGGAAATGAAATATCCCAGCATAATCGTCCTGGAATCCTTGGTCCTTCGGTAGGACGTTTTCCAAAAACTGTTTTCGCAGTGTCAAGGAGCCCAGGGCAGCCAGCATCCAGCAGTCACCTCAGGGGAGGGAAGAAACCAGTGCATTCAGCTAGTTACTCACTGTTCTGGATCTCAGCTGGCTCTTTAGAAAGAAAATGGGCTGCAACATCCAAGAACCACTTTGCTAAATGCAATCAACATTCTTCTGTCTCTTTTTCCCCCTCCAAAATGCTGAAGCACTGCCCAGGATTCACCAGCAATGTCCACTGGGAACCCTGCAGTCACCCAGACACCCTTCTGTACTTTCAGGCTGCTCCTATCTTTTGTAGTCATGGATTTGCAGTCCAGAACAGGAAACCTTCAAACTTCTCAGTGGAGTGGGAAATGGAAAGGCATTTCTTTCTACATGGGAGCAGAGCTGATGTGGCCAGAAATGTGTATTCTATCCCCATCTGTCCAAGCTGGGTGGGGCAGTGATTCCTTATCTCCATGGCACACAGTATCTGCTAATGGGCCATCTTTAAGACCAAGTGGGGCAATCATCTTTATCTTTTCCATAATCCATCCTCCCTCCAGGAAGATATCATCTGCTGCTGGGCCATTGAGTCCCACTGCATGACTGATAAAATTACATCATCCCATTGGGAGATGCTCCAGCCAGGGGGAGCAGCCAAGCCTTTCTTACCTAGATAAAAACTGAGATTTTGGACAACAAGGTACCTTCTTTCTACTGGATTCTAGAGGAAAAGCCAGACCTTTCCACATCATCCCTGGATCTTCAGAGGAAACTGCACCCTTCTACAGGAGCACTGCTTCAGCTGAACCACATCTGCCACTGCAGGAGGATGCAGCCACCATTTAATGGGACTGCTACCAACACCCTGAGTGACTGACAGGGTGTCAGGTTGTATTCTGACTCTGTCAGTGTTTTGGGTTTGTTCTTTGTAATACTGTATTTCTATTTTAATCTTCCCAGTAAAAAACTGTTATTCCTAATTTCCATATCTTTGCCTAAAGCCCCTTAATTTCAAACTTATAATGCTTTGGAGGGAGGGGGTTTACACTCTCCATTTCAAAAAGAAGCTTCTGCCTTTATTGGCAAATACCTGTCCTTAAAACCAGGACACTCCCAAAGACAAACATGGTCCAGGAGTACAAGATGGAACTGACACAGGGTGCAGATACATACTCTGATACTGGGTAAGTATCAGAGGAGTTGAACAGAAATATCCCCAGGAAAGAAAACACTGACAGTCAAATGAAGACATTAGGATGGAAAGAAAATTCAGCCCTACAGAAGCTGGAGCCGTGCCCACTTACCTACTTGCACTTAACTGTGTTTGACCCTTCTTGAAGCATCTGCCTGATCTCAGCTGGATCTCCATTTCTAAGCTTGGCCTTACACAGACAGAAGGCAGATGCCAGATAAAAGCAGCAAAGATTTGAGCTACTGCATTTGGGAATCCTGTTAAATATCTGCAATAAACTGTGTGTGGACTTGGGCCAGCCTAGATTGGCCTGCACTGATTATTTACTGCAGCTACCATGCTCCACATCTTCCCACCAAACACTTGGAACATGGCAAAGCAGTCACGGGTTATTGCTTTGTGCAGATCTCTTCTAAATCAAGGATGTCACCTTACCTATTTCCCCCTGCATGATATCAAATCTGCTAACTCCATCCATGATCAAATGAGGATTTCTCTGAAGTTCCTGGAGGAAAGAAAATGCAAAGAACAGTGTCAATACCCAGCCTTTGCCAGCAGTGTGTTCCAGCCTCCTGAAGACCTTGCCTATCTTTTCCACTGAAAACTGCTTTTCTTGAGCCCTGATGTTTTGCTGCCTGCCTCCAACAAAATCAGAGAAGATACTCAGTCATCTCTTCTTTAATCTGCTCAGATATTCCTGGGGATGGGGACCTGGGGGTGGGTGTTCCCTGAGTGTTCATTTGGGTTTCTCTAATGCTACTGACACCTTTTAGAGAGAGCTGTGAGCTTGGCATTGAAATAATGCAGTTTCCTGGGGCACAGCAGGGCAGAGACACACAGGTCTCCAAGCAAAGTGGAACAGTGTCTGTGCCTCAGCTCAGCAGTGGGTCTGGGAGCATTTTATACTCTGAGCCTTTTGTGTTTCTATTCAGGTCTAATACAGGTCAGCCTGGGCTGCTTTTCTTCACTCTGGTGAGGGAGATATAGAAAGAGAGCTTAATCTCTGTCTGCAAAATCCCATAGGCCTGGCTGACATTTTTGATTCAGGGAGAATTTTCCTTAAGAGTCTTGCTTGGGCAGTGAAGGGGGAAGCACTTCAGAGCTTGGCTTTGCACACAGGAATGTGAACCATTCTCTATTCTGTGGGATATCTGAGTGCTCAGGAAGGAGCAGCCTCAGCATCCCCCACAAGTAACCCTTGGCACTCTCCATGGTCAGCCTGAAATAGGCAAGTCAACACACATGTAAGAAAACAAAGAGATAAAAGGAAGAAAGAAAAGTCCTGGTAAGAAAAATAATGCAGCAGCCCTTCCCTGAACAGGCCCTGGCATTCCTTCTCCCAGTGATCTCACATGCTGCACTAGAATGAGACCAGCTCACAATGTGACTCATGACTTGCACAGCTGTGTGAGCTCAGCATTAGCAAATGCTGTCAGCTTTCTGAAATGGCTTCACAGTGATCAAACCCCTCTAAAAAGTTTCCCTGTCAGGAACAGATGCAATTCACCATCAGTGCTGCAGGCTGGTGGGCAGATCGTGCTCCCATAGCACTGCTGATGTGGAAGAGAGCAGCCTCAGCAGGCCAGTTCCTTGAGAGATGCTTTTCTACAGCCATCTCCACCTACCCCAGGACTCTGGGGATTTGCAGCAAGAGATTTACCCATGGCATGGGAGCAGGCCTAAGATGTGTGGCCACCAGCACAGTGGTTCCTCACTGTATAAGGAAGAATCAGCACTGAGCCCTTCACCCCTCTCCCTTCTGCTCTACATCCATCCCAGCTTTACCTTCTCCCTACCTCCATTTCCCAGAGCAGTTTGTGCCCCTCACCTGGGTGAACTCCAAACTCTCCACAAGCAGGAAAGATTAAACTGCATGGCAAGGCTTTGAACTTGCTCATGCTTTTGAGTGTGTCTGACTTGCTGGTAGCTATCCCAGAAAACCAACAGCATAAAGGAATGAGTATTTTTGCTTCCCCCATCATTTCTGAGGGCTTTGAAGCCTGAGTTGCCAGAAGCAGGGTGGCTGGGCTACAGTGCATAGTGCCACAGGGGTAAGCACCACCCAGAAGCATGAGCCTGAAACTAATGGGAAGGCAGCTGTGTCTTTATGGGATCCCCTAGGAAAGGGCTGATATCTGCTCTGTGCCAGGATGCTAAAGCTCCTAAGTGCTCAGTGGATCCTGCTAGCCTGTCGTGGGGACTAGCTGAAAAGGCAGCCCATTAGATGCCTCACCAAATATTCTATTGCCCACCAAGGTGTTTGACTCCCCAGGGAGCAAACAGGGATGAGCTGAGTCATTAAGCAGGTTCCTTGCTGAGAGAAACTGGCAATTCAGCCTAAAACCAGAAAAGACATAATGTGCAGTCAGCCCCAGCCAGCACTGTGCACACAGACATCTCTGTGGCTGTCAAAGGGAACACTCCAGGCTGCATTCCCCACCACCCTGGAGCTCTGCTTCCAGGAGTTTGCACTCCCCACAGAGATGGCAATAACTGGGACACGATGCAGAGTGTGTTGCTGCCACTAGCCAGGGGAAGGGGCTGCTCAGCAGCTGTCTGAGCCCACAGAGGGCTTCTGACAGAGCCCAGAGCAATTGTGATGGGTGCACTGCTCTGGAAATCTGGACCTTTTCAACCAGGAGGGAAGGAAGTATCCAATTAGCTCCTCTTTCTTCAAAGGCAAGAATACAGCAGTCATAAAACACCATATCATCCATTATTGCAAAGCACAGCTAAACATGTAGTTACCACTACACAAAATGTGCAAGCCTCACTATTTCCTACTGCTCAAATTGCATGACAAAGAGAGAAACCACAGCTTTAACTATAGGTCTGTCCAGAAGCACTGCCCTGTTTCACTGAGATGAGGCTTTGTGGCATTTTCACAGAGACTTTTCAGTTTTAGCTGGAGGGGGGAAGAAGAGGGAGCTCAGGGAGGCTCATGGTCTCTTCTCAGAGTATCTATGAGCCCAGCAGTGAAGGCAACCATATGGGCTGCAAGTCAAGCACTCTGCCTGAACTCATCCCCCCAGGACAAAGCTCTCATCACTCACTTTCCCTGGCCCACTGAAGACTTCATTACGAATTCAAAAGGAAAGAGAAGTTCAAGTTCAAACCAGTTCATCCTCTAGAGCATGGTCTTACCACAGAAGTACTGTTCATCTGAAGGGCAAGATGGAAAATTAATCTGAGAGGTGGAAGGAAAGTGTCCTGTACATGCATTTATCTCTAAATCTCTTTTTATAATTGCTTGAAATTTTTAGGGAAGAACAAGTCCCCAGAAGGAGCTGGAGGTGAATAGTGCAGATGTAGACCCCACACAGACATGCAAAGGACAGTCAAACAGTTCTGTGAAAAACTGGAAGCCTGAGGTGGGATTTCCAGGCAGTGTAAGCCAGTCTGGTTGGGTGCTGGCCACTTTTCCACACATTTCCCCACTGGCCCAGCATGATCCTGAGTGCAGGCACAAGGCTACTGAGGGTTAAGAGGCTGGAGCTGACTGTTTGCAGAGACACCTCCTGGTCACCTTAACCCTGAAATAAAATCCCAGCCCTGTTTCTGCTCCTGCCACAGGTGCACATGCTTCCCTTCACCTCCCCCCTGGTGCAGCCCAGCATCCTCACACATCCTGCCATCAGGACTCATGGTGCTCCCTGTTCAACACACACCAGCTATGACAAATAAAAAGGCTGCTATTTATTGAAAGCCAAACTGCTCTCAGCTGGACAAATGTTAATTCAGCAGCACTGCTGTGCCTGTAATAGTGTTGCTGTGGATTAAGAAATAAACACAGAACTACAGTTCCCTGGGCTGAAGGCCCTGCCCAGCAGTGTGCTGAGGAGGGGTCAGTCACACTCATACATCCCATAACCACAGGAAACCTGCACAGAAAGAAGACAGCTGGGCTAATGAGGGAGGGCAGAACAAAGGATAAAGTTAGGGGAGGGTCTGGAGCACAAGTCTCATGAGAAGCAGGTGATGGAAGTGGTTTTTATAGCCTGAAGAAAAGGAGGCTCAGAGGGGTGACTCTCTACACCTTCCTGAAAGGAGGTGGGAGCTACAGAGTCTCTTCTCCCAGGTAACAAGTGACAGAACAAGAGAAGATGGATTCAGGTTATGCCAGAGCAGGTTTATGTTGGATATTAGGAAAAAATTCATTAACTGAAAGGGTGGCCAAGCATTGGAACAGGCTGCCCACAGAGGTGGTAGAGTCACTTCCCTGGAGGTATTTAAAAGAGATGTAGATGTGGTACTGGGGGACATGGTGGCTTGGTAGTGCTATGTTAATGGTTGGACTCTGTGATTTTAAAGGTCTTTTCCAGCCCACCCAATATAAGCTGTGCTGGGCCACAGCAAAGGTCTCCAGCAGATAGGAGAGGGAGAGGATAACTGAGCAAGCCAAAATTAATAGGAAAAATCAGACTACTCTCAAGGGGTTTGCTTGCACTGACAGAACTCAATTCCCTGCTTTACAGCAGAATAGCTCAATTCCTAATTGCCTGATTTCAATACAAATGCATTGGTTGTGTATAAAAGCTTTGATTTGCTCCAGTTCTCTTTTGCACTGGAAGAATGAGTTCACCACACTCCACACAGGTGTGGAGCCCACAAATGTGAAAGCCAAGTCCTGCTGGGGGATGGACTGATGTCAACAACCAGACAAAAACAGAAACCAGCTCAGATTTTACCTGAAACCTGTTTGCTTTGCGTGGCTATTTACTGAAACAAAGGAGGCAAAGACAAAGGAGGTGAACAAGGGAAGGCTCCAGTGTGTACCTGGAGCCTTTGAGAGGCTGTTTCCTTAGAGGTCTATAATCCTGCCTGAGACTGCCCAGCCTGAGAAACAGGGAAGCAGGGTATTCACAGCAGCCCTGCTTTCCAATCCACCTAGGATGCACAAATTCCCCTCACAATCAGCTCTCCCCAAGGACCATTGTGTTGGAGTCAGTGAGTCAGGGGTCTCTCTGAATTCTTCAGAGAGAAATCAAAATGCAGAGATTGAATTAAAGCCTTTGGATGCATTGAAGTATATTAAGCCACTCACACATAAAGTAGACATTTAAGTAAGTTAGTAATTTTTGGGTGAGTTCTAATGCTTTTAGTAAGTAAAAGGTTTCAAATGCCAGAGCAGCAGAGTGTGTTCTAGTGAAGGTTGAAACATACTGATGTCTTCAGTGGAGGCTCCAGGACCACAGTAGCAGAAAGGACTTAGTCATAACAGAGCTATAGTAGGAATATTGCTTACATTTTTCAGATAGAACAAGATAGATTGTATGTGTAGTTGTATATGTAACCTGGTGTGCTAAGAAACTAGAATTCTAATAGGTTAAGGAGTGATGGTCTGAGTTTGTGTCTTAGCCTGTTGGAAAAATCCTATATAAGAGTATGAACTGGGGAAAGTTGTTGCTTTTAGCCACTGGCTTTTGCCAGGGATTCTAGCCATTCACTTATTGCTATTGCTTTGCCATTGCTTTTTGCCATTGCCTTTTGAGACTGATGTGCTTTGTAATAAGATGTGCTTTGTAATAAATAACCTTTTTAACTATTAGCTGCTTTGCTTATTTAAGATAACCTGACAAAGTAGGAGCCAAGAGCTCAAAGTAGGAGCCTGTAGAGCTCCAGAGTTGGTGCTTAGAGCACGGGAGGTCTGAGAACCTCACACCACTGGAGTCAGGAAATACCATGCAAACAAACATTTTCCATCCTCCAGAAAGGCAGAGGTAACAGCTGGTGATGCACTGCAGCTTCCCCAGGCCACAGGGGTGAACTCTGGGTTGAGGTCAAGGTGCAACCAGCTGAGCAGGCAAGGGCTGAGACCACGGCAGCCTGGGGATGCTGCTCCTGTTCAATTACACTGATTGCACATGCACACTCAGAGACAACAAGAATTGATTGTGATTTTCATCACGGAGAAACGCTGAGCAGGATCCAAGAGCCTGCTGGCCCCTGGGAAAACTGAAGCTGTGAACTCCACCATGAACAGCTGCTGAGCAGCTTTGGCTCACGCTGGGGACTGCCCCAAAGTGACAAACCTGCAGGACACCCTGTCCCTCACTGCCACAACATTTCCCATAACTTTCCTCATTAAAGCAGCTCATGTGACAATCTGCATTTCTTTTCCCTCTTCTTTTGGTTTTTGGTAGATTTTTCTTCATTTATTCCCTCTTCAATTAGAGACAAGTTTTTGGGTTAACTTCAAATTGTTGTTGAAATTCTTGCCTGAATGAAATTTGTTTTAAGCCCCCTCCAGCTACAGACAGGCCAAGTCTGATGCAGCAGGAAATCCAGCTCAGCTTATCAGCCTAGAAAGATGCTAATTTCAAAATTATTTTTAAGGGGTCCATTTTTTTAAAGTCAGTTGCTAGATTCAAAATTCCTTAATGCTGATGCTAATTCATGGAAATTTCTGGGAAATAAATAACAGGCCAAGGCACAAATAATCACCAAAGGCTATGCAGGATAACAATAGATACTCTGCTCCTGAAAGGTGCTCATGTTTTCTTTGGGAAGGCACACAGGAAGGGAAATAAAAACATGAGCAAGCCCTTTTACAAAATGAATGATTCAAATGATGGATCACTTTTCCCAGCTGACAAGCATTGGCCCAATGAGAATAATTTTCCCCAAAGTTTTTTAGGTGCTGAGTGCAGTAACACGGGGCTTCCTCAGTTCCAATCAATAGCTTGTGTGAAGGAAAAGCAGAAAACAATGAAAAAGAATTGTTCTGAACATTTTAAAAGGAGCATCTCAGTTTTAAAAATCTGACATAACTCTTCATGGAGAATTTCCCTTGATTGATCTTAAGGAAAGCCTAGCTACAGAAAAACTTCATTCAGCCTAAAATAGAACTTCTTTTCTGTTTCTCAAAATTGCTGGTGAGCCAAAGGAATAGTTAATTGAGGAGTCCTGCTGTATTTGGTACCTTCAGCCTGACCTCCAGTAATGCTTGAAGTGCTGGCAAAATCTATTACAGATTGCACATTTCAATGGGCATAGATTGAGGGCCTGGGGATGCAAACACAGCCTGAAGCAGTCCCCATCTGATGGGAAACTGTAATATTGCAGAGCTGGGAAAAGTGACATTTCAAATGTTGTCTTACTGCTCCTGAGCCACCTTCCCTCCCTTTTCAGGCACATGCCTATTAAACAAAATCAGTTTACAAGTCAAAAAGTTGTTTCTGGCTGTCACTGCTGACTGTTACTGTCTGAAATCAAGCTGTTTTCTCTCTACTTTATACATTACCCCCAGATATGAAGACTCCAAATTCTGAATGCAATTGGCAATTCTCTTGACAATGCACAAGGTAAAATAGAAGCAGCATGTTGCTCAACTGCTCAGTTGGATCTGGAACAGAGACAGCAGTTATAATTGCTATCTACCACTAAAATAACCAGATACTGTGTGACAGTAAATGGAGGCTAAGAGCTTATTAGGACCAAGGTGCCAGTCACAGGTACAATTCCAGACATATTTATTTTAATGTCAGAGGGAGCTAATGGTGAAGGCTGAGAAAAATGCAGATATAGGTTAAATTGGCCATGATTTGTCAGCAGGATACAACTGCACCAAGTCTCTGGGAGATGCATTCAGGTAGGAAGCAGTCTCTCTTGGGGAAATTATAGGTCTCTCTTGGCTGAGCTGTTTAAGTAGCTTAAACACCTGGGATCACATGTCCTTAGAGTTAGCACTCCAATGGCCTACAAACAAAGATTACACAAACATTCCTGCATGGCTGAAAGGTGCCCAACTGGAAAACTTCATGTTTGGGGCACCACTATTCCTGATACCTTCTGGGGGTCCAGCTCCCACAGGCAACTGGACACAGCATTGGCCTTTCAGGATTTACAAAATGCAAACACAGCTTTATTTGCTTCCTGACCCTTCACTCAAAACATCTGCAGCTCTAGAAACAAAAAGAAAACACTGCAATTCAGCAATTTCTTCTACCCCTGCTTTGTTCTGTCAGGAAAGTGAGGCCACACCTCGATGTCACCAAGACACAGCGTGGCTGTTGTGGTGACATTTGAGAATTTCTGGTTGGTCTCCTCAGGCAGTGGATGCCACTGCCCTGAAGCTTGCATCCTGTCTGGCAAGGTGAAGCCTGCATGGTTGGGAGACATCTACAGGTGAACATTTTGGTCAAACTGAGGGGAAAAAAAGATGGGGTCTTCCTTCAGTGCTGGAATCCTGAATTTCTGTTCAAGAAGACCCAGCTGAGTTGGCAGTCAGAAGAGCAGCTGGTGATGCTGCTTTAGTCTCTATAAAAGAACAAAAGGCTTTTCTATGTTCACATCATAAACCCTGGGTCATGAGCATATGGTTTAATTTTTTTTTTTGAAGGAGAGCTCTGGCAAAGCCAAGGATTTTGATCCTGCTCCTTCCTGAAAAAACACTCCAGAAAATTGTTGGCTGCTGTAAAAAAATTCTTCAGAAGGGAAGTGCTGGGATGGAGAGGACATATGCAAATTTTTGAAGCCAATTGCACAAAAATTTTTGTTCACAACCTTAGTATTCATGGATTCAGCAAAATAGAAGAGAATTCTCCAATACCTGCCTCACCTGACAAGCTTCAAGCACTAGCAGCAGCAGATTCTGCTTTTGGCAAGGTACATCAGTCCCTTTGCACATGAAATAACTCTCAGGATATTAGAGTAGGATAGATGTTCATCCCACAGTGCAGTGCCTCAAAATCAGTGGTATTTGGGTTTCTAAGTCACTTTGTATGCTTTTGAAGTCCTACACTTCTCTGCTGCAAAAGCACCAGGGTGCTAGTACTTAAAAGAACTGTATCATAACATTTTATTCCAGTTTATTCATCTTTAAAATGCCCCTGGAGAGTCCTTTCTAATATCTGTGTTTGTCTTTTGTGAATCTAATGCTTAGTTATCCTATTTTTTCTCTCTTAGACTGGAAACAGAGGCAACTAACTCCTCTCTTTTGCATTTTTAGTTACTTTCCTAATACAACCAATTTTCAAGAGAGATTATTCCCACTTGCTGTGAACCCATAAACAGAGTGCTGGTGTAAAAAACACAGCACCAGCTGCACTCTCACCAGACAGGCTCTGAAGGAAAACTGCCTAAGGAGAAGCCAGCCATTCAGCCTGTGGTAGGAGCAGCTTCTGCAGAAGAGAATGATCTCTTCATGGCACCTCCACAGAGGACATCCAAATATGTGCACCAAGCACCTCCACACCTACCAATCTGTGTTTCCCACCTTTCCATGTGGGCATCCACATTTAGCAGCTCTGCAGGCTGTCCTGGCTACTCTGCTTCCTTCTGGGATCCATGAGTTTCAGCATCCCTGCTGGCTGCATCTCTCTGCTGCTGCTGTGCCAAGGCCACCACGCTGCAGCACGCTCTCACTGCCCTAACGCATCTGCCATCCAAATAAATCCTTTCCTGTGTTCTGTGCTGTCTCTTCACAGTCTCACACTCACTGTCTCTACACCCTGAGGCATTGCCTCCAGGGAGATGAGCTGGTTTGTCCCAGACCAGGGAAGCCAAGGGCCCCAGGCAGCAGCAGTGTGCTCAGCAAAACCCAGAAAAAGGGCAGCACGTGGCTCATCCAGGAGCTGCACCAGCAGCAAATGGTGCACAGCAGTGCTACACAGAGCAGTTGGACCACGGGAAGATTTCCTAAATTAGGTCCTAGGATAAAAGAGCTGAGCATGTGATTCCACCTCCCATTCTAAACTTCCATATGCCAGACGATAACTGCCTATTAAATTGCAACTGGGAATCAGCACACAAATGTACTTCATCTCCTGCCTTGTCCCAATTACTTTAAAATAGGTATTGCTGAGTCAGATGCTTGGATTACAGAAATCTGAGATCTTCAATAGAATTTAGCAACTTTTCAGGTTTGCACCAAGCCCTCCAAAAGCAGATCAAAGCAGGAACAGTAGTTCT
Organism: Muscicapa striata striata; assembly: GCA_030060385.1. Taxonomy (NCBI): domain Eukaryota; kingdom Metazoa; phylum Chordata; class Aves; order Passeriformes; family Muscicapidae; genus Muscicapa; species Muscicapa striata. The sequence continues at coordinate 805,403 of JAREIS010000084.1, forward strand.
AGTCAGGTTCACAGATGGAAGCAAACTTCCTATAAAAATGTACCTAATGAAACCATTAATGTTGCAGAGGTTATCACATCCCACAGCAAGCATCTCTCCTTGCCAGTGTGCTTCCAGTGTTCCCCTTGAGGTCTGCTTTTTGCTGAGAGTTCCCAGCCCAGAGTGCAGGCCTTTGGCCAGTGGCCACCAGTGCCACACTGTCACAGCCTGGGGTGTCTCTCTTAGCTTGAGATCACCTCAGGAGGACATGAAGGTGGTCTGGGATTCAGGGTTTTTCTGATGAGACTGCAGGAGGCTGTTCTCAGAGGTTTCAAGGCTGTTTATTGTTCCTTATCTCAGGAATTTTTGTCCAGCTAACAGCGATCTGTTCAGCTAGACATCCAGGGTGGAATCTGTCTGCTAGAGGCAGGTCCTATCTTTTATACTCTAAATTACGTGTTCAATATTTAAAATTAATTTCCAATACACTACAATCTTATTACACTGCCCAGTTTTTTCCCCATCCAATCTGAGAGTCCCAGCATGCCATCCAACATGGGTGACATGAAGAAGAAAGAAGTACACCTCGCCCCAAATCCTCCATGTTGGCCACGAGCCCCCTAACATAAACATTCTTAAAAACCCACCTTTCCTACATTCTAACAGTCTTAATTCATACTCTACTTATTTTTGTGGCCTGCATTTCTTCCCTCAATGCTGGTAGATTTTTCTGGGGAGTTAAATCCAGCCCCTGAGACTCCTGGGTTTCATTCCAGGGTCTTTGGGAACCTTGCCAGGGGGGTCTCAAGGCCTCCAGGGAAGCCAGGGGAACACCCTGGACTCGCACACCACAGAGCACCCACCTGGAGGAACTCACCGTTGGCCTCTTCCATTGTATTTGCCGGAGCTCCTCCTGCGGGAGCAGCCTGGCGCCGATGGAGCTGGTGTGAGCAGGGAAGGTGGAGTCCTCAAAGAGCAGCCCTTGGCTCAGGCACAAGGCTCTCAGCTCTCTGAAATCCTGGCTGTTCAATTTCTTCACCTTCTGGAGGCTTCCCCTTGCTCCTGTGGTTTGCCAGCCCTGCTCTGGCATTGGAGTGGAGCTGGGGGCGAGCATCACTCCCTTTTCCTGTAAGGGCAGTACAGGGATTGCCATCAGTTTCCAAAATGGTGCATCAGCAGTGTGTGGGTAACACCTTTCCCTCTCACCAGGAACACTGTGGAGCAGCAGCTTGCACAAGTGAGGGCAGCCACAGTGACAAAATCCTTATTAGCTAGAAATGCATGGGGAAAGAGCAGTCGCCAAATCCCAACTGGTTTATCTTAAACCAGTGCTGTCAGTGCTACAAATTCAATTTGGAGTCTTCCCCGAGGACAGAGAGCAAAGCTGTTAGTGAGCTGCTGTGTGAGCACTGAGCTACAGCTGCAATACAGTGAGCACATGGATGGAGCAGGAGCTGCAGACACAGGGGAGTGTGAGTGTGAGTGTGAGCAGGGACCATGCCCACAGGTACCCAGGGCTCCCCTGGTCAGGCAGCACAGTGTGCCCAGTGCACAGGATTTTCAGCTGCTGTTTAAACTATAGATATAGATATAGATAGATATAGATATATTACTGTGTTGGGCTGATGTGGCCAGAAATGTGTGTTCTATCCCCATCTGTTGAAGCTGGGTGGGGCAGTGACCCTTATCTCCATGGCATGTACCATCTGCTAATGGGCCATCTTTAAGACCAAGATGGGGCAATGACCTTTATCTTTTCCACAACCCATCCTCCCTCCAGGAAGATACCATCTGCTGCTGGGCCATTGAGTCCCACTGCATGACTGATAAAATTACATCATCCCATTGATGTAGGGGGAGGAGCCAAGCCTTTCCTACCTAGATAAAAACTGAGATTTTGGACAGCAAGTTACCTTCTTTCCACTGGATTCCAGAGAGAAGTCACAATCTACATCATTTCTACATCATCCCTGGACTCTTGGAGGGAGGCTGCACCCTTCTACAGGAGCACTGCTTCAGCTGAACCACATCTGCCACTGCAGGAGGATGCAGCCACCATTTAATGGGACTGCTACCAACACCCTGACTGACTGACAGGGTGTCAGGTTGTATCCTGACAGGGATTTTGGGATTGTTCTTTGTAATACTGTATTTCTATTTTAATCTTCCCAATAAAGAACTGTTATTCCTAATTCCCATATCTTTTCCTGAGAGCCCCTTAATTTCAAACTTATAATACTTTGGAGGGAGGGGGTTTACATTCTCCATTTCAAAGAGAAGCTTCTGCCTTTATTGGCAGATAACTGTCCTTTAAACCAGGACAATTACATATATAAACTATAGCTGCATCTATAGATATTCCAGTCTGAAGCACAGCTGAACTCCTCTCTGTCAATATCTCTAACAGAAAGGGGGACTGCAATTAGGAAAATGAACATTTCAAACATGCAGTGAAGCCCTGGACTGAACAGACCTGCTAATACACCTGCTGGCACAGCTAGGGATGGATGCAGAAGCCAAAATCTCCCTTTGAGGGCTTTGTCCCTCTACAGGCATCAAAAAGCACCACAGGATTTCTTTCATCAAAGATCTACTTTTAGGACAAGAGTGGGAGAAGGGCACATGAAAGTGGAAAAACTGCCTATTTGGAGGGGCTGGTGGCACTGGAGCTTAAAGAAAGCAATTTGTTCTGTCCCACCAGAGCACAAGTTTTGAGGTGTTCCCCCCAGAGCCCCATGGATGTACAGAGAGACACACCTGGGCACCACCTGGGGATCTCTCTGCAGCTGGAAGGCTCTGTTGTGGTTTCAGGGTTCAGACAAGTAGCAGGGAGGTTGTGCAGCCTGCCTTGCCTCCTGGTTCCTTCAGCTCCTATTGTCACAAAAAATTACATGTTGCTGGATAAAAACATGACTCAGGGTCCACACCTTTCATCCTTCACTCCCATTTGACTTGACAAAACCAAAATATTAACTATCCTGAGCTATATTTCCCCTTTTGCCTGTTTCCTTATGAAAAGAGAAGCCCCTTATCAGCAGATTTTTAAGGGCAGAATCACAGTGATCCTCCTCTGACATCTTGCTTTATGGATGCCATAAACCTGATCCAGTGATTCCTGCTCCCAACTCCTGACTTCCACTTCAGATGTACCTTTTCCTAAATTAGCACTGGAAAATCCACCACATGCCCTGGGCAAGCCTCACCTACAGTTAATTAACTTTGCTGTGCTAATTTCTAGCCTGAAGTCACCTAGTTTCACTTTCCAGCGACCGGATGCCATAGCTCTTTTGGTTGGTTTGTTTTGTTAGCTTGTTTGATTTCTTTTTTTTTTTAATTTTTTGTAGATGAAAGGGCTCTTTTCTACCAAACAAACTTATCTGTAGATCTGAGATGTCCCTGGTACTGCACAAATAGAGAAGATGGCTCCAGTAAGAGCAAAGCCTCAGGTTTGTATTATGAATTCTTCCCACATGTCAAAAAACATAGCTCAGCCACTAGGAAGGTGTGATGCAGCCCCCCACTCCCCTCCCTACTCCCTTTTTACTTAGTCTCATCACCTTTCTTGGTGTTTCAAGTCACTTAGCCTCCTGGCATGGTAACAGCAGTCTAAACAAATAAGTGGGTTTGCATCTCATTGTTGTAATTAAAAGCCCCACAAAATAAAAAAATCCAAAACCACCCTCGGCCAACAAGAAGAGAGAGCATTCCCCTTGGGTTTGCATTTTTTAATACAATGGAAATAAATCTCATGTAATGTACCATAACACGACAAGGGAATGGCTTCTTAACAAATACTCATTTGAAACTGTGCCCAGACTCCGTGCATGCTAAGATCTATTTCTTGAAACAGTGTTCCAGCAAAACTGATTACTAATTCCAAAACTCAAATTAAAATTAACAGAGCTTGAAGGCTGGGTCTGACACACGCTCCCTCTCTTCTGACAGAGAACAAGAGTTTTTAGCATGTGTGTGTGTGTGTTTAATTACGTTGTTTAACATATCAGGATTAAATTAGCAACCAGACTGAGGAAAATAACACACTTAACTACGATTCCCTTGCAGGAATATCTTCATCACCACAGACACATGAGTTCTAGAGCCAGCCATGCCCCTCTGCAGGCAGTCCATGGGGTCAGGACCTGGCTAGCAGTGTCCTGGCTGCTCCAGCATGCTCTGATGGCCACCTCTTTGGAGCAGCATCCTGAATCCTGGCCATAGCTCTCCCATGTGGCTCTCATGGGTCCATCAGCAACAGCAAAGATCACAAAAGTTGTTCAAGCTCAATACTGCCTGTTTGGTTGGGGAGTTCTTGCTGTCACTGACCTCGAGAGCCAGAAAGGGACAGAGTTATAATGGAATGGATATCAGAGATGCTGCCCTTGGACTGCTCCCTGCCACGAGATGCAAGGAGAGAGGGAGGGATTTTAAACACTCACAAAAGCTGGTTCAGACTTACTGTCAAACTCCAAAGAAAAGAAAAGAGACTGCCACTCAGCTAAGGAAAGAAATTATTTTTCGGAAGGGGGTAAACATTCAGGAGGGGCTAAACAGCATTTACTTAGTCCTGGGATCTCCTTCTACACACTTACTTATCTGAAACAGAGAAGGGAATCACACACAGCTTTGCACCTTCTGCTCTTTTTTAGTTCCTCTTCCTTCTCAGCAGGGGGACATCTGTGTTGTCTGTCCCTGAGAAAGGGACAAACAGCAAAGAATGAGGAAGAGAAGGTACACAGAGGAAAAGCTACAGACAGAAGGATAAAGAGAGATCAAGTGATGCAGTTGGAAGGGGTGGGAAGGAAAGAGGAGTCTCCAAGCATAGGAGGGCAAAAAGGTTGGTGGGTCCTGCAGGAATCCATGGGGAAGCCCAAACAGCCACCATTCCCTGCACTGAACATCTTAACAGGGAGCAGTGAAGGTGTGTCCTGTCTCCCTCCAGCTCTCATTCAGGAAAGATGTCAAGCCATGATTAAAATCAGGTACTCAGTGGTGGCAAATGCTACTGACAGCTAATTACACTTCACATAAAGATTTATGTCAGTACAGACATCATTTCTTCCAATGGCTTTGGTATTTTTCATAGAGTAGAAAGTAGAAATAGGCAATTAGAAACCATGTGTACTTCACAGTGAAACCTTGTCCTCTCCACTGATTTTCTCAAAACATTTCCATTGTACATTGGTTTAGCTGAGTTTTGTACTTTAGAAAGAGCAACTAATTTTCTCAAACACAATGAAGAGTACCAGAAGAGCCAAAAAACCAGCAGCCCTTCTTCCCCTGTTTCCTCTCAAACACTCCAAACTACCAAGCTACATTTCATCCCCCCATAATACTCAATAAATGCCAGCACTCTTTCCTCTAAGATCCTGTCATTCACATACTTGAAGCATTGTAAAAACTTCAGGGACTCAGCTGCAGAATTATTTTATAATGAAGCAAAGTGTGAGTTTATTATCCTTCCTAGCATTCAGAGGAAAAAAACAAATGAGAGAGTCAGCAGCCTCCTGCAGGGACAGCAAGCTGAGGAGGCAGTGCAGGGACCAGAACGTGGGCGTCCCAAACCCCAGATGGACAGCAGCTCCTTGGACACACCATGTGCAAAAGCCTTGAGTACCACAGAAAATCAAAGCCAAAGCCAGGCACTCTGGCAACCCTCCAGGAGATTATTTTCCCAGTGGCATCTTGCACGACCTTCTGCTCCAAACAGCTTGTGAAGTACTCCCTTCTGGCTATTTATTAAGTCAATTTTTGTCTTGTTTTGCATGCATAGCATAGGACAGTTCCAGATACCTTTTTTCTACCTCATTTAACAGCAGCCTACAGTAACTATAGCATCCTCCTCATCCTAGAATCTCTACTCCCACTTGATCCAATTACTTCTGACAACTTACTGTTTTACAAAGGAGGCTCTTTCTAGGATGGCAAATTCTTCTTTTCTTTCCCTCCAGGTAACATTAAGGACAGGGACTCTAATTTATTCTGTCCCTCCAAGGCAAATCCCTCTCAATGTGTCTGTGGTGCTTTTCCAGCCCTATCACTTGTATTTCACCTGCTTCATCCTGTGCTAAATAAAAGAGCAAAGGGGTGTTTTTTACCTGCAGTGCCTCGGGCGTGACTCCAGCCAACCCCAACAGGGACACGAGGGCTGGCACTGGCCCTGCTCTGCTATATAGGGAAGCTTTGCCACGCCTTGAGCAAACGTCACCAAGCTGAAGTTCAACAGCCAGTCTGGCTTGGGTGTAATGGTTTCATACAGATATCACACCATGAAGATACACATGTATAGAGATATGCACACACACACTTCTATTTGCCATGCACAACAAATTGTCTATCAACCTACATTTGTGGGCAGCATCCTGTAGCCAAGTGTGGCTTCAGCTGCAGTTATTCTTAGAGGAAAACAGGTTTATTTGCACCTCTCATCTGTTTTCCTCCTCCTCAAAGCACCAGGAAATGCAGTAATCATTCTGGATCCAGGCACAGCCTGGCAGGACTCAGCACAAGACAAGTTATCAGAGGTGCGTGTCATTCTTTCTGCAGCAGTAAAAGCAGCAGATATATTTAGGCCAATGCCTGTTAACATTTATGCTGGGCTCCTACTAAAATTCCACATCAGTTCACTTGGGTAGCTCATTTCCTCCAGGATTGCCTGAGGAAATATCCTTTTCTTTAGGAGGGGACTGGTCTCCATTATCCTAAAGCCCAAAGACAAATAATTAAAGAGTATCTAGCAAAAATATGGAAACATTTATTTTTGGAAGATCAAACTGAGGTTGTCTAAAGAGGCCCAAAATTCAAGGGAATGTGGGCAGCACATTCTCAGGGACACATTCCCTGGCAGCAATCCTAAGTGCACTCCTACAGCCTGCAAACATATCTTTGAGTAAAAGTCCTGATGTACAGCCACCCAAACAAGAGACAAGAATGCAACCTTGCAATAAAGCAAACCACCAGCACCCTGGGCTGCACGAGTTGCAGCACAGTGGGTCAATGCAGGGGACCCTTCCCCTTTGCACAGTACTTTTGAGATGATATCTGCAGTGCTATGCACAGTTTGGGGCTGCCCAGTGTAGTTGGGGCACTGGAAGTGCAGCAAGTTGAGCAGAAACCCATCAGGATGGTCAGGGGGCTGGAGCACATGATGTGAGAGAAGAGAGAAAGAGTTTGTCTGCTCAGCCAGGAGGGACACCTAATTGCCCTCTCCCACTATCCAAAAAGTTCCAGAGCAGGTGGAGACAGGCTGTTCCTGAAGGTGCACAGCAGATGGGCAGAGGCAACAGGCACAAGGAGCAGCGAGGAAAATTGCACGTGGCTGGAGACAAAAAAGATCTTCAGAGTGGCTCAGGCCAGGCACAGGTGACCAGAGAGCCTGGAGCATCTCCACCCTTGGAGATATTCAGGTGGACAAGGACATAAGCAGCACCACCTAACTCAGGAGTCAACCTGCTTTGAGTTGGAGTGGGACTCAAAGACCCAAGGGATTACCCTTACATTTTCAAGTTACCACAGCTTGTTGATGGAAAGAAAAGTTACTCTGCAGTGAATGTTCATGAAGTTTACCTTGGGGATTAATAGAAAAACCTATCAATCTACAGTTCTTTACTTATCCAAAGTAATCCTACAATCACCTGGGCTCAGGAATTTCCCCAGAACAAGACTTTCTGTTTGGTCTGCAGTCTCTTTGGGCTGGGGTGTTAACAGTTCACATAGCAGCTGGTTCCTAGGAGCTATGGGAGATGAGAACATAAAAGTGCTCATGAAAAAGGCAGTTTATCTTCTTCATCATACAGTGTTTACTGTAGTTCTGTGGGTCTGGAAGCTGGGTACTGACTCTGCCTGCTCGTGTTCAGGGGCTTTCATTTCCTCATGAGATCCCAGCATTTAGCAAACTCTAATAGGAAATGCATCCACGTAAATTAGAGCAAAATCTGCCTCAGAGGGCAAACCAGGTGCAGTTTTCCTTTAAGAGCAGTTTTCCATAACCACTACATACATAAAAGCTGATTGCACCAGAAGCAGGGAGCAAAGATCTCCTTCATTGCAGCAAAGGAGCTGTGAGGTGATGAATGCCATAGCTGCTGGCTGCTCTGACAGCACTCATGCTGCTAATCACCTCCTCTCTGGGGAAACTGCAGGTATATCCCCCTCCAGGTGTGGGGATTCATTGTCTGGAACTGATACCTCTGCTTAAATGGTGGATTAACATGATTTAAGAAATATTCATTGCAAAGTTGATTAGAAATCCCCATCACCAACCTGGCAGGAGATTTCAGTTATTGCAGCATGAGCCCATTTTGAGATTGTCAGCTTTTCTGCAGAAGGCTGTATTGATGTGTCCATTTTCACAGTGGCTCCAGAGAAGGAAACCCAGAAGGCTGAGGGATTTATGTGCAGTAATGAGCCTTGGGATTATTTGCTATCCTAAGTGTCTGTGGAAACCTGCAAGAAAAAGAACAAAAACAACAAAACCCCCTAAAAAACCCAGAAGGATTTGAGCAAAAAGCACAGAGCTGTGCACTGGGAGAGCAGGGATGTTTTCTTCCAGTGGAACCCTGTGAGATTGTGGCAAATGCCAACAATTCCCCTGCCTTAAAGTTTGCTTTGCAGAGCAGGGACATGAATCCATCTAAGGGTAGGTGTGCAGTTTAATCTACTAATGAACAAAAGATGCTGGAGGATACTGAAAAATCAAAACTGCCTCTGCTGGTAAAGCCCAAATAAAGAAGGGACCCTTAACTTAGGACCAACAGCTTCCTCTTTCACTGGGTACTGGCACCAGAGAGAAAAACCCAACAAATGCTGTTGCACCCAGGTTTTCTGTGAAGCCAACATGGCTTGTGAGGTCCCAGCTGGCACCATGGATTTTTGGCATCACAGATTCTTGGAATTTAGTGAATTTTTTTCTTCTCTACCCTGGGATAAAAATACACCAAAAAGATTGCTCAACACAGGGGCTCTTTTAAAATAGATTTTAAACTAAACCCATATATCTTCTCTTTGCCTGGCTTTCCTGAGGGTAGGCTGTTGTTCTGGATGGATGTCATGGTCTAACTGCAGCTGTCAGCTCACTCACTCCCCCACCACCAGATCAGCAAGAGAACTGGAATAGTGAAAGAAAAAACTCATGGGTTGAGGACAAGACACCTCAAAAGGCAGAGCAAAAGCCATGTGCACAAGGAAGGCAAAACAAGGAATTAGTTCCCTGCTTCCCGTGGGCAGGCAGGAGTTCAGCCATCTCCTGGGAAGGCAGGCTCCATCACACATAGCAGCTATTGGGAAATCATCAATCAAATCAGCCAAACATCCCCCCTTCCTCCTCCTTCCCCCAGCTTTATGTGCTGAACAGGATGCCCTGTGCTGTGCAGTGTCCCTTTGGTCAGGGGGGGTCAGCTGTCCTGCTCTGTCCCTCCCAGCTCCTTGTGCACCCCCAGCCCCTCACTGCTGGGTGGGGTGAGGAGCAGAAAAGGCCTTGGCTGTGTGCAGGCACTGCTGAACAATAACAAAAACATCTCTCTGTTATCAACACTGGTTTCAGCACAAAACCAAACTACAGCCCCACAGCAGCCACTGTAAAGAAAGTGGCTCTAAGCCAGTAAAAACCAGGGCAGTGGCCAGCAGCAGGTCTGAAGCAGCCAGTTTTGCATCACCTCCCAAAGCTGTCTGGGGAGGAGCTGCATCACTTTGCCCAAGCACTAGTGGCAGCCTTGGCCTTAAGGAAGGGAACTCTTCTCACTCCACCCACAGAGCTTCTGCACTGAAGTATTAAGACTGTTATTTTTTGCAACATTTCAGACATATGTCTTAATTTCTTTCTTCTGCTGCTCTTACCCCTGAGATGATCACACTCTTTTTAGCAGAAAGGCTCCTAATTTACACCATGGTAAATAAAAGAAACAGGCTAGGAAATTTTCCAGGGTAGTGAACACAAATAGGTTTTGTGTAAAAAGGAATCATCCTTCAATCATTGTCACATTTGCTGCAGTGATTGGGCATCCCACTGTTTTTGCACTATGGGACTAATGTAAGAATACTATCAATCCATTTAATTTCCTCATTCATAATTTTGTATATGGGTCAAGTGTTACCATTTATTTGCTTCTCTTACACAAGATTCAGGGAAGCTATGATTAATATTAGTCATAAACAAGCTCCTTTGCTCTGTGTTTATGCACTTCTATTTCTGGCAGGACCTGCCCTTCTAAAACATAAACTTTTATGACTGTAAAAATTATCAGGCAAGTAACAAAGTCCTACTTCAGCATCTGTTTTTACCCAATCCTCACCCACGAGCTGCTCCTCAGTGCAAATTCACCACGAGCTGCAGCACTTTTGCCATATTCACATATGCATCATTTTGCTCATAAATGAAGTACAAGTGTTGCTGGAGTGAAATGTGGCAGCTGCTTAACAGTACATAATGAATCCACAGAGCTAGATCCTACTGCCACTTGGGGGAGGGGAGATTTGGTTTGAAAAATATCTCTCTCCAGAGCCCTATTTTTAGAAGAAATATCCACCGACTTCAGAACCACTGTGGGAATTCTCTGAGAATAAAAATTAAAAACAAAAAGGCAGCCTGCTACTGACACCCATATTAGCACTAGAATTTCCTAGTGGAATATTTTTCCTTCAGAAAAATGCAATTCTGTCAAACATGAAAGACACTAACAATGAATTTTCACCATGAGAAAGACACAAACATGTCAATAATGCCATCGGGCTTCATTCTGATTTTGCAATAGTTGCAACTTTTGCTTATGAAAACCCCATCAGTTCAGGCTCATCTCTGCATTATCCAGAAGGTCTAACATTGCAATGTAAAAAACATTTCAAGTGTTATTACTATAACTCTCTGCATTTGTTCTGACATTATTTTTAAGAATGTGATTTCCCAGGAAATTTTGGACTTTGTTTTTCATTTGAATAAGGAACAGAATATGACAGCATTTTGAATACAGAATCTCTACAAAACCTTTACAAAAGTTTGGCTTCTCAGCAGCCAGCAGTGAAACTCTCCTTGAGAATAAGCCCATCCTATCACCAGGAGTAACATCTAAACAATTTTTAAGCAGAGCCATCATGACATTGTCCTTGCAAGTGACAGGGACTCCCATTTGGTGATAGCACTGCTGCTTTGCTTTACCAAACCTTGCTAGCACCTGTTTGGAAAGGTAAGGGAAGCAGCACCTTTATTCCTCTCTCCTTGGTGGCCCTCATCCACCTCCTCATCAGCAGCTTTTGGGTCCCAGAGGCAGCACTTGGTGGAAGCTCCATCCAAAAGAAGCTCTTGTTTCCATCAGCATATTAGCCCTTGTTTGGCATTTCTGCCTCCAGCCTCGTTTGAGCCCTGTGGGTACGAGAAAATTTATTTCACACGTTTTTGTTTTGTTTTCGTCTTGGTGCGAACAGATTGCGACGCTCTCACATTTGTTTGTTTTCCAGAAACATTCCTGCCATCCTCCAAAGGAGGATCCCTGGCCTGCAGCTCCTTCTGACAGCTCACCAAAAGCATTTGAGGTTCCCAGCCCTCACCTCAGTCTCTGCTGACTACTGCCATGCACTGTGCAGCACAGCCTCCTCTTCCTTGCCATTTTGCCATTTGTGCTGCCAACAAGGGTGCACTGCTGCCATCCCACCTCTCCTCAAGACAAGACATCCAACACCTGGAGGAATTAAGTATTTGAGGAATTAAGGGCTGCAACTTGATCCCAGCTCCTCTGGGATTCCATGTCCTTCAGCACATACGCAAAACCTGGAAATGGGGTTAATATCCAAATCAGAGCAGAGGGTTCTGAAGCTAAATTATGGCAAACCCTAATATTGTCACAGGGGAATTAAGGCCATGAGCTGGATGGAAGTCACAGATGTGACACCCTGCCCTTGTCCTCTAAGAAGTGCTGGTGGAGCTTCTCTCCCACACAGTAACTGTGCTGTAACATGCTGATAGTGCTGGCCCTTGTTTGAACATACTGGTTAAACAAAACACAAATAATGGCATAGGAGGATAAATTGACTTAATCTCTCAGACTAACAACTCCATCACCAAATTCATGCAAATTTAAAACACTAGAAAAACCACAAATCGTATGTTTTCAATGACTCCAGCTTCATCTTCCCTTGATCCAACAGAGGTGATCTCTCCTAAAGCAGTAGCACCCAAGCATGCACACCTGCAAGGTACTTGGCAGTTTGCAAGAAAAGGCTGTCTTGAAAGAAGATGGTGAGATACCTACAGACCTGATGGCAATGTCAGAAAAAAATTGTGTTCACCTCAGTTATTGTGTTAGGTAAGAGTGGTACAGATCTTTTCTGCCTTCTGGGCAGGAGAGCAGGCAGCTCTCCTAGCAGCCCCAGGATCATGCTGCATTTCCCTGGAATACACAGGGTACCTACACAAGGTGCTCCTTCTCTGAAAAAGCAGAGTAGCGGGCCAAACCAAGAGTGGGGCCAAACCCATTTGGTCTCTCTAAGAATTATTTTGGCCAAGAGAAGAGTCACATCACTCTAGCAATAGCTAGAGTAATAGCATCAGCACTTAACCAACATCACAGGGTTGGAGGGTAAAAAACCTCAAAGAACCTAAAACATCACCAGCCTGAGTTTTCTCATCCTGATGGCTTTGTAGCCAGATGCATCTGAGCTTGCCCATCTGACTGACACAAGTAAAAAGCAAAGCACTGCCCATAAAAAAGGCTGTTCAGCTTAATCTGGAGACTATATCTATTCAGCCCAAAACCAAAGGAGAATATGACCTTGGATTTGAAAGGCACAGGAAGGGTGACAAATCCACAGAGAAAAGCTCCAGACAGAAGTGGTCTCCTCCAGTAATTGAGACAGTTTTGCTGCTGAGACATGCTGTCAAGAGAGGAAGGAAAAAAAAGCGACAAGATCTTGTATAGAAAGAGTTCAGGGGTTTACCAGGATGAACTTTTAATAACTGTACAGACTTGGGGTGAGAGAGTATTTGTTCCTTTGCAGTATGGGTCTGGTGGGTGCTCCAGGACATGTGAAAGACTCAGTCCCATCCAAGCTGAAAGAGAAGCAAAGATCAAGTGGTAAAGCTGTAGAGCACAAGTGGAAAACCTGAGGCACAGAGCTGAGTGGTGCATTCATCCTGAGCATCACAGCATCAGGACTCAGCTTGGGTTCAAATGCACAAACCCCTGATGGAGAAAGCTGCTGTCCCCAAATTCTGCTTCCCAAGAGCTGTAGGGGGCCAGCTGTGAGCTGCATGGACTGACAGACCAGCAGCTCCCTTGAAAGGAAAGGGTTTGTGTGCTCTGCTCTCCTGTTCCTCCAGCTGCCACAGCCTTTCCCAGGCTGACCCTGTGTCTTGGGGACACCCTGCACTGTGCCTCTGTCCCCACACTGTGCTGGCAGCAGCTCCAGCCCTGGGCTCTTTGTCAGGATGAAAGGCTCCTCTCGGGGCTGCACGGTGTGCTTTGATAACAGGGCTGCTCTCTTTGCTCTGCTCTATCAGTACATGGAAAAATGAGGGTTGGTACTTGATCTGAGGTATTAATTAAATACCTTAAATAGCTAGATAAGGCACTCAGCTAGGGCTCAGAGCTGTGCATGAAGAGTGAGATGCCAGTGCAGAGAACAGCACATGGTCCCTAGTGAGTGGTTCTTCACTGATTATATTCTACAATGTATTAAGGAAGCACATCAGACACTGCCTTTAACTTGTCCAGCCAAACTGCACTACATTTCTAAATGCTTCCTTCTTCTTGGGGGAGGAGGAAGAGAAGAACTAAACACTCTAATTCGATGGTCAAACACAGGAGGTTATGGGTAACAGTCACAGCATAGAAACTGGGCCAAAATACACAAGACTGTAAAAAGAAGGGCAGAGTCTCAGGTCATGTACAGAGGATGACTTCTGTGAAAATTATTCCATCCAGCAAAAAAGTATAAGATGCAAGGTAATGCCTAAAAGGGAAGAGGGATAGTACGAGAGGACAAGGCTCAGCAAGACCAGCCCTAAGGTGAGACAGACTTGGAAGTGATTGCTTCCCATCAAGGTGAGAAGAACTGGCACAATACCATGCTAGCAAGCACCCAGGAGAGTAAAGATAAACTGGAAAACAATGTGATAGTACCTCAATTCCTGGTGCATTTTTAATTTTGACTTTTTTTTCTGAAACAGAATTTGTTCATTTTAAATTTGGTGAACTTATTGGAAAAGCCCAGACTAAATCACTAATCTCACTATATCAACACTAATATAAGAGAGGGTTTAAAATGGAGCAAGAGCTGAATGAGCAGCAGTCACATCTCCCCCTCAGCCATCCTGGTGAGGAAATCTTGTCCCTCTCCCAGACATCTGATTTCCTCCAGCTACTGTGATGCTGGTGAGCCACAGGGAGATGCAGAAAGGGAGTGAGAGTAGAGCAGAGCTGAATGAAGCAGCTCTCCTGACTCACTAATGGAAAAGGCAACACAAATCTAGCAACTCCCAGGAACTAATCAGGGACCTTGACTCTGCCACAGTGAACCATCAAAAATTTGTTCTCCAGAGCAAAAAGATGAGACACTTTGAACATAAAAACAACCAGTGCTGGGATCTCTATGTACTGTTATATTTTTTTACTAATATGGGATAAGACTTTGGGGCAAGACTGAATCAAGCTCCTTGTTCACTGCATCCAGGAGAAAACTCTGTATAAGCAAGCGGGTGATGTGCTAAAATGAAGACTAAGCCTTTTGTCTCCTGCAGTCTGAATTTCAATTACTGTGCCTGTTGCAGCACACTGAGACCAGGCCTCAGCAGCCATTAGCTGAAGAATCAAACTGTAATGTGTTTGACCCAACATATGGCCCAGTGAGTGACAGAGAATGGTATTGAACAGGAAATACCACAGGCTGTGATGGATCAGATCCTGAGAACAAGGAATTACCTTCCTCTTCTCCCCTCTCTTTATATCCTCCTGCCAAAGCACTGGGGATGGTCCTATTAACTATGGGCAACACAGAGCATTGCAGCATCTCTGGAGGAAATCACAAAGATGGGTTTTGCACTAAATAACTGGCCTGTCAGAGAAAGAGAGAGGGAAAAGACATCACTGCATTGCTGGGAGACAAAAACTGAAAAATAGCCCATCCTGCAGCTTCTTTGGGGCCACAGATTTATTATGTGTGTACAGTGCCTCACACAGTAAGACTTTGATCCTTTGACCGGATCTTCAAAGACCTCTGTAATCCAAACAGTAAGAACAAACAATTATTCCGTGTCAGGATGAGGAATGATTAAAATCATTTTACTGTATTTTAACTGTTGGGTATGTAAAAACACAAGGAAGTTTCACAATAGTTAAACTTTAATTTTTATTTTCTTTTAACAGACTTCATAAATCTCTGGGCATTTTGTTAATGAGCATGGTCATGAGCTGTGGAAAAGCCAATTGATTATAATGAAAATTATGTATTATAAAGATTTCTGTGCCTTGGCTCTAGTTGTGTTACCTGGTCAGCAACACAGGCCACAGAGCTCCAATGCAGATACAATCACTTTTTTTAAACTCCCCCTCCTTTTAAGTACACATGTTCACCTTTATTTGCCCCCACCTCTGGTGGCAGTTCAGAGGCAGCTTAGACCCTCTTATCTCAATCAACAGGGAGCAGGAAGAGCAAAAATTTTACTGGTGAAACATTCACAGAGGGACAATCCAAATTGAAATCAGAAACCATTTAGTTGCAAAATTAATTCTTATTTATAACTCAACAGCCCATCTCAGAAACACACCTGAAAAATCTTGTTTCTCTAACCAAGGATTAGGTCAAGACTGGGATTTCTGAATAAAACCATGTCCAAGTGCCAGGATCTAACCCAAAGGCCACTGACTTTGACAGAATAATCCAAAAATTTCAGTGTAGTCTGGAGCACATCTTCTGAGACAAGGCAGCAGCACCCTAGCCCTGCCTGGGGTTAATAGCCACATCAGGAACAAGCCACAAACACTGAGGTTTCACCCCAACACTAAATACCACAGGAGATGCCAGTGGCCATGTGCCCATACCACAAACTTATTTTCTGACCTAAAGAGGACATCTGATCCAGGCTGGAGGGGATGGGCATCTGCAAACTGCCACCTGGTAAATAAATAACTGTGCTGCTTTGCTACCAGCAAAAGCAACTGAAAGAAAACTGAAGAAAAGCCCAGATGCCTGAACATTTCCCTGTTTCCTTTCATCTGCATCTATGCTGACAGCTTTAACACAAGATGCCACATCACACCTGCATCTGTGCAAGGCCATTTATTAAAATTTGTGTCAAAAGTGCTTGAAAAGTAAATACTTGAAGTGACCAGGTCCACTGAGTCTCCCTGCTGACTATTACCTGGGGTTGGGCTCCTCGTGGGACAAGCTGGGTGTCACCAAAACACAGGAACACAATCTGTTGACTCCTGCTGCTGTCATTGTCTGAGGTAGGCGTTGGAGATTTGACTCACACTTGCATCTGTTTATTCTTGATGGAATAAACCACCCACAAACATCCTCCAGCTCCCCTGTGGGCAGCAGGGAGGGCAGGGCCACAGGCAGCTCTGCCCCAGACTCACACACCAGCACCTTTGGTTTCACAGAAAGTTACACCAGGTATAAACTTGCACCCTTGCACATAACCAAGCATCTCCCATTGATTTTTCTCTCTCTTCCCCCACTGAGCCAGAGAACTCATCCCCAGGAGATGCCTGGGTGGGGCAGTCAGAGAGTGCCTTTCAGAATGGCAGGGGAGGTCAGGAAGGCTGTGCACATCCTTATTTGAGGATAATACATTGAATACCAGGTGTTGTTTTTCTGAGAAATTATCTCTCCTCTTTTTAAAAGGCTTTTTTCCTTCTGTTTTGTTGTTTTTTTTTTTCTTCCTGCTAACTTAATGTTACTTTTCTATAAATGCACTCTAAATAATTTTACTGGCAATAATATATTCAAAAGTAGTATTCTAAGAAAATATTTCAGTCACAAAAAAATAGTCACAGAAAACAGATTTCACATTGTGTAGCATGAGTCACTAAAAATAGATGGAGGTTCAATCATTTGGGTAAAAACACAAAATTTTCACATCAACAGCCCAGTGCACTGTCCAGCCTGTAGCTAATGAAATGCAGAATGCTTCCCTAGGAACAGTCCTTATTAGAGAAGGCAATCATGCCAAAACAAGTCATCCCCTTTCACCTGTGTCTTTTTCTGGTATAATGGAAGAAACAATAAAACAGGTGCTGATAGCTTTACTCAGGGTTTTTCTGTAAGATACTCACTCAGATATGGCAAGGGACTGTACAGATCAAAAAGCCATCCTGTCAGAAGAAGCTGGGGCAAAGTTCACTGGTATCACTGGTCAATAAGCAGCCAAGAGCTGATCCTTCCCAGCTCTGGATAATATTCTTAAGGAATAGGCCAACTACTAAGGATTTTAATGGCTTATTATTTTTAGTAGCACAAAACATTTTAAGGTCACACTCATTTTAGTCACAAAATAGAAGCACATCAAGTACCTCAATGCATTCAGACCAGCTAATCAACACATCAGCACAGCCAGGATTTTGAATCTCAAATACCTCACTTTGAGGTGCTCTCAGACTGAAAAATTCATAAATCAGAAATGACTAATGGCTGCATTCAGCAAATAATTCCAGACAGTGACTGCATTTGAGAAGCCCTCAATCTGTCCATGTGAAGACCAGCAATGATAAGAGGAGGTGACTTTGCTTGTCCTTCTCTGGCAAATATGTTACTCATAGGAAGCCCCAGTTGTTTGGCCCCCAACAAACCATCCCTGAGGAGTTGTGTCCAGCTCAGGGTATGCTCTTGGCAATAATAGCAGTTGCCCTGCAGGAGCCCTCAGGAAGAAGTCTGCAGAAGTTATCATATTTATTAAAAAAGAAATACTAGTCTCTGTCACTCCATCCCTGTGGTCCATTCCCGTCAGGAAAAGGAACATCTGCTCCTGCAGTGGTTGGCTGCTGTCTCCACTGAAATGCATGCATAGCTCTAACAAAGCATTGTGAGGATGTAAAATTAAATTTGCTATGAGATGGAAACCAGGCAGACCTGCAGGGTCTTCCTAAACCTTCTGTCCCACTTCCTGACCACAGGCTCAGGAAGAAAGAAGAAAGGCTTCCATGTGGGTGTCTGTCATTGGATACTGCTGGGAACCAGGGAAAAGGCAGCCTTGAAGCCTCAGGCTGCTCAAGGACAAGAAATTATAACAATAATTATGCACCTGCAGGGTGTGTGAGAGCCATGTGAGTGTCTCATGATATTTTACAGAAAGCATGTTTTCCAAGAGGTGTTGCATTCTTGGACCAATGAGTCTTTTCTATTCAGTATTGCACGAACTGCCCTATGTATGTGTAGTGTTTCTTTAAATAAAGCTCTCTCTCTTTTGCTTCTCCATTGCATGAGGAACCATGTTGCATTATCCTTCCCACCACTCCTATAGCCAAAATGCAACAGAGGTCCCCCCCATTCCTTCCCTACATCAGGCTGGGAGGAGGTGCTGCAGGCACTGGAGCAAAATAAGCCCCTTCCCTTCCCTGTCTCCTCTGCTCCCCCAAATCACTCAACAGGGAGAGACCCAGATCCCAAATATCACCAGCTCTTTTCTCTGGCTCTCTAGAAGGGGCTGCCAGGGAGGAAGGAAAGCCAGGGCAGCTCAACAGCTGGGAATCCTCCTTATGGCTTCCCCCAGCACCCAGGGCTGTGCCACATCCCATCCTTGGGACAGAAAGCATCTTTCCCACCCACCAGGGAGCCCACCTGAGCTAGAACACAGGTGACTGTGCCCATTTAAATCCCACACAGAGCAGACATGTCCATCCATTCTGTACCTACCCCAGGAATCCTGTCCCTTCGTGTGAGGGAGATCTGTGCAAGAACACACGAGGGCCAAAATGTGCCAGGACAGCCACAGAGCAGGAACCAGTGCTAAATGACACCACCTCATGCCATGCTGGAGCACACCAGACCTGCTCACTGCTCCCCCTCTCCTGCAGAGATCTGATTAAATTGAGAAGAAGCTGCCATCAGCCCCAGCCAGCCATGCTCTTCCATGTTGGTGTCACACACTCTCTACTCAGCTGAGTTGTTTTCCAGGAAAAAGATATGTTGGGGTTTTTTTCCTTTTTTAGGGTTGTTTTGTCCAGAGCTTCTCTCCACTGGTAGAATTCCACAAGGCTCCAGGGCAAGTCACTCACACCACAGTCAGGGCACACCGAAGACAGAGGGTTTTCACTGGTGTTCAATGTAATTGCTAGCATTTATCACTTTAATAGCCTAATGAAGGTGAGATGTAATTAGAAAGGGTGTCAACTGGAATATGGAGTTTGTTTTACAATTACCTATACAGTGGGTAACCACTGGCACAGAACAGTGCAGTTTATAAAGCTGGTAATATGTGGCATAAATGTTCATCACTGGGTGACTTAAAGTGACCTAAAGCCATGATCTGTTATTGCTGCCTCTCTTCCTAAGCACTTGAAACAAACACAAAAAGGCTGAGCTTTTCCAGCCAATGAAGATGGTTTGTCCATGAAACTGAGCCCATATAACTGTCACCTCATCATCATTCCCACTTGCAGAGTGATCAGCACTGATTTTGCTTGAGCGAGTTTTGTCTGTGTAAGCAAGCTCAAATGAATGCAACAACCATAAGTACTCCCAGCAGAGCCATTGAAAAATAAAAAAAATTTAAAAAAAAACTCGAAAAAGCTCCAGAAACACACATAAAAAGCTTGCTCATCACACGTACCAAAATAAAATAAAATAAAAAAATAAATTAACTTTAAGTTCAAGCAATTCAAGAATTTATTTTTAACTAAGAATTAAAACCTATTCAAGAAGTTATTTTTCCCTCTGTTTTACTCAAAGTGTTCAGGTAAAGTGAGTTTTATGCATTTGGCAGGATGGCTGACCCTTGTTTAAGGCAGAATGTCTTAAGGCAGAAGAACACTTCTCCTGAATAAGAACCTCCTGCTGCTAAATAGATACCAGGGCTGGTTTCTTGATGGATATTGTGCAGTAATGATGGCTGATGGTGCTGTTAGCAGACAGCTCCACGCTGAATGGGAGACCTGAGAGGCACAGTCAGGAGCCTCCCAAGCCCAACAAGCACAGCACAAAGTACGACTCTCCTTAAAGAGCTAATCCTGCTTCTGAATAAGAAAACGCAGCTGTAATTTGTGTAATCTCTCCAGGGCTGGCCAGGTTACTGGAAGAGTGATTACTTCTGGGAAACAAGCCCTTTCCTCTCAGCAGAGCAGAAATGCAGACTTTGGTACTCACCTGATATCATGAGTGTACCCCAGCCCTGGCAGCTTTTTCCAGGTGTTACAGCTGTAGGATTTACAAATAACCTGCTGCACCACCCCCCTCTGACATTATCTCATTTGAGTGGCCAGCCCTGCTGTAGGATGAAAACACAGGGTCTCATGCCTGCCTGTGAGATGCTTCCACCTGGTTTATCCTGAGAGGGTTCCCTGGGGTCTCACAAACCCACAAGTGGCTCTGCACAGAGCCCTCCCCACTGCACATGCAGCAGGGGTTAGGTGGGGGTAGGTTCCCCCAGCACTCCCAGGTGACACTCCTTTCATTAGTCCACTATTAAATATTTTCACCAGATGGTAGGAAGCACTCAGATCTTCCAGAAACCTCACCCTAATAGCCAGGAACTGAATCCCTTTCTGCAGGAGGTGACCAGCTACAGCACTTTTATTGAAGACTGTGGTCACACCAGTCTGCCTCCTGACACACAGCCCCAGCCTGGTCTTCATTTCCTAAATAACGTGCCTGTCACCTCCAGGTGTGCTTATTGTCATGATGGCATATAAATTGAGTTTATGAAGCTCCTTAAAATTCAGGTTGAGATCTTATTCTGTATTCTCCTGTACTTTGTGTAGCCATCTGAAGCTACAGAAAAAGGACATTAAAAAGAAACATTTCAGAGAGGCACCATTTTGCAGGTCACCTTGCAGGGTTTAAGGTGCCTTCACAAAGAAGAGGAATTAGCTCAGATACTCCCCTTCCTGTGGTCAGGTGAGCACAGCTTCTTGATATTACACAGACACCCCATACATCAGCAGAGGGTGCCCCAACAGGTGGGATCCTGCTCTAATGTGGAGGCCATGGGATGACAGTGATGGCTCAGAGAAAGTGATGCTGCTAATTGCAGCAATTAAACAGTAATGACATAATTAATGCAAAAATTATGCATGGCTCAAATCCAAGCTATTGCAGTGCAAGAGGTATTCATCACACCTAGATGAAAATCATTCCTGTGGAGATGGTATCATATCTGCTTTTATGACTTGATCAGGGATAATGGTTATGGGAAATTCAGGGAACAGTGACAGCAGTAGAAGCAGCTGATGGGAATGGCAATGAAACACAAAAGGACTCTACATTTGAATGGACAAATTGAACACTGAAGGTGAAGAGAACTGAAAAAGTCTTGTTACTGCAAGACCCTCCAGATCCATGCCCCAGTCCAAGATATCTCACAGAGCAAGATGCAAAGGTGGGCTTCAGCTGCAGATAAGATTCAACAGACATTTAGTATTTCCCTTTCCAAGTACAAGATAACGAGGAACAGAAAAGTCAACTGGCTCATTTTTCTTTTTACAAAGCAACTTTTGATGAAGAGCAGGTTTAAAGATCAGCATTAACTCTGCATAATCTACATCCTATGTTTCTAGTCTAGTATGTTCACAAATCCCTAATCTGAGAAATTAAATAATTTAAAATTACATGAAATATTAATAAATTTCTGCAATATGCTTAAACCTCAGAAATCAGGTATTCCCAGATAGCTGATAAAAACAGGTGAAAAAATTAGTCTGATGTATTTGCTCCATCCCTGATTCAGCTCTCAGTTCATTCTGCAGTTTGGCTTCTAAATTTTTAAAATCCACTTTGTCACATTTCAAGTGCCATTAGGAAGACATGTGACAAGGCCTCATAAATTGCAAAGATTTTTTTTTTTTTTTCTGTGACATTCAAAGCCAATTGTGGCAGCCCACAGTCACAGTCTCATCACTCAGAGGGCTGTGCCCTTAAATTCTTTCTCACATTTAGACCAGAAGATGGCTGCTTTGATTGCTGTTTGACTATGCAGCAAGAACAGAACTGCAAAATGTAAGAGCTCCTTGGCCATGCTACAGGTTTAGAGCACTGTATGTTTGTTGGTCCAGAAATATTCTGGATTTGCAAAGTTAGACTGAAAACATGGCCACCCCCAAGCCTTTCCCACAAATCCAGCTTGAAATATTACTACATTAAGTGGTAGTTTACTTGAACTGTATTATTTATGCATCCATACTGGGTATCTTAATGTGGCAATAAATGAAACCAAAATGCTCACTGTGTATTACCAGACATTTTACTGATTGATCTTCTTATGGACAAAGGCATTGGGCTTCAGGAAAAAGGACTGAGCAACATCTGAGCTGAAAGTATATGCAGTGCATATTGGAAAGCAGAGTTGCTTTCAGAGGGTTTTGTACCCTGGCCCATAAGCATCCACTTTTAACCAATCCTTCTGTACTGAACCCAGAATTCTTTCTCTGGTTTCTTTCTCATGGGACTGAAGCCACCATGGAGTTTTGAGAGTCAAAATTAGCATATGGTGAACAGCTTTGTCCTCCAGTAGCTTCAAGCACTTTGGTTTATTAGTCTGTAGCTAAACATAGGAAGCCCTGAGGTCCAGTAAAGCAGACTGTGTATTTGTGTTCAGGCAATACAATGTATTGGCCATTTGGCTTTATGAACATACCTTGTTTGGTGTCTAAGGAGGAGTGATGGTTTTCCATTTAGACTGTGGAGTCTACTGCTTATTAATAATAAATACACTCCTGACATTGTTAAATGATAGCCTGCTTCTAATAAACCCCATGCTGATCCCTGTGTTGGTTAGAGTGGGTAATTCATCTTCCTGGGCTGTGGAAACTTTAGCTGAGATTATAGAGACGACATGAATCAGACACGATCAGCATGTCCCCTGCTGCTTTGCTCATTTTCTCCCCATAACAAAATGCTGGCTAGTTTTCTCTTCACACTGCAGATCTTGTTATTAGTTGATTTTGTTATTAATCGCTCCTAAGGCTGGGGAAGCCTTTTCCAGGCACATCCATAAGGGATCCACATGGTCTACAGCAAAACACGTCCCTGTACTTTCATGCTCACACTTCTCCCAGGCTACTTGATACCAAGTTGTAATCCCTTTGTGTTACTGAGTAGAGCCTGCAGCCACACTCTGAATACACAAGAATGAACTGAGAGCTCCAATTTTTCCCTTGATTTGTTACCAGAAAGAAAGAGGAAAAAAAAAATAAAAAAAGAAGAAGAAAGAAAAAAATTCTTATTATCCTCAAATCTAATTACAGCCTCAATACCTCCTGAGGATTTGGCTTCATGAAGTGGTTCATAAAACCTTCCTTGTCATTATGCCCACTAACACCCTTTGGTCTCGTGCACTGATAAGGGTTTGTGTGAGTAATTTTAAATTAGCTAATAATGTGCCAACAACTGCAGGAGGCTCCAGGCACTGCTCTCTAAGTGGGGTCCCACCAAAGGTAACTGTGCTGGGACTGGCATGGGGACCCCAGGAGCAGGAATGCCACAGCAGGCAGGGAAGGTGCAGCACAGCCAGGGGGCACAGCCCTGCACTCCTGAGCATGCAGGACACCTGAGAGAGCAAGCAGAGCTCTGAACTCTGCATTGCCTCACATTAGGGCAGCCCAGGGCTACCCTTTTCAACCACAGGCTGGATAGCACACAGTCCCTTCCTGCACATCTACACCCACAACTGCTGCCATCGTTACTTGGCACAAAAAGCTGGTGTCAGGTTAAGAATGTGTTCTTTTTCTTTCCCCAGAATTCAGTTGAGGCACCACAGATTTTTCCTTTCCCTTCTGGATGCTTGTGTTGCCAGGCACCTTTTGACAATTGCCATTAATTATTGTGATACATGAACATGGCACCTTTCATTTCACAGCTACATGCAGCCAAACCCACGGATTTGCTTTCTGCCATCAAAAGCAAAAAGCCCAGTTGTGAATGTCACCCTGTTCCCTGCAGAACAACCAGTGCTTGCCCCAGGCCTGGCCCACCAGAATCTTTTCCCCCATAGTCTCATGGACAACCTGAGCTGGCATCTCTTGCTAGGAATCCATCTGTTCCTGTTTGGAGAAACTTCCCAGTGTTCCTGAGCCAAGCTGACACTTGTGCTGAGGGAAAACAGCAACACAGGACCCACAAAATGTACCCAGTGTTAGAACTGGAGCTGACAGCCTTGTGCTAAGGGAAAAGAAGGGATGGCTCCAGCCCAGAGCTACAAATCCACCTGTATCTTCAACACCACTGTATCCTTCCAAGCCCTGATACCTCTTAGAAACCCTACAAATCAGAGGCTAGCACACATCAGAGATACCTATTACAAAAGAGCAAGAGATAGGGAGATGGGGAGGAGGAAAAAGTGGTGGGTTTGTCATGTTTTTTTTTTTTTTCCTTGCTGCTTTTCCCTTTAAAGCATACTTTCTGTAGGTTGGCTACCACACTACCTAAACAATCAGGAACCATCTGAAGAGCAGACTGAAAGGACTGAAACAGACAGAAGATCCCAGACACCAAATCTATCCCAAAACAAAAGAAAGCCACATAGGTGACCCTCCAGAGCCACTACTTACTGGGCAGCAGCACAGGTAGGACCTCACAGACCAGCCTACAGATCAGTGGGAGCAGTTTAGCATCTTACTCACAAGGCCAAACCCCCCAAAGTAGATAAAGCTACCTTACTTGCCCTGGTTATATGCTCAGTGTTAACACCACCAGGCCTCCCTAGTCTCTGTAATATGATTGGCAAATATGATACACCTGTCCTGAATTAAAGGAGATAGGTTTATCTTATTTCAGAGCCAACTCATGGATGGGTGGAGATCAGATCAGCTGTAAGAAATTATTTTTATTGTGTGACTTGTTACTCACAGTAGGGTGAAAGTGGCTTCAAGGGTGATCTCATGCACTCTGAGGGATATCTTCTTATCTCTAATGTAGTTTATACAAACCAAATTGGTTTTTGCTTCAAACAGCTTTCCGTAGAAGAAAATCAATTTGGAGATGCAATGCGTGTGATCCTTCACGCTGAGGATCCACTGCAAACCCAGCAATGCACACCCTGGCAGCACACAGCTGCACAGACAGGACAGGCCATGCCTGTTACCAACACATGGGCCGTGTCCAAATCAAGCTTTCACGTCCAGGGCACTGAATACTCCACTGCTACTCTAATAACAGCTCCATTAACAGAAGTGAAAGTATGTTGTGACCAGATAAGCAAATTCCTTTTAACCCCTACGGTGTTCTGGTTCAGCCATTTCAAGCACTGGATCAGCTATCAGTCAAAATAAATCCCCCCTGAAAGTGCAGTGCTGATCTGAGATCCACCCAGGCTCTCTGTACCCCTGGGTGCAGGTGTTTTAATGCTCAGATAATTTGAATTGTCCTTGGTTACTCCTCCACATCTTGTGAACCATCCACCTTGCCCTCCATCAGCTCCAGTGTCAGGTAGTGCTTCCCACCACTGCCAAACCTCCAGGAACCCTCCTTTTCACCTTGCCTTCTGCACAGCCCTGCCCAGATCAACTTCCCAAGGATTAGTAAGGAGGTGACAGCAGCATCAGTGTGAGGATTAGATGTGCCCTCTCCCAACACCACATGTTCCTCTGCTCCTGGTGAGATGATCCTTGCTGCACATCCTTGGGCAGCTGGAGTCCAGTAAGATTTATAAAAGCCATCTAAATTGTGTGGGCTTAGGCCAAGAGAGTCAGAGCTAATGTCAGTAATACCCTTGGATCTGGTGTGACTACACACAGGCTTTGGGTTAACTCTGCATTTAGAGAAAACAATCATCTCTACTACACAACAGAGGCCAGATGCCCATGGGGACAATCCAGGATTTGTCAGCAGGATCAGAATTTATGAAAACTGCTCAAAGTGTTTGTAACACTGATTCTTCTGAAAACATTTCGAACACCAGAACAGCACTACAGCACCAGGATGCCAATCTCCATTAGAAGAGGCTCACACAACTGCTCCAAAGCACAAAAGGAGGCAGGGTTTTTATCTGTCTGCTGCAGAGACACAGACAGGTGGATCAGCAGGTGTCCCATGGCCAGAGTTAGTCAGGACCACGAAGTGCAGTTTAACACCTGATACAAGCACAGCTAGGGCCACAGGAGCAGGGCAGAGGCTTGTGTTCTTTCAGAAAACTGCAGACTGGGGGGACTTTGTTCAGGTGCTGTGTTATAAACTTGTTCCTGTGGTGCAACTCTTAATTCACTAGGGCTCTTAAAAATAAGCCTAAATACTGACTTGCAGACTCCCAAGCCTTTCACCCTGGGAACAGTCCTAATTTCGCAATATCACTCTTTTATTACACCTATCAGGTTACATACAAGCTTTCAGTGCTCCTTCTCCTTTTTTTCCTCTTTGGTTGGATGGCTGGTTGGTTTTACAACTGAATTTAACCCTGTGCAGTACCAATACCTTGTCTGGACACGTTTTCATGTAAATCACAGGAAAATGAGAGACATCACTCATTGTGATGGACAGATGATAGATAGTTATTACACAACTGCTTATGCAAAACCCAGCCCTGAAACCCAGCCATGACCTCTTCTGTACATCCCACAGAACCAGTCTGGGCTTCTTTGGTGCCAAAGCAGTATCAGAGAAAGCAGCCCTCAGCACCACAAAAGGAGCATTCTTACCTGCAAACTTTTGTGTTGCTTTTTTGTCAGCTTTGCACTAAAATGCAGCTCCATTTGAAACTTAATTAGACTCAGTTGGAGAGGCAGTAGCTTGCAACAGGTTTTTATTCTTACAGGGTTCTGAAGGCACTTCCAGTGAGAAACAGAACAGTGGACATTGGCAAAACATCCATAAATCTGGAAAAATGCCACTGGATTTCAGCATGTAAGTCTCAACATAAGCTGGACATCCATACCAGGCTCTCTTTAACTCTCCAGCCATGTAAAGCAGCTGCACATTAACACTGGTGCTGGACTGACCATTCAAAATTAATTTAGGCAGAACATTAATGAGCAGCATTTCTTGTTGCTTGTGTGAAATCTGCTTGACTTTGCTTCCTTTACTCTTTCTACAAACAGTGCTACCCCCCAGCTTTTCACTGAAGCTTTTAAAATCTGAAATGTGAGCAGTGCAGGTTGCACTGCAGAGCTGTGATCAGAGCCTGAGCCACAAGGAACACCAGCCTGTTACAGCACAGACTCTGCTTTGCTTTGGGCAAATAAAAATGAAATTTAACAACCCCAAAAACAACCAAGTGATGCAAAGGCAGTCAGTCACCACTTGCAGCCTGATGCCCAGCCAGGTAGAGATCTCCTGGGGCAGAACTCCCCCCAGTTTTACCTCTGAGTGTCACATTATATGGGATGAGATGTGTCTTTGGTGAGTTTGAGGAAGCTGTCCCAGCTGTCCCCCCTCCCAATCCTCTCCCCCAGCCCCAGACTGCTCACAGGGGCAGCAGAGTGAGAGATGGAGAAGGCCTTGACACTGTGCAGGCACAGCAATAACTAAAACATTGTTGTGTGTTGTCAACACTGTTTTGGTCACCAGTCTAAACCACAGGGCCTTACAGGCTGTTACAAAGAAAATTAACTCCATCTGAACCAGATCCTGTACAGGCAGGTAAAAAGGGTCCATGGAGACTGCCAGTCCAGTACTGCTGGCATTGCGTGCAACAAGAACTAACCCTTGGCTTCTTCACTCTTCAAGACACTCAGTCTTCACTAACATTCTGGGAACCTGTGGCAAGGAAATTAGGTGAACTATCCCAAGCCACTCCTAGAAGCACAAGAAGGGATTTAGCACTCAGGGCTGTGCTTGTCTTGAAGCACCACCAGCACTCCAGTCTTCATCCACCAGCCCCATTTTGCTGCTGCATTGCTGGTTAAACAAAGATCTTTGATTTCAATTTCCACCTCTTCACCACTAAATCACCACCTCAGCATGTTATAACCCGAGGTTCTGTGCACAGATGATTTGTGGTGTTACCTTATGGTACTACACTGGTACAGAGAGAAGATGAGCACAAGACACCCAGAAATCACACAACATAAGGACTGCAAGACTTCTCCAGCCCAACTAAAATCAGACAGATTTTTTTCTCATTGGAACATGGATCTCCTTTGAGAGGGAGGAGAGGTGCTTTTTTTTACTTCTTCTGGTGTGTTTTGGGGTTCTGAGGTTTTTTTTGGATAGCCTTAGTTGGCTCTTTAAAAGCTAATAGTAGTTCTAGCCTTGAGTTTCCTGCTCTGAATCTAATTTTCCCAAGGCACAAGAAGTGACTTACCTGGAGATCATAAAGGCTGTCACAAAGCTCAACAGCCAGGATTAGAATCATATTTTCTACTTTATCTTATATTCTTTCAAGTCAGTGCAAAATATTACCAAAAAGCATTACTACCAAATGACAGAGGCTTAAGAAGCATTGGCAAGGGAGCCCATCTAGATCCCAATCAGTCACATTGTACCTGTTCACAGCATGATAATAATTTGTCTAGGCATTGAAAATACACAAAGCAAGAAAAGTTCATCTGTTTTCAGTGTATTTTAATAAATGAAACAAACCTGAAGGTACGAGTTGGATTTCAGCAGCATGTTAACCTTTTCCCTGACACGATGCAAGGTTTCTCTGCAGGAGTGTTAAGCAAATTTGCTAAATGCCACACTGGGGCTAATTCTGGAGATTCTGGAGACTGCCAGACCACTGCCAGCTTCATATAAAGCTCCCCAGGAGTCAGGCTGATACTCCCAGGCTTCTCTGAAAACACTGCTGATCCATAGGGATAATCTCATTTCTTGGACCATGAAATATGCTGTAGCCAAAGGGTTACAGCTGATGGCTCTGTGAGACACAGTCACCAGTTTGACAAGTGCTGCTGTTCCAGGTCTGATACATGAGGTACATGGTGGCTTTTGGGCCTGCAAGAGACTTAGCTGACCTTGGCTCCTGCTCTCTGGTAGGGGACACCTGATGCCCCCTCACCACTGCCTGCCTTCCATTGTCCCCAGACATGTTCACAGTGATCACTTAGCACGTTTTGGAATAGGAGGGGTTTGCTATAGCATTTGTGTTTCCCAAAAGGCAAGAGCTGATCAAACAACTCCTTCCCAGAACACATCCCTGCAGGTCCTGTGGGTCCATGTGCCTGAGCACACACACATATGCAGGAGGTAGCTGTTTCTGCTAAGGCTAAGAGCAGTTGAGAGAGTTTTGGCTGCCAGGAGAACGGAGATTTTCAGCTTTGGTGGAAAACAGTAAAGCTACAGAGTGTACCTGCCAGGTGCTGAACTTCAAAACCCATGCCAAGTTGTCCAGCAATTTGAATTTTCAGGATGGAATTGCCAGCTGCTGGGCAGTGCCAGGCTGTGGTACAGTACAGGTGTGAACGTGTTAAGTTCCAAGCCCTTGGGAGCTGCCTTCCCTTGTAAACACTAGACAGGGAATTACTACCCCTTGCCTGTCATCACCATTGTGAAACACAGAAGTGATATGTCCCTGTTCAATTAAAAAGAAGCCCAAGATCACTGCCCTCCTTTGTGAACTGGGTCCATTCCATTTGAAGTGCTCCCCTTTGTTCCCTGCACAGAGTGGTGGCACAGAAACAATGCCACCTCCCACCATGAAGTGACAGCTTGCTCCAGCCCTTTCATAACAGAAACCCTTGAGGCTGGCACCAAGGGAGCTTGATGAGGTTAGTAATCACTGCAGCACATGAAAAGCATTTTGCACTGCGACCTTTAGCACATAAAGAGCTATACTGCTTCTGCTTCTAAAGCCAGGAAGATTTAAACACATGGCTTTCTCCCAGCACCAAGGGAGGAGAAACTGAGGCAGTAAAATCCTGAAAGCCAGCTATTTATTCAAGAAGGGATGCTGAGAGCACTTGAAGGCTTAAAGCTTATGGTATTTCACCTGCAGTTTGCAGCACAGGAAACAAAGGACAGGACTTTCACTAAATCCTAGCATTTTTAGACAGAAATGATGTATTTTTTTCAAGTCACACTGATAGTCCTCTGAAAGTTCTCTTTGGAAGTCATTACTACACGAGAGCTGTGTGTACAGCTCTTGGTGATGCACAGCCTGTTACCTGTGGCTGTAGTGACAGCTGCCCTGAAAGACAGGCTGGAAAGGACCTTCCAGTCTTCTATTCCTCCCTCCTGAGGTGGTCTGCCCTACTCTCCTCAGGCAGTCACCTCACTCCCACACAGTGGCAGCACATAACATGATCTCTGGTAAAAGACTTCTCTCCAAAAGCTGAGGAAGTGATTTCTGCCTGGTATGGTTATGTTAAGTGACTTTAAGAGAGAGGTACATCATGGTCCAGGCTGCCCTGCTCACAGGGCAGGTGTGAATGGGGAATCCCAAACCTTTTCTTCAGGACTTCACATTGTGGGCTACAAGGTAACTGGGAAGCAAACCCAGGTAATATCCTTTTTCCTATCTTGGAGCAGTGTCTGTAATTTTGATTGAAAATTAAACCTTCACCATTCCATCAGTAGCAGCATTTTATGGGAGTCCCTTCATCTGTAGTTTGGAAATTGGGAAACAGAAATATGACGCAATTACCTTCAATTACCAAAAATATTACTTTTATAGAAGAAAAGTGAAAATTTGAATTAGTCCAGATCTGAAGCAGAGCAGTGAGAGACACGTAACAAAATTTTAGGGGAGTTTTCAGTAATCCATGGCCTTCAGAGAGGAGAAATAATCACGTTACTGCCTTTCCTCCTGGCTTGACAGAAATTTATATCCTTTAATCTCATGCAGTGAATCCTCTGTTTGCTTGGGCTTTGGAGATTCAACAAGGACTGTGTGCAGTTAGCACAGAGCGGGATTCCCCCATCACTCACTGTTCTGATCCTGGCCACAGCTATCAAGGACTGCTCTGCCTCTGTATACACAACATGGACGTGGATCAGGTGCCAATTCAAATGTGCAACACAGCTCAACCCATGTGGTCTGCAGAAGACAGAAACATCCACAGCAGAGTGCAAAAATAATCTGTTGTCTTCCACTTGGTCCCCAGCGATGTTTGAGAGCATCCCTTGGCACATCCCACCTTGTGCACCCACCTCAACCCCCAAGAGCTACTGAGATGCTTGTTTTGCTCAGCCTGTCTCCTTTAGGCATTCAAGGCTCTTCTACCTGCATTTCCAGGGAGAATAATGAATGCTAAAGTTCTGTACAGCCCATTGCAGGACGCCCCAGTACCCCTCTAAAACATTTCAAGCTTGTTTTTCTGCCATCCCTCCTCCTTGAGCACCAACAGGCCAACACCAGCTGCATGCCTGGCAGTCCCCATCCGCTGTTCCACCTGGAGAGCAGTATCCCATGTTTATTTGAATGATTCTCCTCCTGTCCCCCAGCACACAGGGACCCCCAGAGGTTTGGGTGTGAGCCCCATCTGGCGCATCTCAGGCGCGGGTAGCCGCGCATCCTCGGGCAGGTCAGGACATCACCATGTCCCAGCGCTGGCTCATGGCTGTGCCCTCACAGGGGTTGATCACCAGCTCTTTGAGGCTCTCGTTGGTGTCCCCGATGCTCTCGGTGTCCAAGCAGAAGCGGGAGGCGATGTGCTCCAGGTGTGACCCCACTTTGCCCCAGCGCTGAGGGGAGACACACAGCAAGCAAAGTGAACAAGCCTCCTCCCCACCATGCTTTCACTGCACTCTTCCAGCATCAAGAGGACAGCTGTCACCAAGCCCTTGTGGCCTGATCCTGTCAAGTACAAGGTTCCCAAACCCACACCAAGCACAGCACACGCTGAGCATTTTTCCCATCAGAAGCACACTCATTTAACTCAGCCTCTTCCTGGCTTCAGGAAGATAATATATTACCAACAGCTTTTTCCCCAGGTCACTGGTTCAAATGCCAGCTCAGTGATTAACTGCAGGGAAATGTTAGCATCTGCTGCCTGACTGGCAGCCCATGTGAACTAAATTGCCAGTTTGGGTTTGACTTCTGCATTGAAGTATCCAGATCACCACCCTCACTAATAGACATCCTTATCAACACACTCATTTAAGAGGCAAAGGGCTCAACAGGCCAGAGTCTGTACTCCCAAATTGACTGTGCTTCCCAGATGAAGTCAGAGCACAGGCCATTTAATGTGCAGTAATACTGTGATGAAAGAAAAGGAATTCAAAGAAAACAGGGGACCAGCAAAAAGGGCTCACCTGCTTGTTGTCACCTTCTTTACAAGGTGACAGCAGCACCTGGGAACCAGGGAAGAGGGTGTACACAGACAAACACAGCTGCTGCTGGCGGATGTGGTGGTTGTACGTGTATGTCCATTCCTGCAGAGAGGAAGAAAAAGAAAGGTGGTGAGAGAGCACTGTTGATTCTTGCTATTCTTTTACCTGGAAAACAAACACTTTGGCTTGGGTCCTGCCCCTTACAAAATCAAGCACAAACCTCACTGACTTCAAGAGACATCAGGAGAAGTCACTAGGATTTTTCAAGCCTCCCCAAAATTGCAGTTGTCATTGAGGAATGTCTGCAAAAGCTACTGGAATGTGTTTCATGAGACAAAAGATACCATAGCCAGAACAGGGCTGTGGTTGGAGAACAAAAGAATGGGCAAAAAGCAGAAGAGAGGCAGGAACACTACTAACCACACATGTGCAATCCTGTTTCTTCAGGGAAGAGCAGGAGAGATGCTTTGCAGCTGTCAGTGGGAGACAAGAGGTGATACACAGCAAATGTCTGAAACTCCTGGGTTCTGTTCCCAAATACCACAAAAATAAAGCTCTGCTTTTCATCAAGGCAGTGGGACCAAATCTAAAAGGTTTGCTATAACCATTGCTACTCTTGTTCCACAGGACTGTCTTGGAGGTTTCTTTCTTTAACTGCTCTTTCATGTTCACCAGCTTTTTGTCAGCTTCTCAGCCCCAGAAATAAACTCTGGAGGAGCAGAGACAGACTTTGTCCTGTGTGATGCTTACCAAACAACAGGAGATCTCTGGGATTACCATCTTTTTCACTGGATGTTTTGGGAGAAAAAGAGGAGCAGCTGACAGTCAGATGAGGATTTCCAAATGTGCTGGACAAAGCATCATGGATGTCCAGACACACTGCTTAGCCCAGGAGTGTTTCACAGAAGTTTACTGCAACGTTCATTCCAGCTGAACATTTTCTATCACTTACCTGTGCCTGTATTACCCAAGAGCACCTCCTGAGAGGATCCCAGCCAAGGGATGTCTGTCTCCCTGTTATTTGTGTGTGTGCACAAGCAGACAAGAGCTGGTTTGGCTGCTGGGAAACCACAAACCATGCTTTTACACAACCTGGAGAGAGATTTCTGGAACAGGTGCTTTGCTTGTAACTTTGTGTGAGCATCAACTTTGAAATTAGAAAGAGTGGGGCTGGAAGAGTTTTCCAAGGGCTCCCAGCCAGGATGCAAACAAACTCTTGCTGTGTAAATGGCTCTGAGCAGCAGCAGTAGGAAAAAATGGAAAGCAGGTTTCTGAGCCATGGCAGGGCAAGTGAGCAGGGCTGGAGGACCAACAGCAGGCTGGCTTCAGTATAAGAGTGCAATAACCCTGCCAGAGACAGCAAGGCCAGGGAGCAAAAGGGGTCCCACAAGAGACCCCAGGAGCCACAGCAGATGCATTGACAGGTTACAGGCTATGAAAACTCTGAACCTGCTGTGAAAGAAAAGGTGCAAAGAGGAAGCAGAACAGTTGGGAACTCAGCTGTGGAGGAGTCTGAGCTCTGTGAGAAGTGATGTGAGCAGTGGTGTTGGCAGTGGAGGGGAAGGCAGTGCTCAAACATATGGCTCTTAGGCTGGGGCTGGAAAAATGGGGCTCCTGGGAGACTTCAACCCTTTCTGAGTGCTGGAGGGGAATGTGAAGAATGGCTGCCCTACTCTCAGAGCTGGGATGCCTGTAGCTCCCCTGACTTTGAATGGTGGAGGTTTTGGGTTGCATTAGCATGAGTTATTAGAGCAGGGAAACACTTCCAGTCCTTTGGTATTTGTCACCGTCAGCAGCTCTAACTCCTCTCCTCAACTTCAAAACAGACAGCTACAGGCATTTAACTCCTGGGAATATAAATCCCACTTTCATTCAGGTTCTTAGCCACCTGGAAGGGAAAACACACTTTTGCACAGCAGACCCAGCTCCACAAGGACTTCACACTGTGATCCTTATCCTTTGTGCTTCTTAGCCCACTACTCCCCAGCAGCTCATGGAAATCAAAGCTGGCTTTCTGAACAGCCTGCCCACAGGCTCCTCAGCAAGAGCTGCCCAGGAGCTGGGTACGTTGCAAGCATTCATTTTCAAAGCTGTAATCCACACCCAAAGGGCCTTCTGGCAATTACTTTTCTTTGTCATGTGGAGCAGGGTTTACCTGATCCTACACTGAACAGGTTCCAGATATCCCAACCACGCACGCTGTCAGCTGCTGTGTAAACCACCAGCCTGGGAAATCAGGTGCCAAATTAGTCCAGCATCTGTGAAGAACCAAACCCTATGGGGCAAGCTCCAACATCTGTTCTTGGCACCCACGCTGCTACAAGCTGCTTAGAAAACCTGCTTTACATTTTTAACCAATTGTTTGTCATTTTAGTTCAGGACAGGGCTGAAGCTGCACCCATGAGGCTCCTCAGCAGCAGCCAGTTAATCCTGTAACTTGTGTATATGTTGAATTCTCCAACTAACTCGGGCCATCAGACTTTTTTTTTGTTTGTTTTGACATCTTAACCTGATTGCTTCACTGAGGTTATCTCATGGAAGTCTGCTCCTACCAGAGGTTATCCATGATGTTTTTTCCAGACCAGGCTATGTTCAAACCTTCACAATATTCACATCCTCTCAAGGCAGGGCCAGCCTCTCATCCAGCAGTGGACTATGGGGTAGGAAGGGTGGTGGTAACCATTTTCTAAGTTGACATTCATCATAACAAGTGAGGGCTCCAGAGTTGGATGAGTGCATCAGTTCCACAGCTGACACTGGATCCCACTCTCCTGCCCCCAGGCTGTCCTTCCACTGTCTTTATCTCAGCTGACAGATTTTCACACAGCTCATCTATCTCGGCAGAATGGCTTTTTATGGAAGCCAGTCCTGTTGAAAATGTTTTATCCAGCTCTAATCATGTCTTCTTCCCTTTCAGCCCTAGATGAAAGCCAAAGAAAATTATGCAGAAATTAAAGAAATTTGAAGGGGGAGGAGGAGGAGAGAAGTCAGTTGAACACTACAGAATCCATGAAGGACTTCAAGTTAAAATATATGCCCACGGCCACACAAATTTTTATCTTACCCCTTCTCTTCCCTTATTTTAATGAGTTGGGATTATTTTTTTCCCCATGAGGAACTGCTTTATCTCCTAATCCTTGGCACACTGCTGTGGCCAGCACAGCAGTAACAGCAGTAGAGCTTTTCATGACAGAGGTTGTGGTGGATGGGGCAGCCCATGGTACTCCCTAAGGAGCCCTGCAAAGAGCCAGCATGGCTTCAGGGCTGCAGACTTGCCTGAGGGGATGCCATCAGGGTTTGGAGCTGACCCAGAACCAAAGGAAAACAGCTACATGAGGTAAAACCCACCTCAAGATTTCCTGCCTTTTCCAAGGCAAAGATGGAGGGTGGTGGAGCCAGGAGAAGAGAGCTACCAGCTGCACAGCACAACCAGCAGCCCCCTTCCTCCAAAGCCTCAGATAACACCAACCCCCTCATCTGAGGCTTGTGACTGTTTCTCTAGGCTTCAGCATCATCTGAGCTGGCACCTGTCACTGTTACTCAGCACTGTTGTGAACTGAGTGACCTTTGGCTTGGCATAGCCTGGCTGGCAGATGGAGCAAGGGAGAAGCAGCCCCATGAGAGCCCAGCATTCCATGACAGTAAGGCCTCTGCTGCCGAGCCAGAGGGCAGCCCTACCCTAAAGCAGGGCTGCTAGCTAGAGAAAAGTGTTTCTGAAGAAGATGGAACCATCTAATTATCCAGTTATCTTCTTAAAATCCCAGTGAAGGGCTTCCCAAGGCACGTGACTGCACTCACCTCAGGATACCAAAGTTCTGCTCTCATCAAAGACCCTGGGATAAACTGGCACTTCCACACACCTCAGAGAGGGAAAGCAAAATACATGGGGTGCCCAGCACAGCCTGGGTGCAGAGGTGACACTGCTGCCCCTCTGCTCTGCTTGCTCAGCCTGGCTCCCACAGCTCCAGCCAGCCTACAGCCAGGCAGGTCATGCCCATGCAGGAGAAGAACAAAGGGTTTTTGAGGGAGGAAGGTCAGAAGAGAATGTTTATGGTTGAGATGTCTCAGGAGGGTCACTTAGTTTGGATAGAGGCTAAATGCTCTCCAAAAAACGTGCAGATCCAGTCAGCACACAGAGGACCTTGAGCCAACTGGGATGAGTATCAAAGCCATGCCAGGAAGATCATCACACTGCCCTTCCTTCCCAAGAAAAGTCAAGGTCATGCCACCCAAATGCAATGGCAACCACTCAGCTGCAAACCCCGGGTGTTTTGGGGTGCAGGCCCAGGAAATGGATGCTGCAGCCTTCCCCCTGTTTCCTCACTAGTCTAAAAGAGCTTTACATTCCTCTTGCAGCAACTGCTTATTCTTGTGTTATATCCAGGTCAAAGCAGCTTCAGATTTTTTATCTGAAGGACGTCAGGTTTCCTGAAGCTGCTAATGACTTAAATAAATCCCAGTCAGATGTCTTTTCCAAACTCTATGAACTAATACCAACTGACACTTGGTTTGAAAAAAAACAACCTACTCATATCTTCATTAGATAGATGAGGACAAAATTATGATCAATTATTTTCCCTCAGATGCATTTCTCTCATGAAAAACTAAATCAATCTGTTCATTTAGCAAATGGGATGCAAGAAGGCATGGAGTGCTGAGGCTCCAGTGGGGAGGAGCACAGGCAGAGCCTGCTGAGCCCTGGGGATGGGCACTGCACAAACATCTCTGCCCATCACTAACTCAGGAGCCCCCTGACAACCACCTCAAGACCCCTCTAAGAGCCACCTCAGGGGACAGAGCCCACCCTGACTGCTGCCAGGCCCTCTGGAGAGGAAAGGGCCAAGTGGGTCCCCAGGATCAGAAGACAGAACTCTCCTACACAAAGGTGAGGGGTCTTCTTGTGCCTTGGTACCCCCTTCAGTAATTCAGGACCAACACCAGACACCATCAGGGAGGATTTTTGGGATCTGCTAAGGCTGTAAGTCTGATTGCACCACTGAGTACTCGTCTCAATTTACCCAAACTATGGATGTAGCCACAGGTCTCACAACACTCTTCCCCTACACTAAAGGTAGAAAAACCTAAAATAAAGATCCATTATTGCCATCTGACAGCTCCTGTGCCTCTCTTCTCAAATCATGACAGCTCAGATCTTCTCACACCCAGTCCCAACACTTCATGCATGTAATGCTGGTAAAGGGCTGGGGCAGCCCAGCAGGGAGACAGCTACAGAAAGGCAATCAAAGCTACCAAATTACTGTAACTATAATAGTGATAATAAAGAATTTGGACAGCCAGGATACTTCCACAGTACTTATTGAATGTCAAGAAAGCACAGTTTTGATTTAGCTAAGCCTATTTTTTACAAAATGAAGCTTAGGACAAACAAGACGTGACTTCAGTATGCTAAAAGTGAAGATTATTGCCCTTTTCTGGCATATCAAATGCATAACCAAGCAGCATTCAGGACTGCTGCATAATCAATCCTACACAGCCTGGTGACTGTAACACCCATGTCATCCACAAGTTTAGGTGGTCTTGTAGCAACTGAGTCATTAAAATATAAGTTTCTATTCACAATAAAAATTTAAATATCTTGCTTTAATCTGAACTATTCTCCATGGGTACAAGTAACAAAGAACCATCCTAGGAAGACAGAGAAAGATAAAAAGGAAAGGCTTTTCTCTATTCCTGCTGTGTACTGAGTGCAGCCATTCTGCAATCTGTAGTGCATTTTTCTGTTCCTTTGCAGAGTTAGTCCTGGATGTGCACAAGAAATGGAGTTGCCATCCAGTGGGAAGTGTTGACCTATTGCAAACTGCTGCAGAATCAGAACAGGAAGATGAAAAGTTCGTGGCGTGAAAAATTCCAAAAATTTACTGCACAGAAATGTCAAAACAAAATGTGTTCAGTGGGAATGAAACAATCCAACTTGCTGGCACGACATTTCTCATTTTAAAATACCACATCAAATTGGTATTTCAGAAAGACCAATACCATTTCATTTTGAAACACGAACTTGCAGCAGCATTTTTCATTCTGATTTTCCCAGATTTTCTTTTTAAAAAACAGCCAATTCATTGGAAGTTGCCATTGTCATTAGAACACTTTTCCTTTCTTCCTCAGAGCTAGCCCTGAAAAAACATGATGACCTGCTCTCATCAGCTTGCTGTTTGTTTGAAAAGTCCATGTAGCAGTAGAAGAAAAAAAAAGCAATTCTGGAACATGGAAACCAGTAAGAACTGTTACTGTGTGGCACTAGCAATTTTATTAACTACATTTTCTGAACTGACTAATATTCAAGTAGTCATTGTTGATTTTGCCATGCTGTGAAACAGACATTAATTTCCTGCCTACAGACAGGCATGGAACTGCATTTGAAAGAGATGCACATAATGACATGCCTTGTTTGCACACACAGATCAGGGATATTTTAAGCAGTCTCCCCAAGCCTGGGCCTTTTATATGCACAGCTACCTGGTTTGAATACATTCCCATGAGGGTTAAGGATGTACAGTCAAGGGGAAGCCAGCACACCACACCATTTCCTACTGAGTGACTAGATGGCAACTGTGGAGAAGTAAGGGATTGTTATCCTCCCTCTTTTATGGATGGGAGCACAGAACTTACTGACATGCCCCAAATTACACAGAGGGCCTGAAGGAAAGGTGAGTTTTGAAGCTGTGTGTATCTTCAGGGTCTTGCCCCAGAAACTCTGCTGCAAGGCACATCTGCCTGCTCTTGGCTCAACCATCTCCTAGGCTGTGCCTTTGAGAACATCAATTCATACAGCTATTTCTCATCTCAGTGAGACCGAAAAAAACTGAGATCATCCTCATTAAATTCTCCCTAGTTTAATGGGCAATCCAATACTGAGAGAATGCAGACTATGAAGTTACAAATGCCACTGCAACTCAGTCCATTTTGAGAGAAAAAGGGCTGAGAGATGAGAGGAAGTTATAATTCTCTTTGTCTTTGATCTGTGCAGACGAGCAGCACGTGGTGTCCCGGGCAGTGGGAACAGCTCAGGCTCCCACAGAGATGAGTGGGACATGCTGTCCTGTGGCTCCTGCACCAGTCCCTGCTGCTGCCCAAGGTCAGGTGGAGTTGCCAGAGTTTAACAACATGCTGCCTAAGGAAAGACACTGGCAGAATAGGTAAATTCTCCAGCAGAGCTTTAGCAACCTTAAGAAATCATCTTGAAGCTGCCCCCATGGCTTCTTCCCATCCAGCATCACGGGGATACACAACACATCTTACCTGTGCCTTTGGTACTGTGCCTTTGCTGCTGTTACAAGGATTTAAGCTCAGGATGGGGAGCTCTTGGTCTTCAGACTTGTGTGACTCCAGGCAGCTCTTCCTCTGCCTGATTATCCCGGTCTGATAGAGTGATTCCTCGGGAATCCTGTGGGAACAGCATAAAAACATCATACTGCCCCATGCACAGGGAGGCTCAGGGGGGTAAGGCTGCACCATTTCACCCTCAGAAAATGAGGGGTGGCAATATCTACCACAACAGTGAAGCACTGAGAGCAGCACGTGGACAGGATGTGCAGAAGCAGCTCTCAGAGACGGATGGCTGACCTTTATAAGAAGAAAAAATAAATAACTGCACAAGGCAAACAGGAGCCAGGAGTAGGCTGTGAGCAGGCTGAAGGTCAGCCTTCAGCTTACAGGAGAGGAGAACTTTATAACAAGCTGTCACAGAGCCCTGGCATTCCCCATGAAAACTGTTGTGCAATGCCACACATGGCCAAAAAATGTAAGAAAATGGCTACAAGTCATAAATCGTCATTTTCACACAGTGATTCTGCACTCAGCTATTGCACCAGCAGGTCCCTGAAGGTATCTCTAGAACTTTACAAGGGGAATGAATGCAATGGTTTCTGGAGTAAATTGGTAACTAAAAGATATCTGTGCAAAAGCAATAATATTTAGCAAAGTGCTGGGCTAGAAGCAAGGCAGAGCCATCTGAAGACAAGTCATAAAATCCTAAAGTGAATGGTTTCACAACAGAGAAGCCTTGAGTGCTGCAGAACAGTGTGAAAGGACTGGAAATTAGTGCTTGTTTACTAAGCAGGAGTCATTAAGCATCAAAACACACCAGCAGAGGCTATGGTGGATTTCCTGCCTTGGGATACTTTTCTAAGAAAAACTCTCTGATTTCCCTATACAACTTGTTCCACACCATGGGCAGGAGGATACCTAATGAACTCCTGAGGGCAAATGGGAATAGCTGGTGCTTTGTCCCTCACCAGCCCTGCAGCAAAGAGCTTAGAGGAAGCAGATATCACAGAATATGCCAAGTTGGAAGGGACCTCCAAAGCTCTGCAGTGTGTCACTCAGAGCAAGCTGTGCTTAAAGCCAGCACAAAATTCACTCTATGAAACCCAAGGGAGGGGGTGCCTATGTCTCTGTGGGGCAGGAGGGAGGGATGGAGCGCATCCGTACCGAAGTTCGGGATAAACATTCTCCAGGTACCACTTGAAGCTGTGGCATTTCAACCTCTTCCTCAGCTCCACTCTGCTCTGGACACTGTGGGAAGAAACCACCACAGAGATACAATGAAAATGATGAAAGTGAGACCCAATACACCAAAAGGGGAGGCTGAGAGAAACCCATCAGAAATGCACAGGCAGCAAACACAAGAGCATCAGCAGCTCTGGTTTCTCTCGGCATGAGCTTGAGCAGTTGTTTTGATCTCTGTCTCTCTGGAGGTCTCACTTGGTAAAGTGGCATGATGACATATTGTCGTTTTAACAAGGAGTCTGGAGCTGAAAAGGTTCATGGAAGAGCACAGTCATTTAAAAAATATTAGTTAAAAAATGTATGCTGTCTACTGTGCAATAACCCTTACCTGAATATAATAACATATTAGGAAATTAAAATATGCTATTTGCTATTTAAGTTGCTCTTGGTTTACAGGACTACAGGAGGCCTTGATTTGCAAGAGCACCTAAACACTGCCAGCAGAAGTTGATCACACAGTGAAATACTTTTTTCTTTTATTAATAAGGACAAAATTTCTGCTGAGGGATCATGCTGTACAGTGACATTTTCAAAAGTCCAGCTTCTCCCTGGGCCAGGCACCACCTGTGGAGCTGTTAGGAGCTGGCTTTTATGGAATGGTCAGAATCTTCCAGTACCTCCTTTTCACATAGGTCAACTTCTCTATACCCTACTACACTAAGCAGAGGACAGAGCTGCTACTTCATTCTGTGCTGATGAATGGGAGGAGGATATCAATTAAGTGGAAACAGGGGAGTCATCAGGACTTTAACTGACTTATCCTGGAGATTGAAGAGTGATCACATGGAATTCAAGTTTGGACTCAGGACCCCCTGGAGTCTGAAGGAAACTAAGGCAAAGAGGAGCATGTGAAAATGGGAAATAAAACCCATATATTTACAGTCCTCCTGACAGGGAGTAATTTCTCACTCTTCACAGAATGAGTGGCAATCCCCTACACACAAACACTTGCTGCCTTCCAATAAAGCATCAGAAGGCCAAAAATTTGATGACTTTCCTTCTTGTCCACTGCCACCAACACCTCTGGACTCTCCCTGCCAAACTCCACTCATGGATCACAAGTAGTTCTATGTAATGCCAAGGACAGGACAGAGGCAAAGGGGGTTTTCCCCCACCTGAGTTTGGTTCACTCACTGGAATAAACCAGCACAGCATTTAAATGGGCTGTTAATCCACCTCACTGCTGTAGCATGTGAGCATACCATCAGTATGTCACTGTCACTACAGGGACAAAGCAGGTGGGATGCCTCCGTGAGCACTCCTTGCAGCAGGCAGGGCACAAGCAGGGCACAGGCAGGGCTCAGGTGTCACAGGCAGGGCACAGGCAGGGCACAGGCAGGGCACAGGCAGGGCTCAGGCAGCACAGGCAGGGCACAGCACAGGCAGGGCTCAGGCAGGGCACAGGCAGGGCACAGGCAGCACAGGCAGGGCTCAGGCAGGGCACAGGCAGGGCACAGGCAGGGCTCAGGCAGCACACGCAGGGACAGGTGGCACAGGCAGGGCACAGGCAGGGCTCAGGCAGCACAGGCAGGGCACAGGCAGCACAGGCAGGGCACAGGCAGGGCACAGGTGGCACAGGCAGGGCACAGGCAGGGCACAGGCAGGGCACAGGCAGGGCAGGTGGCACAGGCATCACAGGCAGGCAGGGCACACAGGCAGGTGGCACAGGCAGGGCACAGGCAGGGCACAGGCAGGCAGGGCACAGGCAGGGGGCACAGGCACAGGTGGCACAGGCATCACAGGCAGGGCACAGGCAGCACAGGCAGGGCACAGGTGGCACAGGCAGGGCACAGGCAGGGCACAGGCAGCACGGGCAGGGCACAGGCAGGGCTCAGGTGGCACCGGCAGGGCACAGGTGGCACAGGCATCACAGGCAGGGCACAGGCAGCACAGGCAGGGCTCAGGCAGGGCACAGGCAGCACATGCAGGGCACAGGCAGGGCACAGGTGGCACAGGCAGGGCTCAGGTGGCACAGGCGGCACAGGCAGGGCACAGGTGGCACAGGCAGGGCACAGGCAGGGCATAGGCAGGGCACAGGCAGGTCTCAGGCAGCACAGGCAGGGCACAGGCAGGGCTCAGGCAGGGCACAGGTGGCACAGGTAGGGCTCAGGCAGGGCACAGGTGGCACAGGCAGGGCACGGGGGGCACAGGCAGGGCTCAGGTGGCACTGGCAGGGCACAGGTGGCACAGGCAGCACAGGCAGGGCACAGGCAGCACAGGCAAGGCACAGGTGGCACAGGCAGGGCACAGGTGGCACAGGCAGCACAGGCAGGGCACAGGCAGGGCACAGGCAAGGCACAGGTGGCACAGGCAGGGTTCAGGCAGGGCACAGGTGGCACAGGCAGGGCACGGGGGCACAGGCAGGGCAACAGGCAGGGCACAGGCAGCACAGGCAGGGCTCAGGCAGGGCTCAGGCAGCACATGCAGGGCACAGGTGGCACAGGCAGGGCTCAGGCAGGGCACAGGCAGGGCACAGGTGGCACAGGCAGGGCACAGGAAGATCCTTACTTGCCCAGAGGCCTCCCCTGGGCTGCGGGCCGGGCAGCGTAGTAGTACTGCTTGAACTCGTCCATCCACACCTCTGCCGTGCGCTTGGTGTTCCTGAGGGAGGCAACAGCACATGCTCAAACCACAGTGACATATTCCAAAATGCACTGATCCAGCCTCCCACCCTCAGCTTGGTCCTCACCCAAACCCCTCTGAGCCAGCCCATCCCTCACTACTAGAGAAGGTACTCCTCCCTTCCCATTACTCCAGGGACCACACACATTAAGCATCACAAATAAAGCTTGGATGAAGAATTCACCATTTCAAACTCAGCTGGATGCTTTGCACCCATCAGACCCAGAACTGAGGGTTGTCTTAAGCATCATCTCCAAGGCAGGAGTGCCTGGGGTTTTATTTAGTGGCTGGGATGGAGCTCTGAAAAATCTACCAAAGATGTGCAAATATTTTCTCTGTTTCAATCCTGAATGGTCTCTCCTGCTTTGCACTGCTGGATTTCATTGAGGCAAACCTCAGCACTCCAAACTTAGAGAGGAACCACCCCACCAGGGTGCTGCAGCATGAATGCCAGCCTCCCACGAGCCAGCTGTCTGCACAAGGTTTCTGAACCTCAGCAAATCTTCTGTTGACTTCAAATGGCTCTAACCCTTACTGCAAATGAATTTCTTGCTCCGTGCCTATCTGCTATCCCTGCCCAGATCAGGGGAGTCCTCCAATCTCCTGCTCCAAGGCAGGCCAGTGCCTCCAAGCTCTTGCTGCCACACCTCTAAGCTGCAGGTGCTGTGGGCAGGCTATGGATCCAGCCAAGCCCCAAGTGCCCAGAAAAGGATTATTCTGCACATGAAGCCAGCCCTGCACTGGAGTCTGAGCAGTCTCTCACACTGAAGTAGGGGCTCTGTGGAAAAACTATCAGTAGCTGCCAGAAAGGTGGAGATATTTTTTGCTAACACCTCTATTTAAACTGAAGTGCTAGAGAGCACCAGGTTGCCAGGAGCTGCTGCTCTCAGTCCATACAGTGCAACTTCAAGGCTGATAGATACTCTAAGGTTAATAACATCCCAGCTCCTGTTGCCTACAGGTATATTTCTCCAGACTGATTTTCAGTTCTTGCTGATTCATGGGCTTCCTCCTCTCTCTCTCTTTTAAGGCAATAACCTAAGTGCAAGAGTTGACTAAATAACCTAAGTGCAAGAGTTGACTAAATCAGTGTCTACATCGGTACCTAAC
This sequence comes from Muscicapa striata striata, assembly GCA_030060385.1. Classification (NCBI taxonomy): domain Eukaryota; kingdom Metazoa; phylum Chordata; class Aves; order Passeriformes; family Muscicapidae; genus Muscicapa; species Muscicapa striata. The sequence continues at coordinate 849,920 of JAREIS010000084.1, forward strand.
CTTCCCTAATGTGCAGGGTTCCTTTGTTTGGCTTCCTGATCTCATGTGAGTTTACAAGAAACCCGGGGACAAGTGCCAAGGCTCACACCCAGGCATGACACAGCTATCCCAGAGTCCCCGAGCCTGTGCCAGTCAGAGCTGTGCCCATCCGAGCTCCCCTGGCTCCTCCTGCAGGTGATGCAATGCAGGCACCACCTTTTCATTCGGGACTCAAGCGACTCTGACACATCCCAGGCCCCTCTGAAGTAGTCTGGCTTCACTACTGAAAGCAAGAGCCCTCCTAGTGATTCTCAAATTTATGCTCTGCTCCTTGATGCCAGTAATGCCCTGTGCCTGTCACCGCCATCCCTCTCCTGCTCCACGCACTGGGTGGATGGAAATCACACATTAGGTGTTAGTGAGAGGTGTAATTTGCACTCCCCCTTGTCTCAAGCAAAGGCTGAGGAAGCTGCAGAGAGCCCAGGTCAGCAGTAACCCTGTGGCAGACACCTGGGTCTTCACAAATGCTGCTGGCTCTTTCTAACAGTGGGAAGCCCACACTAAAAGGAAAGCCTGGTGTGTAAGCACTCATAGCTGCAGGTTAGCTCAGAAACAACCCTGCATTTACTGTAAGTGCCCCACTGCTTTTCTCTGTCATTCACTTAAGCAACAATGTTCTGCCTCACACTCTAAAAATGGAGGAAATCCTTCCTGGCTTCACCAGCTCCTCTGATCATCTTTGCCCACGCCTATTTCCACTTCTGGATTTCCTCCTTCTTTGCCTGATGTTTCCATGATCTTAGCCCATTTCAGGCAGCCCTTTCAGTACCTGATTGTGTTCCTGTGTGTGAGGAGAGGTGCCTTTCAGCTGGCATGCCCTGGCAGTCTTTTCAGTGTCCATGCCAGCCAGGTGCTGGCACTGCTGCCTCTGCTCAGGAGAGACCAGCAGCCTGGAGACAGAGTCACCCACTCCAGCAAGCTGTGTGGCTCCCATCCCAGACAGGCACTGGGAACCAAATTTTCTGGTTCAGCTGAGCCACGCAGAGCCTTCGGCTAAGGTCACTGGCTACTGACAGATGCTGCTGGCAGCCTGATTTCAGGTCATTATAAATGTGTTCTGATGACCTCAAGGTCTAAGCCATTTGATGTTCCTGTAGCCAGCACTCAGGGATGTGCTGGGGCCATCCCTCCATTTCTGTGCTGATGAAAGCTACCATATAAATGTCCTATTTCTGTCATATTCTCGACACTGGAGAAATCCTATGGGACAGTTGTATTGACTTACATTTTCTTCAGCTCAAGAAATTCGTGCCCAAGGATATTTCAAAGTTTTCCAAACAAACTTCCCTGCCTGTCTTCTCTGCTCCCCCCTTTCTCTACAAGGCTGCTTCACAAAAAACCAAAGCAAGTACAAATCACTTACTTAATGTATGTATTGGCATTTCCCTCTGGAAAGACGTACGGATGTTTCTTCCGAAAGACGTGCCCAACACGGCTGCAGGGGATGATTTCCAGGCTCCCTCCACACATCCACACACGGAAAGAGATTTCTGTAAGAGAAGCAGCTTCAGCACTTTGTCTTTCTGTCCTAGAGCAGTCTGAATCCTGGTGTTAGCCCTTACTTCATCCTCTGCAGCATTAAACTGGGGTAAATCACCTACCAGACAGGCTTTCCTAGGCACAACGGGCCTTAAAAGTGCACTTCAAAGCTTCTTTGCAAGCTGTTTGAAGTCAGTGCACTTGAAACCTGCCTCTAGCACAGCAGGTGCTATCACAATGGCAAGTGTGAGACCATAAGCAGGTCCCTTTCATCCACTGCAGAATCCTTTTGCCAGTTTTGTGTCTCCCTTATTACTCCTGCACTGCCTGTTTCAGAGTCCCTTCCCTCCAAAGGGCTGTCAAGTTCACCAGGAGAAGCTATGAATTCTGTCCATTAATGGCTACAACTGACATTATCTTTATGAATCCACCACTGGCTCTGCAAAGTGAACAGGGAGCTGTGCATCCATTGCCTGTCCCAAAATGGGCAGGAGCTTACCCTGCCCAGGTACTCTGAGCCTTGAGTGCCAATGCTGCAGTCAAGTAAGGCATATACCATCACAGAGGCAATGGTCAGCAGTGGAAGGGATTATCCCAAAAATCTGGGTAAGTTGTCAGTATGGGAAATGTCTCCAAGACATTCTATGGCTGGCCCACAGGGCCCTTCTCAAGGAAAATGAGCCTGTGGCACCACTGACACCAGAAGTTATAAAGTTCTTGGCAGGGAGCTGGATGAGGTAGGAAGGGTAAGCAGAATGCCTGATCTAATGGGTCCATCTGGTCCTGGTGCTTATGAAGCTATGAATCTGCAGCTCTATTGTCAGTCAGTCAGTCATGCTCAGACAGCATGGAAAAAAATGGAATTAAAATGAAAAGGCTTCTGGAGTTCTTTGAATCCTATTTTCTCATCTGTTGACAGTGCAGAGCTATATGTAGCATGTGTCTACTTTCAAAACTAGTAATTCCTTTTCCCACACACCCCTCCATTTAACTATGGAATTAAGACAGGAGAACACCCACTGTCTTTGCCAGCTTGTGCTCCCAGCAGTCCCCTCATTCATGCCAGCACAGGGATGACTTGTCCCCAGGTCAGATGCTGGCAAGACAAGCACCTGTGGCAGGAAGGCCAATCTGGCAGTGTGGACAGGACTCCTCCTCCTCCAAGGGCAGGCACTGCTGGCTTACAAAGCTTCCATCCCTCCAAAAGCAGCTCACAGCTTCAGGGAGCAAAGGCCAGCTGGGACCTCCAAAGCCCTGTGAGCACACAGGGCTCAGCCCTGAGCTGCTGCAGGGGTGGGAGCTAGGTTTATGTTGCTCCCATCCTGCCCATCCACCTGCTCCTGGGCCAATGGAAAAGGGAGGCTGACACAGCTGCAAAGCCTTCTTGCCTTGATGTCTGAGTCCAAAATCCAAAGCTTTGATCCCATCCCCAACAGCTGGCCCTGGCAGCAGGGACAAGTAATGGCAGGGCTGGGAAAGCACAGCAGGGAGAAGTATTCCTTTCCAGAAATTCCCTCCCCTTCCCTTCACTGCTGTGTTTACATGCAGGAGCTGCCAACAGCAGCTGGAGCCTCACCACTTTCCCCAGTGCTGGGTATTAAGAGGCCAATAAAACGTGCCCTTGTGCCATGTCCTGGTGCTATATTGGGAGCAACCTTAATCACAGCTGCAGGAAATGAGATTATGGCAGCGTGTGGCCACTCTAAGCTGCTGCTCTTGGCTCCCCTGGCACATGGCTGTTGCTGTCACTTGTCTGTGTGTCACAGCACTGGCCACTCTGCTGGCACTGCTGTGTCAGTCACAAGGGCACCAGATACAAGGGGCAACCAGCTGAGCAGCTGTGGCTACTGCAAGCTGCCTGCCCCTCCTCTGGTCCTTCTGCTCAGCCTGGGAGGAGAGCAGCTCCCTGATGTGCTGAAAGGGAAAGACTCATACCATTGAGTCCTTGCCTGATCCTTTTAAAGCCTAAGGAAGAGGTCATCTCTGTGTACTGGGAACTGGAATGAGGACACAGTGCACAGGAGATGCTGAGGAGTCTGAGCTCTCTGTTTCAGGCTAGTTGCACCCTGCAGAGCCTGCTCCAGGTACAGCAGAAAAATAAAAGCACAAGCTTCCACAGGGAGGGATCACCCATGGAGCCACCCATGGCAGATAACAAACAAGGTCTCCAGACAGGCAGCCAAGAGCTAAGTGCCCCAAGGGAAGGTAAACTGAAGCAGCAACTAAAGCAGGGTACAGAGTCAGCTCAGAGGAGCCACAGAGCAGGAACCAACAGTGTGCTTCCCTTGACCCTCAAGAGATGTTGCCAGTGCACATGGCCCCTCCAAGTGACCACCAGGAGGGCTGTGAGCAGTACACATTGGGGTGCACTGGACTTGGCCTTCATTCTAAAAAATACCTCCAGCACTTCTCACTGGCCTGCAAGTCCTTCCTGCCATTACTCATCTGCAGGGGATTCAGTAAATTTAAGATGCAAAACACCTATGGTGTCCTCCTTCAATGCCAAACACGCTCGCTTTTGTTCAGCCCGAAGCCTCCAGCTCCCCCCAGCTGCCCCATCAATAACATTCAAGGCAGCAGTACTGCTCCTCAGGACCCCCTCAGGACTAAGCTACCAGGAAGAGCATGGTTCACTGCAAGTGCTGGAAGCAAGCAGGTCAGCTCCTGCTGTCCATTCCCTGCCCAGAGCTGACCAGGGCCAGCAGGGTGCAAAGGAGAGATGGGACACGCTGCCCCTGACTGCTGCACCTACAGGAGGTGGAGCTATCAGCAATGCTTCTCCTCCCAGGGCAATGGGCAAGATGGGATCTGCCCTGCTGCTATGCAGACCTGCACTTTATGGATGCAAGGTTAACCTTGATTTTGCTTTCCTCTGTCACATGAGGCCCTAGTACACTCTGCAGCACTGCCAGTGCATGTTTGGTCAGGACCAGCTCCCTGGGGCATAGCACCAGTAAGGGAAACCTCTCCTCTGCAGGATGGGCCATAACCAGGCATAAGGAGCAAAATGCCTGCTGTTACAGGGCATGGGACAAGCTGCCAGGATGGAGCTTTCCCCAAGAGCAGGCTGTCCTGTCACTGCTCATCTCCCAGCAGCAGCTCCTGCTGGCTGCTCTCAGAGAGGAGTGATGAGCGCAGACAGACAGCATGGCAGTCCCTCTCCTGCTCTCCTCCTGTCCAGTTCCCTTCTTGAATGCTTTGTTTGGGCTATTGATCCAGCAGGAGAAGTGGGAGGGCTGCCACTCCCCCCTCAGGTTTCCTCACAGCCACCCCACCCAGACACCTGGGGTCAGTCCAGAGGCAAGACACCTGCCCACAGTGAGAAAGCATGAAAGAGTGAGATTCCTACTGCATAACAAGATATAAATAAATAAAATACATCTAGAGGGACAAGGCATGTGAAAGAAACACCAGTCAGTGCCAGGCAGCGGATGGATTACTGCAAGGCAGCAGCATCTGCTCCCTTAGATGACTGACAGCACTGCTGTTTGTGTTGAGACACAAGAGCCTTCCTTCCTGGCTAGCCCCACTCCTCAGAGGTGCAGGCTATTAAAGCCAGGTTCTGACCTGTCTGCCTGACATCCAGTGCCTCCCCCTTCTTTCGTGGGTACAGTCTATTGTTCTGATCCACAGCATCAAAGGGAGAACAGCCCAGCCCGATCCAGCTCTGCTTGACAAGGAGACAAGGGACAGGCTGTTACCTCTTTCATGTGCCCTCTCAAGTGTGCTCGCAGGAGATTTCTTTGTGTCCCTCTTGTCACATGGTAAGGGCCAGAGGTGACAGAATTTAGGTCAGCTCAACCCTTTTTATTGGTGCAGGAAAAGTGAGAGTATCACAGAGAGCCAGACAGCACTCAGCCACCCAGGGATACAGGAATGGATAAGCAGCTCTGGTACTTTGCTACCTGTTTGCTGCATGCTGATAGAGCTACAGTTTCAGGTACTCTGCAAACTCAAGGAGGGACTGATACCTCAGTTTATAGCTTGGAAATGTTGTCATTAATTGAATAAGATATATTCTTTGTTTTATCGAGGAGAAAATAAGATCAGGAAGGAATAGAAGGGTGCACGCAGTGTTCTCTCATCTGTTGGCAACACCAAAGCTGAAAACTGTGTGGTTGAAGGTATTCACCTACAGAAAATCAAAGCAGCATGGAAGGCAGGCAGTCCAAAGTACCAACAATTGCTCACTTCCCATCATTCATGCCTAGATCTCTCACTCTTCTAAGACCACAACCTATGAACCTATGAGGGAAACCACCCAGGACATTCAAAGTGAAATCTGAAATGACCTTGTATCCATCTGGCATGACTCAGAAAGGGAAGCCAACACAGCAAAGGCATAGGAGCATGAAGAACAACTCACCGAAGTTCTCCCCACCCCAGATGTCCATGGCACTGTCGTACTTCCCCAGGTGGTTGAACCAGGCCTTGTCAATCACAAACAGCCCCCCAGCAATGATGGGTGTCCTGAAGAATGGACAAGGAGAAGAGGACACACTCTCAAGCACTGCTGCAGCACCTGGATGCACAGAGGCAGCCCTTCCCCTTTGCCTGCCCTTCTATGACCAGGACATTACCTGTGTATCACCTTCTCACCAAGAAAAGGACAAAACACCTCAAAATGCATCTGAGCCCTTCTTTCAGCCACCTTGGTGTTTTGCAGTCAATCATAAATTGCCTGGCACTTAATGACTGGCTAATGCACCCGTCAGCACAACTCCTACAAGCCCAAAGTTGACAGCCCTGATTGTAGGCTTCAGCATCAAAAATGCACTTAGCACTCGGGGGTTATTCACTCAGACGGGCTTTTTGCCTGGAGCCAGCCTATTAAGAGCACCATTCTACTGGGGAGAGGAAGGCAGAGCAAATTCAGAAGGGCTTTTTAAAAGCCATCACTAGCTGTGTGATCTTTATTTCAAACCAGGGTTATTTTTCTTTCCTTGGATTAGCTAAAAAACTGCACAGAGAAGGCCTGTGGAGGAGGGGAAGGCAGACCCAGAAGACAGCTTGAGGAGATTCGCTGTTTGCTGGCACAAGTCCCATCTCCATTCAGTTGGAGACAGTGTGGATGCCCCAGTACAGGCTTGGGGGGAGCTGAGGTGACTGCTGTGCCCAGGCTAATCTCCATAGTGCCCTACATTGCAGAGGGATTAGGAATGCAAGGCCAGCCTTGGGGAAGCCAGTGAGAGCTCCTGTTAACAGCAGCATCCTAAGGAGAAGCAGTGCTTTTCTCCCCCAGGAGCCTTCTGAGGCCCTGAGCCTCCTCCAACACTTGGTGTCCTCCACACCTCCCATCTGGCTGGGGCTGCAGACACCAGCACCAGGCTTGCTTCCAGCAGAGATCTCCACCAGAAGGAAGGACCCCCTCCATCCCATGGCACCTCCTCTCCTCTTCAGCTTTGCCTCCTCTCCTGCACATCCCCATTTCTGAGGAGTCTTCAGAGAGGTCCAGAAGAGCACTGCTGATCTGGGAAGGCTGGACTAGACACCAAGTTTATTTGGGCTGAGAATACTGCCTTATTTTTAAGTGGTAGCTGAACTGAGAGAAGCAGTTGTCTACAGCACTGGGCTGTTTTCCTAACCATAATCCTTAGCACAACCAAAACTCCAGTAACCATAAATACACCCATTCTATCTTTGTGGCATTCACAGGCTTCAGTGCTGGAAGGTGAAGCTGCACTGCAAAACCTAGCCAGGAGCTTGCTAGAGGTACTAGAAGTTCAGAGCTGTCCTGAAAGAGATTGCACACTGCTGTGGTGCATGGGGACACATATGAGGTCACATGAGAAGCCTGTCCTGCCCCATTACTCAAGTGCCTTCTTCTCCTCCTGACTTACTTAATGGGCTCGGTGGGATCAAGTCGTTTGGCTTTCTGCTCTGGGGAAAGCTGCTCCCATTTGAAATGCAGACTCCAGTCAAAACCTAAAACCAGAGTAGAGAAGTGCCATAGGGAAATTAGAAATTGATATGGATTAGGAGGCAATGCAGTCTGCAGAAGTTGTGTTTGATGGAACATTTTCCCCACTTTCAAATTACTTAAGCCACAGAGATGCAGCTCTTGAGAGAAAAGTCCAATGCCTAACATATTTTACTACTATATATGAACAATAAACAATACATTGCATTACAATTTCAAAGTCAAGTGCTCCAAAGGCAGGAAAAGTCAGAATTAAAGCTGCTGCTGAAACCCAGTCCCCCTGTGCACACAGAAGCACGCTCTGATGGATACTGTGTGCTACAAATAGCACAGGCATACTAATAAGCACTACACTTGCATCCTCCAGTTGCTGCCTAGACATCTCCCATCTCCTGCTGTCACTTCCAGTGCTGCCCAGGGTGGCTTTGACGTGCCCCTTCTTTCCTGCCTGACCCCTCATCCACTGCAGCAAGCACATTCTTCACTCCACACCTACCTGTGTGCAGAGCAGCCTGGGACCAGCCAGCAGGAGCACTGAGGAGTGCCATTGTGCTTTTTTGTGAGGCAGCAGGGGACACAGGTGTGGTGCAAAGGCCAGTGCACATTCCCACTGTGGAATGGATGCCCTCAGGACAGGCACAAAGCCTGGACTTACCTCCTCTGAGATCTGAGGAAGCTGCCACATAGGCAAAAGTGTCCAGGTTGATGATGTCAATAATGGGACTGACCACACGGGTGGGATCCTGCAAAGCACAAGTAAAAACACCCATGACTTCAGATGGATCCATTCAAACTGGGCAAGGGACTCCAAACTCCTGGAGACACCAAGGGGCTGGAAATACTGGTGTCACTCAGTTTTGCCAGGGATAAGTGCCCCTCACTGTCTCCTCATCCTCAGACTGTGCCTGTACTTGGCACCCAGATGGGCTGGCTGCAAAGCTCCTTCTGCCTTTTGCAAATTTACCAAAATATTCCCCTTTCACCTCCCTTACTTTTAACAGGATTTTAGAAGTCAAATGACAAACAGGCAATTGAAATGACAGAGGGAAAACACAGCCAAATAGCTTAAATATGGGTATTTTTTTAAATGCACAAACTATAGCAGTACAGTTAATTTTGCCAAAGTTGTGAAAGGGTTAAAAAGAAAGACCTGATTTATTCAAAATAGTTGGTGGTGATTTAATTAACATCTTGTTATGGGCAAAGAGATTATACAAACAGTTATGAACAAAAATATCTACAGGAGGAAGAGACTCTGACAGCTTTGACTGGTCTCTTATCTCCCTTTTTCTTTTCAAAAATCCCAAACTCCAATTATAGCTCAAACTTCAAGGTTTTACCCTCACCAGATCAAATTGTTTTTCACAGCTATACAAAGCAAAGCATCTGAGCACACTTGGGCTTGCTCTCTCACTGGGGAAAGACTTTGTTTTAGAAATTAGTCCTGACAAAGAAGTATTCAAATGCAGCTGTAGCAAGGAGTAACCAAAGGCCATGAGCTGAGAGCTGGACTAGAGCTGATTTTCCAATTGAGCATGACAAATACTTGGTATTTCCATAACAGGGTCAAGCCAGGGGTCTCACCATCACTTTCTGTGAGTCAAACATCTCACTGAAAGGGCAAGGTCTGCTGCACCTCTGTACTGCAGGGGGGAAACACAAGCCACATCCAAGCACGATGAGACTTTCAAACCCACCAAATCCACCGTGGCTGCTGCACAGTGCCCCCCAGGCTGCCACAGCTCAGTTGCCACAGCCAAGCATCCTTTACTTGCCTGAGGCTAGGGGGAAGGTTTTAAGCAAAGCATCTGCTTTGTGTGCTGAGCATTGCAGGGAAAGGATTGCATCCACTCACTGAAAACCTGCCCCTCAAGCATCTTACAGGTGAGCGCTTCCAGCTAGCTGACACTCACCCCCAATTTCAATTCCACTGCTACTCACTGCAAGGCACAACTTCTTGTAAAAAATCCCCTTCATATCTGGGCTGAGTGCACTCCTGCAAAATGCTAACCTTGAGCAGTGCTGTCTTCTCCCTGCTTCACTTTCTCTGCCATGTCCTGGGAACATTTATATTTACTCAGCTTTCATGAAGGTCTCCCTGACCCTCAAAAGAAAAGCACGGCATGCTCAAGAGCACAGCGCTGTTGCTATGATTTATTTTGGGCTGAGCACCAGATCTTATTATAGGCAGCTTCATCTTTCTGGGTTTTTTTGATACCCACCCATACCAGGGCATGTTAATATTAACAACACCCAAATCTTCAGTTCTCTCTCGCAAACCTGAGAATTCATTTCTGCAATGCACTTCTCAAACACACCAATGTATGGGTTTAAACCAACAGGAAAAAGCTCTGAAAATGGTCCTGAAGATAACAGATAGACTGCAGCCTTGGAGAGGGATCTTGGCTGTGGTGTGGCTCTCAGCCTCTAAATCCTGACCTTTTAATGGTCAATAAAAAGGGCCAAAGTTGCCCCTCTGGCCCCACAGCAGGATTAGGCAAAGATTAGGCAGGCTGCCCCTCATGTGTCTCCTTTTTCCCAGGAAAGCACCAGACTGGGGGGAATTTGAGCTGGGAGTAGAGGGTCACCATTCATTGGTTTATCCCAGTGCCATTTGCAAAACCAGTTTTGGGGTTAGCTTGTTGAGTCATTCTGTAAAAACACCTCGGGATAGATAATTACATTTTTAGAAAAGTTACTCAGTTGAAATGCATCATTAATGGCTTTGGAGACGTTTGTTCCATAAGTAAAACTAAGAGCCCAGGCTCACACTCTCAACCAGGCGTTTGCAAACGTGCTGGTGTGAGACATTGGCCATCACTGCTGCTCCCTGAGACAGGCATGCTCCCAGGCACAGGGCTGAGATTCCCCCAGACCCTCTCTCTTTCCCCACACTCCATCACCTGCTCTTCCTGCTTGTTTCCAAATCTTGGTCACATGCTGCCCACACCCACCAGCGAGCATCAGCCTTGGAGGGCAAACCATCAGCAGCTGGGAAAGCTCGAGGTGGAGCCAGAGGGGCACCTCCACACAGTGCATGGTGGCACACATGGGCTCTGGCACTTCCCACCATGGAAAGTGGCAGGAATAGCTGCCCTGGCTGAGAAAACAAGAGAAGCAAAGCGCGGGGTGGCTGGACTGCGGTGGCAAAAATGATGGGTGTGCTTTGAGGCACTCACTGCTCATCTGCTTGGAACTTAAACCACATCAGCTCAAAACAGACTGTTCCTGGGAGCAACAGAGCGAGAAAATGCTGTTCCTAGGCAGCTGATCCTCATGGAGCAGTTGGACAGGGAGCCCATCTCTAGAGCACAGCCTGAAGGTGGCAGCAGTAACATTTCATACACTTCACTGATCAATACTTTAACCCTGCTGGCAAGGAGGGGTACTGTGGGGCTGCAAGAAGGAGACTGAGGACTCTGCCCATATTCTGCAGCCTCTCTGAGCAGTTAAAAAGCAGGCAAGCAGGACTCCTCTGGCTTTGCAGGGTCCTCAACACTCTTTGTAGTACATGTCCCCTGCTGCCCGAGGCTGCAAGATCCTGGGCAAGGTCAGGGCAGCACAAGCAGCACTACAAGCTTACAGACTGCCTTACTTCCAGCTGGGGGAAGATTCAATCCAGAAGAGTTCACAGAGGTGATGCGTGTGTCTGATGCTGCATTCAGACCCAAGGTACTGAAACTCCTACAGTGATGCTGCATATGGCAATCACACTCACCTACCCCATGGATGTGGCACATGGGGCACTGTCCTGGAGCCGTGTGGGACAGCAGACCTGCCAGCCCCCTTCCTGCTGCCTTTGCTGCCCTTCTCCCAACAAAACACATCAAAAGCTCTGCCTGGGAAAGAGGCAATTGCTCTGGACACTCCTCACTGAAGTACAAGCAGGGCTTTGGCAAAAAGCAAGGAATGCCTGCCTTCGAAAAGCCCAGAGGAACAAGTGATGCTGTAAAGTGTAGCAGTGAATCCCACCCTGGACAGGCCAGCTGTGAGGCTCCAGTGGGATATCACAGCACATGTTCCCATAACTCTCCCAGAGCCACGATCAATGATATGAAAAGACCATTTTCATTACATTACCATCTATCAGCAGCTCTGTGGCCCAGCCTGCAAACCGAGGTTGGGACCTCTCCAGTGCTGGCTGTGTTACAAATGCCAACAGCACTGACTGTCCTCGCCCATGTGTGGAGGGACCTGACCTGGTGCTGTGTCCCCCTTCCCCCAGTCCCATTGCTGACACACAGAGGGGATGCACAGCCCAGCCATCACATCTGCAGGTGTGAAAAGCAGGATGCCTTAGGTCAGGGGCACTGTGAACACCAGCCAGCCAGGTTTTTCCACGACCCACCACCTCAGCCTCCCCTTGCTCCTCAGCTGCCCTTATGTCAATGCAACTCAGTAGTTTTAAAATTGCTGAGTAATTAATGCTAGCCATCAGGAGCCAGAGGTGTAGCAAGGGTGAAGGAGAGTGGCACAGTGAAGGGAAAGGATGGTGCATCTGCACTGGAGCTGAAGGCTTCAATCCCTGCACTCTGCTGCCAGCAGGTCATGGGCACAGAGCTCCCCTGACTCGAGTGACAAGGCGCCAGCAACCTCTGTGTACACGTCTGGCAAGAGAGCTGCCGCCAGAGAAAGGTGAATGTCATTGTCTGCTCTGAAATCAGCAGAATTTAAATCCTATTAAATCAATTTATTAGCGCTTAATTTGCATGAAATTAAATTCGGCCCCTATTCAAGGAGCCGTCACTCCCTTAAATCATCATCACTGAGCATTTTACATGAGCCTAATTAAAATCTCTGCTGGAGCACTGCCCACGTATTCCCCTATCACCACTCAACCTGTGCTTGCCAGTTAGAGTCCCACTGCCCTGGGAGACACCTCATGCCACCCACCCACATGCTCCCCCAGTCACACAGACACCACCTGCCTGCTGGGTGGAGGAAGACCAGAAAAGGCCCCTTTGTGCCCCAAAAGGCTTCTCTGAACCCCTCACTTAGATGCTTGCATGCAGCTGGTTATGCTTGGAAGGTCATGCCCACTGAGAGGAAGAGAGGAACATGGGGATGCATCCCCTGAGGGGGACTCTGGTCTCTCAGGAGCACTCACCTCTTTGATCCTCTGCAGCAGAGGGAGCAGCCAGTCCTTATTCACCTCGCAGTGGCTGTCCAGGAAGGTCAGGACACCTGCTTTGGCCACGTCTGCCCCTCGGATTCGGGACCGGATCAGACCTGTTCAGGGATGTGCCATGTCAGCTGCTGCCAGATGGCTGAGTAACATCCCCATCCTCCTCCACTGCTCCTTCTCTGTTTCAACCTGCCTAAATCCCACCCACATAAAACATGGCCCAGGTTCACTGTCTCCTTTCCAGTGCTGCAAGGTATGCTGCAAGCATTTCCTAAGATGCCCAAAGAAATAAATGGCTCCACCAACGTTACTGATTTATGGCATTTCTGCCAATATGTAGTTTGCACAATTAGTTCTGCTGTCACCTTCTGGGACAAAACATGACTCAAAATGCTTTCATGACCCTCTGCAGGCAACAAATCTAACACAGATGTGAGGCAGAGGAGTTGAGGTGGGAACACCTTGTCCCAGTGACTACTAACTATTTCCTGCTGTGACCCCTTCTGTGTCCCAATAACCCTCAGATCTCTCTCCCACTCTGGGAGCACTGCTGATCTGCAGCTCAATGGGAACACATTTTCCACCAAGGAAAGAGGGTTGGCTTTTCAAGGTGCTTGATTTATCACGGCCATGATGGCAAATTTGAAATCATTTGGAGATGGGAATGAATTGCTGCACACATTTGTGAGAAAGAAAAATTAATAAAGAGGGAGGCCATGGAAAGCAGCTGCACATATGGATTTCACACTAGACTCCTGGGCAAGATCACTGCTCTTAAAGATGCCCTGTTCCTACTTATGCAGGTCAACCAGCTTTCCAACACTTCTGCCTGCAGTGGATGCTCAAGGGAACCATGGCATCCAAAGGAACCAAGAAAAGAGATGGTTTGTTGGCAAACAAGAGGAGACACAGGTGATTCAAGGGGAGCAGAACTTCTTTATGAAGGAGAAACAGTGGAAATACAAGGGAACATATGGACAGATAAAGAGAGACAGAATTTCAGGGAGCAGCCATACATCAGGTTCATGCAGGAGGTCACTGATTTTCATACTAAAATTCCCTAGGGGAAAAGTGTTAAGGAACAGCCTTAGAGGAACACTTGAACAAAGCCTGGAGCTTCCAGCATTTGCCAAGGTCTCCTCTTGCAATGCAGACTTGTTCCTGTGTCTCTCTCTGTGACTTCTAAGATCTTGTGCCTAGGTATGTTCTTCTTCACCCAGCCCTGCCCTTCCCAAATCCTGGCAGCCCCTGGGGGATACACTTTAAGTGATGTACTCAGCAAGGCAAGGTTGAGTCTCCACATTGTCACTGATTTATACAACACCAATAATTGCAGGTCTATCAACTGCTGGAGATGAGCACACACATACCCCCATATCACAGGGGAGAAAGGTGAGAAGGAGGTGCAGGTCTATGGAGATCTCCCTTAATCTCCTGCAAAAGCTGGAATGGCTCTTACACCCACGGGGCCTGATGCCACCCTGTCACCAGACCTGCAGAAAGAATCCACAGAGGAAAAGACCTTCTCCCCTCCTCAGTTTCCTCAACTCAACACTGACCTGGACACACATACTGGATTTGCAGCATTGAAAACTTCTTTGTTTTTAGTTATCCTAATACTGCAAACCAGGATTTGAAACACACATTCAGGCTATGGGGAATGGGAAGATGTCTCAAAAGGTTGCTAGGAGCAGCCCAGTAGGACATGCATTCATCCTCCATATAGCCCTTCTTAATCTCTCAAATATAATTAATTATTAAAAAAAAAAAAATCCCACAGAAGCAGCAGGAGCAGATCTTCTCTTTTTCATTAGAGCAAACATCTTTACAAATAAGACCCGGGGCTTTGTTTTGCCTGTTCTAATTTTCTGGCTAATAAGCTACAGCTGAGCCTCACTGGATATCTTAATAGTCCCATCTTTTTCAGTGAGAGCGGGAGATCCATTTCAAATCCCAGCTCTTTATCACATTTTCTTTCTATCACATCTCCAAACTCCCAGGAGCCACTGACCCCCTTGTTGAGCACCCCATGGAGGTTCCCCCTGGCCCCAGCACCCTCCCAAGGCTGTGGAGCCCTTACCTTCCCTCCGTGCGTTCCGCAGGCACTGCACCTTGGGGAGCTGGCCCAGCAAGCGGCAGTCGTCAGCTTGGGAGACACAAAGGGAGCAGAGTCACCCTCAGCCCTGCCACCAGACATGGGGGCTCCTAGCACACACTGGGGGCAGGCAGAGCACCCTGCCCTGGTCTGGTTGTTGGCTTGTTTAGGGCAATGGCAGTGCTGGGTCACAACAGCCTTACCCCTCAGCTCACAAAGCATAAATTGGGCAGAGCAGCAGCTTTCTTAAAACTAGTGTAAAATCAGCAGATTTACACTGAGAGCAGCTGAATTATGCACTAAAATCAGCATAGAAAAGTTGTGGTTCAGGTCAGAATCTAAATTTTTGCACATCAATGCAAATGACTATTTTTGGTAGCTGCAAAGCAACGCACAAGCTGTTGATGCGTGTCTGCCTGTGGTGGCCTGGAGCCTTCAGCAGGGAGAAAGGGATGCTTAAGGAGAGCAGCTGAGGGCTCCCCACACTCTGGGCAAAAGCTCCATGGGGAAGGAAGCCCTGACAGCCCTCTACATCTGAGCTTGGGAGGTCCTGCAACCCCACACACAGCCCTAGGATCAATCCCTTCCTACCCAGATTTCCCCCAGCAAAGTGGAGGATGTCAGGTGTACCTACCCATCACAGCCCCTCCACCTCTACACACCCACACTATGACCTCCACAACCCATCCATGGCTCTCAACCCTCTGCCCCTCTTCCTCAGCACTATAAATACAGAGGTGAGTGCCCCATCCCCTCTGCCCAAACCCTGAACCCACACACCCTCAGAAGCACTTTCACCCACTCCAGAAATGTCTGTCAGCAAGACATCACTGTATCCACACCCTCAACAGCTCAGGGACAGAGCTGGAACAGGGGAGCAGAAGTGGCAGGGCTTGGCTGCAGACTCACAATGAAAATCTGCTGGGGATAGTGGGAACTCGTGCTGAAGAACTGCATCCCAGTGAATAACAAGTCAGCAGGCTGAGTGAGGTGAGAAACAAGACACAACTGGGCATGAGATAAAAGCACTAATTGCTTGGGGTGGGTTGCAGGGAAAAAAACTGACCATGTGTGCGTAGTGCATTATGCAAATGCATGTATTTTATGTAAATGCATGCAGAGCAGATGCCAGCAGGCTCAGACTATCACAGCAAAGATGTCAGATAGCTGAGAAGCACTGAGTAGCTGAGGGGCTGCCCTAAGTTACATAGGAAACAGGGTCCCTTTTTGGTGCCCTGAGATGAGTTAAAACCCAGCCCTGTTCCTTCTCCCTGGCTTACAGCACTTGGCATGCTGGGACAGGGGAGCTGTGTTCCTACAAATCTGCCCCCTTCCAGGAAGGCAAGTACTTTCCCTATTCAGTCAAATACCTGGCATTTACTTCCTCCACCCTCCAAAAATCCTGCTCTGCTGTTCTCCAGGGCAGCTGAAATTCCTGCACCTGCTCTTCTTCCCCATCACAGCCATTCTGCCAGTTCCCAGACTTGCCCAGCCTGCCTGCCCTGTGTGCTGGAGCTGCTCCAGGGCTCACCCTAACCACAGCAGCTCCTTCCCCTAGCTTCAGCAACTTCCCAGGGAGGTGTCAATGCCAAGAAGTGGGTCCTGTGTGAAATCTGTCCCTAATGCTCTCCGAGGCAGTGCCTATTTATAACATCCAAGAGCAAAGCCTAGATCCATTTTTTAAAAGAAACCTATCTGGCTTTGTTTTCACATTTCCAAGTAAACAGCTTTATTTTGCAGCTCCTTGAAACATAAGTGCCACAGACCACTCAGCCAGTTTATCATCCTTTTTATGCCTGAGACAGTATTTCTGAGCACTTAGATCTTCAACTCTCCCACTGCACTAGGCAAGGTCTTTAGTTGGGGTGGTTCCCTGGGAGCCTGTGGAGCTTCAGTTACCTTCTACTGGAGACCAGAGCTATTGATTTCCCTTGAGTCACGCTGTTAACTGGGAGGGAACAGCAGGAGGATGTGGGCTGTTTGTGTGGTGTACAATGCTGTTTATGGTGCACATCAGAAATGGGAAACCTATGCAGGGAATCCTCTTTCCATGGGTGAAAAAAAAATCAAGAGCTGACTATCTACATAAATGTATGCAGAACATATACATAGGGTCAAGAGGGTCAGACTGTCATGGTCCCATGGAATTTCAGTGGTGTCAACCCAGAACTGCTCCTGGCTGCAGCTGAAAGCCAGATCAAACACACCACGGCCACGGTGGCATACAGCCATGTAAAGATTGGATTCGCATCTGCTGGGCATAAAAACGATTTGCCAAGCGCTTTTCTTGCATTATTTTCGTGAGGAGAGGTTGGATCATCTGGAATTTGAATTCTACACGTGGTGATACAAACCCAGCACAGCAGGGTTTGCTCTTCACAGCTACAGAGCTTTCAATTTCCTTCCACTCCAGCAAACTCTCCCCTGCCTCAGCACTAATCCCAGCCTCTCCCAGGCTTTTTGGCCCTTTGCTTTGAACAGGGAAGGGGTCACTTACGGTCATCACTGAAGTCATCCACCAGTATGATTTCATGGACGAGGTGCACTGGGGTGCGGTTCAGCACGCTGAGGAATGAAGAGAGAAAATCCATGACAGTGCTTGACCAACTTAACAACCCAGCAAATGGAGTGGAAAAGCCAAGGAACTGACCAAGGAACTGTGCCAAAGCACAGAAGACCAGGCTTGGATTTCCAGAAAGCATATACTAGATAAGAATTCAGAAACCATCCCCCATAATCTACAATGCCTGGCTGTCAACTCCCCATAGCCTGATCTAGGAGCTAAGTGCTTCTGTATTCCTAGGAAATAGCTGAAATATCCTTCTCACCTTTGTGAGCAAAAGCAGAGCCCCACATAAAGCCAGGAAAACCTGGTGCTCTTTTTTTTTTTTTTCCAAATTGCACCAATATTCCTAACTGGGCTTACAGCAAAGCTGCTGTCACCTCTCCACCACCTCTGGGGCTAATGATATGGTGTCCAGCAGCAGCAGGGCCAACACAGAGAAAATTACCCAGCTCAAACCCATCTTTACACAGCTCACAGCTGTGGCAGGACAACTCCTGTTTTTATCTGTGAGCTGACTGCGGTGCAGAGGCTGCCAAGAGGATAAGAGCAGGGCTGGAGCCCACCTAGGTAATGAAACAGAGAGGCTGGAGGATGTGGTTCACAGCTCCCTCCCTGTACACAGACACTGTGGAACATGGCTCAAAGCTACAAGCTTCTCTTAATTACACCACCAAGGGTTATTATTGTTATTATTAAAAAATCTGCACCTGTTCTTTCCTTTTCTCTCATGGTGCAGAGGTCATGGATTGGCTGCACTGGCTCCAGCAATTTCATCTCCAAATAAACAGCAGTGCAAAAGTCACCCTGAGACTTCAGATATGGAGTTGCAGTTGCTATTACACATGCTTAAAATCCTGCCCCAGCAAAGGGTCAAGGCTGTCTGCTTGAAGCAGAAGCCCCAGAGCATCCCAAAAGCCTTCTAAGTGCTTCAGCTGGGCTTTGATAATGCCAGTCAGGTTGTACAGGCTTTTACAGCATTTAAACTTCTTTGCCTTCATCCTGAGCATGGTTTCTTTTCCACAAAGGATTTAAAATCACCCCAAATTTCAGATCTCCAGACTTCCCACTGGCACAGGAGGGCAGTCACCCAACTACGTAACAATCTTGCAGCCCCTGATCCCCTGCCAGATCCTTATTAACAGGTTTTCCCAGTCTCACAAGCTCCCAAAATTTTGGCAAAAAAAAAAGCACCTGGAAGACTGAAAAAATCTCATCCCTGGCCCAGACCGCAGTAAGGAGAGCTACAAAGGGCAGAAGCCCCAGGGGACTTGGGAGCCACCCAACTAGCTGGGAAAAAATGCAACCCAACCCATCCAGGGGGTTCCCCCTTGCCAGGTGCCCTCTGCCTGTACTGGTGTACTCCCTCCCCTACAGGGGCTCGAATTACAGCCTTGCAGAGAGTAAAAGTTGAACTAGATTTTTTTGGAAGGCATACATGGCATCCCAAGGAAGATGCCTGAAATAGAAGCATAGAATCAGAGAATGGTTTGTGTTTAAGATCATCCAGTCACAATCCCAGTGCCACAGGTAAGGGACAACTTCCACCAGACCAGGGAGCTCAATGCCCCATCCAACCTGGCCTTGAACACTTCAAGTAAATGGGCAGGTACAACTTCTCTGAGCAACTCACAGAAAAGAACTTTTTCCATATATAATGAATCCTTCCTCCATGCTGGTTTTCATTTTCCCTGGGCAGAAATCCTCAAAAAAGGGTTTTTTCTATCAGACCAGAGTGGGTAAGCCTAGCACCTCTCTTGTGGAGCTCCTCAAAAATCATTTCCAAGAATTACTTTCTCTGGAAAGACAATCACTGCCTCTTCCACTTTCATGATCTCAGCAACAGCCATTTTTTGGCCTCACTTCAGATGCCTTACATGCTAAGGTTTGAAGGAAGAGAAATCCACTGTCCCCTAAGCAACAGTGTGGAGCTGCTGTGGCCACCCCGACACGCTGGCTTGCACCAAGCAGAGTGAAACAACACCTCTCCAACACCCACAGCCTGAATGAAGTACTGGGGAAAAGTGGCTCAGCGCCCCTCCTCCCACTGGGGCACACAGAACAATTTAGATGTGCTGTTTCCACCTGTCAAGTGTTTTTTAATTATTGTTATTAATAGGCTTGTTATTTTTTAGAAATCCCCGTACGCCAGAGCTGAGTTCGGCAAATTACCGTAGCCGAGCATCAGCAGACAGAGACAGGAGAGCAATATCACGCTCAGTGGAATATTTAACAAGTGCTGATTGCCTGGAAACCTAACTCTGTGCAACCTGCAGGCTTGTAAAAAAAGCCAGCAAAATAAATAAATAACCCAGCAAGAGCAGGAGGGGAGGAGGCAGCGGGAAACTCGGAACATTCAAGGCCTGCCTCTGCCTGGTCTCTCCTGTAGATCAGGCTGCCAGAAATGCAATGCAGGGCTAAACTCTGTGGGAAGGTGGCTGACTCTGCTTTTGCAGAATAACTCAACCAAAATGTGGCATTGGGCTCTGTAGGCTCAGGCTTGGGCTCTAAGCAGCACTCAGTGCCCTAAAGGATCTCCTGCCAGAGCACATCTTATGGAAGAAAATGGACTATTTCCAAAGCCTTGGGGACAGGTGCAGCCCAGTCTCAGCTCAGCTGCAGGCTCCCACTGTTCCCAAGTTGCTGCCAACTTTGTGCCCGGACTTGCCACCCCATAAATCAGGGGAGACGACCCCTGAATGCCAACAGTGGCCACCTCTGGGACTGACCAGAGCAAGGGGAAAAAGGCCAGCGTGCTGATCCACTAGGGAAGGAGTCTCCAAGGAGTCCTCTGGCCCCATAAGCCATCACCCTTCCATGGGGTCAATGACAGACACCACTGTGGGTGGGTGTGTGTTGGGTTGGTGTGGCCAGCAATGTGTATTCTGTCACCATCTGTTAAAACCGGGTGGGGCAGTGATTCCTTATCTCCCTGGCACACAGTATCTGCTAATGGGCCATCTTTAAGACAAGATGGGTCAATCATCTTTATCTTTTCCACAACCCATCCTCCCTCCAGGAAGATATCAT
Organism: Muscicapa striata striata; assembly: GCA_030060385.1. Classification (NCBI taxonomy): domain Eukaryota; kingdom Metazoa; phylum Chordata; class Aves; order Passeriformes; family Muscicapidae; genus Muscicapa; species Muscicapa striata. Next base: position 870,171 of record JAREIS010000084.1, read on the forward strand.
CTGCTGCTGGGCCATTGAGTCCCACTGCATGACTGATAAAATTACATCATCCCACTGGGAGATGCTCCAGCCAGGGGAGCAAGATATTCTCTTTCCACTGGATTCCAGAGGAAAACCAGACATTTCCACATCATCTCTGGACCTTCAGAGGAAAACTGCACCTTCTACAGGAGCACTGCTTCAGCTGAACCACATCTGCCACTGCAGGGGACTGCAGCCACCATTTAATGGGACTGCCACCAACACCCTGACTGACTGACAGGGTGTCAGGTTGTATTCTGACTCTGTCAGTGTTTTGGGATTGCTCTTTGTAATACTGTATTTCTATTTTAATTTTCCTAGTAAAGAACTGTTTTTCCTAATTTCCTTCCCTATCTTTGCCTGAGAGCCCCTTAATTTCAAATTTATTACAATTTGGAGGAAGGGGGTTTACATTCTCCATTTCAGAGAGAAGCTTCTGCCTTTATTGGCAGATAACTGTCATTAAAACCAGGACAGGGTGGCACAGCACCTCCTCACCTGTACCACCACCACAGCCCTCTCCCATCAAATCCCTTGTGGGACTCCCTCACCACACATCACTTTTCCCAAATTTGAGTGAACAGCTCACCCTGGTGAGGACAGCCCAAAGGCAGGCTCTGCAGGACCTGCTGTCCCCTGGTTTCAGCATACTTTCAGCTCATTATTGCCCCTTCGAGTCGGTGCACAGACCCCAGCAAGCCCCAAAACTGCTGCTAAGCCAGGGGCCACACTCGATGCAGGCACAGGGAGATGCCCAGCAAAGCCAAATTCGTGTCCCCAATGCATTTTCTGCCTGGTGCTCCATTAATCCCACAGTAACACACACAATGCTGCAAACACAGAATGTAAGCACCCCTCCTGCAGCGCTCCTCAGGGAGGATGGGAAAAAGAGGCATCAAATCCTCCATGGTTTCAACATTATGGTTTTTGGTTTGGCTTTTTTTTTCAGATAGACCATAAAAGCACTTTTAAAAATTCAAAGCCAGCTTTTCTATTACTTGTGCCTCTGCTCAGCTTTGATTTCTTTATAAATACTTTTCTTTCTTTATGTCTGTGCATGGCTTTTTTTTCCCCTTTTATATGGGAAAAATCAGAAGACAATATTACAGTGCTTTGAAGTCCCTCTGTTACTATAGATTTTTTTTCCCTGAAATCAAACATAGGTAGATATATATGGCAGTGACGGACATATTTGAACAAATCAAAACAGTTTTTAAGTTCTGCTGCACCAAAGATCACAACGTTTTCTCCCTTAAATTGCCAAAAGATCTGTTACCATCAAAATGAAAGCTCATGCCTCCAGTCCAGAAAGCGCTTACTCATCCTAATAAGAACAGGTTTGCTGCTGAATTATCTTGAAAAGACAATGCTGAAATTTTCTTTGTTCCAATTTTTTACCTTATGCAGACATAGCCATGGAGAATTTCACCTTGAATTTTCATTGTAAAGTCCCTCTTCCATCCTCCTCAAGAATTTGTTGGGATCCTTTTCCACCTACCCAGAGGTAAGCACGAGGTCCGGCAATTTAATCTCTGAATAAATACCAGTGCAAAACTCACCCAGACCATGTAAGCCATGGTAAATGTTTGCAGGAAGGAATTTAGACCTTCTGACCAAGTCAGTGTGGTTTTGGTCATCACCCACTTGCTTTAGAGAGGTGATTGTGGGCACCCATCCTTGAGAACTCATGAACCTGTTAATTCTCTCCATGGCAACATATTAGGACTTGTTGGGGGGAAAAAACCACCTTTGGGAGGATAATGAAGAATGAAAAGGGCCAAGGGTCACAATTATCGAAATCAGACAGAGTATGGAAAGAAAATACCCACCAAAATGAACTGCTTCAACAACCCCAAATGGCTAATTATGTAGGAAGAAAGACATCACACCAAGAATAACCATAATGAGCTTTGATTACACTGCGGCTTTTGCATTTTATTCTTTCAAATACCCACCAAGCTCTTTGAAATTCAAGAGTTCTCTCATGTTAACATCAAAAGGTAAGAGCGCACGGAGGGCTGTGTACTCAGTCACCGCGAGAGATGATTAGCAAATTAAGAGAAAAAAAAAAGTCCAGGGTTTAAGCAAAAAGCAGAGAAGGAAAAAAGAAATGAAAAAATAGTCAGCACAAAGTGCTAATTATACAGTTTCTGTGCAACACCTGGCTTGTTTTTGCTTCTTTAATCAGGCTCATTTCAGTTATGGCACAGACTCCATATGGTGCCTAAGCAAGGAGGCTTTGTCACCTCCCTGTCTCAGATGTGTCTGGATGCAGACAAGGCAGTGGCACGAGTGTCCTGGCTGCACAGGACACCACTTCTTTCACCTATGAGCACTGGAAAATGAAAGGTATGATATTCACTCTGCTCAGTAATGATCTAAATATTTGATGTGGTATTCAAAGCACTTGCATCAGGACTTCTGCCAAAGGATGTGTTTTGGTTTGTCAGCAAGAGGTAAATAATTTAAGTTTTCTTATTCCTGCCCTGAGCTCCCCAGCTGCAAGTTTGAAGAATAAATAAATAAAAGCCACTCAACAGAGTAAATGGGACTGTCTCACAGTCTGCCCAGCAGGTCATCCACATGACAGGATGAGGATTCCCTTGCCAAATGCAGGCTAGTATAGGATGGAAAGACAGGAAAGAAAAATTGTTGTTTTGGTGAGGTTTCGTTTTTTATTTTAAATGCCTCTGTATTGCTTATTTTTCTCCCTTGCTCCTGCCTTCCTACCTTGGGTTTACTCACATGGGCCCATCTCATGCACTGTTGGAGACTCTCACCCCTTACAGGCACTGAACCCTGGAGTTTGAAATATGTGAAACTGAACCACAGAGGGATAAGGAACTTGTTGAAAAGTGAGTGGTTGAAACAGTCCAATGGTGCTTTCTTCACCACCTGCACAGCAAAACAAAAACCTTAAAAAAATCTCAAGAGCTACTTTGCTATTGATCATCTCCTCCTTTTCTTCTTCCATTTTCTATTTCCCTTTCTCATGATACCCATCCCCTACTCCTGGACAGTTGTATATATTCACAAGCACAGCTGCACATGCATTTATAAATGCTGACCTCACCATTTGCAGAGATCTGGGCATTCGACAAATTTGCTTTTTCTTTTTTTTTTTCCCTGCTATACTTCCAGCTGGCAAATGGTCAGAGAAAAGATCATGAAACTTTCAAATGAATTCATTATTCAACACAATCCACAAGCTTCTCTCAATAACTCTGACGACACAAAATATCCATAAACAAACCGTCCCAAGCGCTCCCAACATGACCTGGGTAAGGGGTGCTGTGTTGCTGCTTCCTACCTAGAGCCTGAAACACACTGAGCCTGCAACACAGCTCAGCCTCAGCACTTGGGGAGCATTGAGGCTCTAAAGCATCCAGGAAAACTGCAGGAATAGCAAAATCTCCCCTGCTCATCAGGTATGTGGGTCGCTTCTGCAAGAGGCGATTCTCTCCCCTGCTGCCTTCAGCAGCACTTCCCTGTGCTACTCCTCCGTGCTTGCATGGGGTCCTGTAAGAAGTGCCCCTTTTACAGGGACAGTGTTCCATCACCCATGGCTTTGGACAGGCCAAAAAATGTCCCTTTGTCCTATTTCTTGCTCCTGACAGGGCAATTAACAGAGAACATTGACTCTGCAATGAGGCTGGAAAATGCAACAAACAAAATGGAACTTGGGAAACCAGGTTTGCAACTCAGAATCTCCCACCAGCTACAGAGAAATCACCTCCCTGTTCCTCAGTCTGTCCATCTGTCACCTGGGTTATATCACTGCCGACATGTACTGGGGAGAACAGGGTAGAAGAAGTGCCAAATTAACCCACCACAATGCTCAAAGCAGTTGGCCACAGACTGCCCCAAAAGGCACAAAACACTGTCATGAGGACAGAGTTTGTTCTGAATGGCCAAGGAAAATGATCCGTGTTGTTACAGCCACTGTGGGATGGAGTCATCTGGAAGATCCAATTAAAGCAAGTATTTGGTAAGCAAGAGGGAAAAAGCCCCAAGCTGTCACAAGGCACAGCAAATTAAGCTACAGAGGCTAAAGAGGCAGATGACCCTTCAGCTAGGTCCAAAAAGAGGCAGGGAGGTGGCAGTATGTGCACAACCACATCTAGAGAGGAACAGAGCAGGAGCCACATCACCAGCCTGCCACCAAGGATTAGCATTCCTAGGCTTGGTTGCATCAAAGCAAGCCTCTAGGCACTGCATCCAGGAGGAAAATGATGAACCCTGATGCCAGAAGGCCACCTCTAAACCATGGGGACCAGAAAAAAGAGGCCAGCTCAAGAGAGTTCAGATCTCAGCCCAGGAACAGGGACAGGACATGGGGACCCAAGGCTGTCATCTCAGCTCCTCACTGCCTTCGCCTGCCTCTCGGTGCAGCTCAGTGGGATGCTCAGTGGGGCTCTGTAACTGTTGGGGGATGAACCTACAAGAAAGAGGGCTCAGAAGGGTCCTCAGAGCTGGGGAAAACCTCCTCACAGATAAAACATGAGCACTGGAGTTGCCAGGGACAATAAGCAAGAAGAGGCAGTGCAAAGGGGCAAAGCTGTGGTGAAAAATCACACACAGCCAGGTAAGGAAGGCAGTAAAGCCAATTAATCAGGGCAAGCAAAGGTAAAAAAAAAAAAAAAAGGAACAAGGAAGAAAATCTTCCTATGCTGGAAATAAACTTCAAAGGACAAACACCTAGAGGAAGAAGTTAAAATTCAATGTACCTGTATTTCTAACCTTGTAATCATTGCAATGAACAGTTCTCTAATGAAGCCAGATATGGGGGATCCAGGCCTAAGAGCTGTACCATAGGTCTAACATTTCACCACTCATAACCACACCTGGCAGGACAGTCAGGTGCTGAGTTATGGGGAGAAATGAGATTAAAATCCATCCCTGCACTTCAGAAGTTATAACCCCCTGTATCTCAGGGCCTAGAGGACTGACTTGCCGCCTGTTACAAATACAACTGATTCTGGAGAATGGCAAACTTATGCAAAGCACTGTAAAGATGAAAGAGAAGGTCCAGGATCAAGGAGGTGGTACACAGCACCAAGCATCAGTGTCACCCAAAACCCACACACTCCAGAGAGAGAAAGCAGTGACAGATTACTGAGTGTGAAGCAAGGAGACAGGATTGGGCATGAAACCGTAAAGCAGAGCAGGAATTCAATTTCAGGACTGTCAAACTCACTTGCGGCCCTGGATATGCTCACCTGAGGAAGGATGCTGAGAGAAAAGCTCAGCAAAGACATGACAGTGAACAGGGCCCAGCTGATGCCTCCCCCTAACCAGCAACCCCAGTCTGACCAGCATCAGTGATGGCAAGGGGTCCCTGGGCATGCCAGGGTTTAAAAGCCAAGACTTGCAGCAGGGCACAGACCTTCACTAAGCACACAGGAGATGCAGCTGCAAAGCACTGCTGGCACAGAGCACAGCCAGGGCTGCTACAGAGGAACCCAGCAGCCTAGACCTGGACACACCTCACCACATCTCCCCACAAGAGAACCCGCAGATTCAAGGCACACTTTGGGATTAAACACAGATTTCAAAAGCCTGCAGTGAAAATGAAGCCTTCAGTCTACCCACGACAGCAAAACACAGCCAAGAACAAACCAACAAATGAAGGAATGGCCACATGCCCAGAGTGCTCCACCGTGTCTCAGGAGTACAGAAACCATCCCTGAAAATCTGCTCTGCATGTGTGTCATTAGGGCTGCTCAATTAGCAAGCCTTTCTGGCACCCAGTGGGCACTGGAGAAGCTCACACAGCAGCACTTGGAGCAGATATCCACAGAATGATAGCTGTCCCTGGGGGCTGGGACAAAATACAGCTGAGCACTCATACCCAGCTGGATAGAAAAGCTCTCTGCCCAGACTCTGTCTAATCTGCTGATCATCCCTCAAGAGTTTTCCATGCTAGACCCTGCAAAAGAGCACAGCTCCTCACTTTCCTGAGCATCCCACTGTAGAACCTACTTCTCAAAGAGCAACTTTCAGGCTAACTTCTCTCGGTCACCATTTGAGACCACAGCTGGCAGGTCTGGTCCTGCTGCTGTGGTGAGTGCAAATGAATTCTGCCTTAATTCATGATGACCACTGGCCCATTGACCCTCTTTTAAGAGATGCCCTGGAGCTCCTACCTCCGAATTGTCCTCAGCAGGGTGGACCTGGCCTCGTTGTGGAAGGTGATGACCACGCTGGTGGGTGGGAGGTCCTGGCTGTAATGCAAAGTTGTACACCTGGGGAGGGAGGAAGAGAAAAGGCCATTCAGGTGCTGGCATTCAAAGGGAGAGCCCACTTCATCAACATGGGCAGCACAGTCCGTCAGTAAATGGTCTCCAGCCACTATTATAAATAAATAAATAAGACTTTTTCTGTATAAATCATTCCTGAAGGAGTCTAGAAACTGCCAAGTAAGTCACCAAGGATTAAAGCAGCAAAAACTTAACTGTCATTAATGGGAAGGGATGAGAAGGGAGGCACCCAGCCCTTTTCTCTAACCAGTGCTTCCCAGCTACCCACCAGTGCTCCTCTCATCCCCTGGCTCATGCACCAGCAGAAGTAAGAGCATCCTTGCAGCTCCAGCTCCAATCCACCTCACTCCCAGCCTCCTGAGGTAGCAATTCCCACCAGCCAGTTGCATGGTAAGCCAAGCCCTGCTTCTAAATTGATTCTTTCCTTATTAATTCTGCCTTAACTGCATAACTAGACTACAGGGAAGATTAGGATTTAAAACTTTCCAAGCCAGCCTTCAGAAGGCAAAAACCCACAGCTGCAACCACAGCCCCTGCTGCCTCCTTCCCAGGAGGAAATGTCACAGACTCTGTAATTACTTTGACCTTTAGCTGATTAGATTTGTGGCTTCTATAGACTGACACCAATATATTCCCAGCTCAGAAAATCCAGATACCTCTTACATCCATGCTGCCCTTTCCAGGTCCCTATCAGTCCCTCAAGATGGTCTGCAGATGACACAACAGTAGCTCTCCATCACAGCCATCCTGTCCCTTCCCATCCACATGCCACTTGTCTGCTTGTGTCACTGCCCAGGTGCTACCACTACCATCCTCAAACACAGCAGGAAAGAGCACTGAGCAGCCACTCTTCCAACAAACCATCAGTTTGCTCCCCCAAAGTTCTGGACCACAGTACCTGCAAGGTGAAGTAAAAACAGATGGAAAAATTAAGTTGGGGATGGAGAGGAGAAAGCACTTAAGAGCAGCCAGATGTTGCTGCTTTATGCTATTCAGAGCAGCATGTTGTACCTCTCAAATGCCAAAATGCTCCAGATATTATTTTTAAAAAAGGTTTTCCAAGTTTTAATTTTGAAATTGCATTTCTGATTATTTGCAAAGTGAACAACAATGCACAACAGGAGAAAACAATTCCAAAAGGAAGGAAAAAATTGTATCTTGGGTGGGACAAAATATTTGCAAGCTCACGCTAAATTAGTTGCTGCTTTCTCTCCAAAACCCTTTCCAAATCCTGCTTGAACTTGACCAAAAGCAGGTTTCTCATTACTCTGCTGTTCCCTCAGCACAGTCATCCACCAGAAATTCACCTTCCAGCCAATTCTAATTCTGGGTCCATCCCCAAAGGACAGCAAAGTTGCACAGCTATTCCATATGCAGGAGAAAGTTCAGCAACACTGCCCTGTGCAACAACACCCTCATCCATCAAAACTGCATCTCAGGGATGCTGAGAACAGAGGGTTTCTGAATTATGAAACAGCACCAGGTCATGCCCTGAGCTGCTTCTCTGGGTCACTGCAGCCCCTTGCATCACCCAGTATCCCACTTCAGCTGAGCCATCCCAAACTGCTGCTGCCCAGCTTTGCCACGTTCAGGCTCAGCTCCTGTTTGCTCTGTGGAGCTGCAGGGACAGACTGTGGCAACTGCTCTCCCTGTGCTATTTATACACAGCTCCCAGATGCGTGTCCTGCCACCCACTTCCAGCAGGGCTCTGTGGAGCAAACAAGGGAAGCTATTTCTGGCAGAGAATGAGCAAGAGTGGAAAATACAAAGTCATCAATACTTTACTCACGCTATCACAACAGCCAAGGAGCTGGTAAATAAAGCAGGAGCTGGGTGTGCCTGTGCCTCCCACGGGTGGGAGTGCTGAGGCTCCTGGTGAGCAACAACCTGCTTGAACTCCAGATGTTGATGCACCAGACTGGCCCAACCAGGTAATGTGCATGTGGGGAAAGATGGAATGTCACACATGGGCACCTCCAGACTGCAGCTCACCCCTGGCTTCTGTCTAGTGTGGCTTGTCACATCCCAAGGACAGCAATGATGCTGCTATGGACCTCCAGCCTCGCTTCGCCTCTGTGACCAGCACTACACCACAGCTGGGACTTGCCTCTCCAAAAACTGCTTGCAAAAGGGTTAGGGCAGAGCTGCTGCATCTTCCAGGGCTCCTCCTCCTGGGTGCTTTATGGCCCTGACTCTGCCCTTGCCCAGGATTTTACTCCTGGGTTCTTCTTTCAGAAGCCCTCCCAAAGTTTGCTCTGCTTGGTCCTTTTTTTTTTTCCCCCCCTTCCTCCCCCAGTGTAACTGCAACTAAACATCCTGGGTCCCCAGAAGGCAGATTTCAGTTTAAGTTGTTGACTACAAGTGTCTTTTTTTTGGCATTTACTTGGGTAATAAAAACCACAGCTTGGAAAAGCATTAAATCTAGCATGTCCAGAATTATTTTGTGTGACAATTACATCTGGGGTAATTTCAATTTAATACCTCACTGCAAGTGAAAATTGCAGCATGCAGCCCTAAAATTGCTGTAATAACGAAAATAAACCTGCTAAAAGCTGCCTGTGCTACCTCAGGCTGTCACTGGATAAGTGTTTTGTGCTGCTGATGGTATTTCATAGGTCACCCAATTGCCAACAAAAAAAACACAACAAAACCAAAAGCAACACCCACAACATTTTCAGGAAACCAATGAAAGTTTTTTTTGAGATCGTTAAAAAAAAAAAAAGAAAGAAAAAAAACAACAACAAAAAAGTAATAACTGCACTGCCTGTATTTGCAGTGTGTTGAAACTCACTGGCTAAAGCCATTTAAAGTTTTGTGCTTTGAAACCTTGCAGCAGGACTGGGGAGCAATCCCAGCACACAAATGCAAGCAGGAATGCTGCCAGGCTGCTCTGCAGGTTCCCAGCATCTGGGTGGGATGAAAGAAGACAGAAGCCAGGCTGCCCTGCCCTAGAAACCCCAGGGAAGAGCATCCAGATGGAGAACAATTCTAATTTCCTCATGCAAGAAGTCAAACTTCATTTGATGGGAAGAGTCACTTTTTCATTAAAGTTTTTTTTTTCCATTCAAAATGAAAATAATTTCAGAATCAGAAGGTTCTGAAGGGGTAGTCTGGCTACCAACAGCTTAGGAATCAGCCTTGGAAAATCCCTGCCTGGACTGATTGCCTATCATACTTCCTTCAGGCTGGACAGAGTAGCACATCTCATCTCCACATTCCCAATGTGCTGTTAACAGATCAAGAATAAATTATGCAGCTCCTGTTTGTGGGGATATGGAGCAGACAACCAGAGCCCTGCACTCACTGCAGGAATTGCAAAGCTCTCCTGCAAAGTCCCAAACTTTGGACACTCCAGCCTTGCCCCCAGGTCTCCAAAGTCCCTTTCTCAAGATATTTTTCTTGAGTTTCTTCAGCCCTTGTGCTGCTGGTGAGCAGAGTGATATCACATACTGATGGCCTCAGCACACAGCTGCCCCAGCATCCCTAGAGATCCTCCTGACAGGCAGCACATGCCCATTCCCAGGGAATCTGAACACATCTTACATTTAAAATGGCAAACTTCACTCCCACCAAACCAAACCCTGCCTTGCCACCACAGCTGCACAGCACAGTGGTGAAGATTAATGGTGTGAACAGAGATGGACCCTGTTGCACAGGGTCTTCTGGTGCCCCCAGGCTCTTCCAAGGACACATCACATGCCCACAGCACTGTGCTGGGTCTCTCAAAACCCACCTCTTACATTCACCTCTCCTGTGCCTCATTAACTTCCTTCAATAAATTATTATCCTCATCCCACTCCCCTGGATTCTCCCTACCAGGCTTCTGCTCATTCCTCTGCTCTGCTTAACAGCCATCACTTGCCAACAACTCTGCTTTGAATTTTTAACGTTTCCCACAAAGTCCAAACTCTCCCTCAACACAGCTCACCACTTCCAAAGCACTCTCTGCAAATTTATTTCAAACAGCCAGCTGCATCAGGCAGAGCTACACCATCTTTCACCTCCTTCCTAGCTCCTCTCTTCTTTCACCTCCCTCCTAGCTCCTCTCCTCTCCTTGGAAACACTTGGCAGAGCAGTCTTGTCACCACACATCCAAAATAAGGATATTTGGGTTTGTCTGCACTCTGCAGCCACAGGGCTCTCACATCAGCCCAGAGGACAGGGACCTGCCATCACACCACCAACAGGATGGCTTCACACCACCCCTGATGGACAAACCACACTGATTTCAGATGACATTCCCCAAGGTGTGAAAAATTACTGCCATGGAGGAAAATGAAAATTACCACTCTAGTGAGAGAGGAAGCTACTCCCCACCACAGGCAAGGAAAGAGCTGTCAGTGGAAAGGAAAAGATTAGAGCCCCAGCTGTCCTGGCAATAGCAAATACACCCAGGCTCTGCACACCTGTAGGGATGGATGGCAGGACATGCAGGCACATGGTCATACCTCTCAGGGTGGCATACACAATGGTGGAAAACTACTGTGCCTAAATCCTGTCCTTGAGCTGAAGCAAAATTCATAAATCATAAAAACACAGAATGGTTTTATGTGGAAGGGACCTTAGAGATCAACTGGTTCCAACTCCCTGCTTTGGGAAGGGACACTTTGCACTAGACCACACTCCTCTAAATCCCACCCAACACCTGAATACCTCCAGGGATGTGGCATTCCACAGCTTGTCTGGGAAACTTATTCCAGTGCCTCATCGCCTTCCCAGTAAAGAGTTTCTTCCCAATAAATACCCTAAGAGACTTCCATGAAAATGGCCTAAAAATAAGAACCCTGGACATGGTTTGATTTAGAGCTATAAAACAATGTATGTGCCAACTCATATGGAATCCAGTAATTTCACAGAGCTTACAGCTGGACAGGACCGTGCACCACCTCACCTGACCTCTGGGCAACACAGCCTCTGGCATTTCTCCCAGTTATTTCTGCATTTCTCAGTTATCCATGCATTAAGTCCAGTGACTTGTGCCTGACTGCAGAGTACTTTTCAAAAAATCATTACTTGATGATGTCCAGAGATGGAAAATCCAAGCAGTGCTGTTCATGCCACAGTCAACACACCAGTCTCATACAACAGAATAAATGGGACACAAAAATTCAGAATTTGCTTGACCAGAGCACATAGAAGGGTCAAGTGATCTTCATGGCATTCACCTCCCATCAACACCCTGGTTCTTCTTGGCTCTCTCCAAACCACCCTCCTGCATGTTGCCTCAAAATACTTTTTCAGTCAGCTTTGAGAGACCTTCAAAATGCTCCTCTGCATTCCCAGATGCCAGCACCTCCTGCTCCTTCTCTAGGTGTGCTTTGCCCCTCCTCAGTCAGGAAGAAGCTGCCAAACAGCAGGCTGGCCACGGTCTGTGCATCTCCAGCACCACCACGGCACCCAGACCTCACCAGGGCACAGCTGTGAGCAGCGAGACAGCTGCTGGCACATCCTGCACTGTAGCATTAGCCATGGGGCACCAGTTGTGGGGGTTCTTTCTGACCCTCAGCGTGCTCTACAGGCACCCTAACTCCCGGAGCTCTTAGGCTCCTGCTCTGAGCTCTTAGGCTCTTAGTTATCAGGTAACTTCTTAAAATAAGCAAAGCAGCTAATAGTTAAAAAGGTTACTTATTCCAAAGCACATCTTATTACAAAGCACATCAGTCTCAACAGCACACAGACAAGCAATGGCAAAAAGCAATGGCAAAGCAGCTAGCAATAAGCGAATGGCTAGAAGCCAGAATGCCTAAAAGCAAATGGCTAAAAGCAACAACTTTCTCAATACATACTCTTATATAGGATTTTTCTAACAAGCTAAGATGCAAACTCAGACCATCACTCTTTAACCTATTAGAATTCTAGTTTCTTAGCACACCAGGTTACCTATAGAACTATGCATACAATCTATCTTGTTCTATCTGAAAATGTGAGCAATATTCTTACTATAACTCTATTACGTCTAAGTCATGTCTACTACTCTGGGCCTGGAGCCTCTACTGAAGATATCAGAAGGTTTGCAACCTTCAGTAGAACACACTCATACACCATGGTATTTGAGGCCTTTTACTGACTAAAAACATCAGAACTCACTCTTAGACTTATTCAATCTCTGCACTCTTGATTTCTCTCTGAAGAATTCAGAGAGACCCGTAACTCACTGACTCCAAACTGCATGTGGGGTCAGATCTGGCACAAAGGCCTACTGAGAAAGCTCTGGGATTCCCTCTGGTGCTGCCTCTAAGCTCCACCAGGATACACCACGATGTGAGCATGGCAGCTCAGAGCACAAATGTGATTTCCACGGCACAGCAGGAAAAGCAGCGCCTGCAGGAACTGCCACCAGCTCCTGTGCCCAACCTGGTCCTGCAGGTCCACCCTGGGCTGGTCGTGGCTGTGGGTTGGTGCTACTGGAGCACCAGAGCCAAGGCCTAGAGCAGAGAGAGGCTGAAAACACAGCTGGAAGGCTCAGCAGCCCGGAAAGCAGCTGTGCCAGAAGGAAAGAAGAAAGGACACGGAGTCAGATGTCAGCTGGCAGTGCCACATGATTGCAGGGAATGCTGGCTCAAGTTTGGCTTGCCAAAGTGAAAAAATACCCTTGAGTAAGGTCAGTAGGATTTCTTTGTGCTGGACTGGCATGTGCCTCAGGCTTGCATTCCCAAAAAAGGGGCTGAAAAATCCCTAGGGTAGTGTGCAACAGTGTCCTGGTTTGAAGGACAGTTATCTGCCAATAAAGGCAGAAGCTTCTCTTTGAAATGGAGAATGTAAACCCCCTCCCTCAAAATTACTATTATAATTTTGAAATTAAAATCGGGCAAAGATATGGGAATTAGGAAAAACAGTTCTTTACTAGGAAAATTAAAATAGAAATACAGTATTACAAGAACAATCCCAAAACACTGACAGAGTCAGAATACAACCTGACACCCTGTCAGTCAGGGTGTTGGTAGCAGTCCCATTAAATGGTGGCTACATTCTCCTGCAGTGGCAGATATCCTGTAGAAGGTGCAGTTTTCCTCTGAAGGTTCAGGGATGATGTGGAAATGTCTGGTTTTCCTCTGGAATCCAGTGGAAAGAAGGTAACTTGCTGTCCAAAATCTCAGTTTTTATCTAGGTAGGAAAGGCTTGGCTCCTCCCCTGGCTGGAGCATCTCCCAATGGGATGATGTAATTTTATCAGTCATGCAGTGGGACTCAATGGGCCAGCAGCAGATGGTATCTTCCTGGAGGGAGGATGGGTTGTGGAAAAGATAAAGATGATTGCCCCACCTGGTTTTAAAGCTGGCCCATTAGCAGATGGTACGTGCCATGGAGATAAGGGTCACTGCCCCACCCAGCTTCAACAGATGGGGATAGAATACACATTTCTGGCCACATCCTGTATTGCAACCCAAGACAAACAGATGCTGCAGGGGCTGGGAGGAACAATGGTCATCCAAAGAGAGAAATCCCCGGTTGAGCAGATGACTTCAAGGTGTATAAGCACTTCAGCAAGGGTGAGGAGGAACATCTGCAACACATACTCACCGGTGGTTAGCATCAGAGCTAACATGGAACTATTCAGCAGGCTTGAACTAGATGTAATTTGATAAAATTATAAGCAGACCATCAGGAAAAATCTGCTGGGGCAGTGAATCGGCTCTAGCTGTAGATTAGATATCCAGAGGAACCTGTCCAAGTTTGCACTTTTCCCACAAAAATGCTAGAAAATGCACAAAAGAGTAGAGTCCTGCAAATTGGTGCAACTTAGCCACTGGCTGACCTGAGATCAGTCTCCTTGGGTTGACCAGGAAGGACATTTTTCTACACAGCTTCTGGAACTTGAAGGAGTGTAGCATTAGGCTAGCATGCAATTAATATTTCCTCTAACTCACTGCCTCTTTCAGTCTCTTTCTTTCTTTTCCCTGCAAGATAGATATCTAAAAAATTCATCAAACGACTAAATTTGAAGAAAAGGGGAAATGCAAGAAGGCAAAAATAACCTTCTGTGCACATGACGTGCTGCTGCCTGTGAACCTCAAAACTGATGAGAAGAAGCATTTATAATTCATTAAAAATTTGCTGGATTTTTGTCTTCAGAAAAGGGGAGGGGAAAAAAAAAAGAGACTTTACTAAGAAGGAAGGAAAGAATAGCATGGCTGCCTTTAAAAACAAGTTAAACCAGATTGTGTGTCTTGATTTTCAAGCAGCTCATGAATAATTCAGACTTCTAGGGCCCTCCACACAGACTCAGGGTCTGTCTTGCTTCTTGACTCCCTCCACCCTTCTTTCCTCAGAACTGAGACAAAAACAAAAATGGAGCCAACAAAAGTGAAAAGAAGAAAACAAAACCAGTACAATTCAGTAGAATTTAAAACTGATGCCAGTTTTACTGGAATACCACAGCTGACAGCAAAGTTTTTCACTTGGTGGAAGTAAAAGCAATATCTGGTAAATTGCACCTTCATGGAAAATCCACCAATCCATTATTAAAGATCTTTAGAAGCCAGGAAAACATGAAATCACATTTCAGAAGCTTGGAACTCTGCATGTAAAGATTCCTTAGGGAGGATGCTTTCTGACCAGAGCTTCCTGGCACCACATGGCATATCAAAGCAGGAAAGTCCCCATCCTCAAACACCTCTGTAGTCACAGCTCGGGAAGCACAAACCCAGCTTCATGCTGTGACAGCTCAAAACACTTCCAACATGCAGGGATCTGCAGTGCTCACAGCAGAAATCCACCCAAACAACCCCAAAACAAAATACCCTTTTGCTACAGCTGATGGAATAGAACTTTAAGGTGCTGGATAGCAGAAAAAAACAAACAAGAGTTTGATGGAGGAAACTGTCTCATGGCCTTAATTATCAACAGGAGCGAGTCTCGGATAATTAGTTCCATTATTTACTAATACCTGACTTTGATTTCAGCCTACATAAACATATTAGGTCAGTAGAAATAGCGAGACAAGCATGAGAGTTAAACAACTTCATTCTGTCAGAATAACTTGGAGCAAGTTATCAAAGTAATCGATGGCACGTAATAACCGTAAGACAAAGTGGTCAATACATTACAGCAGTCAAAGGCAGAGGATGGCTATAGCAGAGGGTGATCAATGGCACCCTGGGAATGCTGAAGCACTTGGTGAGGAAGGGATGGCCACCACAAAATCATCACTGGGCCCTGGTGTGGGTCAGGTGGGTGCACCCTCTGAAGGGCACTGACATGGGCAAGGTTTTCTCTTCCCTATAAAAACCCCAGGATCCTCCCAGTCCTTGCAGGGAAGGAGGCACCTGGAGTTGAAATGGAAATCCTGTGCCCTTATGTTGACTGATGCTGGCACAGCCACCCCGAGGGCCACAGCTGGGGCTGCAGTCAACCCTGGTCTGTCAGAGACCCCCACCCCTGCCTCCACTGGGAAAAGGCTCCCCCTGGTGCAGTGACTGCCTCCTCCAGCGGCTCCTGCAGCCGCCAACGCGAGCTGCAGCATCACTTCCACTCCAGCACATCGTTTGTTCCTCAGGAGCCCAATGTGTGCTTTTCATCTGATACTCACAATCACTTGCTTTTAAATACAGCTTGTCATTTTCAGATGACTAAAGTGTCAAAAACATTTGAGATCTAAATGAAATTTTTCCCTTTTCAGGATGAGAAAAACAGATCCCTTTGGCATTAAGTTTTCCTGTCTTTTTACTTTTAGATTCACCAACAGCTTAGCTTTTGGTTTATCCTGAAATTGCTATCTCCTGGCTTTTCCCTCTCTTAAATAACCAAGAAAACTGAAACACCTTTATTCACTCATCTCTACTGAGCCCAGTGTAGCCCCCAAATTCCAGCTCCAGAGATGTGGCACTGACAACACAGACACAGCCCAGGTGCAGGGAGCGGGGTGGATCCCACCACCCACTCTGTCTCTGTTTCCAGCTTCAGGCTCTTGAACAAAAGCAGCAGTGCCTGTTCCCAGGCATTGCTCACCTTGAAACGGAGCAGTTCATCCTCAGGGTGACTGGCAGGTCACTGTCTTTTATTAAATCCCCAGCTCTCACTCCTCCACTCCTCTGTGTCCCCCATCGTGACAGGGACATACAGAAAGATCCTTGCTCCACAGACAGATATCTGGGGAATGAGCTTTTATCTCTGGGTAAATGTGTCACAAAAGTGGAGCTAATTAACTGGGGCTCTGTTTTTGAAAAAGGTTAATATTTTATCACATGTCTTCTGTCTTGAGGAATAATTAGCCCTGGCAGTAGTTTCTCTGCCATTTCCCAAGGGACTGAGCAAGAGACTAGAGGCTGGAGAGATACACGTGGTATTGATGGACAGACAACAGCTCAACTCTGGGCTAACAGTGCATCTCACCAGCAGTTACTCCTCAACACAAACCAACCTGCCACAGAATACTAACAGGGGCAAAGCCCTCTCTTCAAAGGCTGTACACATTCTTCTTGTCCATTTCATGCCCTCTGGTGCAGGGATGCTTTAAACCAAGGCACTGTGACTCAGCCAAAGCACTGACACCAGAGCACCAGTCCCAATCCCTTCTCCCCAGGCACTCTCTTCCCTTACTGCTCCAGTGCCCCAGTCTGCACAAAAAAAAAGGGAAATCCCATGGGCTCTCCTAATTCTTGCATCCCAAAACCAAACTTGGTCTCATGGGGGAACCAACAAGTGAAGCAAATTCCCATTGGGACTGTGCAGAGAAAGGCTCCCCCAGTGCTTGCACAGAAGTCCTCAATACAGTACACAACATTTCTCCACTGGGCTGGGATGCAAGCAGGGAAAATGGAGGGACTGAAAAAGGATGAGGGAAGGGTCATTTCAGATCGACCCAGAACTGTTTGGTGCATGCATTTTTCTTGGCAAAATGCAGTGGATGGATGAGTGGGGAATTTCCAAAATGAAATCAAAACTGTCTCATAGGGAAACAAAGCCAAAATTGACTTAGGGGAAAGAAAAACATCATTTGGGGGATGGGGCAGGGGGGGAAGGAAGGAGGAGGGAGGGGGAACTTCTCAGCTTTTTTCCTCTCTGAAACTGCAATTTTTGGCAAGGAACACAAAAAAAAGGTGTTCTTCAGGGAGGGGACAGCTGGGATGGAAGCTGTGCCTTTTCCCCTGTGAGCTCCTCAGATTCTCCTTGGGAGGATGCCTGTCCTGTGCAGATGCTCTTCCCACCCAGCAAGGCACTGAGGGGCTGGGAGGAGGGACAACTTTGTTTTTTTGGATAAACAAAACTCAGCAGTAAGAAATTTAGAATTATACCACAGTATTTTCTGGAACAGTCCAGTCATCCCCACTGCCAGCAGCCAGACTCCAAGACACTGAGTCCCTACAGACTCCCCCAGTACCCACCCTGCCAATCCCCTTTGGCCTGCAGACATCTTTTAGCCAAGAATACAGCTCAGGAATAGTTTCTGCTCTCTGTGCAGACAAGTGCCATAACTCACACTCCTTGCACAGCCCATTCAGGTGGAAGTAGCTCTGGCCTCCAGGAAAAAAATGAGTAACACAACCACTTAACTGGCACATCCTCCTGCATCCCAAACACTCCCTATACACTTCCAGCAGCTCCTCAGAGAGCCTAGCTCACTCCTCAGCTGCTTCTCAAGTTACCCTCATCCTTCTCATGCAAGAAGAAGAGGGGAGGAATAGCACTGAAAACCCACCACTGCAGAATAAGCACTGTCACATCTGCCACCTCCCTACAGCAGCCACAATCAAAACACAATCAACCCTGCTCCTGGAGAAACACTAGCCTCCCCCAGTCCTAGCATTCCTACCCAGAACCATTTTTAATGAAAGCTCCTCAGCCTGCCTTTTCTCTAGGCATCCCCTCAAGACACAAAACTGCAGCATCTCACTTCATCTGAGCCCCTTGGTGACAGCCAACATCCAGAGTCCATGACTCCAGGGCACGATTCACAACCTGGGATCAGTTTAGCTGTGCTCCAAAACCCTGAGTGAAGTCACTGTACTGCCAGGGTGAGGAAGACATGGCACTCCTGAAACCAAGAGGGTGGCAGGAGCTCCTTTTCCTGGGATGCAGTTAGACTGGTGGTGACAATGACCCTGCCAAGGAGGCAATGCTGAGTGATTCAACCCAGCATCTCTAGCCCCAGGAAGTGATTAGACAGGGCTTGGAGGACACAGAGCAGTACCACAGACTGCCTCAGGCACCTGGGTTTGAACTGGGATTTCAGTGCCTGAAAGTCTCTCTATTTCCCACAGAAGTTTGTGCAAGTCACACAGGGTGGTTCAGGTGTTGGGATGATGGTCTAGCCAGGAGCCCTGGCCAAGGGGAGATCCCAGCTCAGACATGGGCAGCCATCCCCAGGGAATGCAGTTTCCAGTGCTCAAATCCACTATAACCCCATTCCATGCAGACCCTTCTCATCTACTCTTTCTTCCCCTACCACATTCAAAACAACCCCAAACCCAGAAAGCTTCAAAAGAGGACATTATTTGATATTTGATAAAAATATTTGAAAAAGATCATTGCATTAATTGATTTTTGTTCCTTGAAGCCACCAGTCCCTGCCTCAGAAGCCATCAGGTCAGCTGAGCCCTCCCCCTCCACCAGACAAAAATGTGGGGCAGCAAATGTCAGAGGCACTGGGGTGGCCACAGATACTCCCAGTTTGAGGACTTGGACATTTACCAGCTATTTCCCAGGATTGTGTGTGTCCAGCTCAGTTCACAGTTGCTGACTCTCCAGAGAGACCCATCACACTTTTGCACAAGCTCTCCAGGAACAGAAAGTGCAACTATCAGAAAGAGGCACCTCAATGCAGGTATTCCCACACCTGTACCACATACCCACTCCAGCAGAAGCAGGAAAACATGAAATACTGCATTTCTGCAGTGCTAAAACAGTCCAGTGAATATTTTTCTCTACTTTCAGGCAACATAATGAGTGGAGACTCAATGGGATTTTTGTCTTTGACCAAGTTTTCTCAAGCCTGTCTCAACCTCACCATTGACAAAATTGTAACTCAAGCAACTTCAAAGCTTGTTTCACAAACACAGGTAGCAGGGGAAGAACTACAAATTCCATGCACTGCAACCAGAGTTTTTCAATTACATCAGCTTTTACAAAATGCTGAGAGGCAGGAGTCCCAGTAGGCTCATTGCTTTCTGCATTGAGACAAACCTGGGCTGATTACCAAGCTGACCCAACTTGGAGCAGGAGGCTGGATCAGAGACCTCCTGTGGTCTCTTCCAGCCCAAATTATTCTATGATTTTATCAAGTGCCAGTTTCTGATTAATAGCTGTCTTGCTTTCCTTGCTTAGCTGCCAAGAATTGCTGATGTCAATACTCTTTGTTCTCTGTGCTACCTGAAAACAATCTCTCTGTGTTTTGATCAAACAATGGTTCCTTAAATCCCCTTGCAGTTTCAAGTCCAAATTCACTCAGAAAACCAAGTGCAAATGCCATTATGTGAGGTGAGCACTCCACATCAGCATGAAACTTTCAAATTTAGGCCACAAAAGCCATCTGATCAAGGGTAGAACCAAGACCTTGACCAATGCAGACAGTTCCAGATTATGCCAAAGGGGCAAGCCAGCCCCTACTCTACTTGAAGGATTGCTCTCACATCTTCATCCTGAGAGATCTCAGCCTAAGGGGGCAATGGAAAAACACAGTGCTGCGAGCCAGCCTCTTGGGGTCTGGTGTTCCCAGTCATGTTGTTTCCTAATGGAAATACTTTTGTATAAAATGTGTTTTCCACCACTGATTTGTGCACCTGCTCACCTGCAGGGTCATGCTCTGCTCTTGCTGTCACTAGAAATAAGGAGAACAAGACCAAAGGCAGTGGTATCCCAGAGCTTCTCTTACCCAGCTGTTTCAGCCCCAAAATGCTTTGCAGACAAAAGATCCAGGGACAGCCCTCACACAGACAGGATTTTGCCTAAATGTGATAAATCTTACTTTGCAATGAAATGACAAATATCCTGGCTCTGCTCAGAAAACAGAGTAACAGCTGGAATAACAGATCAAGCAACAGAAAATCTCTTCAGGACATTGCTGACAGCCACCCAGCAGCTAATAATGATGAGCCCCAAAGGCAAGAAAAAACTTGTACCCCCTGACACCCAGCCACCCCAAGCTCACACAAGGTTGCTGCCACCCTTCTCCCCTCAGGCCATCATGCACTTCTCATGGGGGAGCACCCACACAGGAGGGTACAGGACAGAGCAAAGCTAGCCAGCAGCACAGACACACACAAGGACACCTCCTCCAGCTTTCACCAGTGCCAGGTCCAGAGATGTGGCAGCATCTGAGCACTCCCTCTCCCCCATCCTCCTCACCTGGCTCCCTCCTTCATCCAACCTCATGGCCAGGGGTCCATCCATGTGCACTGCACTCAGGGCTCCTCTGCTCAGACCTGCCTCACCACCCCTCTGCCCCAGGCAGATGCACCCAGCAGCATCAGGCACAGGGAGACCACAAGCACATGCACCCCTGCCCACACCACCTCTTGCCCTGGTCTGCCACACAGCACACCCAGAGTCAGCAACTCATGAGACACTGCTTGAATAAGCACATTTTAAAAATAATAATCCCCCAAGACTTAGTCTGCATTACACAGGAAAGTGGATTAGCACAGCTACAGTCCAGAGGCCAAAGTAAGAAATGTATGGAGTCAGCAAAGTGAAACATAACAGGAGACCTCAAAAATCTATAGCTTTGGTTCTGCTCTCAGCTGTGTGAGGTCCATCTAGGTCCTTATAAAACCTTCCCTCAAATTCAAAGTGGGTTTGGGTCACCTGCTAGGGACCCTAGGGACTTACCTGCTCCTGCAGATCTAATGTTCAGGTACCACTGAGGACAGCAGAGAAGAGCCCCCACTCTGTCCTGCCTGGGCTTTCCCATACATGTTGTTCCCCAGACAGGTTCCTCCTCTGGGGACTCTCAAGAAACCAGGCAAGAAAGGCAAGATGCTTAAATCCCTATGTGGGGCAAAACATACATTTCTGGCTGCTGAGACCCAGTGTGAACACCCTCAAAGTGTTTTTGGTCTGGAGGGAAAGGAAGTTGGAAGAAGAGAAGGCAATGTGAGAAGTCCAAGGGCATCATAAACATGCTAAATCAAAGCCAATGCTGTCAAAACCTACTTTTCTTCATTCCCAAGAAGGTATCACCATATTCTCAATGCTTGCAGCTCCTGTGTGGCAATCATCAACTCACCCAAAAACAGAGCCCCTCCAGAGCCTGTATGTGCTACAGCTGCCCTCCTGCCATCTGCACAGGGATGCCAACATGCTCCCACGTGCCATGCGCCAGCCGTGTCCAAGAGGGACACAGGGAAGGGCAGAGAGCCATGCCCAGCCCCAGGTGCGTGAGTACACACAGCAGAGGTGACCCTCAGCACCACCTGTTTTTCCCAGTCATCCTCACACTCAGCACAGCCAGGCATTTTTGCCTATCCCAACCACAGCTGCTCCACCGTGACGCGGAATGTGCAAGCTCTGCACTCTTGGAATGCAAGCTGAAATTAATGGGTCAACACAGCACTGCAGTGTGTAAGGCTCCTGATCAAGGGCTGTAATCCTGACATCTCTGGACCTTGAGAACACAAGACAGCAGCTCTCTGCCTTAGGGAAACTTCACAGGCATCGCCTGCATCTTCCCATCCCTCCATAAACATCCATATGAGCACAGGAACCAGTCCTAAGCAGCCTTCCTACCCAAGGGACACTCTCCAGCTAGCTTAGCACAGGGATTTAAGAGAAGAAACCTGGAGGAAATCTTAAGAGTGTGTGCTGGTCTCCTCGAAGAGAATAATACACACTATACTAGAAGAGCTTTTCCAGGGGGCACAAGCTGACAGGACCTGGCTTCTGGGCTGCCAGGATGCTCTCACCTTCAGCAGACAATGCCATGCCTGATCCTCATGCCTGCAGCATCCCTGCCAGCCTTGTATTTTAATCACTACTTGATCTTAGCAGCTGCTTTCTCTATCTCAGAGACACACATACACAAACACACCCCTAAGCAGCTGTAAAATTAAACTTTAGTTGGGTAGGTAGGACCTCTTGTAAAGCACTTGCAACTCAGGGAAGGAAGGAACTTCAGAAAAGCTGAGTCTTATGCTAGAATTTGAGAGGGCTCCATCCTCGGCCTTCTGGCTTTATTAGCTCTTGAGACAGCACTAGTGAAGTAAAAAGCAAGACAAATAGAGGAAAGCAGACACTGGGAGATGCCTGAAACTGGCTTATGTGGTTTGCAATAGCTGGAGAGTCTGCCAGAGGCTCTCGCCTCTCCTCCAGTGTCCTGGTTTGAAGAACAGATATCTGCCAATAAAGGCAGAAGCTACTCTTTGAAATGGAGAATGTAAACCCCCTCCCTCCAAATTATTCCAATTTTGAAATTAAGGGGCTCTCAGGCAAAGTTATGGGAATTAGGAATAACTGGAAAGATTAAAATAGAAATACAGTATTACAAAGAACAATCCCAACCCTGACAGAGTCAGGATACAACCTGACACCCTGTCAGTCAGAGTGCTGGTAGCAGTCCCATTAAATGGTGGCTACAGTCTCCTGCAGTGGCAGATGTGGATCAGCTGAAGCAGTGCTCCTGTAGAAAGGTGCAGCCTTCCTCCAAAAGTCCAGAGACGATGTAGAAAAGTTCAGCTTCTCCTCTGGAATCCAGTGGAAAGAAGGTAACTTGCTGCCCAAAATCTCAGCTTTTTATCTAAGTAAGAAAGGTTTGGCTCCTGCCCCTGGCTGGAGCATCTCCCAATGGGATGGTGTAATTTTATCAGTCATGCAGTGGGACTCAATGGGCCAGCAGCAGATGGTATCTTCCTGGAGGGAGGATGGGTTGTGGAAAAGATAAAGGTGATTGCCCCATCTTGTCTTAAAGATGGCCCATTAGCAGATACTGTGTGCCAGGGAGATAAGGAATCACTACCCCATCCATTTTTAACAGATGGTGATAGAATACACATTTCTGGCCACATCAACCCAACACACTCAGCCTCTCCTCTCCTTTCCTCTCCTCTCCTCTCCTTTCCTCTCCTTTCCTCTCCTTTCCTCTCCTTTCCTCTCCTTTCCTCTCCTCTCCTCTCCTCTCCTCTCCTCTCCTCTCCTCTCCTCTCCTCTCCTCTCCTCTCCCTCTCCTCTCCTCTCCTCTCCTCTCCTCTCCTCTCCTCTCCTCTCCTCTCCTCTCCTCTCCTCTCCTCTCCTCTCCTCTCCTCTCCTCATCCCTGATTCCCCCTCTCTGCTTTGCCACCCTCAGCCAGCACCAGCCCCCGCTCAGGCCGGTGCTGGCCAAGCCTGGCAGCCACAACAGCATCCACACATCCATCAAACCCAGCGGAGCCCTGGGAGCTGGGGTCAGCCCAGGCAGCATATGGAGCACTGGCTGGTGATACCAGCCTCCCCAGGAGCTGTCTGCCACAGATGGAAAAGGCTCAGGAGCCATCATGACAGAATCTTTGGGCTGGGGGTGACACATCCTCCCTGTTGAATTTCCAAGCTGTTGAGCAATACTGGAAACCTGAGCTCTGCTCCCCCCACCACGTGCTCACGCCTGGCACTGACTCATTCACTGCCATTTCGGGCCCACAGTCTGTCGGTGGGAGCTGCAGGAGGTGGGATGTGGGGATGAGGTAATCCCAAATGCATGTGGCTACCGCGGTGGAGGGCGACTAGCCACCCACTCCGGAGGCATTAACTGGCTGTGCACAGTCTGGATGTGCCACCAAGCTCCAGGTGCAGTCTGCTGATGCAGTCAGGGATGTTTTAACATCTTTGACTTTTGGTGGGCATGGGATGCATCACCACAGGACCATCCAAGGTCTTCTCCTTCTTCCTTTATGTGGCCCAAAGGCTTAGTCAATGTGCAACCAGGAATGGAGCTAACAGCAGCGAAACACAAGGTCACCAGGAGCAATGCTCCAGCTGGGAGATCTCCCAGGCCAAATGACACAAGGTAGTGCTCAGAAAGCATGACAGTTCCCTGGCTGAAATCACCCACAAACCAAACAGAAGCTCACAGCCCTGCACTAGCCAGAGGCAGACAAAGAGAGCCACCATAGTTCCTCCTGCTCTGATTTCTTGGAACACTCCAACTCTTCTCCATCTGAAACTATTCCACTGGCTGCAATTTAAAAACAAAATCAATCCAGCAAACATTGCTAAGCAACTGGCTGTCAGTGCCACATCCCATCCCATTGAAAGTATTTGCCCTCTCTGTGACCTCCTGGCAAGGAGCTTGCTGCTCAGCCCTTGCCAGACTTTGTATATTCAGCTATCATTGGCAGGTCCAGATGCTTGGCTGTATGAGCAAAGAAAACACCAGGAAACTTTCTGCAACCATCCTTATGAAAAACACCCCCCAGAGAAGCTGTAAGGAGCAGCATTCCCATATCCCAGTCCCTAGGATTAGGACACAGTGCATGGGTCTCTGGGCATTACCATGGTCTGCAGGTCTGTGCATCTCACACGTCATACAGAGGCAATGAAGGGTGGAGAGCCAACACACTGGAAACCTCATCACAGAGCAGAGACATCAGACTGAGGGGCTGAAGGAGAAGTTGCTTATCAATGGCAACGAGCTGAAATGATGGATGTGACCTTCTCCAAAGCCTCCTAAACCCTCGCACAAGCTGGGCAGCAGTCTCTTGGCACAGTGGTACCCCTTGGTGTGAGGTCCTGAACTGCCCCAAAGTCAGCTGGAGTAGAATTGAGGCTCGACTTTCTGGGGTCGCTCTGAGCAGCTTAATCCCAGTTTTCCATTGAAACCAAGCCTCTAAACACAGCCTCCAGCAGGACACACAGCATGAGCACTGCTGGTGTCCTTTCTCCCACAACAGCCTGGTCCACACAACACTGCTCTCACCTTCACAGGAGGGTATCTCATCAACCCCATGCTGGATTCCCTTTATATGTTCTTACACAGCCATCAGCAATTCCTCCCTGCCCCGAGAGCAGGCCATGCTAATCCATGCTTTCCCATACACCTCTGCTGCACAACTCAAGACCAGCTTCCAGGTTGCATGGCAGGGCCAGAGTATCACCTGCAGCAGCTTCCAGGACACCAGTGCTCTAAGTAAGGATTATTTTTCCAGAGAGGGCTCAGCTCTGCACTTTCCTCTTTCCCCCCAGCCACCAATTCCAGATTCTTCTCCCTTCTCCATCCTCCCCATCAGCGCCTGCCTCCCCCAGACCTGCCAGCAGCTCCATTTCCTCCGTGGCCACTCTAATGCTTAGCTAATGGTGCATCATCCGCAGCGTTCTTCAGGCATATTCAATAAATCAGAATCCAATTACCGGGTTAAGGAAATTGGAAATAAATTAAATTAGCCCCAGCCCCTCCCACGTGCTGTGCCCTCACTTCCTCCTTAATGAGAACTTTTCTTTCACAGGAGCACTCAGTGCCACATCTGCCCGCCCAGGAACAAGGTGGCTGCCCCTGCACAGTGATGGTAGGCAAGGGGCAACTGAGTCAATCCTCCCTTTTAATAGGGCAGATGGTTAATAACCCCAGCATTAATTCTCTCCAGGAATAGCACATTCGCTCTCTGCTCAGCTATAACAGGCGTCCGTCAGGGCTGACAGCTCCTCTCCAGAGAAAGGAGCATCTGGTCCTTACAACAAAAATAAGCTAAATAAATAAATAAATAAGCACATTGCTTGCTACAGGGCTGGGGAGCTGGTGCTGTTTCAGCATTTCAGCCTAAGTGCTACATTTGAACTGGAATAGGGGAAATTCAGAGCTGGGTCAGATGCCAGGAGTGGAGTCACTCTGATCTGGGAGCAAGGTGCAGTAGGGGCAGCACAGTGCCATGGCTGGGTCCAGCCCAGAGCTCCCACAAGAGCAGGTCTTACCCAAAAGGGCTCCCAGGACAAGGCAGTAGAGGCAGCTGCTGCCAGCAAGCTGGGACATAATGCCAGGCACAGCTCCACAGAAAGAGCTTGCACCAGCTGTGGACTGGTGACCGACAGCAGGGCCAGGCATACGCTGTGTCCTCAGATGACAAGGAGGAAAACTGCCTTGAGGGGAATTGGGAGCTTTTCCTTCAACACCAGGACATCCTCGCATCCCCCCATCCAGCAAACTAACAATGAACCCCACTGACCATCAGCAGGAAGGGCAGCTCTTCCCTGGTGAGTTTGGAAAGACAACCAGAGGGAGACTACAGCTGAGACCTCAGCAAGAAAGGGTGCACCAAAGCTCCCACCCCAGCCTTCTCACACTGACAAGGGAGTGCAGCTCCATCTACAAGGCAACTGCTGCTGCAACTCTTCCTGCCTTACCCAAGAGTGCCTTCGGGCACCAAAGGATATTTTTGACCTCAGTGGTGTTGGAGCAGCTAGTAACCCAACAAGTTCCTACCCTTCTCTCCTCCTCACTCAGCAATTGCCCCTTATTCCCCACCCCTCTCCCTGCAGAGCAATTTCAAGTCTCAACTGTTATCTTATTCCCCTTGCATCACATTGCATTGTCTGAAGAGCAAGAGTTCCTAGCACCAGTGAAGACTCTGCCCAGCACTGAGACTTG
The DNA here is from genome assembly GCA_030060385.1 of Muscicapa striata striata. Lineage (NCBI taxonomy): Eukaryota > Metazoa > Chordata > Aves > Passeriformes > Muscicapidae > Muscicapa > Muscicapa striata. The sequence continues at coordinate 896,933 of JAREIS010000084.1, forward strand.
CTCTTGCAAACCCATTACTTTTCAGAAGGGAAAATAAAGGCCTTTCCTATCTTTCCCTATGGTCCTGGAATAATTTACACAGTTCCAATTAACAGGTCTAAGACTCCCAGACATGCCAAGCGAAGGGAGAGACTCAATCCCAGAAACACAACCCAGGCAGACCCAACCCCAGGAGCACCTGCTGGCAGCCCAAAAGGGGAAGCACAGCCCTGAAGGGGACCAGGGCTGTGGCCCATGTCCTGCAGCCTGGTGAGGAGCTCGGGAGGAGGCGGGGGAGGCAGAACCTGTGATGGCGGGTGTCGCGGACAGCGCGGTCACTGGGGATCCTCTCGCTCTCGCGCTGGTTAAAGGCATGCAGCCGGTACGGGTCCTCGCCGCCCTTCCACCTCCGGGCGCTCAGGTACCTCCGCTCTTCAAACTCATCCCAAAGGTCGTCCCAGTCCGCGTTCGGTTCCTGCCGCACAAAGTCAGCCCCGTTAGAGACACAGAGACCAGAGCACGCTGACCCCGCTCCAGAGCTCCTCCCAAGCCCCACCGGAGGTTGGTCAGCCCTGCCACGCGGGCAAACACTGCTAGAACAGCTAACGAGGAGTCCCATGAGGTCCTCAGGGTTGATTTTTCATCCTTAGGTCCTGAAACAATATGTCAAAGAGAGCCTGCCAATTTGAATTAAAATTACTGATTTGAAACCAAATTCAGGTCTCTGGTGGATCCCCCTCTCAAGCAGCGCCATCTCGAAAAAACATAAGAACACAAACGTTTTGTAAGGGTTTTAATTTATCTTCAGCCAAAAAACAAAAGTGTTTTACATCACATGACCCATTGCCCCCATACCTTTCAGGTAGGAAAGGAGTAATCCCACATTCCTACAGCCACATCCTAGCCCCAGCTCCAGCAACAGGACCCTGGAAGAAGGGGGCCATCATGCTCCCAGCCCAATTTCAGCCCATCTTTCCCACCACGTCTCCCACTGAGGACTTAGCCCTACCACAGGGAGAAGAGCAGGGAAGCACATGCCTGTGTGGTCCCCCCCACTCCAGAAGGATGGAAGAGCTGCATTTCGGGGTTACCCAGCAGCTTCAACAACCTTTGGGAGTTTAAGCATTTCTTGGTGGCTCAGTGCTGTCAGGGTTTAAGCATCCCTGAACAGCAGAAGCTGTCGGGGTTTTAGCATCCTTTGGCAGTGTTGGAGGCAGCCAGCACAAAACAGAACCGATAAGATCTCATCACTACAGCAGCACAACCTCTTTGATCTCAGCCTACCTGTAACACTGAGAGATGCAAACATTTACAGACATCTCAGCCCCAAAGAAAATTGTGATCTTATCCAATAATTGATCTTTTATTCTGCTTTTCTTTTTTTTCCCCCCTCCTCGGTTCACACCATCTCAAAGCCAATTTTGCCTGCTAATAGCGCAAAATGAAGCTTTTGAAAAGGGCGATTTTTATCCCATAATTGATTTTACTCGCATCTGGCAGTGCATTTTTTGTAGTCACAGAAAGGGGAGGAGGGACTGGCTCCTGCAAGTGAACCACCACAAGAGCAAGCCAGGCACGTCCAGCCACAGGATGCCCCACATCACTCCGTGTTACAGTGAAACGAGCACTCCCAAAGAGCCAACAAACTCCAGGGATGCAGGGGTTTCCAGACAGAAACCCCAGGCAACCCCATGGCCTTCCCAGGACCTCCTCCAGCACATACCCCAGTGTGAGATGATCACAAGGAACCCCTGAGCCATCAGTTATATTGAGAGGAAGTTACTGAGGACTGGAATAAAGTTATTCAAGGCTGGGAGAAAGTTATGAAACCAGAAAGGTCCCTGCAGGAGTTTTACAAGGAGGATGCACATAACCCGGCCGCGGACTTTCGGGAGGGCCGACGTGCACAGGGTGATAAATGTTGTTTGTGTTGGTTTTTTTTCTAAAGCATCTTGCAAAACATGATTTAGCACGGCAGTAAAAGATGAGGGAAAAGTGAGGCGATTGCATCGCAGAGCTACCGAGAGCCTGATGTTTATAAGATTTCACGATGACCCCAGGAGGCCTGGCGCTGCTGAAACAACCACTGGAGCTGCAGTCCCTAAATTTTAATGCTGTGCAGAAAAATAAAAGTTGGTTTTATCAAACTTAGTAAGAAGAGAAATGGCTTTCAAAGTAGCCACACAGCACTTAAGGCTGTAAGGCGTGTGTGTGTGTGTGTGTGTGTGCGTGTGTGTATGTTGTTTTTTTGTGATGTCAGTTACACCCAATAGGCTTGGATCAGCTACAAGAAGGGTGCAGATGGGCAAGAATCTGATGGTTCAGATGGGAAGGCTGGTGGATTCCCTCAAAACTGAGGCTTCTGCACCTGCAGCAAGGGCAGCAATGCTCTGGCCAGGCAGCAGAAGCAGGGTTTGGCACATGGCAGGGTCTGCCAGGGTCTGGGATGGCATTTTCCCAGCATCCATCTAATTCCACTAATGTCCTGTTATCAGGGATGGGATCCCAGCAGTAAATGGATGCATGGGCAAATACCAGTGTCTTACTCCACAGTATTCACCTCTCATCCTTTTCTGGATATACCTTGCATTCCAGGTTTGCATTCCTGGTTCACTCTGCAGTGACTAAGTAATACTCCTGTGCAATCTCCACCTAAAAGCCCACCTTGATTCACCCAGGTTCTCCTTCTTCAGCTGAGGAAAGCTACCAGTGGGACGGATACTAAACATTGGGTAATTAAATACACACCTGAGATCAACAGTAACTAGATGCCAGAGATTAAAGAGTTATTTTAATCCCTATCTGGCCACAAAACAAGACCATGGATTGGGTTCACTTTCTCAGCCAGAGGTAGATACTGGGGGTTGGTCATTTGCTTTTGATCTACACTACCTGTCCAAATTTTTCGGGAGTTCTTTCCATCCCAAGCCTCCCTAAAAGGGTAACCAAAATTGGAGCAGAATGCTCAGCTCAGACACAGGTGCAAAATATGCCTGCTCAAAGCAGAAGAGGAAAGTATGAACAGCTCCCAGCTGTGCAAACAGCAGGAGGCAGGAGACCTCACCAACCTGCACACAGGGACTCACCTGATTCTCACCTGCACCTGATCAGAGACAGGGAATGAGAGTTAAAGCATCAGGAGAAATCTCCTTTGCTCACCCAGGGACATCACATTGGTTGCAGGTTACCAGATAAGGTCTTCATTATAATATTTCCATAATGTATTATCACCTCTTCCTCACACCAGAATTCTGTCTTGGGAGTTATTTAACTGATGTGCAGAAATCTAAATTTAATTTATTACGATTTAACTCACTTTAGAGGCCAAATTAACCCTGCACTAGAAAAGGATCAAGTCAATACTCCACTTGCCTTTCTATTTATCTTCTACAGGGCTCATCTCTCCAACATTTCTATTCATTTTCTCTCACGTACTAGTAATAAATTTTCATTTTTTTTCTCAGAATTAGGTAATTTCTCTTTCAACACTGCAGTTTAATGACTGGTATTAATTATAGGAAACACAGTCAATGCTTATAAGAGTTAGAGAGTCTCAATGAGCCTGAAGGAAAGAGAAGAAAAATGTATCCAAGGGGTGGCTGTCTGCTGTTGGCAAACAAGTGTTGCCTCTTCCAACACCACACTGGGGGGGTCCCCAGGGGTGGTCAGCAAGAGGGACACCCACAAAAAGCCATAAAACCTACTGTGGAGAGAAGCTTCCATCTCACACCAGCACCCAGCCAAGAGCAGGGCTCACCAAGAGCTTTCTCTGCCATTTCAGTAAAGCACCCCCCAAAAAATGACCCATTAGAGGCACCTCCTCCAAAACCACTCATCACCCTCATTGGCTTAGGGCACAGAGCCCAGAGCAAGCAGAGAGGCAGCTTTTCACTGTAACTGTACATTAAAGATTAAAAGCCTCTCAGTGCAAAGATGTAATTCGTCATCTGCCTCTTAAATCACAGCTCAGGAACAAAACAAAACAAAACAAAAAAAATACCAAAGAAACAAAGAAGGGAAAAAAATAATATTTAAGAAAAAAAAGGAGTGGTGCTGCAGGGGGAAAATGGGTCATTAGCAGTAAAACTACAATTTTCTGGCAACTGCTAATGCCTTGTTTATGTGGATTTCTGCGAATATGACATTTTAACGGCATAATAATTGTGTGATTACAGTACAGCAGGGATTGCTGGAGCGGGAAGGAGGAACAAGCAGCCCAGCCAGCTGCTGCTGCTGCGGGCCCCCAGCAGGCAGCCCAGCACCCCTCCCAGCACAGCAGGGAGCCCAGGCCAGGCTGGACACTGGCCAGGGAATGGCCAGCACTTTGGCCACCCAGAGAAGCCCAGCACTGAAAAGGCATGTCAGGCAAAAAGCCTCCCAAGAGGAGCCAGCAGTGACTGGGGACAGGCAGGTCACACCAGTCCCCAGGGCCAGCTTCCAGCTGCCCAGCAAGACAAGGAGTGGGCAGTGTGCCACTTTATTCCTTTGTGGCACTGTTTTAACACAGAGGACTTAAGCCTTTGCTAAAATAAAAGCCATTTTCCTTTTGGGGCTGCTGAGTTCTGCCTTCAGACCAGAGTGAATCAGACCGGTGTCATGAGCATCCTTTCAGGAGGCAGCAAAACCCTGGCAGAGCTGACAGGGTTTCCCAGGAACCCATTTGGCCAGAAAAAGGGTTTTGCCTGTGCAGGTGCAAAGATGACCCCAAAAGAATCTGGCAGCAGCCAAATGTGCCTCTACCTCGATATCCCTCAAACCCAGCTTTTCCTGGAAAATCTCATCCCTACATAATATCTGACTGATCATTTGCCACTGAGCCCATTCCCTGGGAGTCATGCATTAAGAAACAGGAGGGGAGGAGGAAATAAAAAATTTCATCAGCCTATCAAAATCTCCAATAAACACATGAAAGCTCTGGAAACTCAGATGCCATGCAGCACGCTGCTGCCCGGCCTTGCTCTGTCACCCCTCTGCCAGTGAGGACACCTTTGTGCTCAGCAGGCTCAGGGGCATTGGAGGCAGAGGGCAATCTTTCAGCAGGAATTGCAACCAGGCATTATACAAATGAGATTTACAAGTCTCACTGAAGTGTGGGGCCCCTGCAAACAGGAGGTTCAATTATAGAGCTGCTGCTGGCCCAGGCGCTAATGCCATCTGAAAGGATTATAATACTTCAAACAGGATAGGGCTCATCCCTCCTCGTCCCCTGGTGCCAGCACATGCATTTAAGAGGGTCAGCAGCACCAGAGGGAAAAGAAGTGGGACAGCATCAGACTGCCTTCGTCCTCATCCTTGAATAACCCAGATGGAGCATGGAGGTACGAGATCCTTCAGTCAAGTTTTGGTGTAGTTTTCTCCAGCCCAGAGCCCACGGCTTAGCCCTGAGTAGTGCTGTGCATCTCAACAGCCTCAGCCCCAGGACACAAGGAGGGGACAGGCAGCACCATGGTCAGTCTTTGCCCCATCCAAAGAGGATGTGGTGGTGCCAAAAGCAGGCTGTGGGTCTTTGAGAAACAGGCTTTGTGCTCATCCTGCATCATATCCTCGAGTACATCAGGTACCATTCAGCACCCAACTCTGGAAGGCACCACCTTCCTCTTACTCTCCTTCCCCAAACTGCACAGTTCTTAAGCCAATCAAGCACTTAAATACAAACTCAAGTGACTCCAGGCATTTGTAGGAACCGACAGAAACCCCTGCTTAAATGCTTGAAGTTAAGTACTTGCTTAAGTGCTTGACTGGCTCAGTGCCCCTGCTTTGTGCTGACACAAACCACACACTGGGAAAGGAAGCAACTCTGGGGCCTGGCCATGATCTGCCCTAATTAGTTTTCTGACCCATGGAGATTTTAGTTCCAGTTCATTTATCTGAGGGCTGTGAAACTCCTCTTCCTCCTGCACTGGCACCTGGGCACAACATGCTTGAGCACCTCGGTGGCAGCTCCTCTGGGACCCCATGGAGACACACAGCAGATCCAGGATCCCACCCCACTCCAAGAAGGACGAACACCTCCCCCTGCTTGGAGGTGATTTTTTTTTTGTCCCAATGAAAACCTTCAGATTTGAGTCTGTTCTGACCCCACTTTGAGGGAAGAAAGAACAAAACAATAGAAAAATCAAATAAAATATTAATACAGATACCTAATTAAAGCAAAGCACTTCTCCAGCAAAGCCCTCCCCTGTAGCTGAGGTCCCTGGAGAAGCTTTGAGCATTCACTATCAAGCTTCTCATTGCCACTGACCCTTTCCTGCTCATGCACATCCACAGGCATCCTGCCCCATCTTCAGAGGATGGAGCATCTCCTCCTCCTCTGCTGGCTCAGCAGGGAACATGAGTCCCTGAGGACCTTTCAGTGTCCCACTTTCTCACCTGGCCCTGAGGCCAGGACCACGCTGTCCCCACCTTTTCTGCCCTTGCTTCTCACCACCCTCCAACATCTGCTCCTGTGGTGTACACACACATTCACACAATCAATGCACCTACTACTTCAGGCAACAGGAGTGACAAAGGCTGGAAAGGGGCCATGGAAGAAGATGTGACCTTCAACAACTGGAAGAAGGTTTGACCCTCACAAAGTACAGCTGCAGCTTCAGCCTGGATGGAAACATCTCCCTCAAGGCCTTGGAGAAGGCTCTTCAGCATCTTCCTCTCATCATCCCTACACTCAACTGGCATCAGCTCAGGCTGTTGGCCACTGTCAGTGCAAGCAGCTGACCCAGGGCTAAGGAATCTGGGCCACCATTAAGTCAATCACAGACAGAACCAGCAATTTGTGTATCTTCTTGTCTGTATGTGTGATAAACAATATACATGGTCTGAAACATCCTCCAGAGGCTTAAATCTGCTGAAGTCTCCAGCCAAATACAACAGCATGAAAAGCCACTGGAGAATTACTGATGCTTTTTCCAGTAAGGGCACCAAAGCTTTAATTTTAAAATGGATGGCCAGGGCAGACACCAAAATGGGGAATTTATTGGCAAATCAGGAGCAGGGGACTCTGAGCTGCACAGAGGGAAAGATGACAGATTCATTGCTTTGATGAAAAGCCAAATTTTGTTTCAAGGGCTCCCCTTAGGAGAAAACAAGTCAGCTCAGAGTTCACACCACACTTATCAGCAGGCAAGTGCTGCACCAGCAGCAGTGCCAGGTTAAAATATATCCACATCTCCTGCAGGCAGCCAGAGCTCCATATGTGGACAGTGCTCCTGTCCACTGGCTGCAGCACCAGGCCACCATCCTGCCTCCACAGAGGGACAGGCAATGCATGCTAGCAGCCAAACAGATCCCAGGAATTCCCATGGCGACCCTCACCATCTCCAACACAGTGAAGAACCTCCTGCCTCTCTGTGATGATGGAAAGGAACATAGGATCCAGGCCACTGACCTCTAGAAACAACATCCAGCAACAAAATTCCTTGCATTTCCACCTAGAAAGATGCTTTTTCATCTTGGACTCCCAAAATCAGGTGTGTACATAAGAGTTTCACTACAGAAAGAACACAAATCTCAACTCTTTAAAATTATAAATTAGCCCATAGGATAGCCTGACACATGGAGACAAATCCTGTATAATTAAAAAGGAAAGGAAGCCGATTATATCCTCCTGGAGAGTACTTCTGCCTGCTTCTGTTTTATTTATACATTACAGTGTATAATGAGCTGAATATTTAGGAGGTCAGCACAAACCAAGCTGCTGACTGGACAAAAGAGAAGACCCAGCTCTATCTGTGCGGGGAGTCAAGCAGAAGGATGGAGAAGAATTTTGGTCATTTCCTCCTACCCCTGCCCACAGCTCTCCTGGGATGCTGCAGGACTTCTCAGTTCAACTGCTTGTGCTTGGGCTGCATCAGTCTCCTCAAGTTTCCATCAAAAAATAGTCTTCTGTGGGTTTTCCCACAACTCCAATAAAAGGATGAGCAATGCCAGTCCAAGTTCATTAGCACCCTTCTAACAGGTTTACAAATAGTAATTCTGGATGGCAAACCAGACAAAATACATTTTAAGACTCTCTGCTTCCACTGAGATTTTTTATTTTTTAAAAACCAAAATAAGTGGAAAACATCTGGACTGGCAGCAGCCCCACAATGAGTTGTGCATCAATTCCCAAGCCAACTCCTCTGAGCTGATGGGAGCAGTGCCCCACCAGTACTCCCACTGCCACTCTCATCAGCAGTGGGACACCCACAGCTCCCCTGGGCTCTCTCCATTGCTCTCCACCTGCAATTCCCAAAAATTCCTTTGCCTCCTGACAGAGGGGATCCCCTCAGCAACCTCCTCCAGGCTCACCAGGGTGCCAGGAGATGCCAAAGAGCATCTCTGGGGCCATGGTGCCATGTTAACTGGTGCACCAGAGGCAGCCCCTCCCCAGTGCACTGGCACCACTCAGTGCCATCCTCTGCTGGCTGCACGGCCAGTGCGTGGATGAGTGCAACAACTGCTCCACAAAGCTCATCAGCAATTACTAAGGGAACTAACTGGGAAAGAAATTAAGGCAACATCCCGTGTGTGCCCCCAGGTTCAGCACATTCCCAGGAGCCCCAGAGGCCAAATACTGAGAAGAGCCCAGAGCCATGGTGGGTAAATAAAGTGGCAAAAGGGAGTTTCTACATGGACAGACAGTGTTTTGTTTTCCTTTCAGGACAGACATGAGCTGCTTCCCAGCCATGAAGGTCGAACCAGCCTACCCAGGCTTCAGCAGGAGCAGCAGATGATTTAGTACTTAGGAGACCATAGCTGTACTCAGTCTCCAGCTGAGCTTTGCTCCTCCTCCTGCATAACAGCCAAAAGTCCTACCAAACCACAGAGCTTGAGCATCTCAGAGGTCAGGGAAGGTCTCCCCCTTCCCCCTGGAGCTGTGGTTCTCATGTGCCAGAGGACAGCCCAGGACAGGGCACATCAGGGGAAAGGAAAGGGAAAAGGGAACAGGGAGGGAAAAATAAAGGATCCAGCCAGCTGGAACCCTGCTCTGAACGTCCTGCTTTGAACCCAGCCCTTTAAAAATCAGGAGGTTAATCCCAACCACTCCTCCCAAGAAGGAAGGGATCGTACTGTTAATATAGTCAGCATCCTCGACCCAACATGGCCTTTTCACAGCAGCAAAGCCAGGGGTAATCCATCTGGTAATTGCTTCCATGAGGATCTTTACACAGCTTTAGAAACTAATGCTACTATCCTTCCCTGAGCAGCCACCCTTCCAAGCCAGGCAGCAATGAGGGGTGACAGTGACAGCACTATATGAATGTGAAGTGTCTCCAAAAGAAGGAAAGGTTATAAAAAAACACATGTATTATAAAAATAGGTATTAAAGGAAAATACAGTAATTGCAAACACACAGGACAGTTACATGCATGGCTTTAGCTGCCTTTAAGAAACCACCAGCTTCGCCCTTACCCCTCCCTCTGACAGCTAACTGCTTTAGGGAGCAGAGATGGACCAACACAGCATCAAGGCACACCCTGCTCCAAGGAAGGAGCTTAGCAAAGACAAGAATTGCTGTCAGACCAAACTCCCCACTTCTGCACTTGATTTCTGGTTGTGGAAAAGCCCTGGACTCCCTCCAGCCATGCCTCAGCTTCCCTGCTCCTACAATTAAGTCACAAGGCTCCCACTGGGCGAGAGCATCGCCTGTGCTGAGCAGCTCCAGTACAAAGGCTTTTTTTCCCTTTTCCCACCTCTCACCCTTAGCAGAGTGAGAAGAGCAGAGGAAAACCCTTCCTGGTGACTTAACCACAATGCCCTGAGCCTTCACAGAGAGCCTTCCTGCCATATGCCCACTGTGCAGTAATATGCTGCAGCCCAGCCCAGTCCAAACCACACCAAGCAGCTATCGTGACAACGTGGAGAAATTCCTGGTCACAGCACGACTTCTCCAATAGATTTAAAAGCATCACCAGGAAACATGGGAGCTGCCCTAACTCACATGATGTAGGAGGATGCAGGGGCAGCAGAGGCTGTGGGCTACTGACCTATGGGGCAAACTCTCAGGGCTCAGCTGGAGCTCAGGACCTGCCAGCGCCCGCCTGTCAGACACCACCCCCCTGTCAAAAAGCACTGGTGACCATGTCCTCATCTCAACACACACATTTTGCAGAGAAAGGTGTTTTTGTAGCCCAGAGCTGGTCCTCAACACACAGGCAGGGAGATGAAGCTCAGGTCACAGCAACGGTGCTCCAGGGTGCATGTATTCCTCAGATGTACCAGCCCATCTTCCCTTCGACTCTCCTCAAGGAGAAACTAGGTATAAAATATTTGTGACAGCAAGAACAGATCTAAACTTTTGATCCTTAGGTACCTGCTGCTAGAGTGTCTGCAAGATCCTGGGCACACCATGACTGACAGTGCCAGAGATACAGCAGCATAATTTAGAGCATATGTGTCAGCCCAGCCTTACTGAGCCTCTATCTCAGCTCAGTAATAGAAATAAAAAATCAGTGCCGCCTAGTGAGAAATGCAGCCTAGCAAGGTATGGCAAGTTTGAAAATAATCAAGCCTGCTGGGGAAGGACTGTGGGTCCCAGCCAGCCATGAGCATAGGCACTGTGGGAGCCTTGGGTTGATGCAGACTTGGCTGGGGATGGGGAAAAACAGAAGCAGGACATGACTGGTGTGGCCTGGCCAGGCAGATCACAGGCAGATCTCCAGGCTCTGGCCATCCTCCAGCAGCACAGCCCTGCTTGTATGGGAAAACCCTGAGCAGAGCCACGTCTGGGCATGGAAGCCGCAGCACAGACATCAGAAAAACCAAACCTATGCTAAGTCTCCTGATGCAGTAAACTCAAAACATCCAAGAGCATGGGGATCTGGATGGAAACCAGGAACCAGCACTGAGTTTTGCTGTTACTACCATAAAAAAACCCGAAAAATCTTCATTTGGCACTGATTCTCTTTCTCACATACAAACATGTGTTTCACTGCAATAAGGAAAAGAGCATTTTTGGAGGCCTCAGTCACGAAAACACAGTCTTGGTGGGCAGCTCCTGCTTGGGCTTGGACCAGTCCCCTTATCTGATGCAGGAAGAGATTTCCTCCATCCAGGCAGTATGGCTCATGGTATGCACCCATTAAGCTCCACAATTCCACACACTGTGGAGGCAGCAAGCCCTACCATGTATCTCAGTGTCTCAAACCCCCAAACCTCATCCCCTTCCATGCAGACACCAGGGCAGTCTTCTAGATGACATTTTGTTACAAGATGCACATGGGCAAGCAGAGCAATCACAATACAAGCCAACAGCAAAGCTCAAATCCAGGAAGAAATAAACTGCCCTAAATCTCTTCATGCTTTGGCAGCATCAGGCTTGGGCAGTGGCAATGGCAGCATGGCTGGGTGGCAAGACAACACGTTCCACTTACTGGTCTAGGCAGCACAGAGGTGTCACCACACAAGGCTTGTCCACCCAACTACCAGAAACAAGCTGATAGCAACACCTCCAGGACCTCTGAACCCAAAGAGTGAGCTCTGGAACAGCCCCATGCTCACTTCCACAGAGAGCATCTCAAGCTGGGCAGACACATCAGCTTCACCAGGAGCTCTGCAGTATCTGCTGAAGGCAAAGCTCCCTGCCCTCAGAAAGCCGTGGGAGGAGAGGGAAGTCCCCCATGTGACACAAGCAGTGGAGAGCAGAGGCTGGACCCACTTAGGCAGCCCCATCACAGACCTGGGCCACATCCCAACCCACATGCCTTTGATTCCTCTTGCACCTGCAGCAACAAACCCCCTTGCCTGCAGAGCTGCATTAAGGATTAGGTGGGATCAGACATGGGATAACACAAATGAGGCCATGTTTGCTGCTGACAGTAGCTGCAAGGAATAGAGAATTCTTTCCAGCTGGAGGGAAACAAGATGCTGTCAAACTCTGGCCAGGCAGGCGAGGAAAGGAGGGACATGGCTGAGACCAGGCTAACACAGCCCACAGGTTTGGATATACAATGCCTGATGGGCCACAGCTACAGGGGAAGGGAATCTCCTTCCAGCTGGGCTTCCCAGTGGAAACCAGGAGAGTGGAAACTGCAAAGGAGGCCCATGCTGCTGGAGGGAAGCATCTCACACCATCCCTGCTGGGCCTGTGTAACCAGAGACAAAAACAACCTTCTGCTGTCTGGATGGTCCTGAAAGCCCCAGGCCAGCCCCAAACTGGTGATGTTGCCTCTCTTGATGTTAGGTATCCACTGGGCTTGTTTTATGTCATAGCTCTTTCTCCATCCTTATCCTCTTCTACACACTCAGCAGCTCTTCTCTTCCAGCTCCAGGCCTGTCTCTATTTTCCATCACTACCCCAACCCCTGGCACCAGCCACAGTGTGTCTTCAAACACAAGGGAGAAGATGTTGGGGGTACACTCAGGCTTTGAGAGGCACACTGGAGCAAGCAAAAGCCACACCACCTCAGGGCAGTGCAGAAACCATGTGGACAGAGATGCACCAAGCAGCAGACATGCTACTCCGTGATCTTTCCCAAAAACACAGCAGCCAGTGTAGAGGTCCTGTCAGCTGTGTTTAAGGCATCTCAACCAGCACTGGTCCTGATGGCTGTAAAAAAACCCACCTGACTGCTTTTATACTTGATTTACTGCTGTAAAAGCACCTTCAGAGCACAGGCTCCACCTGAGAGCTTTCATAATCTTTATACCCTTGGTAGAGCCCAAAGGAGAAAAACCTCTCATGAGATGTGAAGAACTCTGGACACACCACAGGCTCCCAGCTCTGAGCTGGATGACCTGCCCCTGGCTCATGCACAGCCCTGGGAAAGGCAGGGACACAGAGCCCCAGCAGCAACGCCTGCCACTGCCCCAGCAAGGCTGCACAGATGGTGACAGGACTGGTCCCTCCACAGCCAGCAGCATATGCTGCTGCTGCTGCTGCCCGCATCAAGGCAGACGCCTGGAGAGATGCTCCAGAAATAACCGGTTACACAAGCCAAGACTTTTCATCTATGCAGTCAAAGAGAGTTTTAATCCTGAGCTACAGGGTACAGCTCAGCATCTGAATTCATCCCCCCCCACCTTTTTTTTTTTTTTTTTTTTGTAGCAGAAGGAACAACATCTCAAGGGCAACAAAATGGACCTAAAAAAGCACTGAGACAAAAGAAGGCCAGTGGGATGTACTGGTGGCTAGAGACAGCCAGGCTGGTGAACATCTGTATGGCAGAGAGTTTCTGCTCCTGGTCTGCCAGCGACCTTTATGTCTGCTTTAACACGGGGCAATAATGCTCACTTAAGAGTCCCATGCTGAATTAATCATTGCAAAGTGCTCCACGGTTCAGCCAGGAGAGATAGGAAGGCAGCACTAAGCACAATCATAGCTGTATTCAGCAAGACTAATGGTCTGTGCTGTGCTCTGGCCCCGGGAAGCACTGCTTTAAGCTCCTAAGCAGGATGCACAGCAGCCCCAGCAGGGATGCAGCCTCCTCCCTGTCCTAGACAGGCATCAGAAACATCTGCCCAGCTGCCTGCACTGGCAGGGGGCTCAGCAGGACCCCCCAGCTCTAAAACTGCTGAGCTGAGCAAGGTGGTGCTCAGTAGAGCAAGGAAAAAGGAAGATCTCATTTAACACCTGTCCATACCTTTTTCCCATGCATCCTGACCAGTCACTGCTGAACCCAGCCATGCTTTCAGCACCCAGAAAATGCAGTTGTATGGGGTTCCACAAGCAGCTTGCAACCCAGCACACTGAACCTGCACCTGCCAGCTTTCTTTGTTGATCCCACATTTTGTCCAGGAAGAGATGGGAGCTATTTCCTATCCACTGATTATCTTCCATTAATGACTTTCCAGATCTGCAGCAACAGCCCACTCCTCCATCCCAGGCTAAGCAGCCTAAGCAGCCCAAGACTACTTCTTGCAGAGAAGCCATTACTTTGTGTCCCCCTTCTGCATCACTTCCACTTCTTCAAGATGGCAGGGAGCAAAAAGCAGCAAAAGCCTTATTATTCTAAAATATGAATCCAGGCTGCTAAAAGACACCAGGATCCTGGTACACCAGGACAAAATGGTTTTTCCCTCCACAGGGCATTTGGCAGGGGCTCTGCTGTTTCACATGTCACAGCTGAGCTCCAGCAGGCTCACTGTGGCTTATCCCTCACTCCTGCCCAGCTTCAGCAATGCCAAACAGGAATGGGCAGCCAGCACTACTGGAGCAGGGCTCAGCTGCCAGCACCAGGCTAAGCCCACCAACTCTTTATTTCCCAAGTGGTGAAGATGAGGAATAAAATTTAAATTCTTTGTTTTATTTTGATTTAACATTTTATCTGTACTGGAAGCAGCAGGGAAAACACGTAGGAAATGTGGACCAAGTAACCACTCCCTAGCAGAAGAAATCAGAAAAAAACACTAGGGCATCTAGGGCAAGTTCTGAGAAGCTCATTTTAAAATGTTCCCTCCGCCAACACAGATAAATATTTGAGGAAAAAAAAAAAAAACAACCTATGAAAATTCAGTTGACTCACAAAGAGCAAGCGCGTTAAATATAGAAAATAAATTAAATAATTAAAGGGCAAAAGAAATGGGATTTTAACCCTGCTTTGAGCATAACTTTCATTACAGCCTTACCCAGGGAGCTGCCTTTCACCATCAGACTGGGTGAAGGAATGGCAAAGTGAGCTTCTGCCATGCTTCTAGGCCACACTCCCAGGCCTCCCACTGGGAAGCACAGAGCTCACAGAGTGAGGTGAGTGCAGGGTGTGTTGCTCTGTACCCCCAGGGCTCTGCACAGCCTCACCCAGGCCTCCCCATCCTTTCTGCATGTCCTGATGGGACAGCTAAAGTGTAGAACAGTGACTGCTTGCCCCACAGAAACCCTGAAATTCTCCATGGGATGTAAACTCTCTGGGAATGGGCTATAAGCTGTTAGCCCAGATGCTGGGCTATCCCACAGCTGCAGGTGAATGTGGCAGCTCTTTGGGCACAGTCTAATTCAAGCTTAAAAAAAAAAAAAAAATTAAATTTAAAAATCCGGCTCCAGCTAGTCTCAGAAGCCTTTGGACAAGGATGAAATTTAGGCTACAGATGTTACAGCCAAATCCTATTATTGCCAGGAGCCCAGCCCTGCAATTTAAAGGTGCCCTGGCACAAACCCATGCCAAACGTGGCTCCCATAATCTGCTGCACTCAGAAATTACACACGTCAAAAAGGGCAAGCTCAAAGCATCTGCAGCACTTTTGGGAGCTCAGAGCTGAGCTGGCTCACCACGAGTTTCACCAGCCCCCAGGCAGAGCAGCCAAGCTCCACACTCACCCCACAGGGGAAGCCCAAGCTGCCCAGGGAGGAAAGAGCCACGTGCTCTTCCAACCCTAGAAACCATTCCCCAACACTGAGGCAGGAAAACACTCGTGGCAAGGCTGTGCTGCAGGTGCCTGCCATGGGCAAGGGAACAGCAGGGATTTGGGGCATCAGTGTCCATCCCAACAGGTCCTGCAAGATACAGTGGACAAAGGAGGGGAGCAGAGCCTAACCAGCCAGGGAGAGGATAAGCCCAGGTCAGGCTGCTTTATTAACATCCTTCCCTACTTTTCTGACCCTCAAAAAGGTTCTTTTCTCTTTCTGAAGTGACATCCTCCAAGTCTCCACTGCAGCAACAGCATCAACACAGGCGTGACGTGGTCAACCCAAAGAGGTAAAACAGGAGGAACAACTCTGAAGCACATTTCTGTGCCTGTGATCAGATGGCTGAGAACCAGCAGCATCATCTCCCTAAATAGCACATGGCATCTGAGGCTACACCACTGATCCTGGCAACAACCCCTTCCCTCTCAGCTACAGAAAACCTATATATAGGAAAATACACATATGGATATATACATATATGACATTTACATTACTTTGCCTTTTCTAAACAGTCCAGTAAGGCATCACAGATTTGCTTTGCCCAAGCAGGAGACTGGTATGGCCATGGCTAAGCAATGTCCCCCACTTGCTGTGCCACACTCAAAATGTCAGCCTTTTGCTTTTCCTGCCTCGCTTCAATGCGTGTGCTCAGTTTTGGTTTTAATTGCAAAGTCCCCACATTCTGCAAATCAAATGCAGCTGGAATTGAAATCAAAGAGTAAAACCACCCACCAACAAAAAAAATGAAAGCACCACACCACCATAATTCAAGTGGGATGCACGAAGCAGGGAGCTTAAACAGGGAGGGGGGAAACAGAAATTACACTAATGTACATAGCATATTTTCATTTGTAACAATCTGAGAGCTGGGTAATGACACTGGAAAGTGAGCTACCCTTGGCCCAAAGAGAGGTGGCTGTTTATGAAACCATCTGGCTGTCAGCAGCTCAAACATCACGTGAAGGAAGAGTGTAAAATGGGCTGGTAGAGCCAGACCGTCAGCAGTCCTCTGGGCTGGGAGAGGATGTTCTGTCCTCTACCTGACAGAGCGGGACGAAAAAAAAACACCTAGTCTGCATTGGAAGAGTAGTAGTCTGTGGTTTATTGGGTTGGGGGTCTTTTTCATTGTATCTAACTTGTTTATCTAAGAGGAGCACTTTAAATCATTCTTTTCTCAAAAGCAGCACAACGAACAGCTACAGGACTTACTCCTTTCCTTTTAAGAAAGCACAGCACAAAAATGATCAAATCTATTTAATGGGCTGTTGAAACAGTTAATGCCAGCCTCTTATGTTATTGTGGCTCCTAATGATTTTACTAAGCAAAGAGCTGGAAGAGATCGACCTGGCAATCCTGGCCTCTGCCATTACATTCTGCTCAGACACACGCAGCACAGCTGAACAGCAACAGGTGGGATGATATTTAATGCCCACCTTTATATCTTGACATTGTCTGGTTTGAAATAGAGTCCTCATGCCATTTACTGGCAGTGAAACTAATAGGATTCTGTAAAAATCAATCCATAAATGCACAGACGCTAAAATGAATGGTTTCCTTTCTGTTCCATTTACGGGAGGGCTCTTTTATGGATATCTATATGCCAGTGTAAAAATTGCAGAACAACTTTCTAAGTCTTCATTAAATTCAAGGGGACTTTTGTACAGAAGATTGCTTTAAAAGAAACTGCTATTTCCCATGGCAGCTCATTATTACCCACAAACCCAGAACTACACTGGCTTGTGAGAGCTGTCCCATGCTGAACACTGCCCGGGGCCCAAACCCTCTGCCAGGGTCTGCCCAGCCAGCACAGGCAGTGCAGAGTTTCCAGAGAGGAGAAATGAATTCCTAAACTAAACAATGCTTCATGGTAACATATTTAATGAAAGTGAACAAAACAGAGAGATGTATTTCTTCCTTGCCCTATCCACCATGTTAAATGGCAGGGCGTTGGTTTTTGGGATTTAGGGTTGTTGTTTTTTTTTTCCTGGAGGAAGCATAAAAACTGTGCAACTTGTTTGTCACTCCTGAAGACACCAGCTTATCAGAACAGTCTGCAAACTGAGAGATTATTCAGATTTCTGCTTCTATATATTTCTTCCAAGACCATTTTCCTGAAAACCTCACAAGAAGCCAGAAGCCAGCTGGAAATGCTGAGCAAACCCCTGCACTACTCTGCACAGCTCTCCATCCCGTTCTTACCTCCCTCAGGAGTGCAGGCTCTAGGCTTTGCCTTAGGTCCCACTTTGTGGTCCCCAGCCCCAACCTGCAGGCAGGGAGGCTTCCCCTGGCACATGCCCTCCTGACTCTGCAGCACCTGGAAAAATGGCTCGGATAAAATGAGTCTGCCAGCTCCAAGGGCAGATAAGCAGATAAAGCATGCACAGTCCACCAAACCACAACTCCAGTCCCTCCTAATCCATAAACTTACTAGCTAATGGAGGAGGAATGGGGATCCCATGGACTGGCTTCATCACTGGTGGCCAGTTACACTGACACCCTTGATTAGCCCACTGGAATTGTCTCTGGGAAAAGCCAAAAGCCAGAAAGCCACTAGCACATCACCAGATCCTTTACCAGGGATAATTCTCCATGGGGCTTACAACTACCTCAAACATAAATTGGGATGAAGGGAAAAATGTACATCCAAGCCCTTTGTACTTCTGCAACAATCCATCTTGTTTCTGTCAATTTAACATCTGCAGAAAGATGTAGCTCTGCTGGAGGAAAAATAGCTCCTAAGTGCTCCTGGTCATGACTGATCCTGAGGCATACAGCAGAAGTTCACCACATCCTCCTGGCCAACAGCCAGGCTCACAGAATTGGATTTCATCTTACCCTCTTTCACCTCCTCCTTCAGCCACTTCAGAGGCTTTTCTTCATCTATCCTTCCTCATATTTCACTTCCAAGGGCACGGGACTACAACAGACCTGTTTTTTTCTCCATACCCAGCCTCAGAAAACGAATCATTCCTGACCCATCCAACCAGGCACCTTGCCTCCATCACAGGGCAGGAAGGTGCACTCTGCACTGGCAGCTACACACAGCTCCCCTAGGAGTGATGCTTTGCCCCATTTTCCTGCCCTCAAGATACCATCCCGAGTCACAAGACATTTTTTCCCCCATCTCTTTTTCCTCCTCTTACAAAAGCTGTGGCTGAGGGTGACCATGAAGGCACTGAATCCTCCTGCTGCCAGCCATCAAAAGCGCTTCAAGCAACAAAAGCCTGGCATCTGTGAGGTCCACAAGGAAATTACTCTGACCTCCCTGCAAATAACTTCCCATCATCCAGTTTAATTTCTTCCAATTCAGGACCCATTCCCAATGAGACGCCCAAAATTCAGCAGCGTACCCAAGACAGGGGGCACATTCCTGAACTACCAACTGGCATTACAACTCCATCAGTGCCCCTAACGCTTCACTTTCCCCTTCAACTCCTGGTTTCCTTCCATCCAGACTGACAATTCTGCAATGATTTTAGCTGAATTTAGCTCATTTTTAAATAATTCGGCTAAGATTTTGCTAAAGTTAGCTAAGTAGCTAATTTTACAAAGCGTCTGCCATTAAATCTTCCCGTGCCTCAAAGTCCCTCTCTATAAAAAGAGACTCATTATCACTGATTTGTCTCTAAATGACGGAGACTTTAAATCACTGCTACACAACATCTGGTTTGTGGCCCGTGGGGAGCCGCCAGGCTCTGTTCAGCTGGATAACAACCCACTGGTGGAGATGCCACTGACTCAGCTCCAAAATTCCTCCTACATCCCCAAAGCACAGGCCAGGGCTGAGGGACACAGTACAGGCAGCTCAAGGACCTAGAAACTGCTGAAATCAGTAGAAGGCTTAAGCCTTGGGGGCTTTCAGCCTTTCACCAGCAGAAAAGCGCTTTAAAACTCAAAAAAAAGGAAACACAGCTAAGGCAGAAAGCAAATGAAGGGGTTGCAACCTTAAGAGCTGCAAAGACATTCAAATAGTATCTCAAGCCTCCCTGCAGTTGCAGCCAGCAAGACTATAAACTGGCCTATGATTTAGCTCCATTTGGTGCCCTCTATCCAGCCCTGCAGTGTGGCCCATAGGCGGATACCAGCTTCCATCCTTATCTCCACCATCCATTAGCTGCTGTCAGCAATGTGGGGGGAAGGTGGGGTGCCAGCACAGCTCTGCATGCCCAGGAACCCCCTTCTCCTCCCCCAGCAGGTCCCCTTGCAGCACCTCCAGCCATGGCTAGAGCCATGCTGCTGTGCTGAGGGGCCTTGGCTGAGGTAGATATTTCATCTCACAGCCCATCCGTTGTTGAGTACGCTATTTTCTTCCCAATTTTTCCTTCTGTTTCCCCCCTCCTTTTTTTTTCCTCTTCTCCCCCTTGGTTCATTACATCCATCATTTATACCCACAGCACCAGCCAGCTGATTTACTGCCTCGATCAATGCAGCTCCAGCATAAAAAAGAGACACAAGCTCAGCACATAACAGGGACCCAGCTGAAGGAACCTGGAAGGATAAGAGGGAGGGACACGGAACAAAATCATCCCACAAGCAAAAGCACCAGCAGCACAACTTTCTGCACTCCCTCTCAGTACAGCCAGTCTGCAAGAATAGGGCAGTGGCAGGGGAGATGGAAAGATCCTGCCAGACACCCCTGGAAGACAGGAGGTTTGAGGCTGAAGACTCTACAAGCAAAAGAGACTTGGGCAATAATTTTTTTTTGCCCCTAACCAGGCAGCAGAGAAGCCTACTCCATCAGGATCGACTCCACTCCAGCTAAGCACCTCGTTTGCTCTCCCTCTCCTAATGAACAGCGTGACAAGCTCAGAAATCAATGGAGGCTCAGCCAGCCCTGAGCACAGCTCGTGGCGGCGCCCAGCCAGGCGTCCCCAGCACTGCTCTCCCTAACTCGAACCGACGGCGAGCGACTGCCCGACAGCTCCGCTAATGGAGCCCTGTCAGGGCTCCTCACCCACACCCCGGCAGGGCAGGCCATGGAAACAAGGCATTTGTGGAGGTGCCAGCCTTCTCCCCAGCAATACCTGGGCAGAAAAGGGGGGCTGCTGCAGCGCTGCTGGGAACCGGCCTTGGGGAGGGCCCCAGCATTTCCCTGCAGCTGAGGATGCTCGGCTCAGTACTCCTCTCCCAAACAATCACTGAAGTTTCTAGGCCCCTGGCCCCATAAGCATAATAAAAGTCTTTATGGCTGGATGGACACTGCACATTCTGGACCAAATGGGAAGCTCCAAGACAAGCCACCTGCTTGCAATACCTGTGACTGAGCAGGAAGGCACACAGGGAAGTGCAAACACAGAGGGATGCAGAGCAGACCAACAAGTGGAACAGAGTGCCAAGAACCTGCTTTTGGCTCTTTTCCCTAAAATACCTGACATAATGAAGATTGTCCAAGGCAGCTGAGGCTGCACATGAGGGACAAGGCTTTGTTGGAGAAATAGCTGCATCCCAGTGCCACACAAGGGAACATGGGAGCTGAAGCAGTGGCACAGGCATGATGAGGAACAAACACTCTCCAAACCCAACACCGACCGGGAGCAGCTCCCCTGAGCACCCGGAAGAGATTAGCATGCAACAGGGCTCTCTCACAGCCCCGACCTCCAAAAGCCTCCCTACACCACAATCATAGCACTCCCTGCCAGTCCCCACTCTGCTGCACCAGCAACTACGTACCAGGGTAAATACACAAATAAGTATTACTCAGTTTGCTGCTTCTCCCATCTGTGCCTGAAAACAGGATGAGGAGAAGAAGCATGCATTAAGCATGGGCTGCTTTGAGCCCTCCAGCTCCTTCCCCTCACAGTGCCCATGCCCTGTTCTCTTAACCTCTCTGCAAGGGGCTCAATTCCAATCTTGTTTCAAGGCTACAAACTGTTCCGCTGTGCTTTGTTTGCTTAAAAAAATGTTGTTAAGAGACAGCAAAGAAAGAAGTGGACAAACAGCAGAGATTTAACTCTGCCTTTGCATCTCCTGGCTGGAAGGGCTTCACACACTACTCACTGCAGCACTGCTGATTTAATCATCAATGCAATGCCACTGCAAACAGCAGCAGACAGCAGAGCCGGCAGGAGTAATGCTCCTTCCAACAGTGTGAATATTAAGGGCATTTAACAGCCCTTGTAATCACACTGTGGCTCCTTGCAAGAACACAGGCAGGCAGCACAAGGGAAGGCACTGAACCATGCTGCTGGGTTATCAAACTTCCCCATGTTCCTTACGGCACTGAAATCAGCCCTGCTTACACAAAAGCAAGCGCTGGCTTCTCCAGATGCTCTCTCCAAACCAAATCCCACGTGGCAAAAGCCCTTAAGCACACACTGGGATGAACTGGGTGGCTTGAGAGCCTCCTTCAGTGAAAGCCAGCCTCTTGTGGAGTTTAGGTCCTTGTAACATGAAGCAAACATTAAGAGCTTGAGCAAATTAATCTCCTGTACCTGTCTGATGCACTGGGAAAGGATTACTGGGAGAGGAGAAGAAATCCTGAGCATGGCATGAGTTTAGCTGTGCCTCAGGACTTGAGATATATCATACTTTTTAGGTGAAGCATTAGTTTGTTCTCAAAGGAGAAATGTCTCCAGCTTTTACACTTTGAAAGTTTTTACTCTTTCATTGGATCCACACAATTCTGAAAAGTCCCCTGTGATTTGGAGGCAGAAATAGCCAGCTATCTATGGCATCCTACTGCAATGAAACACCTGTGAAACACAGCCATTCCTGGTCTACAGACCTTGAAACACAGCTTCTGGAAACAAGGAAAAGAAAGTGTGAATTTACCTGCATTATCTCTCAGATGCAGTAATGGCTGCTAGTTCTGCCTGAAGATGGGGAGAACATCTTGAAAGCCAAGCCTGCATTCAGACCAGAGAAATGCTGGGTCGTCCAAAGCCACACACAGAGCTGGTGCCAATGCCCAAATCAAGATCAATACCAGCAAACTGACATCAAAAATTAGGCGATCCCGGTTGATATTTACATACAGAAACTCAGAACTGTGAGGCTATTTTGGCTGGACTAACATTTGCACTGCCAGGAGGTCCCTCTCCCAGGTTATCTCAGTGCAGCCTGTACACCAGAGGGAAGGGAATTAGCTACCTAGCTTTTCATTCACACCTTTAATTATTCAGCTTATATTGATATAAAATTAATTGAAGCAGAATAAGCTCTTCTCCTAAATACAGGTGCCCACACGCAGGAATGACTGAGATTAAAAGGTGCAAATTGCTTTATTTAATGAGTTAATTTCCAGCTATCGCATGGGCAAATCCCCGTGCTGGGTCTGCACCTGCTGCTGCACCAGCTCTGCCCCAGTGCTACGGCTGCTGTCCCAGCACGATGCTCTGGGTAAACAGACGTGCAAAGGCTTGGTTACACAGCAAAGATGTGCTTCACTTCTGTGAATGAAACTTCTCTTTCATTCACAGAGTCAGGATTTGGCCACGATGATGGCAGCAGGAGCTCCCAAGGATGCAGTAAGGCACCAAGAGCAAGGAAACCCCATTTTCCAGAGCACCCCTTGTGCCTGTAGGATAAGGCTGACCGCCCTCCACCTCCCAGCAGCTGTGCCCTAAAGCACCAACACGATTTCCTGCTGCTCCCCCCATGCGAGCAGAGCTTCTGCCTGCAAAGGCCAAATTGAAAGTGACTTCCCTTTGCTGACATTGCCTTCAGGAGGGAAGGTGCCCTCACCCTGCTGAATCCTGCAGTGCCTCAGGTGAAGAACAACATCTGAATGACCTTCCCCAGCATTCAGGTGCCTGCTGGAGCTCACTCTCACCTTGCAAAGTAGAGTGTGTTTATATTTTATGTTCGATTTTTGGAAGTGCTGTGTTTCCTGAGTGCGCAGGTGCATCCAGGAGGTCCCTGCTGAGGAAACACATCCACACTCAGGCACAGTAACACAAGCCCATGGCACCAGGCAATGTAACACTTCTATCATCATTCAACTACCTTTTTGCCACTCGCAAGTCTGATTTGAAATTTCAGATATTTCACTTTCTCACCGTTTCTAGTGCTCCTGACCAAACCCTTCACACATCACCTCTGAAAGAGGTCTCCACCCCAAAACAGCTCCTCACATGCCTTGGCAGCACGTTGCCGGGCTGAGGAAACATCTCCAAGGGCTGCACAGGAGTTGGTTCTTTTTTCCCTGAAGTGATTTAAACCAGAGATCTTCCTGCAGGATGGGAGGGCAGGACAGGAGGTTCTTCTTCACAAAGCATTTTGCTGTACCACCGAGAGCACAACATATGCAGCCTACACATCGTACACGGCTTAACTCCCAGCACTATATGTATATTCATCCATTTGGATCCCAGTGGCAGCAGCAGATGGCTGGGTAATGCATGTTTGAGTCTGCCTCTCTCCAAATTGCACTGTATTATGGCACCAGAAAAATGCAGCGGGCATCATGAATGCTGCGACTCCTCCCTGCTCCTCCTCCATTCAGCTCCATTGCTGTTGAAGGCAGGGCCATGCCACACAAGTTTCCTTCCCAGCTTGGCTCCCACACACCAGCTCCAGCAGCTCCCAGTGTCTTCCCACCATCCACCTGAACACTGGAAAAACCACCTGCTTTCCCTCTGACCTGAGTTTCACATTTCGTCTGGGCAAGGTCAAAGCACAAAGAGGATGCATCCCAAATATCCCCCCATGGCAGATCCTGAAGGATATCAGAGGATATTATTCCATCCTGAATCAACAGGATCACAGATCCTGAACTACAGGATTGCCTAGACCCAGGTGAAAAAACTTCATTTAAATAACTTTTTTTTTTTAAATCACTGTTTTGTAAGAACTAAGCCAGCTATTGAAAGTGAGTCTGCTCACACCTGTAACTCTTCCCTCTCATCTTTTCTCCATCTCACCTAACAACAAGCAACTAAAAATTCAACACACAAGCAAGAAAAGATATGCCAAACTCCCTCCAGCGCGGGGGGGCTGCAGCCAAGGCCCGCACCACTGAACACATTCATGTCTTATTTGCGAGCCGTGTGTCTCCATAATGGGTTATGAGGTGTGGCTGTAGCTGGCAGATGCCAACAGTGGTCCTTGAGGAGGAAATGGTGTGTGTCTAAATGCAGGCAAAGCTATTTGGAAAGCCAGGACAAAGCAGCCTTTCTCTCCTGGCACGGGCCAAATCACATCCTTTGGACTTACTCCTCCAGTAGCTTCAAAAGAAAAAGAATCATCCGTCTCAATTTTGCTGGCTCTGTGAATAATGTTTGGAGAATAGAGGGTGATTTCATAGCTCATTTGTTTTTGCACTGCATGAACCCTACTCTCCTCATATCACTTTCCAATCAGGTTTATTGCTGATGTTTCCACAAGAAAACCAAAGAGGGAAAGGCTAAGACCCTCAGTCTCACTTGAGATTGTTAAACAAAAGTTTAAAAAAAAAAAAAAGGAAAAGAAAAAAAAGAAGAATCTCTCTTTCCCTTGTCTTTCAGCCTGATCTGAAAATGAACCTGTTTTGCTTCTGAATCAATTCTCTCCTGGCACTGCACTTCCCGCAGTACTTTCTGAGATGAGATGCAATCGTTAGCTCACTTGCTCCTCCAAATAAAATCACAAAGCCAGAGCTCAAGCTGCTTTGCAGTAAATCATCATTAATTTCTACCTATGTGTAGCGGCAGGGTTTGGCAGGGTACACAAGCCCTGCCACACCCTCCCAGTGCCACCCCCCATCTGCACACCTGCTGTCTGGGGACAGTCCCCCACCCAGCACACCACCTTGTCCCCTTGTGGAGAAGTGACACAGGCACATCGTCCCTTACTGGAACACCTCTCCAATGACCCACAAAGGACCACTACACCTCTCACTCCCTCAGGATGCAGGAAGGGTTAACCAAGGCTCATGAGGGACTTCAAACAGCGGGACTGAGGCAAACTACTACTACAACTAATGCTGCCTCTATGAACAAAGGGGTGAGCTCCTGCTGAACTTCTCTGACCACTTTCACCAAAGGCACATGTCAAGGACAAGAAATCCTCCTCCTGCTCCTCCCAGCAACTCTGCTCCACCAGCACCCAGAGCCCCAGCCACTCCCAGGATACCCAACGCCTATCCCATGGCGAGAGGCTTTCCAGGTACCCTACAGACTGATCCAGCCTGACCTAGAGCTGTGCCTCCCACCCCAGAAGCAGCTATATGGGAAAACCTATACCTGGGCAGCCTCACTTTCCCAGCTCCTCTGCAAATACATATGAAGAGTGGAGCAATACTGATTTAGAGGAGCAGAAGATGGGACTCAAAATCTCCTCCTTGGCTTACTCTTCCTGTAACACTGATTCCTGCTGAGATTCTGGAACCAAAAAGGGTAAAGAGGGTGGGAAATCAATTTAATTGCAGCTTAGTAAGCAACTGCACTAAGCATCGCTGGCAAAATCTGAACATTTTGCTGTGAGAGAAAGGGGGAGAAATGGCTTTTTCATTGCACGGGAAAGTGGATTGAGAGCAAACTCCCCCCCATCATCTGCTCCTCACCCCTTCCTTCTTTAAACAGGAGGAAGCCAGCAAGAAACAAAGCTAACGCCAGCAATCTCCCGCTCCTGCTACTCCAATTAACAGTCAATCCGCTGCACCCTTTGTCGTTAGGCTGCACGTAATTACTCCTTCACGAAAACGTCTTCCTTAAACAGATCCTACTCCTGCTTTCTCCGCAGATACATTCCCCTTAATTGGTTTTATTGCACCAAATGCTGGCCTGCCCTCACAGATGAGACTCTCCCAGGCGGAGTACATTGCTTTTGCGTTTCCACAACTTCTTCCAAGCTTGCTTTTCCCACTGGCAAAGAGATTACAGCACAGAGAAACACACCCAGAGGAACCAAAGTGGCATCCCGTGAGCTGTGCACACAGAACACGCCAAGGAAAACACTGGGCACCCAAAACCCCAATATTCAGCTTCCCAGGGATCTGTCAGCCTGGGACAATAACGCTGCACCTGCATTCATGAGGGATCACAAGACAGTGTCATTTGCCAAGCTGCATCTCCTGGCAGTGCCCTTCCCATGCTGGAGCTTGCCCAGCTCACACCTGCAGCAGTTCAGCAGAGTGTGCCCTCCACACTCTGCCCTGGTCTCTACATATACAACCAACCTCTCAGCTTCAGGAGGCACAGAAAATCTCTAGTCACAGTACCATAAAATACCCCCTGGACCTGCCTTCCTCAGGCACAGCATTCCCATTTATAGCTCTCACCCTGCAGCCATTCCATGTGCAGAGTCCCCTGCCTGTGGGGAGGCACAGGTCACGTTGCAGAGCCAGGGACAAGAGTCTCAGCAGAGCAAGAAGCAAACCCAGCCAAGACAGGCCCTGGGCCATGAGCCCATCAAAATAAATCAGGATGATGCTTTCTTATCAAGGAAATGAAGAGCAAGGAGAAAACAGTGAGTTTTTGAGTAAACAATCCAACTCTGCATATCTGAGGTGGTGAAAGAATAAATAGGACAAAACGTCTTCCCTGATAGTCAACATGTTCCTCAAGCATGGAGACACTTCAACATATGTGCTGTGCCTCTGAGAGCTTGGCGTCCAGACACAGAGCTGATTTTGGAGACTTGCTCGCTCAAAAGTGGGACCTTTGTCAAGCCCAGCCCTAAAGGTCACCAAGGGTTCCAGGCTGTGAGCCAGAGCTGAGTCCTCCTAAAAACCCAGCAGCAAGGGCTTGACCCCTTCCCTGGTACCTAGGAGAGGATGATGCCACACCATGTCACACCAGCTGGAGAGGGATGCTGCAGCCTGGAGCAATTCCACTTGCAGGGTGCTCCACAGGGACCTTGACAGGAGAAGCAGTTTACAAGAAAAACCATTATACTCCTGAGCCCAACTCACCCTCAGAGCACCACCACCTCCAACTCGCCTCCTGAGTGAAGCAGCAGGACTCTTCCAACTCTTTTTATCCTTCCAGAGCACAATAAAAAGTATTCTTCTTCTGGTGCTCAACAATTCTTGTCAACAAAACACATACCACCTGCACAGAAATTTATTTATACTCTTACCAGGAGAGAAGCAGAATCCTTGCCTCCTTTCCTTCCCTCCCTGATACTTCTTTTAAAAGCACCAAGCTAAGAAAGGCACCTGTACATTCCAATGCTCACTGTTTTGCAAAGCAAACCGGTCTTGTTCAATCAATATTTATGCCCCCATCAGTCACAGCTGCAACACAGAGCTCCACCAGAATGTAATGGAGGCAAAAGTCATTCATTGCAATTACCACTGAAAAATGAGGAGGGTTTTCATTGACTGGTTATTGTTTCACAGGTATCCCAGGGAACGCTGTAATGTGTAGCAGGCAGGTTAATTAAATGAGGTGCACCAGGCAGACTGCTCACCATTTGGCCACAGCTGGTTTAGTCACCAAGGTGGACTTCCTCAGGTGGGCCCCTGCTCCACCAGACCTGTCCTGCTTGACCCCACAGATGAGAGCAGCTTGGGCATGGCTTTCTGTTTCATCCAGTACTGAACCCACAAGCAAGAGAGAGAGAAACTGGATTCCATCACACCTCCTTCACAATCAAAGCTCTGCACATCCTAGAAAGCCTGGTTTTGCTCCTAGAGATTTCAGAGTGGGATTTCATCAACAAAGCACGAAGCAAGTTTCCCTTCTCTCACATCCTGGTCCTATCCATGTCACCAGCCAAGTCCCAGTCAATACAAGTTTCCTGGGTATTAAATACTCTGCCTTTTTTTTTTTTTTTTCTTTTGTTCCCAACAGCTTTACCACTTCAATCCCTTAATTGTCAAGATCTGAATTTCTGCAGGATCACAGTTATTTTAATCTGTTAAGTGGCTCTGCTGCTATAAAACTGACAGGAATTTAATATCTGGAGACTGTCAGCTGAGCTCCAGGTGCTGAGGCTTTCTAGATGGCAATGATGCAGAAGGAAGCACAGGCTGGTGCAAGGCACATAAGCACAAAGCTGGCAAGGGTCCCTCTGCACTGAGGTCTGACCCTGCAAGGTGCTGAGCAGTGGAGCAGGCAGTGAGGCTGCCAAGCTTTTCCACATCTCCCAGGAGCCATTCCCCAGCTCTGTTTGAGCACACTCAGGAAGATGTTGCACTGCAAACACTAGTACAACTCAAGTAGAACAGGTCACTTTTTTTTAATAAAAGAAACTTTTCCTCTGCTTTTCTCCAGCAGTCAAGCCCATCACAGACCTGCTTTTCCTCCAGAGGCTGTCAGCTGTGCTTCAGCCATTCATCAGAAGGAGCAAGCTAGCATGCAGGAAGGAATGAAGGGAAATAAAATCCTAAACCAAACAAAAACTATTTTCCTGCCCCTCCTGCACACACTTCTGGCGTGGAACACAGGAGCCCAGACCCCTGAAAACCCCTCCCTGCTGCAGGGCTCTGCCATACAGCCACTGTGGTCTGGTACAGAAAATGAGATGACCAAGGGCTCATCACCCACCTATCATCTGCTCCCTCATAAGCAGCCCCAGCCACAGCCCGGCACAGGACACAGGAGCCAGCACACCAGCAGAGCACTGCTGCAGAGCCAGCTACAAGTACTCCTTCACAATTAATTTGGGATTTTGCTTGTAATTAATCCTGCGTATCAGCTCCTCTCATTATTCCTTAATGTAATTAAGTTATTAGTCTATATGTCCTGTCGCCCCCCAAAGCAGAGCAGTGGGATGGATCAGGGGGAGGCAGGGGAGATCCCAGGCCATGAGCCCGGATTACTGGAGCACATGCCAAGCCCCACCACTGCCTCCCTTCGTGACTTCAGGTGGGTCACCAGCAGCCTGATCTTCCAAGAGGATAAAACGATTCCAATTCCTCCGGAGTCCACCAGAGACAGAAGAATACAAAGTTCAGTTAACCTCTCCGGGTTTATCCAGCTGGAAAACTGCCGGGACAAGGAGACAGGCTGGAACTAATTAAAGCTTGCAAAGGGTTTCGAAACCCTCTGCCAAAAGGCAGGGAAGGAAGAAGGCATCAAGGAGCCCCAGCTGATCCGTGACCCCAGCCAGCCCCGTGTCCTTACCGCCCCATCCATCAGCTCGGCTCCCTGCAGGCTGAGCCCGTGGCTGCTAACCAGGCACCCGGGCGGGTAAAGCTCCCTGGCAGGGGCAGGCACCCTGCTAGGGCTAAGGCACAGCACTGCATAAAGGACAGCCAAAGGGCACTGAGAGGGTTTGATCTGCTCCTGGGAAAAGAGAGAAAAAAAACCTCCCAGCCCCAAGCAAGAGCGGTACAAACAGCACGGGAGGGACTGGAGAAGTTGTCCCAGGAACAACTTCATGCTCCTAAACACAGCCAGGTTTTTGCTTCCATACCCTACCAGCCCTGCAAGGTTGCTACACCTCATGGCCAGGAGCAGTCCCACACCCTAAAATCCAGCCTCAACCTGCTCCTGCTGCCCTGGCACGTACCACCAGCTGCTGAAGGCAGCAGGGAGGAGGAGGAGGAAAAGGAAGTGACAGGGATTGAGGGAAGCAAGGGCTGGCAAGAAGCGGGGCCCTCTGCCTGCCTGGACTGAGCAGCAGCAAGAGATCCATAGAGATGGACTGCAGTGGAATACACGGGAAAAAAATACAGGGGGAGGTGAAGCCACGTTAATTAGGACAGACTGCTGCACCCACCTCTTTGGGTGTGAGCAGCTGGGGAAAGCTCAGCTACTGTTGTAAGCCCATCCCTGAACGCCCGCCTTCACCAGGTCCTGAGATGCCAAGCCAGGAGCGTGTTTTTGGCAAAGGAAGGACTCAAACCCCCTGGAGACCCTGCCCACCCCAGCACAGAATCCCCTGGCTGCAAGGAAAATATGACAAGCCTTCCTTTGGGAAGCTGAGGCCTGGACCTGGCTAAGAATTCAGGGTAAAGCAGAGGGAGGGGTGCAGACCACAATAACAGTGATGGATGGGCATCCATGGAGCCAAGGGCAGAAGCTCCATGAGCAAGCCACCAGTGTGCCACAGGCAACCAGGGAGCTCGGGCACCACGGCCTTCCAGCATGGACCTGTGCTGGGAGCACTGCCAGGGACTGGAAGGGGCAGGAGGCAGCGCTACCAGCTGGAATCCAACTGGAAAGGTCTAAAGGTTAAACCTACACGAGGCATGATACACAGTGTGCCTGTGTCCACAGAAATACAGCTCAGCTGGGAGAGAAGGGGCAAAGGAACAGCTCGGAAAATGCTGCCAGGAAAGTTTATGTGGATTTGCTCCCTTTCCCCTCTGTAGCTGTCTTACTATGTTGGAGCTGCTGTTAGCAATCCACCACCTTCCTCTTGTTTCTCGAGGAATTTGGGAAGACAACCCTTAACTGCCCAAGTTTTCATCAGTGGCAGCCAGTCCCACTGGCCAGAGCAGCAGGACACAGCATGAGGCTCCCCTCTGGAGCACAGTTCCTGTCTCTGGTACCCCACTCAGCTCTGCAGCCACTCAGAAGTGTTAACTGAAGTGACACCACACTCCCCACGCTCATAAGCAGTTTATAAGTCATACTGCTCCAAAGCAGTTTCCAAAGCCAAAAAATGCAATGCATTAAAAAATAAAAAACAATCTGCACTCTATGGATCTCAAGGGGATGCAACCATTTGGATGGAAAATTCAGAAGAAATGAAGAAGAGGTAATTTAAGCAGGCAAACTGCTGGAGTTATGGCAACTCAGCAGTGGCAGCTTCGAAACACGGGGATGGATCCTGTGTGGCAGAAGTTCCCTTCACCTGCTGCGGGAGCCAAGAGCAGCCTGTCACAGCATCAGCAACCTACAGCCTCCCCCCGAGGTGGGGGGAGCCTTGAATGGGAGCAGAAAGTCAAAACGGGCTGAAAAATGCCAGCAACTCAGCAGCAGCTGGTGCTAAGCGAGAAGCAAGGTACATTTCAAGGAGATTATAGTAGCCCCTGTCAAACAGGGGAAGTATTTTCTTGCAATTTTTACAAATACAGTTTAGAGACCAAAGCACAGTTCTGGTTAAGAAAGCACTCATCTTTTGTTTTCAGTGCCTTATTTATTGCCTTCCCCTGCTTAAATAAATAAATAAATGTCTAGATAATTATTTCTTTTAGGGGCCTGAAGTCACACAGATTCATTTGCTTCTTCTAGAACTGAAAGATTTGCAAAAGCCTGAAGAAACCTCCTCAATCATTTTTATTTAAAAAAACATGGAAAACCAATAATTCCTCAGGATGAAAAAAATCAAAGTAAGCTTTATGAGTTCTGACTCTTTTTTTTCCAATCAGGTCCTTAACTCAGTTGCTGAGGCGACAGACACATATATGAGACTCTCCAAAAATGTGGCAAACATGTAAAGCTGTCACAGACTATGGGCTAAACACCGCTGGGTGTCACCAATACAAAAAAAAGGGCTGAGGGCTCATACCCTTCCTCTGCCACAATAACCCTAATCTTGATGTATTTTCAGAAGCTGGGCTCTAACCCGGATTAATTAATTCAAGATTTACAACAGTACAACTAAGCAGCATCTAATCCATGTCCTTTGGAAAGTTAACCCTGGGCTAAGCCCCAGCCGCTCTCAGCCGAGAAGGAGAGCACACGGGACCCGAGCGGACCCGGGAACTCGTCCAGCCGAGGATGCTCGCAGCTCTCCCGCTTTTCGTTTGGGCACTGAAACTCGTCAGATTCACTCTCAGCGTGGAGCGAGCTGCTGCTCTCATCTGCGCCGTGCTGTCACTCCGGGGACTCAAACACGACACAGAAAGGCACGGGCACCGTCCTCCCTCCCAGCCCGGCTGGGGCTCCGGGGCAGCAGCACCTGCCCGTGCCTGCTCTTCCACCGCAGCCAGCCGCCAAAACCCCGCGGTTTAACCGGGCTCCGAACACGGACCATCCCAGCCTGCTCCCCGCTGCTTTTAGCCCGGACAGGAGCGAGCGCTTCTCCTCCACGGCGTGACCCACGGGGGAAAGAAGCCGCCGATCCCCCACCCGCGACACGAACCACGCGTCTCGTTCCCGTGGAGCGCACCGGATCCCCCGCTCCCCAGGGAGGGCTGGGAGCCCGGGATGCTCTAAGTTGGCGGCGGGACAAAGGGCCGGTACCGCCCGCGGCCGGGGCAGCCCCGGGGAAGCGGGCGGGGGGGGCGGCTGGGGCTGCCGCTGTCCGAGACCGAGCGGAGGGACGGGAGGGGAAACCAAGCCCGGGTGGTACGGAAAGAGCCCCAGTGCCCATCGGCAAAGGCACAGGGCCGGCACCAAACTTGAGGGGAACGCGCTGGGGTGGGGGTCCCGAAAGCCGCCAGGAACTTCTTCCCCGGGCGGCGGCGGCACCGCGCCCGAGTCCCGCCGGAGCAGCCGCGGCCCCGCCGCCCCTTGCTCACCTCCGGCGTGTGTCCTTCGGGCTCCGCCGCCTCCAACTTCCTCCGCGCCCCGAAGAAGAGGAGGAGGGCGGCGAGCCAGAGCACCCCCAGCAGAGACAGCGCCAGCCGCCGCGTCGGCCGCCTCATCCTCGGCGGGAGGGAAAAGTCCGGCGGGGGCACCGGGAGGCGGTGGCGGCGAGCCGCGGGCGGCTCGGGGGGCAGCGGCAGCGGGGCTGGCGGCCAGGAGGGGCTCGCCCGCCCGCCTCGCAGCCGGCGATGCGAGTCCCGGGCTGTGCATGCTCTGCAGGGGAGGGGAGGGGAGGAGGAACGGGAGGAGGAGGCGCCGGGAGGGGAGGAGGGGGGCTGGAGCCGGAGCCGCTCGCTGGGGAAAGGTGCAGCGCGCAGGCAGCCGCCCTGGTCCCCGGCGAGCCGCTGCCCTGCCGGGGAGGCAGCACAGGGACGGGGACACCGGGGGTGCGGGGGTGACTGTGTGTTACCGGGGACGCCCACCGCTCTGCCCTGCCTCCGTGAGTGAGCCCGGGCCACTTGCACTTGCGCGGGGCCGGGCAGCGCCTCCGCGAGTTCGGCCCGGGTCGGTCCCGGTCCCGCCTCGGTCCCCGCCCGGCTCCGGGGCGAGAGGAGGCCACCGTGCAACAACACACAGAGGAGGCTCAGACATGATGGGAAGATTAATTTAACCAATTGAAACAGCAGGGGGAATTCAGGTAGGTGGAATTTAATTACTGGATTTGGAAGAGAAGATGTGTGTCTCCAGAGCTGTCAAGAACACTTAAAAAATAAAATCATAATCATCAGCTGTTGGTATTCCGGCAGCAGCTTAGTGCCAGGCCATAGTCCTGCAAGGATGGCCCTCGGCCGTTCATCCCTGTCCCATGGCTCCATACACAGCCCCAGCAGGCCTGTCCACACCGGGCAGCCAAAGTGGGAATTACAGACCTTGCTGCGGGGAAAAAAAAAACCTAACACAACTACAGAGTAGGACTCCAGAAAAGAGCTGTCTCACCCAGCTATCCCTGCTCACCTGCCTGACACTGCTCTTCTGATCTTGCCACTGACAAGTATTACATGAGCTGAGCAAACCTTTGCAGGAGACATAGAGAATAAATTAAGTATTGGAGCAGATGTGAGTCATTCATGTTAGTACAAAAACTATAGAACAAGCCCCATAAAAACAGGAATCCATGCATAAAGTAACATATGGAGTGAAATAGAGATAAGATGTCAAATGCTGGAAAGTCCGATGCACATGTTGTAAACAACCTCTCCTATGCATTTCCCAACACTCCTCCTGGCTTTATTATTTCCTGCAGTTGTTTTCTGTCACTTGCTAATTTATCATTTGCAATCTTCATCCTCTGTCCTCCTCTGATTTATTTCCAGGGCTCAATAAGCCCTTCTCCCTAACATATTCCATGCCTCTCAGGCCCAACAGTCACAGAAAGATGCCCAGATAAAAATTTCATTAGCATCCACAAAAAGGGACATTTCTCTTTCTTTGTTTTAAAGCTGTGTGACTTTGAAACACCTTTACCAGAATGAGGAAATCCAGGTCCAGCAGGCAGGCAGTTTGAACTTTGTTTTACAGCCAGGCAGGAGGAGAACTAACCAGGTAGATGGCAGAAAGCCCTCATGCCCTGGTGAGCCACCAACCTGATGGCATATGGGAAGCCCACACCAACCTGAAAATGCAACTTGTTCCCATGGTGTGCATCATTTGTGATGTCAATTACCCTTCCTCAGCCCCATGTTCAGGGTAGCTGGACCATCACACTTCACCTCTGCCACTGTAAGACATCTCTGCCCAACCTAGTTGGGACCTACAGGTGCTGTTCTCTCCCCAAACTGTTGCCTTATGCTTTTTCTTGACAGCCAAGGTAAAACACCTGAGCAGCTTTTAGCAGCTGAGGCACATCATTTGTAGTTTTTACATGGCTTATAGTTGTTTTCTTACCTTATGCTCATCCCTGCTGTTGAGACAGACTGGTTGCTACCTCTCACATACCTCCTTTGGATCAGGAATGGCTTTCTGACCCAAAAGATCACCTTGCCACAGGTGGAAAATAGCCATGAGTGTTTTCTTGCCTAGGACAAAGTGACCTTGGCTGCTGTTAAACAGTGTTCCCCCAACACATTTTCAGAGGGTGCTGACTTTTTCCTAGAAGACCTCCCTCTGTGCAAGGAGAGTTTTTTCCAGATAAAGGCACCTAGAGGGTGTTATCATTCAAAGCTGGATTTAAAACCTTGTCTTTTTTGTAGGTCAGACTTTCAGGGGAAGCTATTACAAAATACAGAGGGGAAGTATAGAAAATATCAAGGAAATACATTACAAATTAGATTACAGGTAAGGTAATGAATAGGACATACCTGACAAAAATGCAATCAGATAATGCTTTCTTATTACCTTGAGAAACAACTCCCTCTGCTGAGGGAAAGCTTCACTGGCAGGGCTCAGTGCTGTGATGGATAACTCACTGTGCCCGGCAGAGAACAGGCAAAGGCTCGATGCTTCCCTGCTGGCACTGCCACCACTCCAGCCAGGAGGGGACACTGTACAAATCCCCACTCTGTGCAGGTGCCCTGTGTGGAGGCAGGAGACTCGAGGAGCTCTAGCAGTGCTTTGTTCCAAAGGAAGTGTATTCCTCCTGATGGTGTGTATGGGACACATAATGTATCAAGCAGATGATGGTAACAGCTATTTAAACAAGAATAAGGCAAGAATACAAATCTGGAGGTTCAGAGTTATTTGAAGTCATAGACTTTCAGAGACTTGTATAAAAATCCTACTGCAATTCCATTAAAAACATGGCAATAAAATTTTTTTTCTGTTGTATTATTGACCCGTATCTTTCCCATTTTTCTAATTTTTCATCTGCCAATCTCAGCTGCTTCACAAGTGCGGACCATAACATATTACCTGTTTCCAACACAGCAAAATTTACAGGGAGTACAGCCAGAGAATGAAAAACAGTCTAGGAAATGGGTGGCTGGCATTTGTTGATATCAGCATTGAAAACTGATGAAAGTGATTGTTTCATGAAAGAAAAAAAGGACATGATTTCTGAGTGGGAGGGGGACTCATCACAATCACAGCTTCAGACAATGGTCCTTCAGGGTCCTTTAAGGAATGGGTGGAAGGGGAAGTAGCTTTCTTTGCTGTTTCAAGGGCATCTGTAAAGCACATTTCAAGGGAATGTAGGTCTACAAACCAGCTGGACACTGCTTCAGTGCACTAGGAATACTCTTGGGTATGAGTTCAGTTCACATCTGAGATTCCATTGACAGAGTGTTTCTTTTCCAAAAGGATCACAAATACTTCGCAGTTTTTTCTCAGAAAGTTGAAAGGGGTTAAACAGATACAATCAAGAAGTGATCAGAGGAAAGGATCAAAATCCACCCCCAACTTGGGGATACTGAGGAGTCTCAACATGGGAGGTTATTGTAGGATGGAGGTGCGCCCCTGAGCTCTGGATTGAAAGGGGCTTCCAGGACAGAGAGCTCCATGGCCAGGGGTGGATCTGGTTCAGTCAGTGGCTTGGGGTAACCCAGCACTCTGTGCTGTTCATGGCAGTGCACCATCCCCATGAGGAGGTGCTGCTTGCAGTGGCATAGATATCAGAAAGACTGCTTGCAGAAAATAAGAGATCAGTGTTTGAAAGGGTCAGCATGATAACGTGGTTATACAGGGTGCTGGATTTCACTCTGGTGTCTCTGTGGTGTGTGCTCCCAGCTCGGGAAAGAAGCTCATTCAGAAGCTTCTGTCCCACCTCTGGCAGAGGGTGCTACACTTTCTGGATTTAACCACGACGAGGACAGGGCCAGGAGAGGAGGGTGAGCACAAGCTGCTCCCAAATAGCTCTTTTGGCAAGTCCTGAGCATTGGCGTGTTTCAGCAGGAGCCCAGCTGTCCCTTGTCACCAGCAGCAGAGGTGCCAGCCTGGGTGCAGAGGCCCCAGGACAGCAAGCCAGCACATGCCCTGGCCCAGCACCACCCCACAGCCCCAGCCTGCTCCCAGAGATGACTCAGAACCATTGGAGCTCCGTGCGTGAGGCTGTGCTTCAAATGTGAACAGTCATGTCAGTGACTTCCAGGTTTATATTTAATACTGGAACAAAGTTCCCTTGTCCAAACTGTAGCTGTTCAAAAAGCCTCTGCCACCCTGCCATCTCAAAATACAGCTTCCATGATGGCTGTTGAAGATAATGTGAACAGTATTCCACATTTTTGTGGAGGGTAAGATCTGCCTTTGTGCTGTAATGGAAGCCAAAAAAATCAGCCCAGTGCTTATATGAAAAATGTTCTCTCTGTGTGCCCTTGGAGAAGAACAAAAATGTTAGAGAGAACTCTGGCCTAATACCAGGAGAATTGTAAGTATTAAAAAGTATAAAAAAATAAAACCAAAACTTTATATTGGCTGTCTCCTGTGCTGAGGTAACAGAACTGTAGCTTGTCCTACATCTGCAGCTTAAATAGGAGGGTCAAACATGACGCTGGGAAGCACTCACCTTCTCCTCTTGGCTGATGATACCACTGTGCACTTCCTCACCTACTGCTGCACTCAGAAAGGGAAACACAGGAATTCCTGCAGGCTTTTCACCTCTCTCAGTGTTGCAAGCAGATCTCTTCCAGTACCTCTAAAGGATTTTTTTTTTTCCTTTAAATTAAACCGCAAGCATTCTTCTCTAGCAAACTTTCCACGATGGCATTACCAGTTAATTAAATGTTTAAGCTGTCAGGAAATGCTATGCATTTAGAAAAAAATAAAATGAAGAGGAGAGCTACTTTAATAGCATTTGTTAATTGAAGCTCTCATCAAGTCAGCTGCAGCAACAGAAGCTGCTTCCCAAGTCGATGGGCAAGAGCACAGACCCAGACATTTGCCTGCAGTTCCTACAAGTCAGACTCCCACCTCCAGGCTAGTGTCTGTGGCACTGATGGATGAGGCAGCACTGAGCTCCCTCACTGGAACAGCTGCAAAGACTTTTCTGTAAAACAGGAGGAAGGCTGGGGGGAATACTTGCTTACCTCAAGGTATTTTCCATCTCCAGCAACTGCAATCAAATGGGCACCCACTTGTACTTGTGTTTAATTCTCCCCAGTCCTTGTCTCCATTTGCTGGAGCACAGGTTTTTCTGGACTAGATGCAGTCATTACTCACAGCATTTCCAAGTGCCCACTGATACCAATCCAAGCAGATGTGGGAGCAAGGGGAAAAGCAACAGGAAATTTGAAGGGAGACACATTGACTTAAATGTGTGACTGAGGGACATTTTAGCAAAGAACAGTTCCCTTGGACAATGCTCTTCCACTGAAACCACCTTCAATACTGTTCACTGGTTGCTCTTGACCAGCCCAGCCTCTGGGTTTTATTGCTACAATAAAGCTTTCTAGATCCTGCCTGTCCCCATATGTCTCTGGTGCATGTTAGTTTCTCCTGATGCTCCCATTTTCTGGAAAAAGCTCCTGGATAAGTGATAGCTGCCAATCCCACAGCCTGTTTTTTTTTTTCAGTGTTTTGATGGGGTAAGCTGCCTAGCGCCAGGTCACTGCACCAGCAACCAGTGGCAGGCACTGCAAATGGTCACAAAGGAGCACTTGAGAGCAAAGACAGCAGAGAGTTTTATGGGCCAATTTGCAGCAAACAATCCATAAACAGAGCACAGGGCAGGTGAATCTTTACCAGCATCAGCTGAGCCTGTGAGGTCCTGGGCACCCTGCAGTTGTCAGCACAGCTCTGGTAAAACTGCTCCCAGGGGACCCCAGTGCTGCCTCAAGGACCTCAAGGGGAAGCAGAGCTGCTCACCTGCCTCCCAAGGAGCTGTGCTCCTGTGTGCATTCACACACTTGCACACACACCCCCCACAATCCATCTCTAAAAGCAGAGAATCCTGCCAGGATTCAGAGTAAACCCTTTTGTTGCTTTGAATATGCTAAATCAGTCCCTTTTTGCCAGCTGCAGGACTCTGTCTCTCAGACACATTGAAGCCCATAATTGTGGTTTGGACAGGTGACACTCAACAGAATAAAGAACAAGTCATGTGATGGATGAGAGAACACATTAGCTAAAATAAAGCTTTGTCCTTAAAGCACCTTTAATGCCTCTGTCCTTCTGTGTGCAGGTGTTAAGCAGACTTCAGAATTAAATCTCTATTTCTGATATGTAAGTGTGGCCCAATGCCAACTGGCATCTAGGCATCTATTAACACAGCTGGCATTATGTAATATTGCACCAGGTACTTTTGGGGAAGGAGGGTTTTCACAGCTGGGTGGAAAGCTTTACCTTCATCTTCCTCCTATAAAATTTTTTAATAGAAAAAATTCCTGACTGTTTATCTCTCCCTTCTCCTGAGGGATACAAAAACTGGAGACAGTGAGCCACACATCACCTTGCTTCTTAAGATTTTAATCCCATTATTTAGGTGAAGTGTCTAGGAATAGACATTTCTTCATATACAATCCAATGCTTTAAGCGTAAAGCCAGTGATTTCTATTTGATCAGGCAACCTCCCTCTCTCAGTACAAAAGCCCCAAGGGGCTAACAACTAACCCCACAGCTCCCTGAAAAATAGTTAATAAGCAGTTACTCTGTACAAAAAGAGTGAGCAATGTCAATGTCTGTGCTTGCTCCATGTTGATCTTTTCAAAGGATTCACTGTGATCCCCTACACAAAAACACACATGGTGCTAAAATTCTGCCTACCTACAAGGGAATGGTATTCTATCCTGGATGTGCTCAGGTGGATCAACATCTCCTTTCCCATCACCAAATCATTGCTGTTGGTTAGACAGCAAAGCAGCAGCTTGATTCCCCCACTAGCAGGACAAAATTTCAAGGCTGCTGTTTAGAAAACAAAGTAATGTTTAATTGCACACATTTGTTTTGCTGTTATTGAGCAAGAACAAGTCAGAAGCCCAACAGCATTATTTTTCTTTCCTTGCACAGAACCTCATGAATGCATTCAAACCTGTTAGATTTTCTTAGTCCCAGAGGGTCTTGTTGAACCAGAACGATCAATAGATGCAAACAGAGCAGGTAAAGAGGCAATCAGGGCCTTAGAAACTTGAAATATTTTCCGTTAGGACACCTTAATAACTTCCCCTGAACAAGTATTTCAATGACTGGTGCTACAAACAAGGAGACATCCCAGGTAGGAGCAGCCTGGGCGAGACACACAAGGGATGAAATACATCTTGATTTTACCACCTGGAGCAAAATGTGCTCTGGACAGCAAGATGTTCTCCAAATAGCTTGGGCTATCCCATGCAGGAGAGGTATTTCACAGGAACTTCTGCATTTGGAAGATAATTGGAGGGAACCGCTCCAACGTTCAGAGTTCTGATCTCTCGCAGTAATGAGTGCGCAAGCAGGGGATGCATATGCATGAGAACATAATTAGGAGTGGTAAAACCTGGAAGATTTTCAAACTCTGTGGCAATTACCAACTTAAACACACAAAAAATTAAGATAGCCTTATACCCAAAGGAAAGTTATTATTCAAAGTGCCTTGCCTCATTATAGTTAGCTGGAGCTCAAACAGCAGGCTGGTGAGGAGGGGAGAGCTGCCTTCCATTAGCAGCAGGTGCTCTCCCTGGGATAGAGGCAGGATGCTGGCATTCTTCTGCTCTTGCCCAGACATCTCAAACGGTCCCAGAATGCTTCATGGGAACAAAAATAGAAAGCACAGGGCACACATGACTGCCAGCTTGGCCTCCCCTGTTGCTCTTTGGGTCTCTCTGGTGAAGAGTGTTCATGGACAGAGAGCTATCCTGTGTAAATAGATTCACTAAATTAATGTGGTAATTATACTGAATATTATTCTCAGTAGAAATAGCAACAGGGAAATGATTTGCATAAGAAATGTGGATTATTCATGTAAATGAATGTGTTATTTGTTTATAGAAAAGATTAAGTCTTGTCTAAAGACCTAGAACTCAGCTATACATAAAAGCGAACACTTAACCAGCCTTTCATGCCTCCACTGTGCTCTGCCCAACTTTATCAAATTCATCTTTGCAGTATTACCTATGTTTTTCTCATCAGTCCATTTTGCTAAAGCTCAAACTCCCCTCAGTGCAGGGAATAGTTAATCTTCCCTAGGGAGCCTGTTTGTGCTGCCACTGAAGAATCTTTAGTGGAATCCAGGCTTTTAATCTTTGTTTCAGGAAGCTGAGCCTAGTGCCAGGAGAAAAAGGAGTGGTTTCTAGGTTTGAAGAGCTGTACAAAAAGCCTGACTTGGAAGGATAACTCCTTTAATTTCCCTCCTCTGTGTGCTGAATGCAAGGAGGGGCTCAGGTCCCAGGCTGATTGTCCCTGCACAGTCCAGAAGCAGCCAGGAGTAGCCTCAGTTTGGGGGCAATAGAGCAGGTGAGCATATCCTTGGCAGCCCCCAAGATCTTGGCTATTGGTGGAGACACTGTGTGCCCACCTCCCACCCCATGGCCTGCTCACCCATCAAGTACTTTCACCCTGCTACCCAAGCAATGCAGAAAGGGTTGATCCCACTGCAACCACCTCCTGTTAACATCAGAACAGCCTCATCCCTCACCACAGAAATCCCCAGGCAAGGGTTATTCACCAGTGAAAAACACTGACTACACAAAGAGCAGAAAGGCAGCCTCAAGTGACACTGCAGGACCTTCAGCCTGCCATTCAGCCCTGCAAAACAGCCAGCTCAGCTCCTGGACCCAGCCTGGGAAGGGCACAAGCACCCAGCACAGCCTCTTAGGAAAGCAGCTTCACCAACCATTAGGAGACCTTCTCTCTGGGTTTTGTTAACTAAAGGCAGCTCTTCATATATTGCCAACCACATCCTGGGCTGCATCAAAGGAAGCAAAGCCATCAAGTCCAGGGAACAGATTCTCTCCCTCTACTAGTGAGACTCCACCTGGAGTACTGAACCAGCCTTGGGACTCCCAACATAAGAAGGATATGGACCTGTCAGAGTGAGTCTAGAGGAGGTCATGGAGATGTTCAGAGAGCTGGAGCACCTCTACTACAAAGATAGGCTGAGATAGCTGGGATTGTTCAGCCTGCAGGAGACAAGGCTCCAGGGAGACCCTAGAGCACCTCCCAGTACCTTAAGGGGCACACAAGAAAGTTGCAGAGGGATTTTTTTACATGAGCAGGTGGTGATAAGAGAAGGAGGAATGGCTTTAAACTGAATGAGGGTAAGAGACTAGATAAGGAAGACATTTTTTCCAATGAAGATGGTGAATCACAGCAGCATGCTGCCCAGAGAGGTGGCAGATGACCTCTCCCTGGAAACATTCAAAGCCAGGTTGGGTGAGGCTCTGAGTAATCTAGTCTAGTTGAAGATATTCCTGCTTACTGCAGAAGGGTTGCATTGGATGACCTTTAAAAGTCCTTTACAACACAAGTTATTCTATGATTCTATATGCCAGGTCATTGTGGAGAAACATTCTCAGCTGATCCTAACTTTCAGGAATATGTAGCAGCACTCTGTTGCCTCAGGTTGTTTTAAATAATTTGAGAAAGGAGGAATGTCTGCCTCGCTGCAGGAAGGGCTTATTTCCTGTCACAGTAAGCTCTCCAGTGACAGCTGTGTCTAGCTCAGGTTCCAGCACCTTAATTCAGCAAAATAATCTGGACTTCTCAGTTTCCTTCAGCTCCATCAGGTGGTCAGAACTGATAGAAGTTCTTTGATGTTCTAGATTTATTGCAAGATTTTTCATAATTTAAAGAGTAGTGTTGAGGAATGGCACCTCCACACAACCTTTCCACCAAACTTCTCTTGCTATTTTTTAATTCCAAGTACTTGTAAACCATAAAAGTAAAAATTAAAATGAAAAATAAATGGGAGTTCCTTCTACTGGACTCAGCAGTTTATTCTTGCAGCATATGAATTATTTTCTGTTAATTCATCCCCTAAATTCTTTATGTGCTTAGCTATGTATTGGTTTGATAGAGTATCCCTTTCTTTTTTTGCATTTGATACAATTAAAGTTCTGCAAAACTCAGCGGTTTAAACTCTTGGAAACTTGTGCACATTGGAAAATATTGATCCATACAGAGGAGGCTGTGAAGTGCCCAAGCCTTGCTCCCAAGCTCTGCCCTGCACAAGTAGAAAAGCAGGCTGAAATGGAAATTGAGTTCTCAGAAACGTTCTACTCAGCTGTTCAAAAATAATGAGCCCTTCAGATCAAACTACTTTGGAGATGCTCTGGGTTATTTCTCTTGTCCGTATCTGCCCAGTGAGTGTTGGGAGGCCAGGGGCCAGAGTCCCTGAGGACAAGCATCTTAATATCAGGCTGACATTTCCCCAGCCTCACTGAAAGGCAGAAGCTGTGCACAAGGGATGCATTCAGCATGGACAGAAGCTGGGTTTCAGAAAAGGGCTCTGAGACAAGCATGGCTCCAAGTTAAAATAAGAACTCGCTCTGTGCCACACCTCTCCTGGATGCAGTCACATCCTGGTGCTGGGACATGAGCCAGTTCCTGCAGGACTTCAGACTTGAATTTGCAGAGCTGGAGCTCATGAACAGGTGAAGTTAATGTTGGCCAAGAGGATCATGGGGAGCACCTCAGCCATCTGTGTTAGTCTTTTGCTACACATGAACCTATGCCCTAAGAGTAGCAGACAGTTTTTAAGAGGAGGGTTATGATTCTGCTGAGATCTGAGACCAAGTTGCAGCTAGGAAGAGTGGGTGATGTTGATATTGTTTTCTTTTTTCCTTTTAAAATGAAACACAATAAATTACAATAAACACCCAAGAAGCAGAGAAGGGTCAACAAAGGTGGGTGCTCCAAAGGAGCACAAAAAACACGTACTCCATTCATAGGGGGCTGTACCCAAAGACTTACAGAGAAAGCATGGCCCCAGTTTCTGGAGTAGTATTCCAAACTAACTCTTGGGTTTTGAAGAGGGCTGTGGAAAAGGAGAGACTGTGGTAATGGGACAACCAGAGGTGTAATCCCAGTCCTGCATCCTCTGGAAACTCAGCATTGAGCTGCAGAGGCAGGAGCCCTCGGCAGCCTCAGCCCAGGCAAAAAGCAGCATTGCTGCCACCAGCAGCCAGGCTGAAAGCACCCACTCAGGGTAGCTTAAGACCAAATTTCTCACTCTTATGCT
This sequence comes from Muscicapa striata striata, assembly GCA_030060385.1. Taxonomy (NCBI): domain Eukaryota; kingdom Metazoa; phylum Chordata; class Aves; order Passeriformes; family Muscicapidae; genus Muscicapa; species Muscicapa striata. The sequence goes on from JAREIS010000084.1 coordinate 940,596, forward strand.
CCAGCTCTTCAGCACTGCAGAGCTGCTTTCAAGCAATAAGTAATTTATGTCTAGCTGCAGCATATTTATGAGAATGAAATCCTACTTTTACCTGAAGAAAAAAAGCTACTTTAGAGCAACTAGCTCTTTCATTTCACCTCACTTAATGAGCATGAGCTATAGACATCCTTCTTGTAGCCACATTTCCAGGAGCATGAAGAGCTCTGCATGTCCTGCTGGGTGCTTAGCTCTTAACCCTTCCCTCCACATTTGATGTGTGCGTGACAAGTTGGGGGAGGGGGGGAGAAGGGTCTTTTAAAATTGTAACACTTCACAGCAATCACATTTTGGGTATTTTGAGCTTGAATATGCAATTCTCACATTTGTATGTGGTTCATTGCAAATATTCCATCAAAATGTGCTGCAAGAGAAAACAATTTATAATTGCTGCTCTGTTAATGGAGATTCTCTGTGCTAGATTATGAGTGAAAATTTTCCTCCTCAACAGCAGTAGCAAAGTCCATTTTTCTTGTCTCACACAACAGCTGAAAATTTGTACAAAAAACAAGTTTGCTTTCAACCTGACTCCTACTTGTGAGTATGAGTTCCAAGGATCAACATGATAGTCCAGCTGTAACATTTGTGATAATGGGGACATGTAATTCCCCAAGAATAATTTTCTAGGACACTTATGGCACTAAGCACTTACTCAATAACAAAAAAGTAGGAGATAAGCCCAGGTAAAGAGCACTTCTGCCTGGTATCTGCAGCCACCACAATGCCAAGTGTGTCCTTTGCAAGTGGCATCACTCTCTGGCACTGCCAGGCTGGATAGAATTAGTCAGGATTTTGTAGGTTTTTTCCTTTATCTGTGGAAAGTCAGCTTCCTACATTACATGGCTGATGTGAGCAAAACAAAGGTCTGCCTGCACTGGAAGGGAGCGCGATGGAGACATTCATTTCCCCAGAATAGGTAGTGTAACAAATCAATCCTGACTGCACTGATAAATTGAACTTCAAGCTTGGTGATACTGCTTTTCAGGTCTAATTCAGTGTAAGACACAGCAGGAAGGAAAGGCAAAGGCACTCGTTAGCATTTCATTCTGCAAGGAGCTGCTCCCTGAGCAGGGGAGGGGGAAAAAAAGGGATTTTTTTTTGTCTTCTTTTTCACCACAGCATTGCAATAGTTTTTAAGGAAGGTGACGTGGTTCACAGGAATATGTGGGGGTGTATGTGCAGAGAGAGGTGCAAAAGAACTACTCAGAGATCACTGGCTTCTTGCCAAGCCCCAAACCTTGGGATGGGGTCATAACTTGAGCTCTTGGACACCAACAAGATAGAAGTGTTGCTTGTGGGGAAAATCCAGTTCCCAGCAGTAGGAGGATTACAGAGCAGCCATGCTATGGCATGCAAAGGGAGGAGGACCTCAGGAGGCTGAGGTCAGGTCAAATCTTATCTCTTAACAGAGCCCCAGGCTGAACACAGATCACTCCCCCGGGGAACTGCAGAAGCATGTCTTTTCTAAGTAAACATCAAGTCCTGCTCTCGTGTCACACAGTAGCCATCACCCTGGGAGCCTGATCTTTCTCCCCTTGGCACTGTGGCACTGTAAATAATAACAAAGGGGATTTTTGCCCTTTAATTTTCTGAATAATGATGCAATCATTTCTCTGTATTACACACCAGCTTTTCACCCTCTTCCACCCTGGAGCACAGGTTTGGATACTACCAGAGTCTAGCAGGACTAACTTCTGGAGAAAAGTTTCCACAGCCTTCCATGAAACACTGACCTGAACCACTCACAGAGGAAATAAAGCAAGACTTTAGCTTTGCAAATTTTGAAATCCCATTGTCAGAATTGTGGCTCCTGCTGGGCTTGTAGAACTGAAGAGTGGCTGAAAGAGGACTGGTGGACACTTGGATATAGCAGTGGCTTTGACTCCATGTCTCCATGTTGTCTCTTCACTTCCATCACTGCCCCTGCAAAGGTCTGCCCTAGTGGGACATTTTGCACCCATTCTGCTCAGTAAACAGTTTTCAGGCAGCACCTGCCCCTGGAAACAGGCTTTTCCTTTCAAAAGCTTCAAAAGTTCTCATTTTTATGGTGCCAATCCAATGACAACTTGCTCTTTAGGGGTCCATTTGTGGGTCGTGGAGTTAGGATTACATGTACTGCTTAACAATGACAACCAAAGCAACATTATTCATTCCACACAAAGCATCTTGTGGTGTGATCAAAGTCTGCTAGCACAGCTTGGACAGCTATAATTGTGCAGTAGCCACTTGCATGAATAGAATACTTCTCAGCAAAGGATTGCAAATAGGCTTTTAGGTAAGGCAAAAGCCTGGTGGCCCCACTGTAAAACTGGTAAGAGGAGAGATGTGACCTCAGACAGAATTACACTGCAGTGTCTCAACAGCATTTAATTTATTACCCACAAAGAAACACACAGATTGAGTATTTCTGCCTATCTCAAACCTGGGCCAGCTTGGTATCCCTAGGGTGGTCATCCCTAGCTGCCTGAGGGCAAGAGCCCCACAATCTTGGGGCGATTTGCCTTGTGGTTACTTGTCCCCAGAGGACAGCTCTTCCCCTTTTGCCTGACTCTGCCACAGCTCTTCATTGTAGCCACAAGCTCTCCAGCTATGCTTGTCATTCCTGTAAGTCTTAGATCTTTTGGAATCCTGTTAGGCTTGAGAATAGAGCCTGTCCTCTTGCCATCTAGACAGAAGCCTTGACCATGCAGAATGGATGTGAGCAGTGAGGCTGGCTGGTATCTGCTGTACTGCACTCTCAATATGTGCACCAACTATATCAGGAAACATTAAATACTTCCAGTTGTGTGTGTGTATTTGCAGCAATAAGCTCTAGCTGAAGACTTTGTTTGCAAAGGGTTGATTAGTTCCTTTCAATTTCATCTCAGCCTTATTGTTACAGTATACCTCACCATCCATCTCCTCTTCCCACTCCAGACATTATTTGCTATTCTTGCACCTACCTTCTTCAAAAAGGGCTTTTATTACCAATACTAGTCTCAAGCCACAGTCCCACTTTTCTTTCATTTCTGCTAGAGCAATACCACCCACTGCAAAGCATCCCTGTAAATGCTGTGGTTACAAACGAATATATCCTTCAGCAGCATTTCAGACCATTTTTTCCACAATGCACATTGTAAATGAGGAGTAATATATCTTCAGAATTGCCCAGAAAACATTATTCTGTTAGCAATATAAAAGCTTCACAGTGTCCGAGTAGGTGCCCTCGCCAAAAACATTTCATTGTGAGCCAGATAATTCAGTTTGAATTGTACATGGTTTGGTATAATCATTCCAGTAAAGGATTCTTTACAATTCTGTAACAGCAAGTCACATGGCTCAATAAAGTTTATTGCTGCAAATGCTTAGTGATTCATGGCATGGATGAATTCTGTTTCTTTCCTGGATCGAGTAATCAATAGCAAAATAATCCCCCTGCAATTACATTGCTCTGCATTAAATAGGTACGAAGTAAATAAGTACAAAATCTGATAGAAAAAACAATGTGTACAACATAAAAATGAACTGCAATTTGAAACTGGGTGTCCTGCACCAGTTTTGCACACAACCTATGGGGGACCTATGTCCAGCACACTCCCAGCCTTAAATGTGCAACAAACTCAGTTGGGACTGACAGATTTCCCCCCCATCATGTCCAACAGAGTCTGCTGTGAACACTCTGCACTCACACAGATCCCCCTGAACACTCCCATGGGTGCCAGGGACCATCCTTTCCAAAATATGCTGAGAAAAGCGGGATCTACACTCCCTCAACCAACATTTTTGGTTCTTCCAATGCTGCTCCTGGACACAGTAAATCAGTGTTTATAACATCCCCTGCTGAGTTGAGTGCAAATTAAATCAGGCTAATTTAGTTTGCACCATCATGTTCAGCTGTGAGTCACAAAAGGAAACAGAGACGTGTGTTGGGAGGGGAGCTGCTGATGGAGCCTCCTCGGGAGCCCAGCACACACAGAGCCTCTTTGGGAGCACAGTGGGACACGGAGCCCTCAGCTACTCCAGGAGCCCTGGGTGTCCCTGCTCCCTCCAACCTGTTCTGCTCCACAGACCTGAACCCTGTGACTCCATGGTAGGTCGATCCCAATAAATGATAGATATATCATCTGTAATAAACAAGTACCAACACAGCCATCTATTTATCTGGTTCTAACTGTTTTCTCATAAAAACAGGATGAAAATGATATTGCTTAGAAACAGACTGTTCTGGGGAATAAAGTGCATGCTGTTGTTTTTACTGTTTAGTGCCTCCTGACTGGGAACACTTATATGCAAAGGAGCTCCTCTATAAATATGCTTATGTTATTGCTCAGGCCTCAGTGCAGTGGTAAGCACATCCCTGAGCTCAGTCATGCCCATGTTTACTTTCCTACCCACAGTCCACCTCATTCCTGAATCTCACATGCACTCTGAAAAAATATTTACAAGATTAAGCACCTAAAAAGTCACAAAAAGCCAGAGGGAAGGCTACCTATGCAAGCTTAATACAACTCCTTCCTACAAAGGTATTAGAGTATGGTCTTTCATTATATGTTCATTCCCATTGGAGCTCTGTTTCATTTAGCATCCAGACTCAGACTAGGCTGTGCAGTGTAAAAGAGCCTCAATTGAGCTGTCTGCAGGAATGCAAAAAAGAAAAGGAAAAAAAAAAAATCAAAGCAGCAACCTGTAACAGGCACTTAGCGTGGAAATTTCCAGCCCAAAATAAATGAATTGTAAAAAAGTACAAAAGGAGCCTACAGATAGATGCATCAAGCAACTCTCTCATGGATTTTGATGTGAATAGTCCCAGTTACACCATGTTCTCTAATGCTGTTCACAGCCCCACACCTGGGTTGTACTACTGAATTAGCTACAACCTACATTTACCTGCCTCCTTTGGAAGTACACACACACACTCACCCTATATAAAATAAATATCCAAATGTTTTATCAGACAGCTCCTGTATCACCCTACTGAGAACTTTCATTCCCTGCCAGTCTCTGGTGACTTAAAAGCAATATGGGATCAGTTTACTTTTCACTGTACTGTAGTTTTCAATCTGCAGAGAAAACCCACTGCCTTTCTGGAATAAATACACAATCATCATACAACAAACAGCTGGAGGCTCAGCCCATCACTTGGTCAAATCAAATTAGGGCCACTTCAATAGGCCTATGTTAACTATAAAAGAGATGGTTTAAATGCTTGCAATTCACCTTTCCAAGTCAGGGCTAGGGAAGAGTGTTCATTCTGTCAGCCTCCACTCCTTCTTTCCCAGAAGCACACAGATTCCAGTTCTCTACCATGGGCTTAGCAGCTGCAGAACTGGGATCCCTCTATCAGGTGACAAGCTACTCAGGACAGGGGCCTTTTCCCTCCTGGACTCAAGAGCCCCTTCACCAAGCACAGCCTCTGGGCACTGCCACAATGTGTGCCTATAAAAGCAGCATTAAATCAGCATGACATAGGTGACCCCAACAACTCAGCCACCATGCTCCAGGGTGTCACACTTCGCACTCGTGGTAGTTGGCATCCAGTGGTCTCTCCTCAGGAGGGTTGTTTGAAGTGAAATAGGACTCAAAATAAATACATTAATTAGCAAAACTCCACCAAGTCAGTGGTTATCAGGCTAAGTCTGCTTGAGGCAAAGACTTTTCATATGAAGTAAAAAGTTGAAACAAGACAGCCTTCCTCATCCTGGTACAGGTATCATTGTCTCCTCCTCTACAGCATTGCCTCATGAATAAAGTGTCATCATCATCCACTGTAAAATAATATGGAAAGGGGGTTGAAATAATCCATCCCTGTGAGAGCTCTGCCATACTCTCACTTGGACTGGACTATGGGGCATTGGAGATATTCTGCATCCAGAAGAAATAGAAGCCAAGATAGTCTGCATCCAGAAGAAATAGAAGCCATAATAAAGAAGACTTGGAAGCCTGAACCTCCTGGTTGTTTGTAACCTGCCCTGTAAGTGGCCAATTAAAGATACCTTTTCTAAAGTTACAGAATAAAACATGCAGTGCCACATGCAACAAAGGGGCCTGCATCTGACAGTCAGGGAATGGGCTTTACCTCAGATTCCCGGAGATATATCCCTTTTCCATCTTGTGTTAAGTTACGAAAGGCCTCTGCAAAAGAAGTAAATGAGGTGCATTAACTTTATAGCCAAGGCTCTCTCTTGGGAAAAACCCCAAAGGCAGAGTTTGAAGACTATTCTCACTATTCTCAAATGCATGTGAGCTTCTCTGGTCTGTCCCTGGGAGATGCCTGAAGGCTAGAACACTGGGAGCAGCTGAATAAAGTCAGATATGTTACTGGCTGCCCATTCATCTGAAAAACCTCAAAATGCTGATGGTCCCAACCTTACCCACTACAATTATGAGATGTGTGCTGAGTGTCTACAGAATGATCTGAGTATCAGCTGTCTCATCATCAAACTGCAGTCCACCAAGGACATATTTCAAAACTTTCTTCCTCCTGGAGAAGGTATATTTCAAGGCTGTCTTCTTCATGGAAAACAAGCAATTTTCATGTGTATATTGCCTACCTATTCCTACAGAGAAGTGCAGAGAGTTTAATCACTCTGATATGTACAGCCTGAATGTCTGTAGGAAGGGATTGGTGGGGAGGTGAAGAGAGAGCTTGGCTTCCTCTGTATCTGTCCCTTGCTTAAAACTGATTACTCTTGCTTTATTCAGAAATTCAGTCCTGCAATTTTGACCTTGCCACTGCCAGTGGGAACAGCATCAGAGGGGCCATGGCTCAGCTGGCAGCCCAGCTTGCCTGGCCAGACACAGAGCACCAACCTCACCTCCCATGATCTCCACTCGAAGCATGAAGCAAACAAAGCTCTCAAAACTGATCTGTAAGCCAGGGTCACCATATCTGATTGCCATCAAATTACAGACTTCATTGCTGAGTGAAATGCCTACATAAAACGGGGGGAAAAAAATGGGAAAAGAGAATGAGATGGCACAACTGAGTGGTCTTCATCCCTTTTCCAACAGCTTTGTTTTTCACACCTGGTCTAAGATAATCAAATATTAGCCAGCCCAAATGAGATCTCTTATCCAAAATATCTTCTCCAAATTTAAAAAGGTTTAGGTCTGGTCCCCTATGCTTACAGTCCTTCCAGAGTTGGAACAAAATACAAATAGGCCTCTTTTGCTCATAGGATATGAGGGTAATAGCAGCAGCTGGGTTTAAGAGCAATATTCCCAAGAGGGTAGGAAAGGAGATGAAAAAGAAAATCCAGAAGAAGCTCATACAGAAAGCATCAGTCCCAATGTCAAGCAGCAGCAGCATATGCAAGGAACAAAAGCATTCTCTATTCATGGCCTGGGATTTTAGTTTGCTTTACCAGAGGTCTGCCTGGGTTTCTCACTGTGCTTTCACTGACTCAGATGAACTGGATGAACATACACCAAGAAGAGGAATGGTATTTAAGGTGTAAATATGCAAAAGAAGCTACAAGACTGAGCACCTGCCCCCACACAACACCCAGCGATAGCAACAGAGCTTGGTATTTGGACCTATATTTATCATCTTCCATTTCTAGATCAAGCTTCAGACAGTGCATTAGTGAAGTCTGGCACCATTATAGTCTCTGTACAATTCCCACACTTCCAGGTTTGGTCTCTGAGCTGTTGTTTTCAGCAGAGGCTGCAATTTAATAGGAGCTAGATCTGGCCTGCATCCCCATAACCCCACAAAATCTTTTAAAATTCAATTAGCAACACACAGGAAGGGATTTAAAAATTGGGTTATAAAAATTGAAATAAGCAGACACTTCTGTTTCAGACAACTTTCAGTGTGAGACCACACTGAGAAAAGAGTGGGCAGCCCATCCCATAGCAAAATAATTTTCAGATGTGTTGACTCAGCTAAAGGAGGAAGAAGAGATAGCCAAGGCCATGCAAACTATAATGTTTTTCACTTCTCCTGGCTCTACATGCTGTTATCAAAATGTTTCCCAATCCTGTGCTATTTTTCAGCTTTCATGAGCAAGAAGATGGGACTTGCCAAAATATGCTGTGGGCTCACCTGTCTCCTGTACAGCTGCCTGCAGTTCCACAAGGTCAAGCTTTCCTGATCTGTTGGTGTCTCTCTTCTGGAAAACTTCCTGTGGGGTGAGGGAGTACTTTTAAACAAACCAAGCCACTCAAAACCTAACAGGTGACACCAAAGGGATTGTGAGTAGGGAGATATTGAAAGGTGGCATAGAAATTACTGTCATACCAAATAGAAAAGTAGCCTTTTCCACAGAACTCTGAATTCCTGGATACTCAGTGTGCCAGTGGCATTCAGCTTAGTGGGAGAATTAAGGTCAAAACATCTCAATTAAACATTAGAAAGCACCCATTACATTGAAAAATGAAAAAAGAAAAACCAAAAGCCCAAACAACCCAAAAACTTGCAGCCACTCTAACATCCATGCAATTATAATACAAGGATAATGATTTCTTAGCCCACATGCCTATTTCTAGACTTGATCCTCCTTCCACTAAATTCAATGGAAACCTGGTGCTGCTGATTTCAGAAGTGGCAGGAATCAACCCTTTCCCAAACCAGTTCCATTCTGTCTCAGCTGAACTGTTATTATGGAGGGTGAGAAGTTCAATAAGCAGGGCCATGTCCTGGTGGTAAAGAAATCACAGTAACACCCAGTCTGGCCTAAGAAATAATGCTTTGGGGTAAAGTATTATATGAGTCAGAAGAATCACTCATGACAAGGATACATCCAGGAGTGCCAAGATACCCTGGCAGGAATCCAGACTGAAATTCAGGCGAAAACTCTGGAAATCTGGAGAGAAAAAAAAAATTGTTTTGGGGAGTCGTTGGATATCTCTCAGAAAAATGGACTCTCACAGAATTCCCCCTTACTTGAGAGGGCTCAGGCCCCAAAGCCTGCATGAAACTTTACACCCACTTGAGAAAATATATCATTTATGATGATAAAAATATGAGGCAACAGGATGGATTCTACTAGTCTCAGAAAATCCAATATGAGCTCCCTGCAGGCATGTAATATAGAATGAAATATGGTACACTATCTTCAGCTATTAGAGAAAATGGAAGGAAAAGGACATCCAAAGCTCTAATCCCAAACAGAATTTACTGCATGACCTTGAGCAAAGTCACTTGACCTGAAGAGCTTTGGGGAACAGCACTACAGATTAATTGAAACCCTTGTACTAAGCATCTCTGTGTCCCTCTCTTTCACAGACACACTGCCAGCTCTGTTAATATAATTAAAAGTACAGGCAGTGATGAAAACATTATGCTGCCTCAAAGCTTAGCATTCCTGGTTCATATATAAATTACATGAAAAGTAACAGAAATAGGCTCTAATCTCACTGCAAATCATGGTTACAGTTGGTCTGCGCCTTCCACTGAGTAAGGGACAGAATCATAACTCACCAATCCCTTCCCTGCAGAAAGTCAAGATGCCTTAATAATTTTAATATTGTAATAGCCCTGTTTAGTAAATATGAACCAAGTACTGTAAAGATTTTTAAATCATGTTTAAAATTAATTATTTATGAAAAGTAAAGATTCCTAGTTCAATATAGTTTTCTCACAGATAAGACAGTGCCTGGTGGGTCAGTTTACAAAGGCAGAAGAACTATCCTTGTCCATCTTTGTAGAAAAGAGAGTAATATCAAATTCAGTTTAAGTGAAAAATGCATCACATCACTCTTTTAATCATCTTCTTTGTTGCCTGTAATGGCTGGATGGAGTATTTTCTATGTTGCATATTGATTGTTACCAGCAAAGAAACCAGGAAGAAAATCTGGATTCATCATTATATCTGTAATTTCATTGTCATTGTTCAGAGAGAACAGCCACTGCAATGCCTCACTGCTGCCCAGGTAGTGTTATTTGTTACCAAGGTCCAAGTTATAAGCTGTGGAGTGCTTTGGGCTGCCCCCAGCAGACTGGATGTCACATGAGAGAGACAAGCTCAGGGCTCATCTGGCTTTCACAAGCATGGGTTACAGGGGCTGCCTGCACCTCATCCTGTCCCCCAAACACAGAGCAAGGAGCAGCCCAATGCATGCACAGCAGGGAAGAGTAAACAGAAACAGCAGCATGGATGAGACACATGAAAGCAAAGACAAGACCCTCCTTCACCACACAAATCCTATGGACATGGCATTCCACATCTTCTAGTTTGGTGCTGCTGAGACTGTGGCAGTGGCACAGGGTGAAATGAGATACTATTTCAGAATCAAAGCTGAGGTCAAGCTGGGTTTGGGTTCAAATTAAAAATCTGCATCCGTGCTTCCACCCTCATTCTTTCAGTTGTTGAAATTCAAACTAGATTAGCTCTGCTTATAATATTTCTGCCATTTTGATTCACACCCCAGAAAATCCTTTTGCTCTGGAAATCTAACATGGCATCAGAAGAGTCAGTTCAGTCAGACTGAAGCCAGTTTTTCTTCCCAGAATTCAAGAAATAGATACAGGAGCTGAGGATTTTCTCTGAAAGGGCTTATTTTACAGAAACATTATTTCTCAGCACTTACTTCTCCAAGATATATTATTCAAGATCCTCTGGAGCTGAACAGCATTTATTTCAGGATTCTGTGATACAGAAGAGAATTTTAGTATTTTTTTTTAAGTATTAAATCACTTTTCTCCCTCTTTTGTTTTCCCAGCATGCCCCATCTTCATTCTCTGCTTCTCTGGCCCCACTCCAGTCACTGTGAAAATCGATAGAAAAGATTCCCTTTGAATATGACAAGATTCTGAGACTGCAAGAGCTGCAGTGTGCTCTGGGCTAAGTTCTCAGGGCTCCACACAGATCAATGCAGTACTGCAGATTTTCCACTGAGTGAGGATGCAGACCTTTCAGCCCTACTGCCATCTGTCCCATCAAGCACACTGTCAAGAGACCTGCTTCAAACATTCCTTTTCTATCATTTGCAAACAAACAAACAAGAGAAAAAAAAAAATGAAACTTTGGAATACTTCTTCCCAAACTTTTCAAAGCAAAGACTTTCCCTCCTCCTTGTCATACTAAAGTTTACAGATCTTAGAAGCTGAGACAATGGTTTGTTTGGAGGATTTTTTAAAATGTCACTCTTCAAAAATAAAAGCCTGCTTTCAGATCATTAAAACATGCCAGGGTAAAGCCTTCAGAAATGGCAGTAACTGCTTCTGCCCCTCTGTGTACTTGGACATCCTGATAGCAAAGGACCAGCACCTCACAGTATGTGGCAATTTCTAGTACAAAGCCATACCATTCTCAAAATCTTAAACAAGGGGCCAAAAGGGAAAGCATTCCTTGCTTTTAGTAAGAGCTTCCTTCAAAACATTTCTATTAAAAGTGCTAATTTGTTTTTGTGAAATTGTGTTTGCCAAACACAGGGTATGATACTAAACACAGCGACCTTTTCTGAAAGGTGGAACACTTGCATCCCTCACCACAGTCAGTGGTCAGCTCCATCCCAAATCAGGCCAGAGATATCATAAAAAGAATTTTTCACAGTAAGGATCATATTTCACTTGGAAAATTATGGGAAAAAGATGAAGGGACACCCAATATCTATTTCACCTCTCAAAGCAGGTTAGTCACCATCCAACTGTGATGAAGTATGTATGAGACAAGGTTCAATGTTTTAGGGGTTCTCTAATAGGTAACTTTTCCCAATGAATGTAAGAATGCCCCAAAAGGTAGGATAGATCCACACAGCCCATCAATTTGTCCCCAGTACAGGCAACAGGAATTAATGTTTAGCCTGGTCAGCTTCTGTAATCCATTCTGCTGTTACTCTGTTGGAAAAGTGATCTTAGAGGGTACATCCCTGCTCAGTCCTTTAGTCTTTGTTTATGGACTTTCTGCCCATCAGTTTGCCAATACCTTTTGAGCCTCTTGGTACTGTCACATCCCCATTAAGTTCCAGGCATTGACATCTGCTGTGCAGAGAATTGTGCCTGTCTCAATGCTATCACATTGCTGAGCTCCACAGGCAAATATGCTGTGTGGAGTTATCACTGTACAGAGTCCAACCTCTTCTCCACAGCCCCTCTCTGCTCTCTACACATCCACAGACCTCTCTTGAACATCCACATGCTTTTACCTTCACAGAGTTACATAATAGCTCTGGAGGAGTTTACTCATGCAAGCACTTACCTGTTCAAAATGCTTTGTGAAGAAATCCTCCCAAATCTTGCCTTCATACCTATCAACAATTTCCTTTAAGGTATGAAAAAAAATCATTACCTTGCAGAAGAAAAATATTGTCAGCCAAGTTTCCCAGAACAGCATTCCATTCCCTGCCCACCACTGCAATCAGTGTTACATCACTAACACAGCCCACTGCTAAGATTCCACCCTACTTCACAGAACTGCTATTTCTTGGAGAGAAATACTCAGATAACATTTAGTGGGGAGAAACATCCTCTCACCCCACCCCAAACTGTGCAAAGCACAGGGCTCACTCTGTGCCAAGAAGAGAGAAGGATCTCAGTTCTCCTTTATACAGCCCAACAGAGATGAAAGCAGAAAAGGCCCTGTTCATGCCAGGGGAACAGACCATGCTCTAAATTCCCTAGCACAAGCTGCAGATGTGCATGCACTGCCACAGAGACCAGTTATTTTGAAAATAACTTTTAGGCCATTGCATGGGAATAGTAACTGCTACAGTCCCATAATGCCCTCATAATGTTCAAGGTGTGAAAGAAACGGGGAGAAGTGCAAAAAGGACCATGAGTATCCAAAATGCCATGAACAGGAAAGACTGCAGAGCAAGTAAGATGGTGTCATTAGAAGATGTTTGCAAAAAGGGCAACTAAGATGTCTAAAGTTTTGCCTATCCCCCACATTTGATTGCATCTGTCCCCTTGGTCCAAAGGATTCTGTCTGTAAACCCATGCTGTGCTTTCAAGTGCTGCAACACAAACATTGACATTCTCACTCGGCCTCTCCTCTAGGGCAGAGCAACAGTAAAAACCCAACTTTCAGACCTATAGACTGAACCACAGATGCCCCACTCCCCTCAAACCCACTCACCTTAGAGAGGGTGAAGCTTGTGTTCCCTCCCATTTCCCTGGAGATGCAAAAAAGCAGACACATGAAGGATAGACCTCAGAGTTGTGTGTTTGTCTCACCACAGGTGTCCCTCCCCAGATGGAGCCCCAACCTGCTCTTGCTGTGTTTTATTCTCTGGTGTTACAGCTGCCGTAAGGCAAGGTCTCTTATCCATACAAGACCCCAAAAGCTGCTGGCATTTGAAGTATCCAATGCACCATTTCTGAACAAACAACCATCCTAGCATTGCCAGCAGGGAGTTCTGGCAAACTAATGGAGTTAAAAAGCTAAAGAGCCCTTATCCTTCTCACAGTCTCAAACATGAGCATGCTACAAGAATTGTGTGGTTCTATCTCAGCCTCTTTTGAAAGGGTAAGGCAAAACACAGTGCTTCAACCACTGAGAATCCTATGGCAGGAGAATTCCAGAGCCAGCTTCCCTGAAAGAAATTCTGCTGCTTCTTGCAGTTAAGTCTTTATGCTGCCCCCATCAGACTAGAAAGACCAGACTTCCCCAGGAAATTAGGTGCTGGCAGAGGGGCAGCAGCATCTCACCGAAGAATGTGCTTCCTGGAGAAGACCCGCAGGACGAACTCAGACTCTTGCTGAGGCTCCAGGGTGCACGGGACAATCACATAGACACAAGGCTCCAGATGGAAGTCACAAGTGACTTCCCGCTCATCAAGGAAAACCTGGTTCTTGTTCACAGGCTGATGTCGGCTGAAGAAACCTGGGGGCAGCTTTCTGTTGCTCTCCTGGTACTGTTCAGGGAAGAAAGGTAAGAGAATCGTGTTCTGGCCCAGCTGAACACATGGACAAAAGGCGTGTGGAGGATTCACAGGCAGGGCACAGCTGGCCTGCCTTCACATCTCAGCCTGTGTTACAGCACAAGCAGGTAACAGAGCCCAAAGGACTCAGTCTCCTCCCAGGACACAATGGTTCTCACTATGCAGCATCTTGCCCAGTACTAATATGACAACGGACTGGGTTTCCTGCACTTACTAAAAAGATGACACTACTTGTAAGGAACAGCAACAAGAACCAGGGAGGAGAAGCCACACCTATCAAAGTGGCTTCTGCAAAAGTCTTTGCCATATGGGCCAAAATGACTGCAGGCAGGAACTGCTCTAGAGTCTGCCCTCCACTAGCCAGAACACCTTTTCCCACAGGGACCACATACTTTGTCCCCAGCTTGTCCTTTGCACTAAGGATCTAGTAGCAAAGGATTTTTCAAAACACCTGTGATCTGAGCATACTGCATGAGCAACCTAAGCCCTCATCCTGACTTCATGCAAGTGTCCTTGATCTGTCTGGCACACTTTGCTCTGCAGGCCCTTTTCTGCCACAGGATGATGGATAAAGTGTTGATCCAGGCAACATGGAACTAATTTTAATGCCACTGAGTGCCCAGTACACAAGCCCAATAAATAATTCTGATAGCTAAAACTACTGTCACCTTCTGATCTTGGCTGTTCCTCAAAACATTTAGCCATTTTACTCTGCAGCCTCATGGGGAGATGCTATTCCTCTTCCTTTGCCAGTATTTTTCTTACTAATAGAGCAATCTTTCTTATAAGGGGTTCAGGGTTACTCCTCCTCATGCCTCTTATGTTAAATTCAAAGTTTTTATATTCCAGTCAATACTCTGTTGACAGCAGTTCCAATACCTCAGATGCTCTCAGCTTGCCATCTCTCCATATTGATCTTGGCAACCACTACAAACCTGAAATTGAAGTCCTGGCTGTCACCATTCCCACTCAGGTGTAGCAGAGCACTGTGCTAGGGTCACACGCAGACCCCCTCTGCCAGAAAGTTTATCTTGAAGGTAACCCTGCTAACCACACTGGGTCTACAGGAACTAGGAACACACTTGTGCTGCTCATACCATATATCCAAACTAGTTCTTTGCCAGCCCAGGTTCTCATTTAAGAGGTGTACTCTCATTTGAGTGGTAACAGAGTGGAAGATATGAAAATATGCCCTTTAAAGACAAAATGAGCTAAATCTTTCCCTGTTTTAAATAGCCCTCTGAGATCAGGGCCAAAATTGAGACTTTATCAAGATTCAAGTTCCAGGGCCCTTACTCAGGTCCTAAAGGCTCTTGGATAAATAAAGTGCTAGAAATACAGCTGACCTGAAGAAGCTGAAAACACATGTACCATCAGACAGCCAGGAACCTGAGCTCCCTAGGAGATCTTTGACTTGCATGGGGCACAGGCTATTTTCCCACCTCATGCCAAGACTGGAAGGCAGCAGAAAGACATCTCTGACTCCCACAGCACAGCCAAGAATTGGGGCACCATCCCACAGCTGCAGCAGGGATGAAGTGCTCATCAGGTAAAGGTTGATGCTACTTCTAATATCTTTGAAGACACAGAACAGAAGCTGAACAACTAATGCCCATTCTCAAAGCCAATGAGCTCTCCTGGTATGGCTGCTTTTCAGTAGACTCAGAGGATGGTTCTATGTTAGTAGTGCCTTGCTGTGGTGCCTCACTGAATTCAAATACTGTCACTTGCTATCCAGCCAAGAAACAAAGGCAAACACACCACATGCAGTGTTGTCTTAACAGGTGCACCAGCCTGGGTCCCCCATAGAACAGCCAGCAGGGGTGACAAGGGACTCACCTGTAGGCCCACCTGCAGGAAGAAAAGAAACAGAGCATCTGTCAGTCAGGGCCTCTGTGTCTCACAAAACACAGCCAAGTCCTTCCTGGGAAGCAGAGCAGCTACATACATCTATATGGGGTCTTTGCCTTCAGAAACCTGAGTCCTTCCACCCAAAAACCCTTCCCCAGAGTCACCTCTCCATAACTGTGCAAGCTCACAGCAACAGACCAGTGGCTCTGTCCAAGGGAGAAGAGTGGCTCTCAAGGTACTCAGGTAAGCAGAGAATTGAAGGTAGGAAACTCTCACTCCCAGTGATATCCACTTATCTCTGCATCCACAGCGAGCTAGCAATATGCACACATGAGCAGCTGCCACATACTAGGAACACTTTTTAGGCACAATTTTACCATGGTTGGAAATAACCTGATGGCAGAGCTCTTCCTGCCACAATGTAAGGGGACTTCTGGCACCCTGTTCCAGCTATTGCACATACCCTCAAGGCAGCAAAATAAATCCCAATGTGCTTTGAATCAAAAGGGATTTCTCACTGCTCTGCAGGATGACAGCATGCTGGAGACACAGCAAGGAGGGCACAGAGCCCAAGGGAGCCCTGATGTGTGAGGAGACTGAGCACAGGCAGGAGGAAAGAGCAGAGATCTCCCGGCACACAACAAAAACTCTTGGCCTGCAGAGCACTACAATCTACAGGGGCTGGAACTTCTCCTGTTTGTTGAGAGCAAGAAAAGCAAAGCAATTCTTTGCACCTTATAGAGTAAAAATCCAATGAAAAGATGAGGGGCTCGGTTCCGGTGTTTGGTGCTGTGCTTCTGCATGAGGGATATAACCACATTGCATGTGCTTGGGCTTTTCTTACTGTCTTCAACTGGCAACACATTCAGCCAGTACTGAGGGTTCATCCAAAAGTTGCCTAAGTAAAACAAGAAAAACATTTTGATATTATTTTCCATCACAAAACTAATTGCCAGCTTCCCATGTGATGTCTGGCATTGGACTGAAGAGGTTGCAGGCTGTCTGCATCTCAAGACCCCACAGGAATTTGATTTTAAGGTGCATTTTACAAGTTTAGCAGTACAACTACTATCTAAGACAGGAGAAAAACTCAGGAACAAGGAACTTGTTACTTTTGCTTACATGCAACTAAGAGCTCATTTTGTTTATAGATGTATCACTATTTCTCTCTCATCCCTAGTGTATGGGCTAGCTGACTTTAGACTCCACCTGCTCTGCTTCCAAAAGAGCTGAGCCTCTGACTATTTTATTCACTTACCTAAAACACACTCCCTGGAGGTGCTGAGGATGCAAATTTTAACCAACAAGTTTAATGCCCTAGAGGAGATCAGTGCTGGCAATTGATCCTGGGATCCCAAGGCTTATTTCATGCTATAATCAGCCCATTGCCCTGTGTTTGCAAGCAGTGCATCTTCTGTGATAGCAGAAGCCAGTCAAAGTCCTTCAGCTGCTTATTTCTGATGTTTGTGTGAAGGCTTAAACAGGAAGCACATGTTTCTGTTATCAATTTTATGTTAAATGGTTATAAGGAGCTGGTCAATGAGTCAGCAGAGCATCCAAAAGTCACAGTTATCCAAAAGAGCTCCCCTCACCATTACAGAATCCCAGACTTCCTCCTGCTGTACTTCCTTTAACCCATCTCCCACTCTTCCAGGAATACATCCACTTTTTCCCATCTTCCTGGCTCATCAGGTCTGGAGTTAATTTACAGATCACCAGATCTACAAAATGAATCTTAAAATCTCGCAGAGACATCCTGGGAAAAGAGTGCCAAGAGACATCTTGTCAGAAGTTTAGTTTAGTCCATATGGTTCATAAAACAAAAATAAAAGGGAGCAGGGAACTTCAAAGCCGCACCATTCTGTGTTACATATGGTAATGCTCATATTTTATTAGGCAGTACAGAAGAGAGCGTCTGCTTCCACAGCAGCATCTAGGAGTAGCTAAATACACGACTAAAACTTCAGCAAAGGACAGCAGAACAGAGAATAAAATAATCTTGCCAGCAAAGGGAGTGCAGTGAAATTACAGGGGCAGCAACATTGCCACCTCGTGGCAAAAGCTGTGGAGAAACGGCAGACAAACAAGCAAAGAAGAGATTCCCGAAGCTATGCTAACAAGAAAAGGCAGGACAAAAGCTCCTGGGGCTGCCCTTTATGTCCAGCAGCCCCAGGAGACCTAGCAATGTCCTGCTTCTCCCTGACTCCTGCACTGAAGAACAGCACATTCCATGTCAGCACAGGCACTGCTTCTCACAGCATCAAGCTGAGAGGAGCACAGGCTGCTACCCATCACCTATGCCTTGGCCTAAGTGGCAATGTGCTGCTTCAGCTCCAGGTGCAGCCCCAGGGCTACTAGCAGAGAGGGAGAAGCAAGACTGTGCCATTACCAGAATTCTCCATCCTCCTTCTTTTTCCTCAGCAAAATCTTCTCCTTCGGGCTCAGCAGCTCCCACTTGTAAGAGCTAAGAGGAAAAACATGAGGTGACTAACCAAATTCAAGGCTGAGGACATAACCTTCCTCTATAAAAAGAGGCCAAATCCCTGCTTCTAGTTATCCTTCACTCTGCCTTCAGCCACATGAGACTCTCCACAACCACCCTGGGTCCCATGAGATGTAGCTACACAGCTCGTTTTCTCCAGCAGAAGCCAGAAATGTTCCATCAGCCAATCACTTCACTTGAACACACAGCTTCCAAGTACTTAAAATATAAAAATCTAGACCTGCTTTGTTGGTTAATTTTCTGTCAAAGGAGACATAATAGGAAGAGTGTTTGGCATAATGAATGAATGACTAGGACAGCACAAGAGGCAGCTGGGAGTAGTTTCTAAGGCAGGCCTGCAGTATGTTGCTCATTATGCTCTTCAACAGAACAGCTGGTATGTTGTCATTACGTGACAGACACGCATCAGAGAAGTTACTGCTCTGCAGACAAGGTGAAAGCCATTCACATTCCCAATGACCTCTGTTCTCTTTCCCCCTTTCTATGCCCTGAGCCTCAGCAAACAGACCGTGCAAGGAATGAAGTGAAGCCAGGAAGTAAGAAACATGCTCCACTTTAAAGAGGAACAGAACACAAGTTAACAGCTGCCCATGGTCTAGAATGCAAACCACTGTCTTTCATGGGTCCCAATTTAAAAAAAAATAAAAAATCAGGTAGATGCAAATATAGAGCCCATTTTCCTCACTAGTTGCTCCCTCTGATCTCATGCCCAACAGTATTTCCCTGAGCATCCAGGACAGACAACTCCTTCCTAGTTACCCAATTCCAACACCTTGCAGCCTGTGGAAGATTTTTGCTGGCCCCTCCCACGATAAATGACTGTGTCCTGAAACATGGGAGCTTTCTGGAGCCTTCGGCACAGCTCTCCAGATCACAGCAAGGTGCTCAGTGTCTCATGTTGATATTATGTTTCCTCTGTCATTTAGTGAAAGGAAAAGTAGAATTTATCTGATTCAGGCTGCAGGTGTGAAGTGAGGCCAGCTATAGCAGCACTGTCTGTTGGAGACATACAAATCTATGGAGTCATTGCTTTAACACCAGAAGGTCTGTGCAAGCAATTGTTATCTTACTGCTGCCCTCAAAATTAATTCATGCCTGAAGATGGCAGCATCTTTCCTCCAAGAAACCTTTCCTCCCCTCAGTGTCACACCTTTCCTTTTTTTAAACTCACCTGTCACTCCAGTCTCCTTTCCACTCAATTTTTCCCCATGGATTTCTCAGTCTCACGAGGTTTTCTGGTCCATATTGACAGGTCACCTGCAGAAAGCAGTAACATTGTGTTTACCAAGGTCTCAGCAGTTCTCATCTGGTTTATATCATTGTACTATGTCAGATATTAACAATGATTTTGTTTGTTCTCATAGATGCCAACAAGTATGATGACAAAAATCTTTTAACATGCAACTCTGAATGCCAGAAACAAAGAGATTAAGGTGCTTCATCTTACATTCTAAACTGAAACCAGAGACATGACAGATCCCTAATCTAAAGGCTTGACTGCAAATTCCTTTTCCTTTCCAACATCTGCTCATTTTGTACTCATGTGAAAGCCAAGTCCTACCCCAGTGCAATGCCACAGCACAATACAGCCCCCTATGACTGACCACACAGATTAATGCCTCCTGAACTGGGATGCCATGGTGGGAGGAGAGGGAACCAGGCCCCCAAAAGGGGTTTTGTTGACAGCACACATCAGAACAGCTGACTTCACACTGTTTCCACATGCTTGGTCAGCCTCTTAAGGCTGCCTGGCTCTTCATCTCATCAGAGGAGCCTGACTGACAGACACATTGTTGAAAAACTCCAAACAAACTCCTCCTGCTCCTCCTATGGGTGACACAGATGTGTCTTATCCAGCTCATCATTCTGCCCTTCCTAGTACCTCTTGCTACAGGAACTGAACATGCTTTCACCAAAACATCCAAAGCCCCACACAGTCTTTGCCATCCCTGTCAACCTCTTGAGGCTGGACAAGACAGTCATCCACCAATTCAGGAGGAAGAAGCTCCTACTCTTTGGGACATATTATTTCAAGTCCCTTACCTCTAGGCAAATATCCTAAGGGGACTCCTAGCAGTATTTCTGCAGATTAGTGGGGTCTCCCTGCACTGTCTGCACAGAAGCACAGTTCAGTTCCCTTACTCCACATTCCTGAGTCACAATTCTATCTGCAGTTTTTCCTATTTTGGCCTTTACATCCTTACTTCTCTATGGCCTCCCCACTGGCTTCAGAGGAAGGCTTTTTACCACAAGTAAAAAGCAAATCCCCAAGTTTCATCACATCCTCCCAGCAGCCCCAAAGGCCAGTCCTTTCATTCTTAACAGCTAAGATGCATTTCTAGGTGATGGTCTCAGCAGAACCCTATGAATCATTACCACCCTTAGAGATACACTGATCCATAACAGCTGTCCTTTACATCAAGACCTCCAAATTAAAATAGACACACTTAAAATGTTAATCTTAAAGCCCACAGCCTCTTCTAGCCTAAGACTAAGAAAAGAGTATTGGGGAAGAGATATTATAGTTGCTCTGATCAATGGCTGAACCTATGAATGCAATAAAAACTACTAGTATCCAAATTAACCTGGACCCATGACATTTGGGCTGGTCTTACCTTTCTAATACCAGTTACTGTGTAGGCATGGCCAGCAACAAGCCCATTCTTCAGGACCTTTGTTGCCTGTATACAAGAAAGAGAAACAGAAGGAAAATAAACCTTTTATTCTATCCTATTAATACAGCAATACCAGAGACCTGGAATCCTTTAAACAGTGACTTTTAAAGCAAATGGAGAACTGAAAATTAAATAAATAAATAAATTCAAGCTCCTAAGAGCCAGATTATGCAGTATGCTTGGAATTGGAAGGTTGGTTGTTAATGGCCCTCCCTAAATTATGACTCTTCAGCTAGAGACCATCTCACTTTAAGGAAGTCCAGGAGGTTAGGTTTTGATTTTCAGAAAAGTGGAGTTTCCCAACAGCTGAGGTGGTAGCATAAAGTTTCCAAGCCAAGACTTTAATTCATGTTCTGAATGACCCACCTCCCTACCCTAACTTCATTCCATATGTGTCTGTACCTCACTGCACCATCCGTAAAAATGGAAAATTTATTTAATAAAAATGGGAAAATGCAGTAGGTCCCTATCTAATAGAGTATTTTCTTTGACAGATAAACCAGTTCCTAAACATAACAACAGGGAGTTGAGATGTGACTTCTACAGAAAACCACGTGTGGCAGCTTTGACATGTTTTGAGTCACAATGACCAGCTGAACAGAGGGAAACAGGTCTGGAAAGGTATTTAGTTATAATTTAATGTCCCACCAAGCCTCACCCCTAAGTGTGTCTGACAGCCCATGAGAGATCTGCTGTAGGTGGCTCTTGTCAGGATATCCCATAGATCAGGAGGAGCTTCTGCAAGCTTGATCCTTGTATTGACACCCCCTGTAAAATCCACCAAGGCTTCTGAAACTTGCCCAATCTGCAGATCTTCATAGGAGCCATAGAGTCTAGCAAAAAAAAGACATCAGTGTATTCTTTGAGTTATAGTCACAAATGACAGGTTGAGAACAGTGAAAAGATTAAAAAGTGTGCAAAAAGCAAAAGGAAAGCTGTAACTCATGTTTAATTTTAAGGGAATTTTTGGCATTTGGGAAGATGAGAATCTACCAAGTTGCCTCCAAGACTGGCCATACTCTGAAAGAGACTCTTCACTCACTGTCATCCCTGACTGCACTGTAATGAGAACATGCCCATCATGACTCCTTGATGACTCTGCCTTAGAGAATGTTGCCTGAATTTATCACCAGGCACTGTATCTAAGATACAGTGCTTTGAGAGATACTGTCTTGAGAGCTCAGTCTCCAATCTGATTTTCTTTATCACTCCAGTGCAACTTGGCCCAGTCTTTTCATTCTAACATGTACACCAAATGAAAATAACTGAACATTCTCACCTTTGTGTGATCTATCTCTCAGTATTAACAAGAGTATTTTTCCCTGCTCTGCAAAGATTATTTCAGCCAAATATTAGCAAACTCCATTCGTTAGGCCCTGCTGCTTTCTTCTTTGTGCTGATACTACCACTGTAAACAAAACACCCTGGAGAGAAGCCACCGTTCTCACCATGCCATAAGACTTGTGACATGCCTCAGCTTTGGGGACCTGAGAGCAAAAAACATCTGCCTAAACAAAGTGCAATGCTTCAGCAGACCTCCAAAACTAAAATCCTTGGAGGTTTCTCAAACTGATAATACATTAAAGGAGGCTTTAGAAATCATTCACATTTGGAAATGTTTATCTACGGTGTTTCACTCCTCTGTGATGTTTACAGGGAAGGCATCAGCCTCAGCCAATACACTGCAAACAATGATAACACTCAGAGGACAACCCTCCACAATAGGGATGTTTTCACACCTAAACCCTTGGATTTAAACTCAAGGGCCTGGTTGGATAACAGCTACTGCAATGGCAGCTTTTATGTGTAATAATAGAAAGATGAGAGCCATCTACTACACTCCAAATGTAGCAAGGCCTAGGATTTGCATTTATAAACAAGAAGAAACTGCGTAGGCACCAACCAACATATTTTAGAGAGGCTATTTGCATAAGTTGAAATGAGTCACTTACTTAGCATATGCCTTCTCCAGAAGGGCTCCCCAAAACACATTCTTATAGACCGAGGAAACAAAGAGCAGTTCCCCCACCTCATTCACCGGCAGGCGATCATCAACCACCACGTCAATCCATTCCCCGAAGTGCCAGAACTGTCAGGGGAAAGGAATGAGCTGATGTTTCCCTTGGAAGGGACCTCCCCTTGAAACAACAGGAAAGGCAAGATAGCCTGGCTGTGGGCACAGAACGAGCTGCTGTGGGTCAGTGGGATGTGCTGACTCACCCACAGAGCCAGCTCCCCAGCCCCACCCGGCCAGAGGAGAAAACAAAGCATCTATCAGGTGTAAAAGGAGTAAGCAGGGAAATTAGCCACAGGTGGACTACTGGGGAAGGAATTCCTAACTGCAGGATAGCAGAGTTATACCAAGGGCAGGGCAAAGGGCTGGAAGATTGGAGCTGATGTGCTCAGGTCCTCCTGACTGTAGCCACTCTTGAAAAAAGTTTTGCCAGAGTTAAAATATGGGTAGGACACAGCTGGAGAGAGCAGCCAAGCAGAGGTGTTTCCTCAGTAGCTTGCAGTTGATTCACTGCCTACACTACTTTGTGGGAGGGGTGATGGGCTCCTCTCCAGACTGGGATACCCTCTGGCCACTTGCCCCTGGCTAAAGGGAACCATGTATAAATTATCTAAGGGTGTGACACAAAACATAGCAGAGCATATCTGAGGATCTCCTGCAATCTGGGGGAGCAGCTGTACCCGGAAGTGGAAAATGCCCGCATATTTCCTCTCAAAGCTCTGGTTTTGTGGTACAACTGCAGCCAAGATGTCCTGGTGGAATGTCAGGGCTTCCAGGGCCGCCAGGAACCAGCAGTTCTCTGTGCCAAGACAAACGGACACATGCAGTTGGCTGAAAAGTGAGAGCTCTCAGCCAAGTTCAGCAACACCACCAAGATCCCAGCAGAAGAGCTGTTGTGCTGATGTTTTCACAATTATAACAAATCATACACACAAAATTAGATGATCCAGACATGTTCTTTACTTAACCAAACTGTGATCGGTTTATAATTGTTCTCTCATGATCTTTTCATTTGGGTACTGTTAAGTTACATAAGAAATTTAGCAAGCAATAACTGTCAACAGAAACATTCTGTGTTTTACTGACGCTGTGTGGGGTTTTTTCTGTTCTCTTTAGAGACACACTATTAAAAAAATATCTTTTCCATTTTTCTTTGAAAACATTAGCTTTTCAGAAAATAAAATAATTTCCAGAGAATCTCACATGCAAGACTGTACTTAGCAAACTTTGGTTTTAAAATGAACTTTAAAATGAATTTACTCCCACCTCTACCTCTGTTTCAGATGGCAATATATTTTAGGTAACACAAGCATAAAATTATTTTTCTAACTGCAAGGCTGAGAAGAAAACACACTCACACTGAGCATTAGGTACAAATATAAAGTCCTTCTGTGGTCTCTGTTCAACTGTCAAGCAGCAACACCACAGACCTGTAAGAGCACAGGATCACTTCCTATTAACATGGGCAGAAATAACACACAGCAGTGTTTTCAGCTTGTGGATACACCTATCATGCCCTCAAATCCCACCTTGAAGCTTGCCAGCTTATTTACTGAGCCTATGGCAGTAAATGATTGCTTCATCCACATGCCAAGTGGAGAGAGGAGATGGATACCTTCTATTTCCATGCCCAGTTTTATACGTTCAAACTTCCATGCAAAATGTTATCTTGTGTAAGAATACTTTGATATTTATACAGAGGAGTTTCCTTACCCACCAATCCTTGGCAGAGATCAAGCTGCTTTCTGTTTGCAGCATAAAATACAGGACTTTTGTGCAAAGCCTGGGAAACACAAAATGAAAAGGGGGAAAAAAAAAGGAGAGAGTTAAGCCAGTAACATGAGCTGATTTAGCCTGAAAGTTAAAGCTTTTAAAATACTAAGAGTCCTTTGTGCCAGCAGACATTGTTCTGGCTCAGGTATAAATCTATTGTTATGTCCTCTGGCTAACCTGACACCAGCCTGAGCACACATTTGTGCTTGGTCTATGCTGAATTTGGTCTCCAGTATAAGTCACTGGTGCTCAGATGCATCACCATGACTTTCCATGGACACCATGGAAAAGAGAGAAGACAATCCTTTAAACCTACCAGTCCTGCTCCTCCACACAAGTGTCAGCCAAAAGAGGTTCTGAGGACTGAGCACAACTGTTCAAACTTTCACTCAGCCTGGCTGACATCTCCACAACTTGACTGACAATTGAGCTGTAGACTGATGGCTGCTACAGCATTCCTGTTGCTGTGACAAGAATAAGTCTCTGAATAACTGTACAGAGAGAAAAATTGTGATTTTTTTCCCTTCAAAAGTGCCTCTGGGGTTAAATTAATAACTTTAGTGTCAAAATTACATTTCATTCGAATGACCCAGAAATTGCTCAAGCTGTTTCACACTGTTGGCTTTCCCTGCAGGCAGTAGCAAAGAAACAGCAAACCCTTAGAAGGCAGTCACAGTAATTAGACTCCAAGCTCTACCCTTGGTGAGTTTGGGTGTTCAGTTTGCAGACCATCAGTCACAGATGCAGCAAGCTCCAAGCCTGCAGGCTGAATGGCAGAATCTCAGCATCTCCTCTGCAGCACAGGGACTGAAGGATGCATAGCATCCATTCTCAGAGAGTCTTTGCTCAGAAAGTTTGGCATCCAGAGCAAGCAGCAGCCTTCTTCACAAGGCAGTCTTAGAATCACAGAATACAGAATATGCTGGGTTGGAAGGGACCCATCAGGATCATCAAGTTCAACTCCTGGACATACACAGGACACCCCAACAATCATAGCAGAGCAGCAGATTAGTCCACTGAGAGACAGAGGAGGTTTCAAGTCCATTCCAATATCTGAGGGGTGGAGAGACACTTGAAGGGCTTTGTAGAGGCCAGGACTCAGGATGACCTTTTTTTTTTTCTTTTTTTTTTTTTTCCAGAAACTTGATTCTTCTGGGAAATTGTTTAAATCTCACTAAATATGACAGCTAGAAAATTACTTAGTTGGAAGATGCTATCTGGTATTACCTGGAAGAATTCCCTACAGACAAAGGAATTCTGAAATTCTCATATAATTCTGTACATTGCTTCCAGGAGGATCTGATTATCAATACTCTGCTCAGTGGCTCAGTAAGAGCAGAACTGGCATTGCTAGTAACAGGCCTTATCTAACTGTGCCAGGCCCCAGTCCTGGCCTCCCACACCTGTTATCTACCCTTTTGTTATGAGAATGTGCTCTGTGACCAGCCCTTGCAGCTGGGTGTCTCTTGTGATGTTAAGTTTAAGCCTGGAATGCCAGCAAAGGCCTTGGAAATGTGAGCTCAAGTAGAAAACAAAGGCCCCAAAACTAAAACTAACTCACAGACTGATGCTCAGTCACTGGTTGTGATAGAAGCTCAGCCTTGAGAGCTGGGGAGAGATTACTCCAACTACAATAGACCAAACAGTTAAGCATGGGGGAAAAAAAACCAAACAAAAAAACCAGCACAGCAAGAGGATAAGGCACCTGCCCTGTCTGGGAAAGTACAGGCTCCAGCTTCATAACAGTATGAGGTCCATGGAGAGAAGGGTCATGGCTAAGAACTGACTAGAAATTCAGAAATCTTCTAAAAGGTCATCATCTTGATCTCTAGGGAGAAGGATCTCATCTGTCACCACAGAATCACAGTGAGATCACTGTAGATGTGAGCTCCAAGGAAACCAACTCTCCCTGCTTCTTTCGCCTCCTCTCCTGCCTTCTCCAAGTGTTACAGGATATAAATGGAACAAGGCTGGTTATGATTTTGGGCAAAAAATGCTTCAAAGGCAATTATGAGACTCCATGTACCCCAGCTTCCAAAATGACACCTGATGCAATAAATGTAATCCCCAGAGACACTAAAGTACACCTAAATTAAAGTCCAAGAGTAGTCTGTTCAATACTAAAACTATTTGCTGGGATAATCTGTAATCATCCTCTTACACACAGCACTCACTGAAAGTCACTTACATGTGGCCTCTTCCACTGTAAATTTCGGGGCAGTTTCTTTAGCAGTGCTCCTGTTCCAATAGAGCTGATGTGAGCAGGGAAGGTGTCATCTGTGAACAAGCATTTGCTCCGCAAGCATGACTCCAGCAAAGCCTGGTAGTTCTGCTGGATAGGAGGGGTGTGTTTCTGAAAGATACTCCTGCCTAAAGGCACAGGTGACTTTTTTTTTTTCAAGCACAGCAGAAAAGGCATGCTGATGTCTCCAATAACACCAGGATAATTTTTTTCTACTGAGGATTCTGGAGGGATCTCACACTGCACAGTTCTGCTGGAAACTCTTGGTTTTCTCAGATGAGGCGTGTCTTTTCAGAAGAATTCCTGATAGTTAAAATAAGTATAAAAAGTAAATTTAATCCTGGCTTTAAAAATGTTCTTCTTAGTCAGCAGTGGTGGATAGGAACACTGTCATTCCCAGGAGAAGTGGAGGCTCACCCAATTCTAACTGAGCACTTATCACTGCATTTTCAAGGCTTTGATATCACTGTAGATCTGAGTGAAATCAAACCAAGTGACCCCACTGACTTTTACTAGAGCTTTGAAGCCATGTACATGGCTACTCTATGTCTCTCTCAGGACTATTTTAGGCTCTCTGGGACATTTTCATAACGTGTTGCAACATGAATGACAGTCTTTATTCAATCACATTCTGGCATGAAGTTATTTCCCCTTCAAAAAAAAAAAAAAAAAAAAAAGGCTAACAGAAAAATGGAATACATTATACATTAGGTTTTAGAAAGCCACAACTCACACTCCTATAACAGTTATTTTTCCCTTTGTGCCTCGTTTTGAGAATGATATGATCCTCCCCAAGAGCTCACATTCCATCTTGCTGAACACCACAGATTCACACATGAAATTGCATGCTGAGGTATTTTTTTCCTTGTAACATTCACATTCAAGACAGATGTTTCTCATCCCCCCCCTAAAAACACCGAAGAGTGATGTCCTAGGCCTTTTTTTAATATTAGCGGCTATGTTAAACATTTGCACCACCCCTTGCTGGGAGAAATCATGACTAAAATCTCAGTAGGTAAATCACTTCTGTCAATGCTAACAAGGTGATCACATTCAGTTAGTACAGTGTGGACTGAAAAAAAATAACCAGGACAAAAAGTTTAAGAAATGGTTCACATGCCATAATGATGCAATATTTTGAAGGCTCCCCCACTGAGGAGGCTCTTAGAGACTCAAAATCCCTGCCCCAGACACCCGAGGACACTGGTCTCAGTTAGGCACCAGTTGATTGCTACTCCCATCAAAGCTGAAGGTCAGCAGAAGTCCCTGTGAGAAAACAAACAACCACAGATTGTACTGTTCAACTGCACAGAGCCCTCATTTGTTACAAACCCACTTTACAAGTGATCCACAAAGGTCAGCCCTCAAGGGCAACCAAGAGAAAATCTTCAAAAGATAACACTGGAAAGGAAAATTCAATTTTCTGTTGTACAACAGACATTTCAGAGCTGAAAAAGAATTTAGGTGCCGAACAACTTGCTTACTTTTTCTCCAGATGAAAAATGCTGTCTTCTCCCTCCAAACCTTCCCTTTTTACAGCCATTGGCCTTCATGACTACAACAACATAAGCAACAGACAGAGATAGATTTAAGAGAAAAACACAGGAAGAAAACAGCCTGGAGACCAGCTGCACTTTACATCGGCAGACAAAACATGTATGAAGAAGAATTTCTCATTCTGCTGCTCCCCAGGAAAAGAAGTGGAGAGCAATTGGCATACTTTGAGCTACAGTGAAGAACAAACATTTGAGACTTGGTTTTTGGGTGTGCAGAGTATTCACAGTGCCTGATAAAATTATTTTAACTTTTCACCAGTTCTCACTTCCCTCTGGCATTTATTTGAAAAATAACTGAATTTTATATACAGGCCTTGAAACTCAAAGATACTATGAAAAAAAAATTGCTTTCAAAAATTAAGTTTTAAATCACATGAATATGTAGCCTTATTTTCAAGAAATTCAGCCAGCACTCCTGACTGTAAGTGTG
Organism: Muscicapa striata striata; assembly: GCA_030060385.1. Classification (NCBI taxonomy): domain Eukaryota; kingdom Metazoa; phylum Chordata; class Aves; order Passeriformes; family Muscicapidae; genus Muscicapa; species Muscicapa striata. The sequence continues at coordinate 969,482 of JAREIS010000084.1, forward strand.
TGTTGAGTCAATGATGCTACTTTGTATGTTTTGAAAACCTCCCAGCTGAACCTGACTGTGTGTTGTTTTAAACTCTTATCCAAACTACCTGGAAAAGATGCAATGAAGCATTTAATGTATCATGAACAGTCACTTCTCAGACAGCAAGTGTTCCACCTTGTGTTTAACCCTCTGCCTGGTCACAGTCCTGTGTATGAGCAGGCACCAGATACAGCTGTATATGACTATCCAAAGTATTCCTCCATTCACCAATGGTACTGAGCCAGACTGAATCAGTCCTCCTCCACAGGAGGAGCAGCATGTGTGCATGTCTCTTCCAGCAATTAAAATTTCTAAGGGAAAGCAGCCAAGTGTAGCAGACAGAGGTTAAAAGCTTTAGAGGGAAGCCATGAGCCAGTAGGTTAAATGGATTTGATTCTCTATTCTTTGCACATTCCCCTAGTTAGCAAATTTACCATCTGATCTAAGTCCTTCCTACATTAGCATCCTATGATCTCCCCCGAGATTTCTCAAGATCTTAAATGCCTCATCCTTAAGGCTTGAAATAAGAAGCTGAAGAATCAATGGAAAATCTGTCACTTTTTTAAAAGTAACTGGACCATGAATTAATTCTCTGAGAGCCTCTTATTTACTCTATGGGAGGATTTACCTCAGGCAACACGTGGACAGTGGGCAATTTCAGGGCTAAACCTGGGGATGACAGAGCTCAGCCCAGCTCCTCTGATTTAACAAAGACAATCCAAATCTGGGCTGAGGAGCTGCTCCTGATTATGTGGCACAGAGTAGTAAATGCTTGCATGCAAAATAATTAATTTTAGGGTGAGCAGAGCAAATGATGCAGGGCCATTTTTTACAACCATTCATGTAACACAGCAGAACATTAGCTACAGAAATTAGTAGTCATTAGTCAAAATGATAGTGTGAGTGTATTAGGCTTTGTTAATCTTTATTAGTCTCTAAACAACAGTATAAAAACAGTACTTGCAGGTACAACTTCTAGTCTTTGATTAAACAGTCTGCTGTATTTCAGAAAAAATCCTCAAAGCTGACTCCTGCTCTTCCTGTGGCCTGGTAAGGCAAATAGAAATATCCTGAAAAGTAGCACTGAACTATGTGTTCTCACTAAATGAATGAATATAGAGACAGGTGGATGACCTTTCCCTGCATTTCCTGTGCTTAGATTATTGGCCCAAAAGTTGATGAACACCTTCTGGTCTGGTGCTGAGATTTTCAAGGTCAAGCAGTCAACATGCTCCAGTGATCTCAACAAAAAGTCTGTATCAAAAATGCCTGGATGGCTTTCAGAATTTCAAGTAATACCTCTCTGACCAAAGATTCACTTTTAAAGACTCTGGATGAGATTCAAAAATACATATCCTTAGCTGTTGAAGTTGTCCAAGCTACGTTGAAACCAGTGGAAATACGAAATCCCATTTACTCAAGATCTGTGCTTTAGCACTTAAGGTTACAACATCCTATTCATAAGCATCCCAATCATTAGATATTCTGAATACCCACAACTCCCACTAATGACAGATGATATTTTTGATCTCTGCAGAATACTCAGTGATCAAGTTTCAGCCAAACCAACTCTAAACAGCAAAGTGAAAGAACAAGGGTGCACAAAATGTGGGTTAGCTAAAACACCAGCCTGTGTTGCCAACCACTTGGCAGGCAGAAGTGTTGGAGCTGTGACATGCAAGGCAGCTGATGTGGCTCATCTAGCTGCTTTACATCACACACAGCCTTCCCACATTTACTGATACAAACTTTTTGCCTTTCCCTTCAACACCTCCAGAGCACAGCAGCAGCTGCTGCATTGTGTAACTAATATCCCCATCTGATCCCAGAGGACAGCTTCATCTGAACATGGCGACAGAATTACACTCCCTTCGAACCCCTGGAAAATCCTAATTCTTGCTAGCCAGAGATAACTGCTAAATGCCAGCACCAAATCCCTCTACACAGCACTTGGCATTTGATGTCTTACCTTCTCCAGGTGTGTTCTCACAGCAGAGGATAACTGGCAGTGATGCCTGCTGCTCATAAATAGTATATTTGTTATCTCTCCCTCTGTGTGTATTTACATGCATGTATATATATGCCTTGCATACGTAACTCCAAGAGCCTGTCCTAACCTATCAAACATTGCGGTAGAGCAGAAGGCGGGGAAAAAAAAGCATATTGAGCAATCATAGAGAATTTCTGGAGATGTCAATGCAAAAATATTCCATGGAAGACATGAAAGAAGAGGTCAGCCCATCACACAGGCTACCTTTTGACTCACCCATTGCTTCAGTGGAAGGCAGTTTCCTTGTTTAGTTTGTCACTCAGTTATTCAAAGCACAAAACTCCACGTCTCTCCATAAATCACTGACAAGGTAGAACAGGAAGATGTGTTCAACTTTGTCTTAATATATTTTAACAGGATTTCTGCTTTCAGGTAAGGAACAGTTCAGAGAGGAAATACTCTCAACCCCACATATTTTCTCAGAACAGACAGGGACATGACACTTGGTCAATCAGTTAATCATATCAATTTCCACAAAGAACATTTATACAAGTTTGATGGAGGTATGTACGTCCTATGGCAGAGACAAACAAAATCATTCAAGGGTTATAGACCAAGCTTCTGCACTGCAAGGGTGGTGAAGGGCTCAGAGGATTTTTCTTTCCAGCACTATTACAGACATCCCATCAGTCAGGTCCCCTGTGCGCAATACAAGCAGTTTTCCTTGTCAAACATATCTAAGGAGGGAGCTCTCTGGAAGCAAGAATGCTTCCCACTCACTGGATGTATACTATCCAGCCCCACATTCCCCATTTTCGGTGGCACTTCTGGGGTCCAGCACCTCCTACCTCAGGCAATGAGGTGCTAAAAGCAGTAGAGGGAGGGTAAGGAAAAGGACTCTGTGTGTGTGTGTGTGTGTGTGTGTGTGTGTGTGTGTGTGTGTTTACCATGACACCTGAAAAAGGGTAGGAGAAAAGTAATGGGAGATAATTCAGAGGAATCTGAAGGACCAGTGAGGGCAGGAGAGGAAAGAAGCAGTTTTCTGAGTTGCAAGGCAAAGCAGTGAGTGAGGAAAGGAATAGACTATGCTGGAGACAATTTTATGTCTCCACATAGGCCATATGGCACCAGCAGGCAGTTGAGAATTTTGATCCAGCTGGACCAGAGGAAACTCTCCCTCCCTTACTTACCAAATTAGTATATTTGGTTTAATTCTGGGGGCCTTCTTCACCTTCCTCTCCCTTCTTTCCTTTCCCACAATCCTGGTTACTCCCTGTTGAACTCATCAGCACCTGAACTTTTGACACCGTCTCCTCAAGTTTGGTAATGGACAAACAGTGGCAGTAACTGCACTGGCAGGAAGTTAATTCTACTGAACTACACTGCTCCCACAAGCTTCTTGAAACTGTCAACGTATTATGGTCTGAGTCACATCTTTTCAGATTCTGTGACTTCAGTCTCCCCATCTTCAGATGATCTTTTGTAGGAAGTAAACCTGTCCAACCCAAAGGCAACAGATAAGCAAACATATTTGTCACCACAAGTTTCAGTTATACAACATTGTGTTCTGTCCCAAGAACCCAGTTTTCATTTTGTGTACAAATACTTAGTCCAGCCTCACTGACCTTCAGCAAAGTGGAAGTGAAGCTTCTCAAGCAAGCCTCTCTCTCCTGGTCAAGGCAAGCATCCAGCTAAGTGACTGCCATCCCTGTCACCAAAAGCAGGAACATGACTGAGAAACTACAGAACTAAAAGTTAAATCAATCATATCTTTAAAGACAAATTCTGTAGTAGAGGACTATAGTAGACCCCACCAGCATCAGACAGAGGTATGTTCTGAGTACTGCAGTAGAGTGACTTCTCTGCAGGGTAGTCAAAGGAGAGCTTTTACATTTTAAAAATGTAAATTACTAAAAAAAAGCCCAAACTTACTAAAGACTGGACCATAAGATCAAGCTCTCCAACAGAAAACCATCCATTAAAACATCTCTGATTAAGAAATGAAAATAAATTAATAATGAAAACAGATTAAAACTTACAGTTTTATTCTGACAGAACAAAAAACCTAATTAATTATACTGTAAACTTCCTTTCCTAATTTTACTTCTCTTTGTTTTTGGCAAGCTCTGTACCTCAAGGTAAAGATAGTTGTTGAGGAAGTCAGTCTCAAATGGCTAACAGACTGAAAAATAAATAAAATTGTGCAATATTTGTGAGATACCTACAGAAAGTCTATAAAGACTGTCAAGCTTCATTGTGATCTGCCCTGGAGATAATGAATCCATAGGAAAGGGATTATCTTCATCCAAGGCAAAGAGTTTTTTTTTTTTTTTGGCCATTTGGCAGCCATCAGGCATGCATACTTATGATTAATGCGATTTAATGATTAATAGCCTCACCTTGTAAATGGGGAACAACTGAGCTTCTGCCGTACCTGTGGCAGTCAGCTCCTGCAGCCTGCACAACAGAAACCTTGCTTTGCTCCCCATTCACTGCCTTCAGGAAGGGCACCAAGGTGGCTGGGGATATTTACAATCAAAGGCTTCCTGGCCTGACCTCTGCTCAGCTCCGAGGGTAACACAAGCAAGCACCAAAGAGACTCCATATATAGCTGTAGAAATGCCAGAGCACCATCGGAGGAGCACAGCCCTTAAATGGCAGAACTATCTAGAAGATGAAAGCGAGTTTTTTCCTACAAAATGAGTAATTCTTGCCAAAACACGTTGAATTCTATGGGGCCTTTCATTTTCAGGAGTTTTCACTGGAAAGGAGTCATCAAATTCTCAAAGCCAAAAGTCTCTATTTATAATACTAAAGAAATGAGGGAAATTGGTCTTAAGGAGGTTTCAAAACATTGGTTCCACTTTCAGCTCTAGGCATTGGCAGGAAAGCAGAGAAGTCTGATCCTCAGAAAATACAGTCAGCCTGCTGTGTTCTTCCAGAAAAAGAAAACTGGTCCCTGGAGTCATTGCTTGCACCTCCTGGGTCAGGCCATTCCAGAGAGCATATGAGATCACACGATGGGAACAAGGAAAGTGTCTCCTCCTGCAGTAGAAGGCGTAGAAATGGATCTGGATTATTGTTCAGCACACAGGGCCACAGAGTCTCCATGTGGCCCCCCCTTCCTTTGGGAAAAAAAAAGCAAAGAAAAAAAAAAGTTTTAATGCAGTGCTGTCTCTGCTTATGCAAGGTCTGGGCTCCTCCTGGCTGGAAATGGCTGGGAAAGGGCAGGAATTGCCACACGGCAGGACCACTTCCAAAACTGCCTCTTGCTACATTTTTCAGACCCATGGGAAGGACTAAAGCGAAAAAGCCTTTAGGAGATATTTTAGGGAAAAAAATCCTGCTTTATCCCAGCTGCACAGTGAAGAGAAGGAGAGCCTGGCAGTAGAGCTGATGGCCAGCCCCAAGGACATGCTGAGCCTCAGGCTACTCCTGGAAAACCTGTGTGGCTGTCCTGTCATCCCTCATTGCTGGAGGAATAAATCAGTTGGGAAAAGAGATAATTTTCCCATCTCATCTGCTTGCATGGAGAACTCCTCCAGGCACAGAGAGCCATGAGCCCCACAAAGTGAGGGGGAGCAATGCAGCCCAGTCACTGGGCTGGGGAAAGAATAGTCCAAGACACAACTGAGAGCACACCTCACCAATGTGTGTGAGCATCTCTAGTGGGGCTGCCAATGGGATGGAGCCTGGCTCTTCTTAGCAGTGCCAAGCAATAGGACAAGAGGCAATGGGCAGAAACTGACACACAGGAAATTCTACCTGAGTATGAGGAAGAACTTCTTTATTGTGCTGATGACCACACATGGAACATACTGCCCAGAAAGGCTGCGGAGTGTCCCTCACTGGAGTATTCCACAACCATCTTACCACAATCCTCTGCCATGTGCTCTGGGATGACCTTGCTCAAGCAGGGAGGTTGGACCAGATGACCCACTGTGGTCTCTTCCGACCTGACCCATTTTGTGATAGGCTGGAGACCCAGATGCTCAGACTGGTCAGACTTGCACTCGCACGGTTTATTTCAGGGGATTTTTTTAGCTCTATTTCGAAGCGAGGCGAGAAAGGAAATAAAATGGCGGCCGGGCTGAAAATCCCCTCAACGGCCCCCAGGGGGCGCGGCGGGCCCGGCCTCTCCCGGTGTCCAACATGGCGGCACCCAGCGCGGCTTCACCCGCCGGGGAGAACGGGCGGCGCCTGCCAGGAACGGCCGGCTTCCGGCACCCGCCCCTTTCCTGGAGGGCCGGGCCTCCGCGCCATGCCCACGCCGGGAGCCGGCGGCGTGAGGGGAGGCGGCGCCCGCCGGTGCCGCTGGGCCAGGGCTGCGCTGACGAGCCGCTCCCTCAGCCTCCCGCGGGGACTGCTTTCTGGCTGAGATCGCCGGCGCAGGTGGCGTGAGGGCGGGCGGCCCTCGCGGGTGGGCGCTGGAGCGGAGTGAGGCCCGCCCGGCCTGAGGGGGATGCGCGGGTAGCCCGCACTCGCAGCCAGCCCAGCCCAGCCCAGCCCAGCCCCGCTGGTCGCCGCGGAGCTGGCGTCAGGAGGCCACAAGATGTTCAGCTGGCTGGGCACCGACGACCGTCGGCGGAAGGACCCGGAGGTGTTCCAGACGGTCAGCGACGGCCTGAAGAAGCTTTACAAGACCAAGCTGCTGCCGCTGGAAGAACACTACAAGTTCCATGAGTTCCATTCGCCCGCCCTGGAAGATGCCGACTTCGACAACAAGCCCATGGTGCTCCTCGTGGGGCAGTACTCCACTGGGAAGACCACCTTCATTAGGTAAAACCCAGCTGCCTGCTGCCCCCCTCCCAGGCATGCCTGCGCCCTCGTCGCCCGGGCGCTGGGGTGGGGCAGAACGTGTCCCTGCTGCATGTGCCATGCCTTGATCCCCCTTCTGTTACCCCCTTCGCGTCCCCTCAGCAGCTTTTCATTGAAAAGTCACCTCCACTCAGACGCAGGGCATTCCTTCGCAAGCACAGGGTGGTGTAAGATGTCCTATGAAACACCGACGTGGCAAAAAGTAGCCCAGGGCAGGGCTGAGGAGTGCAGGCAGGGCAGGCGTGTGGAGGTGTGAGTCATGGGGCCCTCCTGGCCGTCCAAAGTGCAAAGGCTTTGGGAAGCCTCGCGCGGGGCATCCCGTGCCTGCGCTGCCCGGCTTGACCCTTGTAGTCATTCTTTTCAATTTGCTCTAGCTTTTGAGTGGTGAGGCAGCTTTAAAGGGGGTGTTTCGGTTTGCAGTGGTCACTGTTACACGCTTGCGTGTGTCTGTCTTTTTCTGCACTGTCCTAGAGACAAAACTTAGAACCTACTAAAAGAAACGTGCACAGAGAGATTTGCCCTTCCTCAGGGCTGCAGGAGTAAAGCCCTGCTTAAACTGTGTCCTGCTCGGCCGATATGCTGGGAGCAGCAAGTTCCTTTCGAATTGTAAAGAAAGAGCAGCTAGCTGCTAGCAGCTCTTTCATTTCGATAATGTGAAACTGTCGCAGAGAGGGTTAAACTTTTCCGGCTGGACGTGGTTGCAGAGATCGCTGTTCAGCCATGCTATTAGTTCAACGTGCAGCAGCCTTTCCCTTGGGATCGTAGCTGAAGCTGCGCTGTCCGTGTTTCCTATGTGATTCATATGCTAAGCGTTAAATTCCAGCCTTTTTCTGGTGTGGCTGTGTTGAAATCTGTGGAATTACCCCAGTGTAGATCTGGACCCGAGCCACAGGCAGCCAGCCTTTTGTTCTACCAGTATTTCTTGGTGAAGGAGGGAACTGCAGGGAGTAGAGAGAGGTGAATCAAATTGACTGTACCTCTAAAGGAATGACCTTGAGAAATGCAGAAGTTTGGGGTTTTTTTATGTACTGTAATATTCTTGCTGCTAAATTTCCTGGTCAGGAGCCAAGAACAGAATACATTTCTGCTACCTTGGCCTGTACCTGGCAAACAAAGTTTAAGAGTTAAAAGGCTTTTCTCGCATGAGCAAGTCAGGTGGAATGTGAAGGGTTGCAAAAGACCCCAAAGAAGCATTTTGGAGATGTTTACAAAGGGAGTTACTCATATGAAAAATAGAGAGGATAGCACGACTGCCTGATTCTACCCCAGATCTCTGTTCTGTGACTTGGTACCAAATCTGTTTGGAAAGCTTTTTCTTTCTTCTGAGTTACAGACACTCAGAACCTGAACATAAGGAATTGCTGCATTTTTGATAAAGCTGTCTAACTAAAGCATCTCTTCCTAATTCTTTCCTCTAGATTGCCAGCATCAGTGTTTCCCTGCAGTCTCACCTGCATGCTGTTAGCAGAGACTTCCTGTCTTTGCCCCTGTCTGCTCAGTGAGGTCCTTTTCCTGTAAGCCTTAGCTCCTTTTGCAGGACATTTGAGTGCCTAGAGCATGTTCTAGGCTGAATGAGATTGAGTCTTTGCTCATGTGAAAAGGCAGCAACAACCTCTTTGCTGTCAGCAAGTGGGTCTGAGCCTCTCTGACAACTGCTTTTCACTTGTGCCTTCTTCTCCCAGTTTTCTCCAGGCAGGGTCTTCTGTTTAAAATAGTGCTTAAGAAGGTGAAAGTTGAGAACTTTGGTAGAACCCCAGGGTCTCTAATGGAGGAGAAGTGTGAGAGTCTTACTCGAGTGTGTTCCCAGTCAAAGGCCAAATAACCTCATGTTGCTCATGACAGGCTTCCAGCATGAGCTTGCAGGCACTGCTCATTAAAGAGCTGGGATAAACACCAGATTAGCATCCAGAGTTATTGTGGGAAGGCAAGTGGGAGCTAAAGCTGAGAGCAGGGAGGAGTTAAAGGGGGCTGGGGGAGGAAGTGGGAGGGTTGACAACCATTATGTCTTAGCAGTAGAGTGAAGCAAGAAACAGCCTCTGGACATTCCATTCACAATCTTGTCAGGATGGGGGATAATTAGGGTTATCCTTACATATCAATTCCACTCTTAAATAGCATCCTGCTTGTACTGCCATGCAATTTAGGGCGATGACTTAATGCCACTAAACAATCATGTGGAATGAACTCAGTCCCAGTTTACCTGGGTCCCAGGACACCTTACAAAAAAGAAAACAAAAAAAAGACCCTTAGTCGCCTACCTAAGGAATGTCTGTCTTCCAGTCATCTTTCCTTGTTTTGGGGAATATGTAGAGAAACAAGAAAGAAATGCAAGGCTGTGAAGCACCTAAGCTGCAGCATCTTGCAGTGAGGCTGCTCTCTTGTCAGGAGCTGATGGCAGAAAAGGCAGTCAAGGTCAGCAGTGAGAAACATTCCTAGAGGCTGAGCCAGGAAAGAAGGGAGGTGAGCTGTGTGGGCCAAAACCAGTGAGGTGAGACCAGAGCATGGCTTGTTTTCAGTGGAACCAGGCTGTTCCCTCTTCTACTTGCAGGGACACAGAACTGAGCCTTTCTGTGCTATGTGAAAGGTGTAGCATTGCTAATGCAGCTTTTCCATTCCTGCTGTATCATCTCTTTGTGCTCACTCCCATTTCTCTCCTCAGCATACATTTGGCTGACGCTTTTCTACAGGGTTAGGGGCTGAAATTCAGTGCTGGTTAGGGCAAAGCACCACCTCTACCTGGCAATATCTGACAGCCACTGCAGGATCTTATTGGAGCCTGCCTTTATAACGTTATTGCTTTTTATGTTTCCTGTAAGAGGGTGGGAGTACAGGACAGAACATTACTCTCCTCATTAACTTAGGTTCCTTGGTCATTTCTAAAAATAATCCTGGCTCAGGTCCAGCTATCCTGCTAATAAAATAAACAAGCCTGCCAGAGTCCTACTGACTGTCAACATAGCTTGCTTTTCTGGTGTAGCCACCCCTTCCTCCTGCAGCTAATCATTTACACCTCCTGGCCTCTCCACACTGTTTGTCACAGGCTACACACAGAGCTCTGGTGTGACCTCCTCATGCGGCCCTGAATCTTTCATCTGTGTCTGCATCAGGCAGTTGTCACCATTTCCTCCTGCTCTGCCCTTCTTCCCGTTCGGCTCGGCATCACCTCTGCTGCCACACTCAGCAGCATCCTGCAGGGCTCCTGCATGACTCATCAAGGGCAGGCAGCCCCTTCCCCCACATCCTGAGGCACTCCTGCCCAGAGAGCCTGGCCTCTTCTTACCCATTTCCAAATCCACCTGGGAAAGGCGACCCCAAGCTGGGCTAGCACTAAAGCAGCTTTCCTGCCCTGGCCCTTCCCAGGAGCAGGCCTGAAACAGGCAAACGGCACAATGCTTCCAACCACATGTCGACTCCAGACACTTCTCTAAAAAGCAGAGTGGTCACAAAAGACCTATTCCCCTCCTGCCTGGGGTACTCTGCAGACTTCCCTAGCCTAGCTGGAGGTCACTCTCCCAGGCCTTTGGTGTTCAGCAGCTCAGCTAAGGCATGCAACACTGGCAGAAGAAATTGCTTGCTGGTGGTTGGTGTTTTCCACAGCTGTTGTTTGCACTTCTCTCCCAGAAATCCCCACAAAAGTGACAACTGCCAGTTGTTCTCTAGCTTGCCTCTGGTAGCCAGGGCAGGCTGTGTCACTGCTGAGCAGAGGTGCCTTCCCCCCATCAGGCAGTGTCAATACAACCCCTTGTATTTGTCCTTTGCATAATGAGATTCTTGTGCTGCTGACACCCTGCTGCACAATGTACCCAAATCTCCCAGAGAGGCCTCACTTAAAATAGATGCTGTGATGGTGGGCAGTACAAATCTTCATCTTTCTGGTTTCCTACCACTTGTTGCACAGAAGTCAATAACATTGGTGTGTAGCTGCTTCTTTTGTGCTTTTGTTGGGATTTTTTTGTTTTGTGAGTTTTTTTAAGGTCTTACACGAGAAATAAACACAGAAATGCTTTGAAACGTTAGCTGAATGGGAGCTGTGATAAAATTCTTTCAAGCAGGCTGTCTGAAGGAGTGTTGCTATTACACACAGGACTTTTGGTTAGATTTTCTGGGAAGCTTTATCTATAAATAATAAACAACTCCCCCCCTCAACTATTTTTTACTTCTGCTCAAAAGTTGTCATATTACATGTGCATTTCAAGCCTCTAAAAAGAAAAAAGGTGGTTGTTACAGCAAGGCTGCAACCTGACATTGGGAGTAAGGGGCTTTTCTCAAAAGCCCTTCACTTATTGTGTTTGACAGTTGTTAACACTGCTTGTTTCTTTTGTCTGTAGTATTTGCATGGGGAGAGTGCAAAGATTTATTTCTATGGATTCAGTGAATTCCTATCTGTATAAAGCCAATGGCTTGACAGCAATGTCCATCAGGGGCTAGTGTTTGAATTGCCATCAAGGAGGCACAAGCTTAGTTTCCAGAGTCTGACCAAGTGGCTTCTAAACTAGCAAATAGCTGTGCAGTGTAGAGCTTTCCCAGAGAATTGAGCCAAGAACATTCATATGATAGTCTAAAGAGCCCTTGGTGGGAGAGAAGTAGCCCCTTCTTGTTCTCAGGTGCTTCAAGCTAGAGAGGAGTTACTGTGGCTGCCACGAAGGTGTACTGTGGTCACCAGCCAGAGAGGTGGCACACACCAGCACTACCTGCCATCTGCTTTTCTTAAGTAATCACCCACTTTTATAGCAACATTTCTTTTTTGAGAAACCCCTACATAAGGTTTAGATAAATAGGATGTATCCATCCTAGTATGGGGGGTCAGAGGGCTGCTCTCTTCCTGGATTATTTCAGGTCTTTTAGGAGTTGCTCAACAGCTGCTGTTGCATCTCAGAGTTCTGCAACTAAGAAGAGTCACTTCTAGTGGCCTTCTGGTGAGCATGGGACTTAGAAATCACTTTGGACAAAAGATACAAGAAAATACATGATAAAAAACCAGTGAAGGAGGTATGGTCATCTCCTAAGGCAATTATGGATATCATTTGTGGAGGTATTCTTGTTGCAGTGTGAGTGTGTACCAAGCCAGATAAGTATCAGTGATTTGTCCTGGGTATATATTTGGTTGTTTTATCTCTAAAACCAGTTGATTTGGCCTTGCCCATTGGGAACTGAAGACACGTTTGCTGACATGGTATCAATAATTTTTTTTTGTTGCTCTTTGTTAAAATGACTGTGAAAATAGGAACCCCTAAAAAGTTGTCACAGGCCTTCCTGCCAGTGGTACTATAGTCCCTCACACAGGGACTTCACCCACTAAGACTCACCTGAGTGAACCGGTTCTGGTACTTAGACATACCAGTCTCATGAAAAAAATCTCCAGTCCTTCTCCTATTTCCTTTTCCGCATCCCCATAATCTAGTTTTAGTATCACGGCAATTCTGAAATAATCTTTCTACCTACTGAGGATTAGGTCAAAGAGGGAGTGCCAGCTACCCTCTGGCAACAAAGCAGCACATTATTTTACTAACTTCCATAGTCTGGTAGTCATTTTATTATTCAGGGAACTAGCCAAAGCTTATCACTTGTCACCTCTGATGCCATCCCTTATGGAGGGCTAGATAGTTCTAGCTACCTTCCGCAAGCCACATGGACATAATGTCTTAGTTTTCAGCACAGGATCAGCAGGTGGTTTTCTGCACCCACACACACAGAGGCTTGGCCTCAGTGGTGGCATTTGGCACCTTCCTGAGCCAAAGGGAGCTGTCCCATGCACACCCCAATGACCCACCCTGAATTTGGCAGGGTCAGTTAAGATATGCTACCAGGGTCCTATTCAAAGCCCTACAACCCCATGGGTGACTGTCTTTCCCTGAAATTTGCCAAACTACTTTCAGGAAATAGGAAGGGATGCTGTACTTACTGTACTATCTAGCTTGATATATAGCTTGGAATATACTCCCCCAACCACCTGTGTAGTGCTCAATATGCTTGAGCAGTTTGTAGTGTAGACCTGTGGCTGCATTTCAGAAGCACACAAGGATAGAGGCTGAGATTTCAGTCAAGTGCAGGGGAAGTTGGCATTTAAGCGACTGATTTGGACTGGGGGCTAAGCACATTAGCTGGATGAGTCTGCTGAAATGAGCAGCAGTGAAGTAATTGATATTGGCACCAAGAGCCAGTAGGGTTTCAGGATTAACTCTGTGATTGCAGTGAACTGTTGTTTTTTACTTAGCTGTGCTAAATCTGCTCCAAATGTCTTGAGGATTGAAGTACGGAAAATGATGCAACGTGATGAGAATCTCTTCCCAGCAGCTATAATCATCTCAATTTCTTAATCCACCTTAAATGAGCTTTCAGTGTTGAGATCCTAAGTAGAAAAGCTACCAAGACATTTATCAAACAATTCAGTGACAGTGCTAAAAATAGTCTCAGAAGGATCCATGCTCTTGAGCTTCATAATTGACTGCAATCTTCAGTACAACACATTTAGGACTTAGCAGCTCATGTCTCATGCCCACACCCTGTTTTCACTTACAGGTACCTGCTGGAGCAGGATTTCCCAGGGATGAGGATTGGACCAGAGCCTACAACTGACTCCTTTATAGCAGTTATGCAAGGAGATGTGGAAGGAATCGTTCCTGGAAACGCATTGGTGGTGGATCCTAAAAAACCGTTCAGGAAACTCAACGCCTTTGGCAATGCCTTTTTGAACAGGTCAGTACTCAAGAACTCTCTTGTTCCACAGAGTAAAGTCAGAATCTAATGAGCAGCACAGCCAGTAATATAAAGAGATAAGACACTTCTTTTCCTTCCATACACATGGCTGATGCAAAGCCAGTCCATTCCTGCCAGATGAACCTAAGTCAGTTGCTGGAGGACTGATAAATTCAAGTGTGACAAACCTTCATTTTACTTGAACAAACAAAATAAAAATTACATCACAGCCTACCCTCTGTGACAAACCTTCATTTTACTTGAACAAACAAAACAAAAATTACATCACAGCCTACCCTCATCCTACAGGAGACTAGAGGTAAATATCTTCATTATACTTGTTCTCCCCTGCTTCAGTATTTCTAGCTTCTTCCATTTGTAATCAAAAGCAGGCTCTCTCTGTTCCCGTGCCTTATACATACAACCTCAGGTGCAAATTGATGACTGCTCTAATGTGTTTCCTGTAAAAAAGGGTTAGCAGGGTGTTTGGACAGCGGCTCTGTGACATGAGGAATATAACCTTTCCATCCCCTAGACCCAGCCCAGCCATAGGGAAGTTTTGGATCTAGGCCTTGCAGGAAGCCAGCAGCACACACCCATATCCTAGATGAGCACAAACTGTGCTGCAGAAGGCAACAAACTGACTACACCCATCATCGACGCCTTCCCTTAACACAGTGTGGGAGACGCTGGAAACATGGCAGCTGCTCAGCCAAACAGCCAGGAAAGCTGGGCTGGGCTCTGGCTCCCGTTCGATCTTCCAAGCTTAGAGAATGGCTGGCCAGAGGGTGCAGCATCTACCAGCACTGGCCTCAGGAGTGCTGATGTGGGCTGCAGCAAAGCAGAGAAGGGCCCTGCAGAGAAGCATGGGGAGAAACTTGCTGGCAGGAGAGGGACCTAGGTGGAGTCACTGCTGTGTGCAGTACCTCAGGGTGACAGGAAGAGGTATCTGATCACTGCACAGGAGCATCATTCAAATACATCGACATGGTTTTGCACCAGAGAGACTTTGAGAAGTTTTTGTCATTTCATAGGGCTCAGAACATCTGTACCTGACCAGGTTAGGTCAGGTGACTGCCCACTGACTGCACCAGGGCAGAATGGTTATTTGCTTGAAGAGAATAACAGGCCTCTTGCCTGGAGTGCAGAGATCATGGATGAAGAGGACATAATTCAGAGCAGCTCAGCTCATAGCCAAGAACAGCCACAGCTGGCAGCCAGTTCACTGCAGAGAAGGAACATTAGGCCAGGCATGGGGGGCAAAAAAGCAAACACTTCTGAACTAGCCTGATGGATGTGTCCTGTATGCAGTTTGCTCCTGATACAGCAAGGGAGCTCTGCATGCATTAGCCCAGTTCACTGTTTCATGCTGTGCTCTTGTTATGCTTCTTCTACTCTTCCTTCTTCTAAGGAAGGAGTCAAGCCTGTGCCTGTGCAGACAGCAGGGCAGAGGGACACAGCAGTGGTTCAGCAGCAGCATAAGTGCAGTCCTTCTAGTAGTGCAGGGAGTAGCCATAGCAGCTAATGACATCTTTCTCTTGCTAACATGAAAAAAGAAGGGGTAATGATTTCTAAACTGACAGAGGAGACATGCTAAGGGGGACTGGCACAGCTGTGTGAGCCACATGCAGAAAAAGCAGATGCTAATTAGGAAATGAAACATATGCAAGAGTTGACTCAAAGGGCCAGAAATTTAGCAGATACAAGTCCTGGTGCACCCACTGGACCAGATCAAGCCACCCACACTTACTTCTCCAGTGGGCCTGGCTTCTGGGCTAGGCACAAGCAAAGGTATCTCTGCCTTGCACAGACCTTCCTGCTGCTATATATATATATGCCAAGGCCCTGACCTCAGCTAGGAGGCTGTGAGCAAGAAATTTGCAGAGGGGAGCTAACCTCCAGGGGCCACACTTCTAAGGTGAGATAAGAGTGGCCATGGGGACATCTGCTTTGCCCAGGGATGGTTAAAGGTAACACTTGACTGAGCATCAGTGGAAAGGAACAGAGCAGCATGGGGCAGTAGCATTCACACAGGCCAAGCTGGTCTTGGCTGAGAGGTGACAGCTCACAGCACTGTCCTGTGGGGTGCAGAGCCTGCTGCTCCAGGAGTGAGCACCCATCCTTAGCTGGGACTCCCTCCTCAGCAAAGACTGAGATCTGCTGCTTTCCAGGAAGCAAGGGGAGACTGGTACAGTCAGCATTTGGCTGGGAGACAAGCAAATGGTGTTGCTCAGAGCCTGTATCCTCCCTCCCTTCATTCACAGGAGATGGAGCACCTGTCCATGGCTGAAATGGGGATAGCAGATCTGCAGAATCCTGTCTCTTGTCTGCTCTTCTTGCCTCAGGTTGTTCCTGGCATTGAGAGAAGGGTTTATTTTCCTTTCCCCAACTCTGCTGGCCAAACTCCACCCCTGGGAAGATTCCAGAGAGATGAAAAGTTGCACCTTGTTATCTGGAAGATTTGTTTGGTACCAGGGGCCTGGAGCAAAATCAGGAATCTCACCCATTACTTTCCTATCACTTTGACTAGGTTGCAAGAGTTCCCTCACCCACAAAGTCTGTTTCGGGAAGCTAAAGTGGAGTCAGTCCTGGTTTTGTGTTGTGAACAGCAGGAGTGGTAGATAACATGTTGCTCCTTCAGCCCTATGCTCTGCCTGTAGAGGTAGTGAAACTCTAGTTTGGCACAACGTTCAGCCCTTCATATGGCCCCAAACAGAATTAGGTCGAGCTCCCTGAGGTCCTGCAGTTCTGCTGGGACAGCAGGAGGGCAGCAGCCTTAACTTTGCCAAAAGAGACAAAATGCACTCCCTCATGCTGGCCTCTGACCTTATATCTGAAATCTCCTGTAGAGTACTTTTCCTAGACAAACTAGTGGAAAATCCCCCTGCCCTATTTAATATTACAGCACAAGGAATACTCAGGGCTGTAATAATGAAGAGCAAACCTGGGTTGGCAGGACAAGGGAATAACATGACCTCCTGAGCCTTTTATTCTCTGCTGCTGTGCCTGACACTCAACAGGATAATCAGGCCAGTCCCCCTCTTTGATACGAGGTGTTATACATTCAGAAATGCTCCCTGTTGCCACCTGCCAAGCTGGGGATGTGGGAAGCTGTAATATATGGTCTGAAATAGCTGACGGCTTAAGGGAGGAGGCACTCTAACCCATGGGGATTCACTCTTATCAGAATCTTCTTGGAGTCATACAAGTAGAACAATTGGGTTGTGCCATAGCCTGGAGGAGTTTGAAGGTGCAGGGACTTCTGCAGAACCTGAGACTCCACCAGAACACTGCAGGGCCTTGACTGCACTGAGTGGTCCTTGTGCCAGCCCCCATCCTCTGTGGTTCTGCTTCCTCCCACAGTAACATGTTTTTTGTGACAGGATGTCACACCACCATATTAATATGCATTTGTACACACACACACACACACACACACACACACACACACACACACACACACACACCTATCCACTAAATGCTACCAGGAGCTACTGAAGCA
This sequence comes from Muscicapa striata striata, assembly GCA_030060385.1. Classification (NCBI taxonomy): domain Eukaryota; kingdom Metazoa; phylum Chordata; class Aves; order Passeriformes; family Muscicapidae; genus Muscicapa; species Muscicapa striata. The sequence goes on from JAREIS010000084.1 coordinate 986,509, forward strand.
GATTTTTACTGTCCTTTGCTGTTACTAGCAACTGAAATTGAAGAGCTGAAGCCCACAAAGCATAAGTGACTCTTCTTAGGCAGTGATTTGCATAGATACAGAATGGGGAACAACTAGCTAAAGAGCAATTACACATAAATGGAGCTGCAGAGGGGGGAGCAGTGAGTTACAAAGTGAATGTGAGTTAACAGTGTCATACTGCTGTTAAAAAAGCAAACATGTCACTGAGATGTATAAACAGGACTGTCAACTCTAAGAGATAAGGAGCAATCCATCCACTCTGCTCACCACTAGCAGGGCCATGGCTGGAATTCATCAGCTTGTGGCATCATGCCCGAAGAAATATGCAGAGCAATTTAAGTGGACCCGAAGGAAGGCTGCAAGGGTCTTCAGGGATTTAGAAATGAGTTGGAAAGGCAGCTAGAGAGAGCTGAAAGGGATAGGAAAAAGAAAAAAACAACCACAGAACTCTTTTCTATAGAGGAAACACTGAGGGGAGTAGGATGGCAATAGTGTATATTGTGACAAGAGGGGAAAAATAATTTTCCACATCTACTTTCTTTGTGATTAGGGGCATTACAGCATATGAAATTTAGATTAGACATTAAAAAAAGAGGATTTACTGTAAAGGTTATTAAATAATGGAGTAGACTCACAGCAAATGTTGGTGAGTCTGCATTGTTATGGATTTGAAGAACACTTGAGACAAATAACCTGACTGATCCTGCCTTGAGGCAGGAGGATAGACTCAGCAACCTCTTGGGATCTCGTGCTGCCTGTGCTTTACTACTTCCATGGTGCAATAATAGCACACTTTTTGTCTGTGTAAGACCAGATTTGAAGGAGAACAGAAGTCCTACAGCATTGCTGATTTTTTTTTTAATGCAAGTTATTTCAGTTCACTTGAGTTCAGGACTCTACAGGGGAACCAAAGAAAAACAAATACCACTTCTTGTTAAAATCTAAGCAACACATAAATTAAAAATGCAAATGTTTTCATAATTCACAATTTGGGGGCCCATATAAAAAACCTGTCATAGGTCATGACTGAGACCCATGTTCCAGAGGCAGGAAAATAGAGAAAATTGATGAGTTCTAGTTTCTTTCTCATTTGTTTAAGTAACAGTAGCTCCAAGCTCCAACTAAAGACTTGAGGGATCAGAGTTTGGCTTGCCTCATGCTGCCTGTGATGTTCAGCACATCATAAGTATGTTTTACCTTTTCTAATTTTTTTTTTTAATGCTGTTATTTTCGACATAGGTTTGTCTGTGCCCAGCTACCTAATCCTGTATTAGAAAGCATCAGCGTCATTGATACACCAGGAATCCTTTCTGGAGAAAAGCAGAGAATTAGCAGAGGTAAGTCCCAAGTTCAGTTCTTTTCTAAATGTCAGTAATGTAAACCAAAGGAGCTCTATATGATTTTCACTTCAAACTAGACAAGCTGTAGATAAAAGCAGTGGTAGGAGCCTCTCAGAGCTACAGCATGACTTTGCAAATGGAGACCAAAGGGACATGGTTAATCTGCAGAGAATTTAAATGTTTTCAAGGAAGGCTGCTGGTGAGGTCAGCTGTACCTGTGTCACAGTCCAGTATTTCCCCATGGATGAGATTTCTCTCAGAGTGAAGTAATACCTATCTGCTTTACAGACAAAATTGCTTACTGATGATCCATAGCCAAGGCCCCCATTGTAATTAACCTGGCTTCCTGCACTGGCTTAAATCTAGTGCAGGACTGGATTGGGTTTAAGAACCATTGGCACTCAAGTTCCTCATTGCAGTGGGGAATGTGGAATGCCTGTGGACACTAAATCACAAAATTTTAGAGTAATTTGGGTTTGAAGGGACATTAAACACCCTTTGGTTCCAACCCCCTGCCATAGATAGGGGCACCTTCCACTAGATCAAGTTGCTCAAAGCCCTATCCAACCTGGCCTTGAATACTTCCAGGGATGGGGCATCCACAGCTTCTCAGGACAAGCTTTGCCAGTGCCTCACCGCCCTCACAGTAAAGAATTTCTCCTCAATATTCAATATAAGCCTACTTTTTTCAGATTAAAGCAATTTCATTTTGTCCTGTCAGTACAGACCCTTGTAACTGGAGCTTATAATTAGCATAGTGTCTCTTAGTGAACTTCTGAGGTTACTCTCAGACTCACCCTCTGAAGTGGACAGCATCTTTATACTTTAGACTTAACCCCTGTGATCATTTTCTTGCTTTATAAGGTGATGGTGGCATGGCTTGCATTTCTGGAAGGTTCCTTAGATAAAGCTGGGAGCTATGCACCATTTCATTGGAAGAAAGCCAAGAACAGTAATCTCAGCATTCAGGTTTGAGACCAGTCCTCATGCACACTGCCAATTAATAGTGCACAGTTGAATTTCAGCAGCACAGGCTCTACCCCAAAGTGCTGAGGCCTTTTCCATATTTCCATGTTCTGCTCCATAAGATTTCAGATGACTCATGGCTTTCCAAGTCCTATGACACTTTTGCATTGAAAATTTTCTTGGAAACTTCCTTTTTTCTTTTAGTTGAGCAGTCACCTTGCACAGAGCCAGGTCTTGTTTGTTTTGCTGGGGTTTTCCACCACAGGAACCTTAGCTAGCAAAGAAGTTTCAATGAAGCACAGCTACAGTTCACAAAAAACCCTCAACATAAACCTTTTTCAGCGCAGGCCTCTGCATTGCTAGGGGATCAGAAATTCCAAGGTGTGCCAGCCTTCACAAGAAGGTTGAAAAATATGCTGTGCAAGCATTCCTTCCCTCAGCAGAAAGTGTTATGGAGATAAAAAAAATTGTATTATGTGGTGTAGACTTTTTCCAGTCAAAAAATGCCACTGAAAGCAACTACTTCTCCTGTGGAACGATCACAGTGAAAGAAACTTGCTTAGGAGGAAGTATTTTTGTTACTAAAAAATGAAAAAGTGGTATAGGTGAGTCATTTCAAGACCCTTTTCCAAATCTCCTCAAATGCTAATTCAAATGCTGACATATATTGCAAGATTTTCTTACTTTCCAGATGTTTACAGAACTAAAAATACCCTCCTGCAAAATACACTGGCACTTACTGCTGCTCCTTCTGCAAAAATTTCTCTGTCAGCTTAGCAGTGGATCTTGGTGTCCCATTCTAGAGCCTGTCAGTGTGGCCTTGGTGCTGCCAAACGTTGTGGAACTGATCATCATCATGGATCAGGCCAGGCAACACAAGCTTATGAAAGGCAGGTCCTACTTGACCAGCCTCATCTCTTGCTGTGACATTTGCTGGATGGGGGAAGGCTGAGGATGTTGTCTACCTAAACTTTAGTAAAGCCTATGACCCTGTTTCCCTTACATTCTCCTGGAGAAACTGGCTGCTCATGGCTTGGATGGGCACACCCTTCCCCTGGGTGAAAACCTGTCAGGATGGCCAGGCCAAGAGTGGTGGTGAAAGGAGTTAAATCCAGCTGGAAGTCAGGCACAAGTGGTGTTCCCCAGGGCTCAGGACTGGGGCCAGCCTTGTTTAATATCATAATCAATGATCTAGGCAAGGGAATTGAAAGCAGACCCTCAGCCAGTCTGAAAATTACACTTGAAGATTCTGGGCTGGGGTGTTGGTCTGCTGGAGGGTGGGAAGGCCCTGCAGAGGAATCTGTGAAGGGATCTGAATGGATGGGACAGATCAATGAGCTGAGGCCAATGCTGGGTTTATGGTTGGATCTTAAAAATCTTTTCTAACCTAAACAATTCTATACTTCCTGCAGCTACTCTAATGAATGCCAGCAGTGCCAGAACATGCTTATGACACAGCTGTTCACTGTTACAAAAGTCACTGGTGTACTTTAACCCAAGCCAATAATGCCTCTGCAAATATTTGGAAACAGCTGAGGAGGCTAAAGGGGAGTCCCAATTCTGTACATTTTTGCATGCTATACATGTTTGTAGAACTGGAGGCCTGTCTCAGCATGTGGAACAGGTTCTTCCTGGACAACTTCTCTGCCCCCAATGCAATCAAATGCACTTAGGGCAGAAAATTGGCACATTGGCCCTATGACCACAGTGTGTGGTCATTCGACCCTTTTGCCAGGAGGCAGCTCTAGATGGAGTACAGCCTGATCTCCTGGTCATCCTGCCATCCCAGGAATTTGCTCTTCTGTATCTCCAGCCAGACAAAGGGGCTGTCACGACCTGTCAGCTAATCTAATCACAGCAGTTAAAAGTACAGTGTAGGTGGGATCACACTTTGTCACTACATCTGGGACAGACATCACGGACAGTGATCATGTGGGCCAGGTCAGATGACCTTGCAATAGATACAGGACAAGATCTTCATCTGGTTTAGGTCAATATGGCTTTGTTGAGGCTGGGACAACTCCAGCAATTTATGTCTACAGGGAGCAGGAAGAGTCAAAAGAGTGCTGAGGTGCCTGTGTTTAGGAAGGGCTGCTGCGAGGCATTGGCTTGAGCTGATCTCGAGGTGTTTGAAACGGAGTACTCACCTCCCAGCTCACATGGAAGAGGGATAGGAAAAAGTGGTGAGGCTGACACCTTTGCCACCAAGCTTACAAAACCAGCTGACTTCATTAGCAAGTTTGCTTTGGAGGCAGATAGAGCAGTAACATGGTCTAGGCAGAAAACAAGACTGGGCTGACACAACAAAATTCTCCTGCTCTTGTATATCATCCCAGCCTGCTCAGATTTCACTTGGGAATGAAGCAATACCTTGGAGAGTCTTACAGAGGTTTTCCTAAGTGCTTGCAACACAAATGCCTTTCTTACCTTAAAAAGGTAAGCATCTTAACTTTCTAGGGTAAAAAAAGGTAATTAAGGTGCTTACTTTAATGCTTAGTAGGTTCTAAGACCCTCAGACTGGGGTACCTGGGATGCAATGCCAGGGAAGAGAGTAGTGAAGCAGCAATCTGTTATAAAGTTGAGGGGGAAAGTAAAGATGTAAAAGATGTGGCAGGCTTTCCCAGCCTGCCCATCCCATGAGAACCAGCAGCATTTCTAAAAATAGGAAATTCCTCTCAGTGGGAACATCACAAGTCCGTCTCCTTCCCCATTAGAAGTCAGGAGCATTAGTTAATCTATATAGTGTCAGCTTAGCAGCATACCATGCTGTCAGAGCTTAGCAATCCATGAGAGCCACCTTATACCTCTGAATTTCAAAGCAGTAGCTGTTCCTGTTAATGCATCCATGTTTCAAAGGGCAGGAGCAAGGGAACAGGGTTTAAAGGATTGATTCAGGGGCCAAGTCCAGGTTCTGAAGATTTTCACTTGTCTGAGCTCAACTCTGAATTAAATTCACTGCCTTGTTGCTGTTAAAGATGACAGATCTGACAGTCCCTTCACAGCCAGTGTGTGCACAAGCACGGGATGCTGGTGTTAGTGCTAGCAGCACTCAGCTTCCTATAGCCAGCAGCAGGCTTTGCAAATGGCTACCAAGCTTTGCTCCAAGGAATGCTGCATAATCCAAGGAAACAAAGCTCTGCACTGGCTCTCTTCCAGGACTGCATGACCATAAAGGGCCCCCTTCCCTCACAGAGCAGCCCATGAATTTTCCCAGTAGCAGAGCTGCAGGTTTAGGCCTGTCAAGCAGTTGAGAGTGATGCAGTCTGTCATAGCTGAAGTGCACATCCCTCTGACATCACCAGCACTGACACAGCAGCTGCTGCTGCTCTTGGGCTCTCCCAAAAAGTGTAGCCAAGGAGCTGCCTGCACTGATTTGACCTACTGAGCTCCTGACTCATGCACTACTTTGTGGTGGGCACCCACAGCGTCACAGGTGTGGCAGCCAGACTTCCTAGGATGCACAGGTGTCATTTACAGGCTTTGTGGGAAATGTTTCCAGGATGTCCTGGCCCAAAGCATCCTGTCCCTTCCTGCTTCTGTGTTATCCTTGCCTGGAAGGCAGCCATTTCTCTCCTGATCTTTTTTTACAGACTGGGCCATGAATCTATGTCCACATTTAAAGAACTAATTGCATTAGGTTGCATTGCCTTGTCCCTTGCTGTGTGTCCTTTTGGTATTTATTGTTTCTAGGGGAGTATGAGGCTGCAGAGATGCCCATAGGGGAGGTATGTGTACCAAAGCAGCAGAGTCTTGTCTGATTTGACAATTTGATAATGATACAAATGCCATACACTTGCAAAGCACTGTTCTGGTGTCACATAATGAGCTCAGGCCAGCCTGCTGGGAGAGAAAATGAGGAGGGGATGACTGTACTGAAATAAATGAGGACAGAGTGGAGGGCCACAGATAGGTCATGCAGAGCCAGGACAGAAGTGAGGACTTCCTCATAATTTATCACCTTGTGCAGTCTGCCCTGCTAACGGAGCCACAGGAACTCTTACGCTTCAGTGGCAGTGCATCCCTGGGGACTGAGCTTTGCACGCTCTGCTGCCCATCTGTCTCGACCTACATCTGCCCTGAGCTGAGCAGATCCAAGTCTGCCAAGTTCAGTGACACCTTGGCCAAGCTGTATTTGATCCCTCTTTTGGATATATCCTGAACTTTGTATTTACTCTATATGCTGCCTTCTCCCTTTCCTGCGTTAGCAGTGACCACAAGGTCCTAGGCAGGAGGTAAGGACTGGCAGTGTCATTCCCCATTGGTTTGCTTTCCAGTATTCACTATTCCAGCATTTTCTCAGCCTTCCACCACCTAAGCATCCCATAACCAAGGGAAAAAGCCCTACCCACCAGCCTCACCCTTCTCCTGGGAAAGTAGAATTCCCAAATGACCAGCAGCTTCAGCACCAGAGACACTTAGTCATTCACCAGTCTGACAGCAAGAAGAAAAATACTAATAGCAACAGTCTTGGGCAGTGCAGAGCTCTCAGCCTGGCTGTGTCTCAAATAGCCATGCTTGGAAGGGAAGGGCAAACACCAAGGGAATTGATGTTCTCCCACTTCATGCAATGCTGTTTAGGGTATAATGGCAACAAAAAATATTTTTTCTGAGGAGCTTTGTCACATGTGCTAGCAACAGCATGATACAAACTAAAGGCATCCACCCTGAAAGCCTCTAAAAGGGAGGCATTTCAAATATTTGCTATAATACCCCCCACTGGTGATGTTTGCTTATATTCTGTATTTCACTCTGCCTGGGAGGGCAAAAGTGCACTGGTTAGTTTTGACTTTCCAGTTCACCTCCATTACAGCTGCTCTGTCAACTTGCCTGATTTTATCAGTCTCACTTAACACAAACTGTTCCACTGAAATGCTCAGCTCTTACAGACACCCCGTTCTGCACTTCCTCTTAAAAACAACACAAAAATGAGCAGAAGATCTGCACAGTTCTCATTTTTATTTCTAGAAATGAGCCTAACTCTTCTGACCTGAAAGCAGCATGCAAAAGGTCAAGATTGTATTTGGGGTTTGAGAAAGCCAAGCCATTATTTTAATTGCTATGGGGTTGGGGGGGTGGGGAGAGGGACTCCATGATTAGGATTGGAAATACTGATATCTTTTGCAGTTCCAGAACTGGAAGAGCAAAAAAAAGTAACACAAAAGAACAAGATTAAATGGCTGCACAGATAGAAAGAGCTGTGTTTTTTATCTATTCCTGTTAACATACAGCAAGTGTTTGTATTACTAAACAAATCTGATTTTTAGAACAGCTGTGCAGCTTGTCCATTTGTTGTGCACTGTGCACTCCAGAAATACTCTAAGTGTCTATTGCATTGAGGGAAGATGGTCATGCCATCAGCATCTCGTCAATTTGCATTATTTTTGCCCATCATGCATTCTTTCAGCATCCTGAGTAACAATGGAGAAGGAATGTGTTTCCTGGTCACTGGGAGCTATCAGTTACTGGTGGCCATTTCAGGCCAGCTTTTCAAGCATGATTTCTCCTGAAATTTAAAGTATGAATGCAGAAGAATTCAGTTTGTGTTTGGATGCTATAGTAAAAAAAACTTCCTTGGAATCCTAGCTACTCATCAATGCTGCTATGCACTGACTTCTCTGGAGAACTTGGCCTCTAATAAGGTGCCTTTTGCAATATCAAAATCTGTCTAGAAACTGTTTTGAGAATTGGCCCAAGTATCAGGTAACTCTGAGGCCCATCTGTCACAAGTGGCAGAGATACAAAGTTGTAGATGGGGCAAGTTCTGGCTGTGTGTACACAGGAGCTAAACAGGCTGTTATAAAGAAACTTAGCTCTGGACAGCTCTTTCCTCACTTTTGCTCCACCTGATCTGAATGTGCCTAGTGAGGTTTCGTTCACTTTCCAGTGACACAAAGCGAGAGCCCCATCCCAGTCTTTTTCCCACCCTGAAGCCCTTGCAGTAAACAACATGAAAGCAAAAGGCCGTGCAGTCTGGCACTCCAAGTACTGGTTAATGTAAATGTTAGCATTGTTGCTAGCTCAGAACAGAGATCTGCTGTGCTTTGAGTCCTTTTGCCTGTGCTTTGGAAACCTTAAGGCCTCCAAAATGTATTTAATGTTTCCATTAGTTCTTGGTACAGAGGAGTAGGAAATGTGGAACACTGGCAGGACGATGTAGCTCCCAGTGCTCTGAATCAGCAGCTCCAGGACAGATTATTTCTTTGAGTATAGGCACAGGCAGAAGTGATTGGCAAGCTGGGCCTGCTCTAGAAATTAGGGCATGCAACATTCAAAGAAATCTTTTCATCCCAAAGGCCTTGTGTGTACTTCCCAACACACCCACAGATATGCATTACAGGAATCTCTTTATATTTCCTTGGAAGGCAGCCACTTTCAGAGAGGAGTATGGCAGCTTTTTACAAAGGTGTTTCAGGATGAGCTGCAGTGAGGTGTATCCAGGTCCCATCACTTGCTTTTCGTCATCCCTTCTGTCCTCTCCTTGCTGGCACTACCAGCTCCTCATCTTGAGAGAAACTTGGTCAAATTCCTGTTCTTCCACCCAGTCCCAGCTGTTTCCTCTCTGATAGTCTTACCCAGCACCCTTCTCTCTCTAGGACACCATTACTCTCAGGGTCTCATAACAGCCACCCAACCCAGCTTCCCACTCACTTTGTGTGTCCTCAAAGGGGGACGTGTGACTTCCCTCTCCCCTCATTTTCTTCTTCTGACCTTCGTTATCCTTTGCTTACAGCCATCTGTCACATTTGGGTAACACCTACCCCACCTGGCACATTCTCCCCTTCCAGTGTGGGCTGCCTGCTTGTTTTGCAATGACATAAGTTTTCTTCCCTGGACTCTGAAGGGCTTTCAGGCAGGACATTGCTGTGACCAGTTAGACTAAGCCTCAAAACTCTCTTATTCAATTGTAAAAATTTAAGTCATAAGCTCCCTGGAATCAGCATTCATTTCATTTCATCTCCCCAGAGCTGTTCCCTCTTTAGGCAGTCAGTGTTCAGTGTCAGCTGTCCCATCTTGGGATGTTGTCCTCAGACAATCAGAGCCACTTTCCCATTTGACAAATGGGGACACTGCAGTAAAACTCTGCCTTTTAGAGTAAATTTGGTAAATCTTTCATCCCTATGGTGAAAGATAACACCAGCTTTAAAAGGTGAGAAGGAAGCTCCCAGTAACTAAAATTTAGCAGGAAAGAGGTGAGTTGCTAAAAGCGGCAGCATGATTTACAGCAGTAATAACAGCAAGGTGTGAAATACATGGTGCAAAGCTGAAGATTTGGGGTTTTCAGCACTTTATGATCTCACTGTTCCCATTCAACCCCACCTGAACTCCACTACCATAGGACCTGTGGCTATGGTTCCACAAGACAGGAAATCAGTAGTATGCTTGCTAGCAGTAAAAAAAAATAGCACAAACAAAACAAGCCTAAACCAACAACCAGTGCAGCTACATGGTGAGAAATGCTGACCCAGTGCATGCCCCCTCCTTGCTGATTTAAATTGGCTTTAAAATCTCACAGCCAGGCAGATTTTTTGCTGGGTCAGGTATCATCCATCTTCCCACAGTCAGCATGGAGGCTGTATCATGCCTGATCTGACTTGACAGAATGTAATTGCAAAGTCCTGCCAGATCTTGGTGAAATGCATGGTGCCAGGTATTCCAGTGGTGCACAGACAAGAATTCATTAGGCTAGCCTGCCTTATAGAGTCTAAGTGGCAGGGTGTCTGCAAGATCATTTTCTCTGCAGGCTGAACCCACTGACAGTCCTGCTGACTTGTCAGCTTTGTGTTAAGTCTGTTGAATCATTTTCATGCTGTCAGAAGGAAACTTGTCCCATGAAAAAAAATCTGATGGAACAAAATCGTTATCGTGTTCATCTTGTTCTCCTAATACTGTATGATTTGGATTCATTTTCTCTTCACATTCACCTTATCTGGAGGTTGTGAAAGAAGCTGTATCAGTGATGTTAGAGAATGTTTAAATATGCAGCGTATTTTTCAACAGGGACAACAGATAGGCATTACTAAACAGCAAGTTCTTCCCTTTACAGTTCTGTCTGAACATCCCTGTAATAATGGGTTTGCATTAATGCAGCTTTGGCAAGCAGATGGCTTCCCTACCACCCTGTAAGTTCACAATAAAACCGTGCTTTGTTCTGTGGACAGCTTCACCCATCCCTGAAACACTGCCAAAGCAGAGAGAGTGACTGCCTGCTTTTGTGAGAGGCCTTAGCAACACCCTACAACACAGGAGGTGTAGGGAGACATAACGCATTTGCAGTGGAATGAGCAAGGGACACCAGGAAAACTCCTAATTTGACCATGGATGAAGATAAGTTCTTGGTCTAAGCTCACACAGTAATAAACTGCTGGAAGAAAGAGGCAGGCCCAGTGTATCTGTGAAATGAAAACTGGGCCAGGAGGGAAGAAACCAAAGCAAGGCTATAATGCTTTAATTTAGTCACAGAATAAGCCTCATGTTTTCAGGTGTTGAACACCTCCAGCTCTGGCTGGAGCCAGGCAAAATGCCCCAAGTTCTCTGTGTCCTCCACAACCCCTCAAAAATGAAAGCTCCAAACTAAACATTAAAATATTAATCTATGACCTTATTTTTAAACACCTTTATTAATAGCTTGCCCTTAGGCATTTACACTGTCATTCTGCTATCCAAATACTTTAGTAACAATCTACTCTATTATACACTAAAAGCAAGACTAAAAAGTCAACCCCATGAATCACATCTGTAGCAATTCTCTAGGCACTGTGTTCCTAAACACCACCACAGTCACTGGCTCCACATAGATAGTTGTAAACAGAGCTGTGTGCCACGTCATGTTATGTATTAAGGAAATTTACAGCACTCAGAATAACTTTTCCCTCTTTCCCTCTGTAGTGTTCCATCATTTAAGAACAGAATACATACTCTTACACCTTGTTTTTCCTGCCAAGTACCTCCATACAGAGGTACATAGCTGTGGTCACACACAAGACTTGTTTCTTGCTTAGCTGGGCACCAACAGGAGAGGTTCCCCAGAGGCAGAGCAAGTGGGACATACAAGGGAAGGGTGTGGGTTGGGCTTTAGTCCCAGTGTGGGATGTAAATGAGCCCATGGTGATGTTTCAGAGCAGTCAACAGCAAGTGTTACTCTCCAGGGCTTTGTTCTCTCTTTAATGGAGCTATGCAGGACAGCTGTCAGGAGGATATCTCTGAATGAGCAAAGAAGCCAGGAAAGAAAGTCTGGTAATCAATCTAGACATTTAATGAAGTCCACAGGGACATTCAAAACCCATTGTATGTTACTGTAGCAGCTGGGAATACACAAAGAATCTGAGCAGATATTAATTTCCTTTTCTTGCTGGGTAGAGCAGCATTTGTTAATAGGAAAGAGAGGCTCAAGAAATAGATACCTTTTAAGTGCTACTGTGGATGCAGGCTTGATACAGGATAAAAATCATGAGAGCTAAGCACCTAAAGATACTTTTGGACAAACCTTGAGACCCAGACTAAGGTCAGTCTCCCATGTCCTCAGTTAATACCAAAACTACAATTACACTTTTTTTCTATACCTCCCTTCTTTTAAATAATCAGTTCCCACTTTTACTAAATCCCTGCAAGGTGGACTGAGTGTCAGGTGTAGGCAATTTCCCCAACTCATCCAGCCCCTATTAACACAACAGGGAATAACAGTGACTGTTTCTCTGCTGTCAGAGGGAAACCCTCCGCATGATCTGTGACAGGACATCACTATAGCATTACAAGGTAGGCTAGAGAGCATGGCTGTTTTCCACTTGATTCTCACAAGAAAAAGACTGGACAAAGTAGCTATGGTACAACTCAAACATGTGCCAGCTTGACAAGAAAACATCCCAGTCCATGAGATTTGACAAGGTTAAATGCACAAACATCTCCAAATAAAGTCACCCTGACTCACTGCTTCCATGATGAAAAAGCAAGCTGTGTAGCAGCTCTGCATATGAAGAATAAACTGTCCTGCCATGCCAGATGACTTCCAGCCCTGGCAGAAGTGAACATAAAGTCTGTGTATCTTCTGTTTAGCAAAGTTTGAGGGGGCATGGGAGGTCCCTATTTGCACATCCATTGATCTGCTTGCAGAGGGACAGCTGACAGCCTGAACCCAGGCCAAGTGAAGTGAGGTATTCAGCATTGACTTTGTCCTGCTGCCACTGCCCCCAGCACAGGTTAGGAAGGAGTCAGCATGCTGATCTTTGCAGCAGATCTGCAATTAGAGCAGTGGAGTAGAGCTCCCAGCAGCCAGAACCCCTGAGGTTGAAAAGCTGAGGTTAGCACCTAAGATCTGAAAGCAAGCAGGATCAAGTTTATTTCAGTTTTTTAAAAACTGACTGTGTTTGAGGTCAGACACACAGATTGAGCAAGATACACAGCTATCAATATTATGCATTGAATCCTCAGCAGGTCTTTTCAGAGCTAATACTGATTCTGAATTCTCTGAAGTTCTCAGCATCAAGCATAGCTGAGCAAAGAGCCCAGGCTCAGCATTGCTTGCTCTTGTTAGAGGAGACATTCGTGTCCTAGTGAGCAGAAGGACACTGCTGGAACAAACGTGTCTTTCATTTGAAATTTCTGTAGATCCCATGGAAGAGAGTAGGGCAGAGTGTCCACATCCAAGAACACACAGCTCATACACCCACACTCTGCCACCCCCTTTTCCTTTAAGGAGCAAACTGTAATTGACCAAAGCAGAACACTGCCCAGTAATAATACTTTAAAGTTGTATAAAAGTTCTCTGTGGCAAAAAGTTAATAGCAATTTATCCAGCTGAAGAGAAAGTTCCCACAGGCTTTACTCCTGACATGGGAGCTGCGATTTCACTGCAGTTTGTTTAGTCATATGGAAGAGAAGGCCAGTGTGAAAAAGCAAGATCAGAGCTCTGCTATCCTCCCTTCTGTAGTTCCAGTCTAATGATTGGGCTGCACTGATTGCCTCTAGGTTTTACAGGGGACAGAAGGAAAAAAAGAAGGAAAAAGAAAGGGGAGCAGGAGGAAAAAGCACTGAACTAATTATCATGTATTTATTCATGAAAGCCAAGATTAAAATAGTATGTTAAAGGATTTGAATGCAAATAGCATTTGCTCTGTCCTGAATTCCCTTAACAAAGTGCAGCACTCTGGTGACTCAGATAACCCTAAATGTTGCACAGCATAGGAGAGCCTGACAGAGCAGGGGGAGAGAACCAACCAGTCTCTCACCAAGATTTTAAAGAAGGATAAAAAAAACACCACAGAGCTAGGAAAAAGGGTAATTTTGTTGTTGTCATTACTATTGTTTTAGGGACTTCTCCACACACTATTTATCATGCCCTGTGCTGCTTAGGGGTGGACCCAGTCTGACACTGAGTCCATTATCTTTAGTCCTGAGGCACGTGAAATTTGAGCCCACTGTTCCTGGTCTCTGTCTGCCTCTGGTATTCACACACGCTGTCTGCAAAGCGTCAAGCTCTTGGCTAAGTGAACACAAATCATTTGGCTTTGTGCACATGCAGCAGGTATGACAGGGTGATTACTCTGGTAGGAAAGATTATTTGCATGCTAGGTTTTGAATTAAATGGGACAAAGTTAGTCTTGCACAACTAGACAAGACCTGAGATTTATTAAGCAGTGGAGATACACATCTCAAACCAGTCTGGGTGCAAGTATTGCAATTACCCAGGTTTCTACAGTCTTTGTAGGCTATACTGATGGCCAGTCATTCACAAACTAGACCTCTCTTGTTGCTGCATACAAGACTTCTGCAGTAGGTGCTTGAATACAGCAGTTGCTCCTTGATGTGCATTTTAATGAAGATCTGGAGCACAAGCTCAAGACTTCTTTGGGCGATCTCTTAATGTGGAGAGGACAAGAGCTTAACTGTGTGCTGTGACATTTCCATGGGAGAATGGTGCCTCATATCCTTATCAAGCTACCTGCTCTACTGGGAAAGCCACTTCCTTGCAATCTTACCCTCAGTTAGGTACAGATAGAGTTTGAATACAGCAAGTAGGCTCTCTACTCCCATGTTTGCTGCATCTCTGCTCTTCCTCCTCCCTTGCAGGTTATGACTTCGCTGCTGTACTGGAGTGGTTCGCAGAACGAGTTGACCGCATCATTCTCCTCTTCGATGCTCACAAGCTGGACATCTCTGATGAGTTCTCTGAGGTCATCAAGGCCCTGAAGAACCACGAGGACAAGATGAGAGTTGTTCTCAACAAGGCTGACCAGATAGAGACTCAGCAGCTGATGCGGGTGTACGGTGCCCTCATGTGGTCCCTGGGAAAGATCGTCAACACTCCCGAGGTGATCAGAGTCTACATCGGCTCCTTCTGGTCCCACCCCCTGCTCATCCCCGACAACCGCAAGCTGTTTGAGGCGGAGGAGCAGGACCTGTTCAGGGACATCCAGAGCCTGCCCCGCAATGCTGCCCTCAGGAAGCTCAATGATCTCATCAAGCGGGCACGGCTGGCCAAGGTAGGTGTTGGCATAGAAGCCCCAAGCATTTGGTTTGGGCTGTCTGCAGCATCCAGCCTATGGAGAGGTGTTTTTGGCCAGTTCAGTTTGCACAACTGGTGGATCCTACACTTTTTCCATCCCATTTAATTCAGGCCCAGCATATGAGCCCTATACCAATATGAGAAGAAAACAACTCCTTTGTTTGGTGTGTCAATCCTGGCAGGCCAGGGTGAGGAAGGTAATTACAGATCAAAGCAGGTAGCACTTGAAGGGATCTGGAAAGCAGGTTTCTCTGGTAGCAGCTTGAGAATTAGGACCAATTCAGTATATCAGAATT
Organism: Muscicapa striata striata; assembly: GCA_030060385.1. Taxonomy (NCBI): domain Eukaryota; kingdom Metazoa; phylum Chordata; class Aves; order Passeriformes; family Muscicapidae; genus Muscicapa; species Muscicapa striata. The sequence continues at coordinate 1,001,631 of JAREIS010000084.1, forward strand.
ATACACAAAGGGAATTGATAAGTTCTAGGTCTTTTGTTTTAAACTTTCTTAGCCAAGAGAGGTACCTGGCTTAGATGGATGCAGAGGTGGTGGAGACTTACACAAACAATAAATAAGCCTGTAGTATTCCTGAGTATTTGAAATAAACTAAAAGAAGCCCCTAAAAATACAGGAAAGAACCCCACATGAATTGAGAAAAGAGATCAAAAGATATCTCAAAAGCTTTCAGTGCAAGGGTCTCAATTTCAAGAAGAAATGCTTGGTTCACCGTTTAAAAAAAAAAAAAAAAAAAAAAAAAGCAAGAATGTTGCATAAGTTAAAGACTGGTATTCATAGTAAAACACTGAACCTGTATGTTTGGACTGGAAAGGGACTGTTCTCTTGGCGGCCATGCCCAGTGGAAGAAAAGAAACCCCACCACTCTCCAGAAAGTGCAAATGAATGTCACTGTCTGTATGCTCAGGATTACACCTTGTCTCAGCACAGCCAGAGCACATAGCTGAGCATTTAGCACTGGAATAACAGTCCCTAGGTCCAGGCAAGCTGAGGAGTTGAGCTTGCTCTTCAGGGTGGGACAAGATGTAGTTGAGTCCTAGGCACAGATACTCAGTTGAGAAGAATTTTCTGATGTACTATTTAACATTTATCTTCTTTCCAAATTAATTCCCTTCAGGTCCATGCCTATATCATCAGTTCCCTAAAGAAGGAAATGCCCTCAATGTTTGGGAAAGACAATAAAAAGAAAGAGCTTGTTAACAACTTGGGAGATATTTATGCCCGGATTGAACGGGAGCATCAGATCTCACCGGGAGACTTCCCTAATCTGAGAAAAATGCAGGTAAGCAGTGGCATCCTGGCAAACATCCAGGAAAGAGCACTAGAGTAACTGCAGGGAATACAGCAGAGCCATGCAGACATTGATTGTTGCCACCTGTGGGAAAAGCCTGGTGTAGTGTTGAAATGTGCCTTAAAATATGTGCAGGCTATATTTGGGCATGAGCACTTCTTACACATAGAGCTCATGTGAAGCATTAAAACTTCACATTAATTTCTCATATCTTTGCCTGAATATCATTTTACAGCAAATTATTTGTTCTGTTTATTTTTAATTCCAGGTTTCATTTGCAGATTTTTTAGGCCTAAGCATACTGTTAATTTATAATAAAAGGAAAGCTGTGCCCTGAAAAGACTACATATGCCACATTCTTCAAGAGCTATATTTGTCTTTTACTTCACTCTTTGTTTCTAGAAAGAGAGAAAGGAAAGTGTGAAAACTTAAAGCCCCTTTTCTGTTTTAAGCAGAAAAGCAGGTTTTCTGTTCTGCAGACCTGAGACCTGGCCCAGTGTTCATGCAAGTCAAAAACTTCAAAGGACCTTGGATCAGAGCCTTGTATTGTACACTGAAGCAATGCTGGGCACTGCTGCATTGCTGCGTGGCTTCAGTCCAAGCAGAAACCTGTTCTGAGTTCTAGCTGTTGAGGTTGCTATTAGTTACCTATGGAAAACAGCATTTGCCTGTTTTTGAAAATATATTCTCCCTAAGCTGTTGGGAATGACATCTTTGGAGTGTATCCAATAGGAGATCTCCTTCACTATTTGTTAAAATGTGTTTTAAAAAAAACAACCTGTATCAATCCAGTTGGATTGAAGAGTGTGGATGAGTAAAGGGTGAAAGATAAAGCTTTAAGATAAAGCTGTAGGTCTTTCTGCAGCTAGAAGAGAGTTCTCTGGAGGTCCTACTCAAAGCCTTTTTGCTTACCTGTGAAATTACAGAATCTGAGCTATGCTGTAAAGATGCCCACCACCTCTTACAGATGTGCTACCATCTTGATGGCATCTGAAAGGTGCACTGCACAGTGATAAGCACAATGGTCTTTTGCCAGGTGGCATCTCCTTCCCAGGGTGTAGAAGGGGGAGGGAATGCAGAGAGCATTGGCTAGAAGATGTAGCAAGAGCACACAAGCAGATTGCCTTGAACTGTTGGGTCATTTTTTGTAGGACTTAAGAGAGGATTAAAGTAAGAGCAGGGCCAGCCAGGGAGACCCCACCCCATGCTGAAAGCAGGGCTGTCAGAGGCAGGAATGCCAGGCTCCCCTCTCCTCTGCAGTAGCAGGGTTTTGTGTGCCAAGCAGCAGACAGGCACCCCTCTGCACACCGTTACTCCGCCATACATGGCCGTGTTGCTCACCTCTTGCTGTGTTGTCCCATTTTAAGGACCAGTTGCAAGCCCAGGATTTTAGCAAGTTCCAGCCTCTGAAGAGCAAGCTGCTGGAGACGGTGGAAGACATGCTGGCCAACGACATCGCGCAGCTGATGGTGCTCGTCCGCCAGGAGGAGTCCCAGCGGCCGACCCAGATGGTGAAGGGAGGAGCCTTCGAGGGCACCTTGCACGGCCCCTTCGGCCACGGCTACGGGGAAGGGGCTGGAGAAGGGATCGATGACGCCGAGTGGGTGGTGGCCAGGGACAAGCCCATGTACGACGAGATCTTCTACACGCTCTCGCCCGTCGACGGGAAAATAACTGGTGCCAACGCCAAGAAGGAGATGGTAAGGTCTAAGCTGCCCAACACCGTGCTGGGCAAGATCTGGAAACTGGCTGACATCGACAAAGATGGCATGCTGGATGATGAGGAGTTTGCCTTGGCGAATCATCTCATAAAAGTCAAGTTGGAGGGTCATGAGCTGCCAAATGAGCTCCCTTCCCATCTCCTCCCTCCATCCAAAAGGAAAATAACAGAGTGAAGGGAAGGTTACAGGGGAGAGGGAAAGGGAAGGGGAAAATAAAAGATCTAGAAAAACATGTTTACTTAAATTATACCTTTAGATGTGAGATCACATTTGGATTTATACCTACTTTGCTGTATGAAGAACAAAATCTAAAGCAGAACAAAAAAGTCCAGTCCTTCATGATAATATGCAATTAACTCTTCCAGTGTACTGTCCCTGCTTTCTAATGTGTAGTCTGTAAATATGAAGGTAAAGAAAGGATGTTGCAAACTAGGAGACTCTGTTAGGCATGAGTAGAAGAAAACCTGAAGTGGGCTGCATTTTTGGAGAGTGGAATAGGCACTAATAGAAATCTGCTAACTGCCAGTATCACTCCTGAGCTTTGGCTGCACCTTCTGCCTTTTAATGGGTCTTGCAAAATTCAGGAGACTAAGAGAAACCACAAGGTCTTCAAGCTATTGGCCAAAATAAAGAGCATTTCCTAATTAACAAAACCCACACTAAAATAGTAGATATTAAACCCCAGAGTTAAGAACTTTAGGAACCTTGATTCACCATTAAAATGCAAGTTTTACAAACGTTCCCCTGTCCTTAAAGACATCAATAAAATCTGAAAGAGCTCTGAACTGGGCAGCTGGAGTTCCTCATTGTTCACTGGGACAGGCACTCAGAGTTCCCAATCATTGCTACCTCCCATTCAGTCCCAGGGGAGGTTTGTTCTGCAGGCATGGCCAAGAGGAGCACACTCCAAGGGACGCAGAGGGAGGGGCCCTAGAGGTGGACATGAGGCGGGTGGGAAGGGAGGAACAGCGCTTCCAGGCTCACCCAGCCTTTCACAGCCAGTGGGTAGCGTTTGCTCTGTGAACAGTGGTGGTGTCTGTGATGCTGTGAAGTGACGTGTTTGCTCTCATCGTGCACAGTGAAAGCTGTGAGGCCCCATTCTCACTGTACAGACACAAACCCACGCTGTCAGGTGGATCCATCACAAGGGCACAGCACAGAGGGGCACCGGCAGAGCTTGCTCTGCTCTGTGCCTCCACAAACCTAGCCAAGATGGCAGCCTTCACACACACTCCTCACCACACAGTAACACTTGATCCCCTCCAGAACTTCTACCCTGAGCCAAGAGACCTTCCCCACTTCTTTCATGCTCTATGAAATTTTTGTTTTCGAGATCCAATTTTAGCAGAAATCCCTGAATTTCCTGTTTCATTGCCTAAACACACACGTGTGCGCACACTCTTCTGGTTTTTGTTGTTGCTTTGGAGCAGTGTGTTGTTCCAATCCTGTTGTCACTTTATATAAGCTGAGCTCCTACTGTGATGAAAAACCAAGATAAGTATAACTTATTTTATATCTCTTGTGTTCATATTATATAGAGAAATATATTCTGTGTATGTAGGATGTGCTTATTGCAGTACATTTATCACTTGTCTTAAAAATTAATGCATTAACCTTTTTTGTACCCTGGTCCTAAGACATTATTAAAAAAGAAAGGCCAGATCTGTCTGCTTCTTTTATGTAGCAAAATGAAATGCAGCTGAAAATTAAAAAATGCCTTTTCTAAGTGCAACAAAGGGAGGAGATTATCCTTATGCACATTCCCAAATGTGCATGTGCAGATCAGCCCAGCTGGACTCGGGTGTGCACTGCTGAATGACTGGTTGACATCTGCAACATCTTTCTCTCTTGGCAGTCTCCATACTTGCCAAAGCAAGAGGAATTGTACCCGTGGTTCACCTTGCTCAGTGTAGGGGAGAGGTAACAACCACATTTGACTGGAATAAAGAACGTATTGAAGGACTTGGTTCCTGCCAGTCACAGATGAGAATGCTACAAATTTATCAAGATCTGGAACAGATGCAAAAAACCTCAGTCTTAAATCTTACTGACTAATTCTAGTTCTGTCTTCATTCTTCCTTTTCTGTAGATGTTCCTGACAGTGATAGTTAAGCTCAGAGTGGGACAGTGAGAGGCATGGAGTAAGACAGGAAGAGCAGCTAGGATAGTCCTGGGGAAGCACTTGGAGAAAGGGTGTGAGCTGTACTAGTTGGCAGAGTTTCCATTTAGCATCTGTACAGGATGAGAGAGGGTTAAGAGAAAATCACATGGTGGAGAGCAAAAGCAATAAATGCAAATTGTGAGGAAAGCCAGCAAACTGTCATTCCTGTTCAGCTGTCCAGTAACCCCCAGTTTAACTCACTACATATACATTTGCTAAGGCTGTCCAGGAATTTTTATCCATCTGATTCCAGCTGAGGCTGAGCAGAGCACTGTGAATCAACCCTACCTGTGTGTGGGCACAACTGTCTGATGCCCACTCATACAACACATTGTCTTCCAACCATGTCATGCTGAAATTTAACTCCTTACAAAGCAGAACATTACTTGTTCTCTCAGGGGATGGGAGAAGGTGAGGTCTAATAGTCTCTTCTTCCCTGTACACTCCAGCAAGGTGCTAAGGTAGGCAAAAATTCATTGTAGCAGCAATCAAAACAGCTTTCAGGGCACTTTTGTGCGTTATTTGTGCAGACAAGTTCACAAGCCAAACCACTGGCCTGTTGTTGTAGGTACTAAGTCAGTTACCAGTGCCTGAGTGCGGTTGTGCTTTAGACTAATCTCAAAGAAGGGCTCATTGTTACACAGGAAACAGCTTTCCTGTGTTGGTAGCAGCAGTTACCCCCACACCACGGCTGGGGTGTGCCAGCACATTCCACAGCTCCTGCCTGCCCAGTACACTGCACTCCTCATCCCTGTGCCAGCCTCTGCAGGGTGTTCCCGCAGGATTCACGCAGAAGGGTCAGTGGCACAGAGAGCTCTGCCTGCAGAGGGTGGGGCTTTGCTTTCAGCACCTCTCAGGCACCACTTGGCACTGTCAGAGCACAGCTTCCCACTCGTGGGGGGACAGAGGAAAAAACAGCAGCACACCGCTGACAAACACACCGTTACTTAATAGGATTGCACCAGGCAATCCCATTCATGGCAGGGCAGCAGATGAAGCAACCCTGCTGCAGAGGAGGCAGGACACCTGCTGGGGAGGCTGTGTTCCCAGAGAGGCAGGTTACAAATAGTCCTCTTCAGTCAGAGAACTTTACTCAGCACATTTCACTTTTGCTAGGCTCTTCAGGAAGTTTAAAAAACCCCCAGCAACAATCAAACAAAATCCCACTAAAACACCAAAAACTCATATCAAACCTTAAACACTGACATTCTCTATAGAAAAATACATGGGATCCTGTCTCTCCACTATGGCCATGAGAAGGTGCATGTATTTCTCCATCCTCTTCCCAGAGAGCAGCTGCAAATGCAAACACCCCTTTTTTTTTCCCTTTTCCCTTCCAAGTTACAACTGCCTGGGCAATCCCAGCCACCTGCATTGTTTCCCACATCTGTGGAAGGATGTGATTTCCCAAGCTCCCCAGGACTCCAGGCACTTGCAGGCCTCCAGCCAGTGCACGTTCCTGCCAGTTCACAGAACCACACTCCAAAGGCATTATCTGTGTCCAACAGTGCTTCCTTTTTCCAAGAGCAGTTCTCAATTACCGAGCAAGATTTCCCCAGGAGGTTACACAGAGGAACCAATTCACTTGCTTTATCTGTGGGTGGGGGATTTTATCATGTGAACATGCCACTACCACTTACTTCTCTGATCCTCTAATGTCCTTCCCTACTCATCCTCACACAGAAGAGCTTTCACAAGATCAGAAGAACAAAAAGGTCTTTTTTTTTTACCCCTCTAAATAGGAACTGCATTTGGCCTTCTCTCTGGGAAGGATCTAGAGCAGAAACATCTACCTACATGCTGTATGCACTAATATATGAGTTTTTTGAAAATTAAATTCTCTCTACTGTGGAACATGACAGGCAGATTAGATCAACAGTGCTATACAACCATTTATTTGAAGGGAAGGATAATAATTACACTAAGTTCTCTGAATAAGGTTTCACAGGAGGTGTGTAGCTTAGCAAAAGGCAATTACTTCTAGAAGCTGGAATTTAGCCAGCATGCTGAAGTTCAGAAGGATTTTTAATCAAACAGAAAAGGTTAGAATCAGTTTTTCCGTCACTTTAAGTTCCAACACAAATGTTATACAACAATGAAATTCAGATTTAAGTCTGGAAACTTCTTTTAACTTGCTCTCCTTATTATGCCTTAATGCTTTGTCCACATGACAGCAGCCTTTGGTTGGTGAGCAGAAGTTATGGGTTGTTTGACCTTACAGAGAGGGACAGTGTTCCTACAAGCACAGCTGGAACCAGGACAAGCTCCTCTGGAAGATCACGCTACACCTCTTACATCATTGATAGTTTCCACCTCTGCCATTGTTTATCTCATGTTTCTTTTATTATAGAGAGAAGTTGTGGCTCCACATTCAGGCTTTGGTGAATCAGGGGACACAACAGACTATTAAAACCCTTCCTAGATGCAGAAGTCCTCAAGTCCCTCAAAGTCTGACAGACAGGTGGGAACCCTTGTGTAGAACAGCACTGAATTACTCCACAGGAGCAGCTTGACTGGTGACATCCAAGTTATTGTTGTGGAGTTTTCATAACATAGCATAGCATCTATTATTTTCTGTCTTTCCCTTTCCTTCCTTGTGCTTATGAGCCTTTCACTCCTCTTCCTAATCTGTCCAAGGGTGGAGGAAAACAAGGCTTAGTTTGGAATCCCAACATACTAAGAAGTTCAAGGCTAGTGCAAGCAAGTCAATCACTGTGTATTCTAGCTCCTAGGCACTGCTGATAGAGTAACAAATCCAGTATTTACAGCAGGCCTTTGGAACAATTCCTGGGTGCCTGGAGGGAGAGAAATCCCTGCTGAGTACAGCACATGTCCTCCACGGCGTGCCCGTCCCGCTGAGCCCTTTGCTGCCAAACACTGCACCAGTTGCTAGGTTTAAAACAGGCTCCTCTCCAGCTGCTTTTGTGTGCTGTACACAGCTGTCAGCGAGGCCCCCGTGAATGCCTGAGGAGATGTGATCGTGGGAGGGATTTATAGGTATTTACAGGCTGTGGATTAGATGCCCTCCCTGCCTGGGCCGTTGCACAGGGGCGTGTGCATGGAATTCTCTCCTTGCACCACACAAGTTCCCTGTGAGCAAACGCCAGCTCTCTCTGAACAGCCTTCCCCCAGCACCCCACGCAGTTATCAGCCAAATGAGGATCACAGAAGCTCCTTATAAGGTGATGGCAGCGCAGAGGCCGGTAGGAAGCACAGCTCCCAGGGAAAGCTCTCTGGCCATTTTCTGACCTCCTTCAACCACGAGCTTTCAAGGCAGAGTTTCAGCAGCGTTTTTCATAAAGACGGTGGAAAGGTATCCAAATGAAAAGTTTGCTGCCTGTCTGCCTACCATGTTTAAGCCATTCACAACACAGACTAGGAGGAATTCCCTGCATCCTGCCATTTTTAAACTTTCCATGTCCCACAGCACAGTCATCTCTAGCTGTATCAGAACAGCACAGCTGCAGTCCAAGCTGAGAGCTCACAGCTATGTTAAGTTTTCAGAAGCAGAATTGTTCCCCGGTTAGAATTTCAATATCCAATCCCTCAGTAAAGAGTTCCTTCTTATGCCCCGTCGGGAATTTCAATTTTTCTGCATGCACAGAAAAGTGATAAACAGCTTAAGCTTCCATATCAACTAACTAGCACCCCTCAATCCAGTTCTAGCATGGAACAAACCCTTGGCAAACTAGAGAACTTGCACCATTTGCCACCAAGGGAGATTAGTTCTCTAATTAATATCATCTTTGATGACTCATTATGCCAAAGGGATAAAAACAGACCAATGATCATCTTCTCTGCCAAGAAATTACAGCTTGCAAACTAAACTATAAAAAGAACTGGTGGCATTTTTCCCAGGTCCCACCAGCAGCCACCAACATAAAATAGCAAAGCACACCTAAAACTCTTCTTCCTTCTCAGCTAAGCAAGGCTTCACTCTTCCTCATGAAATTAAGTAGCCTTGGAAGGGGAAAGGAAGTGATCTACTGTTTGCCATTTAATGCTAGCCTAGAGCTTTATAGGCTGCTCAGGGACAACAGAAAATCCAGTGACTGGAAGAACAACCAAGAAAGAAGTTTTCTCTTCTTTCATCTCTATTGCCCAGAGATGTCTTGCATGTAGAGGAGCAGAGATCTTTATGAAAAGTCATGCAAGCAATGAATGTCAGCCCCAAATCTCACAGGAAGCATTAATCAGAAAACCCATGATGACACACTGGGACCTGATTTTTAAGGCCTTGCTCAAACCTGCTCCAGCCCAAGGCAGGCAGTACATGGCATAGCCAGCAGTCAGCTCTCTGGATGAGTAATCTCCTTACAGCTGCAGCCATCACGCACAGCAGTGCTGTGCAACACGAGGGACTGAACACCTCAAACAGTCCATGGATCTGACAGTCCCACAGCTGTGTATGCAGCCCTGTTACCTTTATGGTGGTGGGGTTTTAGTAGGGGTTTGGGGATATTCCCCCCATAAACACTTCACAGGAATGGAGACTGATGAGGCAGTGAGGTATGGCAGCAATACTTTCCTTTAAGCTCTGCTGATGGAATTGCTCCAGCCCTTTCCCTGCAGTATTTTCCCAGCTCTGTTCCCCATATCTGTGAGGACAGAGGACTCTGCCAAGCTCCAAGCACAGTGCTTCAGCAGAACAGCACAGAAAAGAGAGCACATGCTGACTATGAAGTGGAAAAACTTAGGTTTGAGCAGCTTTTTCCTCCCCCTCCGTTCTCTACACAGCTGAGTCAAACCCCAGAAGCACCACAGCATCTCAGGCTTGGTAGCATTTCAGCACAGACCCAAGGGCAGAGTTTCACATCTCTCTTGAGAACCCAGAAGGAGCAGTCTTGGACTTTGGCTGGGGCTTTTCTCAGACACTCCATTTCTCAAGGCACCTCTCTATCCTTCCTCTCCCACAAGGGCTTTGAGGAAGTACAAATCTTCATCCAACCTACACCATGGGAGAGGGGAAGAATAGTGCATATGATGACATCCCAAAAGTCTTCCTAGACAGGCAAAAGTGTTGTTGCTCGTTCTGTAGCTCTGGAAAAAGCCAGTTTGTGTAAGGTCCCAGCAAAGCAGCAGTGGTGACTTCCCAGCACAGCCCTCAACAGAAGCTGACAAAGGTGCAAAGAAGGTCCCAAGGGTTGAGAGGTGGGACTGGAAAACATGAGAAACCTGCTAGAAGTTGGCCAAGGCACCATGTCTAACCAGCCAGGGCAGGCTGGTGCAGCTAGAGCTTGTTGAAACCAGGCCAAGCTTCTGTGGACAGCCTGTTCAACCCTCCTGGAGAAGCTGCTCTCCCCCAGCAGGAAACACGGATGTCTCCTTCACAAGGGAGACAAATGAGCCCTGCAGAGCATGGATGATAAACTGCTGACGTGACAAATGAGGACACTGTCCTTTTTGCCTGCTCTTCTGCCAGCCCTGGAGAGATCACTTGAGGTCACTAATATTTCTAACGATCTGCTTCCGATGGGTCTCCTCGCTCCTTTCACTCCATTTCACAGAGATAAAGGGCCCTGGCTGCCTTTCACCACTTCCTTTCAGGAGGACAGAGGGGAACAAAAGCTGGTGCAGCCCGGCCCAAAGCTGTGGGCCATCGTTACAGCCCGAGAGGCACGCGCCAGCTCCAGCCCTTGCCTTGTCCAGAAGGGAATTCACTCAGCCAGCTTCTCACTGCCATGTCAATGTCAGATCTGTGATTTACATGGAAATTGGGACAATACAGGGCTGGTGGGCTCACCTTGGCCACTGGGAGACCCCCAGGGAAAAGAGGAAGTTCAGACCATCTTCCCACCTGGCTTCTCACCATCTCCAGAGCTGGTCAGAAGCAGCCCATTTTTCGCCCTCCAGCTAAGGAAATGCCTTTCAAGGACCCTACCACCCAAGTTGGAGGTTTGCAATTCTGCCACCAAACATGTCCATGAGCTTACAGCATTAATTATTCTTGAGGCACCTCAAGGCATCAGATGCAACCTCACTGCCTGCTCCAAACTCCTCCGCTGGAAGGATGAGGGAGGCGAGCACCTCCTGGCCCTGCCAGAAGCTGCTGACTCCAGCAGGAGTGAGCAGCCAAGAGGCTGTTTCCAGAGAGACAGGCTGCTGTTATCGGCTCCCCAGAGATGAGTGTGCAAAATACCTGGCATATCATACTCCTTGGATCATTTGTACTCAATTGTATATCCAAGAGGGAAGGGGCGGGGGGAAAGAGACTCTTGACTTTTGTTCAGGAAGAGGAGATAAGGTACAAGGAGAGGAAGAGTGATTTTTTACAGCCCCAGCAAATAGCTATTTACTTCCTAATGAAGTGCTAGTGCAAACACTGAATGTAATCCAATGAGTAAGAAAGGCCACTGGTTACCAGGTTTCAGAGAAATGTTTTCCATTGCCCAATTAGAAAGATAAGTGCGTATTGAAGGAGGAAAAATGGGTTCACACACCACTGCAGTCAGGATGCTGTACTTTTGTGTATCAACAATGCTTGGCCAAAGAATTCAAGCAATCATGGAACAATCTCATTTCCCAGAAGACTGGGACACAGAGTGCTCTGCGTTTAAGACCATCATTTAAAAACTGGAGGGTGTAAAAACAAAACAAAAAAATGTATTTATTTAAAAGAGGGACATCAGCCCAAAAGCCAATGGGCACAGCCAGGTTTCAAAGTGCACTCACTGTCTGTGAAGAGATGGAAGCATGGAGATGATTCACTTCCCTGATGCTGATTTCACAGGGACTCCTCCAGCCACAAGGCAGACCAAGACATGACAAGAAATGCATTGCCCCCCAAAAAAGCATCAGTCCCCAAAGCCTGGTCACACCATGGTGTGTTTCTAAATGCAAGGCCAGAGCCCATGGAAATGAGCTCTGTATCACTGGTGGTGTACAGTGGATTTACTCAGGACATATCCCAGCTCCTCTGCCAAAATGCCTTTAGGAATTTGGTCATGGGTTATGCACTCAGAAATAGTCTTTTCTCTTCATGGCCCAGAAGCTCAGCTTTCCAGACAAAAGTTTAATGCTTATTTTTAAGCAGAAGAGATTTGCCAGCACAAACTAAGAGATAACAAGCACTTTAGTCAGCAGTCAACGTGACAAACACGATAACCTGGCAGCAGCACTGCACTTCCTTCACCACATCATGCCTGCTCCATGCAGCTGGGGGGACACAAAGTGCCTCTGGTGGAAAGATCCCCATTGTGTTGGGTGACTGCAGGAGTGACAGCAATCCATAATGCACTAGAATAGGCACACCAGGGCACAAAAAGGCAAAATAAAAACAAACACTGGGCCAGGAGCCAGAACTCTTCAGCGCAACTACCTGGCAGGTTTGGGATAGGAGCTGCTGATCTCTCTACATAAAGTGCTTTCACACAGAGTTTTCAGATACATCTTAATACATTGTAGAACACTGTTTATTTTTAAATCCAAAGACACTTTGCAGGAACACTGTTTTTAAAGAAATTATTCTGGACAATTGCTCTTTGTTGGAGATGACACACCAAAACTGGGACACAAAAGAGAACCAGACAACCCCCTCTGACAAGTTTTAATAGGTTTTAGATAAACTTTTATATGATTTACACAAAGACCCCACACACATTTAGAATTCAAGCACACAGAACACCATAAGGCAATAATTTAGAAATTCCCCTGCCAAGAAGTTACGTATTATCCCAAGTCCCTCGATTACTTTTGCTGAATAACAGTCACTGAACACTAAGCCTGTGCATTTTTTGAAGACATGGGTTTGCTTTTTCCTGATCCAAATACAGAACAAAAACAGGATCATAATTTACCATAGAAGACAATGAAAATCTTATCGTTGTAAATATATGTAGTGAGATAATACAAGTCCTGTTCCTTGGTATTTCCCCTCCACCCTCTATTCCTACTACTACTCCTTCCAGCTTTAGGGCCTGTCCCCGGCTTGCATGGAAGATTGACGCCCATCTTAAAGCCATAAATTACTCACAAACAGCTACTGAAAGTAGCAATGACCGTAGGGTAACACTTCCACAAAGCAATAGAGCTTCCTGGCAAGCTGATAAGAGTTTCCTGTTTTGAGTCTTGAGTTGGGTTTTTTTCCCTCTGATAAAAAATTTGACTCTCAAAACATCTCAGAAAGGAAGGACTGAGAGATTTTTTTCCCCTCCTCCCCTAAACACGTTGTGTTGTGAAATTTGTTCTTTTTTGCTGAATGTGAAATGGGGACCAGGTTCAAGGAACCCAAGTGCACCAGCTGAGACAGCAGGTGAGAGAAGCACATGGAGTCCTTCCCCACCTCAGGATGATGGACTGGCCTTGGAGCTCACCTTTGGTCCTGCCCTCTGCTCTCACCTCTCAAGTTCTGCATTTTGCACTCTGGCAACACGCACAGTTTCTATCACAGGCAAAAAACCTCACAATCTCCAGGGACACAAGCTCTGCATTTACCCCTCTTACTGTGGTGGCATGACCCCTGTCACCTCTGGGCACCTGTGCATGCCTGAGGAGAGTGACCAGAGGGCAGCTGGCTGTGCTTGGGGCCATCCTTCCCTGTGTCACATGAGGGACCTCAGACACAGGTTGGCATCTGAAACCCCCAAGGCCCCAGCGAGCTCTCCTGACACCTGGCATTGGCAGCAGCCTGTGCTTGCAGCAGCTCTGGTCTCCATGGGAAGCCCACTCCCTTCCTCACCTCAGGACACCTCCAGGACCTGCTGTCCTCAGTTTCTGGGGTGAGACTGTAAGTTCAATATCTGGTACAAATAAAGGAATCTGTATCAAATAAAGGAATACCTCTCTTATCCCATTCCTGTAGGTGCTGTCCTTACTCAGGAGGCTTCTTATACAAGGGGTTTTGGCAGAAGATTCACTCACATATCCCTCCCCATCCCAACCCAGAGGTGTTCACAGGTACCTTTATTTTCACTGGCCCCACATGCCTCTCTTTTTCAGAGATAAGAGAAAAATCATTGCACAGGCTTGATACAACGTCAAATACAGATACATGATATCTCTCAGGAGCACCACAGGATTTTAACATTTAATCCCCCAAAATCATCTTTCTTTGAAAGAGGAACAGTCAGCAAATATAGTCCACTGCAGAAATGAAATAAAAACAACTTTAAATGCTCTATTTGTCCTCTAGTATGCAGCCCCTAACACCAGGAAGGACAAGGGCCAGGCTAGAGCCCTCCAGCTTCTTCATAACAGGAGCAGCCTGGACAGTTTTTATAGAGATTGTGAAGGGGCAAAACAGCAAGGTGATGTTTCACAGCACAAAACCTTTTAAGAATAAGCAAGTTAATTTTACATGGTGAAGTTCAAACTAGATTGCACCATGTGGAGGAAGAGCAGTTGGTGTTTTCTTTCAAATCAGACTGGGCACCATTTCACATCACTTCTCCTTTAAGCCAAATTTCATCACCTCATCTTACGGTAAGTGGTAGAAGTGGGAAGCACTTACACAACAGAGCAGAGATCACTGACCTGCATTTCTGGGGGGTCTTTCACACATTCCCTTTCCACTGCATGCAAGCCACATGCATTCATTCACACACAAGGCTGCCCAAAACAATTTAACTGGCAAGGCTGAGAGGGGCTCTCCACATATACCCCTTTCAGTGCATGAGAAAGAAAGCAAACAGTGCTGCAACATTAAATTTCAAGTCATGCTGTCTTGAAACATGCCAGCCACAAACAGGAGCAGCGCTGAATGCTGCAACTCTACCTTCTCCCAAAACCAAAAGTCATCTGAAAGTGACATCACAGCTGAGACAAGCCAGGCACTCCCCCTAGCCCCAGATACTAAAGAGTATCCAAAACCATCAACAAATGCTTTCTCTTCATTCACTCTCCTTCCCCAGTTTTCCTACCTGTTCTCCAGGGGCTGTTCCCTCTAGAGAGCCTGCTCTTAGCAAGCCACCCAACACCACCATTCTCTACTCACACTTCCACAATTTCCTGTAATTTCACTAAGTAGGAGGAGACCAGCTCAGGTGAAAGAAATTCTGCTCTAAAACTCCTATGCACATGAGAAGCCAACACCCTGCTAAAGTACCTGCAGTGGCTTGGCTAACTCAGGCTGCTCTGCTCAATATTTACTGGGATTTGCTCTCCTACTGGAGGCTGAAAATGCCCTCAAATAATTATTCAAATCAAACAACCTTTTACAATATATTTTGCAGCCAAAGGCTCAGTGTGAATCTTTGTTGCAGAAAAAAAAGCAGACATGAGGTAGGTTGAGCACATATATGTGTGTATATAAATATACATATATAAAATATATATATTATATATTTATATAAAATATATTTTATATAAAATATATTTATATAAAATATAAATATAAAATATATATTTATATATATATATATATAAAATGTCAGTGTGGTCAGTCAAGAGGTCTGCACCTCATGATTCCTTTTACCCAGTGACTTTCCTGGATCCAGTTTAATTGCTCTTTGGAAGACAAGCAAAAAGCCCTTTGGTCGAAGGTCCAACATAGGAAATTCTGAAATGAGCTGCCTTACAGAAATGCTGACCAAGTGCCATCAGGGCCACCTCCACTGTCCCTGTGGGGTTTGTCTCAGTGCCACCCTGTGCCACAGAGCTGGTGGAGCTGGTGCAGCTCAGAGGAAAGCCCTGCTTCAGCTGGCAAAGGACTGAGATGTCGAAGAAGAAAAGCATGGCTGCAAATGGGCTCCATTTGTTGTACAAATCACAGTGGTAATGAAAACACACAGCCACAGCATTGGTTTTGGCAGTCACTTTTCAGTGTTGGACTGCAGGAAAGGAAGAGGTTTGGGGGTTGTGGCTTAGGGCTTGTTTCATTACTACAGATCCCAGAGAACTTAGTAAAGCAATGCTGAGATCCAGACCACATGTGCCAGTTCATCCCTTATGGAGAAGCAAACCCAGTGCTGGAAACTCAGTCAAGACAGACCCTCATGATGCATCAGTACATCTTGTGGTACCACCTGGATGCAGAAATTTTGATCAGAGAAAGGCCTGGGCTGGGCATAAGGCAGTGAAGCTGACAAGGCAGACAGAAACTGGAAGATTTGGCTCAGAAATGTTAAGGAGCCACATGAGGGAGAGGCAAAGGAACTTCTTCCTGCTTGCCCAGGGCACAGGCCTTGGCCACAGCACTGACCCAAGGTGATTGATTTATTTAAGCCACACTCATTAAACCCACTGAGAGAAGAAAAGCCCCACAGCAGAGCATGCCACTGAGAGCAGCCAGGAATAACAGGGATAGATCATCTTGTTCACCATCAGATTTTCAATCCAGGGAGTGGCAGGAACCAGGCATCAGAGGAGAAGCTCTAGGTTTAATTTTAGCCTGCACCCACGGAGCATATATTTCCCTTTTATTTTTATCCTGAACTTCATGTAAAAATAGGATTTCCTGCTGGCCGATAAGGGATTCCTGTTTTTGCGGCAGGTCTGCCTCCTTGGGAAGCCGGTGCCTACGGGGTTATGGATGGCGCTTCCGTGGAAGCACGGGGTAGCTCGGAGAGCATTCGGGATTTACATTACTCCTGTGCGCCTTCAGGGGAAAAAAAAATAAAGCGGCTGTGCCCCCCTTCTTCGATGAATCACCACCAAGTTTAGCATTCCAGGACTCTGTTTTGGAAAATCTCTATTTGCCTGCATATTTTTAGTAGGGGGGGTTTGGGGTTGCATCCTTCCCAGGTAGATTTTTTTCAGTTTGCCGGGATCCGAGGAGGCGTATCCTGCTTTGTGAGCCTGGTCATCAACCGGGAGATAAACATAAGCACGGAACAGTCATTCCTCCCATTCCTCCCACCCTTCCCACTCCCCCATGGCACAGCTCCCACATTCCCCAGCACACCCACGCTCCCCATCAGCACCTGGAGCTGCAGGGAGCACGGAGGGGCTGCCTGGAGGGGCTGCTCCCCACCTCCACCTGTGCTCTGCAGGACACGGGAGTGTCACAATTCCAGGACAGGCTGTTTCGAGCCCGAATGCCGATAATTGTCAGTGTCTTGTAATGCAAAGCCATCACTCTCCCCAGCTATGTCGGCCCTCGGGGGATACTAAGGCACCAAAAACTTTTTCCAGGGTCACTAGGAAAGCAAGAGTTCAGGCAAGGGCTCTGCTGCCCACCGACTCTTATTTTCTCCTTGCCTGCTTTTCTCTGTGACCAGGTAAAAAGTCCTCAAATGCTGAAAGGAGATGTGCCAAGAGGAACATTAAATGGAATTCATGCATTTGCCAGGTGCTGAGCAGAAGTTTCCCTCAACCCCCAGCAAGCTGTTCCTGTTGGCAAGCGAGCAAAAGGGAGTGAGAGTTTTCCTTGCAAAGAGGAAAAGTGCATGTTTTTCCCTTTTAAGAATAAATCTCGATTCTCTCAGTGGGGCAGTGGATGTCAAAAATGCGGCTGCCAGGACTGAAAGCAGCTCTGGCTGCAGCCCATCCCCAAGACACCCTTTAAAGTGGCAGGGAGCTGCCAGAGAGGCACAGACCAGAGAGGCTTCCCTCCTTCTCTCACGGGTTTGGACCCAATGGGGCTGCTCCCAGGGACTTGACCTCACCATGTGAAAAGACTTAGAAAATCAGTCTGGGCAAGGACAGCCCAGTAAAGAAATGTCCCTTTAGGCCAGCCTGAGAAATAGCACTGCTGCTATTGCCTGGGGCAGGGCCAAGAGCTGTCTGTGCTGGGGAAACTCGAGTCTTCAGAATGGAAGGATGTGTTCTGCAACCATGGCAAGCTTCATGCTGACTCCCCATGAAACAGGGAAAGTGCAACCACAGGTCTGACCCATCTCAGCCCAGCTCTCAGGCTCATTGCCATGGAGCTGTAGCACTTTGGCATGCACACAGGCCTTAGCTGGCTTTCTAAAAATGATTTGTCCTGGTACAAAAGTTGAAATATTTCGACTTACATAAAACCAAGGGAATGGAAATGTTGAAGTACCAGAGAACCAGCACTGCATCACTTTTATTAATCAAGGGAAAAGGAGAAGGTAAGCTTTCTAATAAGGCATTAAGAGCTGTTTCTCTTGTGACTGTGCACTACAGCCTGTGGGTGTCCAGCCTGGCACCCTACAGCACTGTGATCAGAGGCAGGACTGAGCCTGTCGGGGACAGAGCTCTCTGAATTTATACCAGGGGTATTTATAGAGGCAGCTGGCACTGGCAGCTCTCTGGGGACACCAGCATGGTCTTCTGCAAAGGGGCCGCTGGAGATGCAGTAAGAGAGTGGGAATGTGCTGGAGCAACACCAAACCACCAGCCAAGACTCCAAAAAAAGCCTCAGGAGTACCCAAGAGCCAGGTCTCAGGGGTATTTCAGTGCCCTGCTCAAATTAAACCCCATGGGCTGGGGCACCATCCCACATTAATCCCAGCACTCAGCAGCTGTTAAAGTATTGTTGAATCATCCATGTTGAAAAAGACCTCTAAGATCATCGAGTCCAACAATTAATCTGCCACTGCCAAGCCAGATCCCTAAGGGTGACATCCACATGGCATGGATTCTACAGAGCCTTCCCACCTCCTCCCTGCTAGCTTGCCCTCCCTCAGAGGCTGAAGCAAGTGGTGGATGCCTGCCTGAGGGTGTTTTACCCAAGGGAGCCACCTCTTCATCATTCATCTTTGTTCTCCTTCATCAAGAGAATGAGATGAGGATGCTCAACAATCAGTTGGGGTCAGAAGCTCCCAAAGGCAAAACCTGCTGCCAGGTCTTAGGTAAGAGTTAGCAACAGTGCATCTGAAGTCTGTCTTCAAAGAGCTCCCAAAATGCAATTTGTTCCTACACCTTGCATTCACAGGAAGTTGTTGTAGGGGAAGATGAAGGCTCATAGAGTCAGAAGGGTGGTGGGGTGAAAGAGGTATTCACCCCTCCTGGGTCTTTCCTTCAGGCACAGAGATCCCTGGTCCTCCATTTCATGGTTTTCCTGGCCTGTCAGCTCAGAGTTTCATTGCCTGCTTTTGAATTCAGCACTCGGGGCAGGTGGAGCACCAGAGCATGACTTTTAACAGCTGCTGCATTTTAAGCCCTGGACTAGCTAGCAGAGCTGAAATCCTTTGGGTTTTTTCAGACCAGAACTGCCTTGACTACCATACCTACTGCTTCCTTAATTGTGGCTGTATGTGAAATTATGGTGATTTGCTGATTTGCAAATTTTTTCTTCTCAAGTGGTTTTTCAGTGTTTCCAGGCCTTTTTAATCATTACATCATGTTTTTGTTCTGTGGAAATGTGGTGTGCAGGTGACAAGAAGCTGTTTCTCTTGTCTCCAGCCTGTTTGGAAATATTTAAATCAAATGAACCTCAGCATGTATGGGGAGACAAACATCAGAGAGGAGAGGCTGGGGACTGGTTATTTCCACAGAATAAAAAAAATCCAGAAATGCCCAATTTACAGACAGGCAGTAATTACTAATAGATGTAAAATAATTGGAGGAGGAGGCAAGTTTTGGCTGCGTTTGCCAATTTTGCATGAAGGAGGAAAGCCACTTCCCCTCTTACTCCTTCCAAAAGCTCTGGGGAAAAAAAAACAATAGGAAGAGAATTTTCTCTTTCTTCACTTTTGGGTAAAAATAACTCTGAGGAAATTTAAAAAAGGAAAACATTCTGACCAATTTTGACATCAAGAAAGGGGGTGTTGGACCCAGCTGGAGTTACAGACTGCAGTGGAGCTGCGAGTTCCTGGCACTTCCTCACAGCACCCGCCCCAGGGTGAAGCCAGCAGAACCATCCCAGGAGCTGCCAGGCTCTGTGAGCCAAGAAAATTCCTCTTCCATGACCTGTTGCAGGGGCATAGTGCCTCGGGTTCACTTGTTCTTTCTGCTACCTGACCTTTCCCTATGGGACAAGCAGGTGGTGCTTTCTGCAAGTGAGTGATTTAACAAATAAAAAAAAAGAAAACATTTTTGGGGTACTTTTTGGAACCTTCATGTTGTGACTTGCCATGATGGGCTGCTCAGCTCCTGTGAAGACACCTCAGGTATGCATTTGGTTTGCAGGAGAGAACTGGAATAGAGGAGATGAGGACAGAGCATCCCCCAGCTCCATGCAGCTGGACTATGGCAGGAGGCTCCAAAATCCGTAAGACCCTCAGAACAAGGGGGACACCATCTGTAGTGTACCCCAAATGAATCCTGTGCTCACTTGTGCTCAGACAAGTTGAGGCAGGGGGCTCTGCCAGCCCCAGGATGGGGGTGCACACTGATCCTCAGTGGCTCTATCCGGGGGTTGCTGTCAGTCCTGTTTGCAGCTGCTAAATCCCATTCATTGCAGGAAGGTGTGAGAGAGCCAGAACAGATGGGGGGACACAGGCATGAGCAGCTGGGTGTCCCTGGCAGGGTCAGGCACCTGATGTCCTGGTTAGGGGTGGTGGGAGCTGAGCAGAGCCAGCCCAAAGCCCTGCAGACAAACCTTGATACCTCGTGTCTTTCCCCCATGCAGTGCCATGCCAAGAGGAGCTGAGCTTCTGGGAAAAACACAGGAAAGAAGAATTTCAGTTTCTGAAATTTCACAAATTTCACATCCCACAGACTCCAAAAACAACTTGTTGGATGGGAAGTCTGATGAGGCCACTTCCCACTGTCCACAGCCCCACATCCCAGTGGGAGAGACAGAGGCAACAATGTGGGGCTGGCATTGGGGACCAAGCTCTGCCCTTCCTGTGCATCTGGCCCCAAATTAATGTCACTAACAGAGAAAAACCAGGCATTTGTGCCCCTCCCATGCCCTCTCCATCTGGACCACAGTGCCAATGCCATCCCATACATCCCAGGAGTGGCATCAAGAGTCTTCTGGCAGCCACTTCAGGAGTCCATTTGTCCCACACCATCTCTCCCCAGGAGGAGCAGTAGATGTGTCATTTTCCTTTCACAGGACACGAGCGGCCTTATCCAAATATAAACAACCTGGGAGTATTTGCAGGCTTATTGTCTGGACAAAAAAGTAAAACAAACAGACCTTAAACCCTTTTCCCCCTGTCACTTCTGGTCTGGAGTCAGGGCCATAGGCTCCAGAGTTCCCAAAAACATTGCTCATCAGAAATAGTATCCTACTAAACCAGGTGTGGAGGTGGCCCCAGCGAGCTGTGCCACCACCTCCTCCTTCAAAGTCACTGAGAAACCAGTCAAGAGATCTCTGAATATTTAAAGAGTTGCTGTATGAATAATGGAAACAACCAGCAACCAAGGAAAAGTGATAGCCTGCAGTGTCTTGGGGCAGCATTCCCTTGGGAGAGGCCAGGAACACCCTCAGACAAGTTCAGCTGTCAGGAGCATCAGCAAAAGCCAGTCCCTGGGTCACAAGCTACCTGAGAATCCATTCCCACATGTCCAGCAAGAGACACGGGTGAGAGCTTTCCTCACCTGACCAAGCAGCACAAAAAAGGATACAAAAAGGGGGAAATGCTGCTGTAAACAAAGCAAAAGTGCTTCTCTCCCTGAAAAAACAGAGCAGGCACAGGGTGTGAAGCCTGGGGAAGCCATTTGGCAGTGAGAGAACTGTGGCTCAGGAAAAGAGGACCCATGGGAGATACAACCCCAAATCCCAGGAGATCCCCTCTTCCTTTGCCCATCTCCTCCCAGCCCACACCTCCCTTTCCCATCAGGGACCGCAGCAGGAGATCAAAATCTGGTTCCAGCAAGTGATGTTTTACAACAGAGTTTTTCTTCCCACCATCCTATTTCTCACCAGCTCTTTTTCAGGAGATTTTGAGATGTTTCACAGCCCAATCTCCTCTGTGCTGCCCTCAGCAATGCCACTGTGGCAACTCAAATTAAAGCTCTCCCACCTCTGTGAAGTTGGGGGCTGAGCAGAGGCTGTGTCCCCATGTTGGTGGGGTGGATAAGTGGCTCCTGAGAGCTCTTTCAGGCTCCAAAGGGAAGAACAGTCCAAAGAGCAGAGCTGTTTGCACGAAATAAAATTCACATTAAAAAAAAAAAAAGAGAAAGAAAAGCTGAAAGACTAGATTTCCCAAATTACCACACATACATGGGCAGTACCTGGTTTGTCTGGGAGCACTTTGGGTTTCTCCCATGCAGCGCTAAGGAGAGAGGAAGGCGAGGAGGAGCTTGGGACACAAAGCAAGACTCAAATCTGGGTGGAGAAATACTCAGTGGTAAAAGAGACTTGATGTTCCAGTGGCACCACAAAACTCCATGAGGAGATGCTGGGATGGAGATGATGGCTGCTGGTCCCATGGCAGGTGATGGGATGGAAGCAATGGCCACTAGTCCCATGAACATCCTTCCCCTGCAGACACAGGCTATTTTTTCCCATGGGATTCTTATCTGCTACTGCAAAGAGATAATGGCTGCAACCCCCATACATTTTAAAATGTTGAGTCTCATTGAGTCCCTTGGTCCCCCTTTCTAGGAAAATGGCCTTAATAAAGCAGGGAGAGAGGTCTCCTCTGGATGGGCAAACTGCAGAGGCTGCATGGCTGCCTCATCCTCTTTCTACCACCATTAGGTGCTCTGGTTGATGTGGGCCTGGCTGAGACAATGCAAAATTTAATAGCTTATGGAGTAAATAAGCAAAGCCTCTCAATAGAGCACCACTAATTACAGGAACCCTCCCCAAATTACCAATAGTTCATGGCACCCTGAAAAATCCTTGTGTAATAGCCTTAGAAAACAATTACACTCAGAGCTGGCATTCAGCCATACAGCTCAATGGCAATTGCAAAGCACTTCGGATGTTCATGAGCCTTTAAAAAAAAAAAAATCTAAAATGTACATTTCCCCCAATGACTCTGCTCTGGGGTGTATTAAAAGCAGCACCTTGACTCAGTCTGCCACATAAACATCCTGCTGCCCCTGGACAGCCCGATACTGTCTTCCTCCCAGGATGAGGAGCTGAATAAGAAGTGACAATCACAGCTCCTGCCCACGGGAAAACAGGAAGCGCCAGAGTTGTACAACCACTCCAAACATTGTCCTACCTGCTCCACTCCTTGGGTGCAATGGGAACTTGCTTTCCCTTCCTTTTCACATTGCATAACTATTTCTGGTCCAGTGCTGCTCAGTCCCAGGATGCTGCTGCGTGGGACAGTCCCTGCAGCCTCTGGCTTCTCCCTGCTTGCCCAAAGCCAGCCTGGTGTTCCCTGTCCAATGCACAAGGACAAATGTCCACCTTCCAAATCCACTGCTAACAGTGGCAGAGCTGTATGCAAGCACTGGAGGAGATGGACTCAGGGTGCTGGGCAGATTGGCTCACCCACATCTGGCAGGAGCTAGAGTGAATAAAATCCCAAATCCCACCAGAGAGCAGCTGAGTTGGCCAAATTTGGAAATGACCATAAGACTGAAGGAATTGATATTTACACACAGGCTCCAGCTCATGCACTAAACTGCTAAACCTCATCCCTGAGAGTAAGATAGCCCTGTGGGTGGGTGATGGGGTGTGTGCCCAACCCTCAAAGCAAGCTGGGCAGCCAAGGTCCTCCACAGGCACAGAAGGGAGCTCTGGGAACCCAGAGATATGATGGAAAAGAGGCCAGTTGCAGAACCCTCCGTTTATTCACAAATACCCACCCCCACCCTTGACTTTTTGGGTTGATTTCAAAGAATCCTTGTCCTCTCAGTGCAACACATCCCCAGCCAGCAGCCTGGCAGCCCTGCTCCCAGGACCATCCTTCCCAAAGACCAGAGACTTTCCATGTCACAGGATGCTCTGAGAGCAGGGAACTTTGTTCCTCCTCCAACTGCTCCCACACTTCTGCTGAGAGATGGGCCCGAATTTGCTTACAAAACACAGAATTCATATGCAAGTTTCCAAACAAGAAGAGGGATTAGAAGGTTTCCTCTCCGCTCTTCCTTTCCTCACAGTGTAAAAACATCCCTGGCCAAATGAGGCAGTGTTTGCCATCACTTTGCAAAGTTCACATTCCCACAAGGCAGGCACAAGGAGGAACAAGGGGGGAACCATCACATCAGTGCCCGCAGGTCATGGTCACACAAGACAATACTTAGCAAAATTTGGAAGTGGGAGGAATGCGGGAAAGCTGAAGAGGAGGATGTTTATTAACCTATAAGAATATCTCCAAAGGGTTTGTGTCCTGTGAGGAGAAAAAGGGAGCCCAAGGCAATGTTGTTCAAAGTATTGGTGGGAAAAAAATCTGAAAGTCCTTATTCAGGCAATCCTACTGCTGGTGTAAAGAAAAAGAGAATGGCTTTTTCTCACATTTTTGGTAGTGAGGGTTTTCCTAAATTACGGGAAGCTTCATATAAATCCTCCAACTAATTCCCCTGTGCAATTGCATTAAATAGTAGGATGTGAATGCATTTCCACACCTGACTCAGCCTCTGTGCCCAAAAAGCCTGCTGGCTCCCTACAAATGTATAGCAGGAAGCCTTTCAGTCCAAGAAGTGCAGTCTCAGCCTTGCTGGCTGTTGCTAAGCGGTGAATGGAAAGCAAAGAGGGGAAGCCCAGCAGTGAGTTTCAGTAAGTGTTCACAGACACTTGAGAAAAAAGAAAAGAAAAGAAAAAAGAAAAGAAAAGAAAGAAAAGAAAAGAAAAAAGAAAAGAAAAGAAAAGAAAAGAAAAGAAAAGAAAAGAAAAGAAAAGAAAAGAAAAGAAAAGAAATCCCAGGGGGCAATAAATAAAATAATTTGAAAATCACAATTTAAATAGCAGATACGAGTTAACGGGAGGGAGAGATGAAACCCTGATGTAACTTGGGAAGTCCAGTTTCCTTGCAATGCAAAGCAAAGGGGGTTTTCCGCTCTTGCTTTTTGCCCCTCAGACAGAGAATGTCTCTTTGCTTTCACTTTATGACTGTAAAATAAAAACCAGCTGCATTTCTCCCTACCCACTGCAGCTGCACTTCGGCTCGCTGGGGCTGTATTTGGGACAGTCCTGCTGAAATGTGTAAGCAAATGATGGCCATTCACAGCCACCCCGAGCATCCCCAGCTCGGGCCGTACCGGGATTCTCCCAGATTTGGGGGCAGGGACACTCGCAGCAGGGTCGAGCTAGCCACAGCTAGTCGCAGCTAGCCACGAGCCCTGTAGAAAGGCTTTAGAAGGCACAAACGTGGCCAGGGCAGCCGAGAAGCCGATGTGCAGCGGGAAGGGCTGGCGGAGCCCGCGGCCCTCCGCTCCAGGGGCGGCGGGCCGCGCTTCCTCGGGCGCGGAGCGCCCTCTGCTGGGAACGGGAGAGAGGGAATCCGCCCCGGCACAGCCCTCAGCAGCTCGGGCAAGCGGGGTTCCATCGCGGGGTGACTCCTTGGCCAAAGGAAGGGGCAGCACCTCTGTCTGCCTGCGTGGGAGGGCACCCCTTTTCTGTATAATGAGGCCTCTGTACCGCCCGGTCACAGACTGTGAACAGCAGAAGGACACGAACAGCACTTTACCGTGGCTCACCGTCGACCTGCCATATGGCACCGGCTGTGTCCTGCCACCTCCCCTGCCACAGCTTCCAGCTTAAAAGACGCCCAGCACCACAGGGACAGGACCCGTGGCCAGCCCTTGCTCAGCCCCAGCTGCTCCTCACAGCTCCGCTCCCCAGTAGCGCCTCACTCAGTGCCAAAGGCAGTGGAGAATAGGGAGTATCGGGGAGCAGAGATATTCCTGCCCACATGGCTCTGCAGGACCCTGCACAGGCGTGGGGATGCACGGCCTGCTCCCCACAGAGCACTGTCATCTGGCCTGAATAAAAAGGCAGGTTGTGCCTCAAAATCTCACGTTGCAAAGGCAGGCAGGAGGCCCCTGCTGTGCCTCAGGCCATTTCCCTGCCCCGGCCGAGCTGCTGCCCAAACAGTACTTTAACCCAGCTCAGGCTGGGTGTGTTTAAATAAACACGGGAGGTTCCCCAACACCCTTCCCTCGGCCCCGAGCCGCTCGGCAGCACTCGGCACCCAGCGCACCCCAGAAATGCGCTTCCTTCCCCGCCTCGGCCTCTCGGCCGCTCTGGCCCTCGCCGCCCTCCTCAGCTGGAGGCTGCTGCTCCAGACCCCGGCCCGCGGGCACCGAGGTAAGGCCTGGCCACCACGGCGGCTCTGCACGCCCAGCAGCCCTTCTGTGCCATGGGGGAAGTCACCTGCAGCTTCTTCCAGAGGGTCTAGGTGGGCGAACGCCTGGAGGACAGAAAACACCCTTGGCACGGTGTTTGTGGAGACAGCCCTTGCTGTGGGGCCCTGCAGCATTATGTCCTTAGTGGGGTCATAGATCTCAGCTGTGGTGGAGAAAACAGGTGTCAGCCTGCTGGAGGTAACTCCCAAAACTTTTGTTTGGAAAACTTATCTTGCTTTGTTGTGAAATGCTGTTGGGATGGCAGGAGGGAGCAGGGGCATTGGTGGTTATTGCATTTTTTGCCTAAAGAATGCAACATCCCCTCCAGTTCCCATCATACCAGGGCAAAGTCATCACTAGATTTTGCAGACATTGTCATTCGGGGGCTGGTGAGTCAAAGAGCAGCTCAAGAAAGCTTCAGGCTCCACTGTGTTTCTTCCTGTGTTCCTGATGTCCTTTGCTTAATTTCTACTGTGCTTCTCTACTTTTAACTGGGCTGCTCTGTACAAGAGCCTCCCCAAATATTTAACTTCCCAAGGACTCAGAACAAACCATCAGACTGTCTCCCCAGGACTGCCAGATGCCTGCACTGAACAGATGAAGCAGATGTGCTGCTGTTAAAAAAAATAAACTAACAAGGCAGGCATTAATCTTCCTCATTCAAACCCACTCTCAGCTTACACTCAAATCCTTTCTATTTTGCAAAATCCAAACTCTTCCATGTAGCTCTTGCTCAGCAGAATGTGGCAGGAGAGAAGCACTTGCTGTTTCAGCTGTTGTTTGTCCAAGACATTTAGCACAACTCAATCTAAGCAATGAGGGGACATGCAGGACATGTTTTAGTCCTGGCTCATTTTGCTGTGTGAGACATCTCTCTGGAGCTTTAGTCCTTGTGAGGCTGAAATGCCCACAGTGGTATTTCCAGCTGAGAAGGACCATGCAAAGAGTGCAGCAATCTGGTGGCACTCTGCCGGTTGTAAAAGAAAAAGGGCTGCCCCTTGAATATGATTCAAACTGAAGTTTCAAAAGTTTTAGGGACAAATATTTTTGACTCTTTGGTAAACTCACCTAGCTGATGTTCAGTTGCAAGCAAAGAGTTAAAAGCCAAAATTATGATTTAGTAGAGAACCGGACCTGTGAAATAAATCTGTGGTTGAGATCAGTCCTCAGGAATGGTGATTTGGGGAAAGGGGGGTCTGGGTGTCCATAATCTCATATGTTCATGGGGACAGAAACCCATTCCCCAGCAAAGCCAAGCTCTTTGCCAGACAGGGCTGGTTTCCCCTCTCCTACCCAGTTTTGTCCACACTGAATCCTGTCCACACTGGAATAACTGGAGAAGAGCCTGCACCCGCATTGTGTGCTCAGGGTCTGACTCTGGGCACTGTGTTCTTTCCTCACCCCATCTCCAAATGTTGTTTCCCAGGTGACCTGGCCCCCAAGGCAGAGGGGAGCTTCACTTTGACACTGGACACCTTTCTTCACATCCAGCAGCTCAGGAAGAAGAGACTGAGAGCTTTCTGCAGCCGAGCAGGCAAAGTTGCCACGCTGCCAAACAGCTGGGATGAGAGAGCCTCCCTGTTCCCGAGCCTGAGGGTGAACACCAAGCTGGACTTCCTGTACTGCCAAGTGCCATCAACAGGGGTGGAGGAATGGCATCAGCTGTTGGAGAAGCTAGAGGAGCAAAGTGTGACACTGCCAGTGCCACTCCCCTACCCCCAGCTGCGCACGAAGGAGACGCGGCTGAGCAAGTTCAACCAGACAGAGATAAAGGCCATGCTGGGGTCTTACACCAAAGTGCTGTTTGTCAGGGACCCTTTCCACAGGCTGATCGCCACATTCCTGCAAGGCATGGGCATCAGCTCATCCTTCAGCAGCTTCATCCAGGAAGTGCTAGACAGTGGCACACACAACAGCAGCGTGGCTTGGGAACCACTGGTGAGCCTGTGCCGGCCCTGCCTCATCCAGTATGACTATGTAGTGATGTTTGGCTTCCTTGGGCAAGAGCTGGGCCACCTGCTGCGCCGGGCTGGGCTGCCTGGGGGCAGCCTCCTCCCCGAGCTCACCGACAGCCAGGTGCAGTGGACCTACAGGTGGCTGTCAGAGCAGATGTTCAGCGAGCTGTCTGCCCAACAGAAGAAGCAGCTGTCTCATTTCTACCGCTGGGACCTTGCTGCTTTCCCATTTTCTAGCAGTTTCCTGTCAGACCACACCAGCACTGCAGAGACCTGGGAGAAATAGCCCACAGTGGAGGAACTGGTTCAGGCAGCATTAATCCAAAGGCAAGTGCTTCAAGATACTGACAGGCCTTTGCTTCCCAGCTGCTTGTAGTGAGGTTTTCCATGTCACAGTCCAAAAGACTTGTCAGAGAGCTGAGACAGACCACTGGCAGGGACAGGGATCAGGGATGTGGTTGAATTGTGTTTAAACACGACAAGAGCAGGCACTAGGGAAATTTGTGATGGTGGGACCTGGAAAAGTGCATGAATTGAACTCCAGCAGTTTGGGATAGGCTACAGCAAACCATAGCAGCATCACAGGTGCTGTGACCACACTGACATTTCCTTTTCTGGGCTCCATTTGGCAATGGCTTCTGACCAATCTTCCACACACACACACAGAGGGAAGTGCTCCCAAAGAAGCATGTCACCTGGAGGCTAAAATATGATACAGGGTGGCACAGCATGGTGGGCAATCACTGGCAATGTTCCCTATCTTTTCATGCTTAGGGAGGGTCAAAGCCCAGATTGTCATTTGGTCTTTTCAGCCTGGGTGATCTGTTCTGTTTTACATATATCCTATGTGTGTGGGCTCAAGTGGGCCTTGGGGCTGGGACTCAGTTCTTGCTCCATTCACAGGTTTTGAGTTTGGCACCCCTCCTTCCAGGGCTGACTCCAATGGGCCAAGGCCAGCCTTCACCTCAGTGCACTAGCCCTGAGACAAGGAAGTGTCAGTGTGGACCAGGTATCAGCCACAGCACCAGATAGACTGCCTCCCACCTTGTGTCAGCAACTGGTGAGCCCTGTGGAGGTGGCTAGAAGCAGCAGAATGGATCGCTGCGCTGCCATGGAAAACAGGATATGGCTACTACAAGCTCCTGCTGGCAGAGTAGTACGAGGACTGACTGTTTTCTTTTGGACTTGGCTGCCAGCATGGCCAGACAGAGGCCCAGTCTCTCCAGCTGGCACATGGCTTCATCCAGCTGGGGAGCCCAGAGCGATCACCCACACTCTTCCAGCTTTGGCCACTGAGCTGATCTGACTCACAGCCCATGGGAAGGGTCCAAAGATGAGCTGAAGTTGCCTAGATTTCAAATCTTGACAGACTCTGACCATCGGATACTTGTTTGCAGAGTATTTAGCAGCTTTATTTTGCAATGTTGTGACATTCACAGAGAATTCCACATACATCCATGGTACCAATTTGACAGTGCTCATTAAAGAATGTTAGTGAAAACTGTTGATTAGAACTGACCTAAAACAATTGCCAAAATCTTGGCCTCCCTCTCTCACAGAAGGCCATGCAATTAGTAGCATTAAAACATCAGATCAGCTGGGCTCACTTCACACTGCCACAAACTCTCCAGCTGCAGTAATTACTATTTAAGTGCCATTATTGTGCGCAGTGCTTTGCAGTCTAGCAAGATGGCATAGATCCTCTTCCTGAGGATAGACTTCTGAAAGAAGAAAAGCAGCAAATTTCCAATTATATGCCGTTAAATTAAAGTCTTGTATCCATGTGTCCATCTATTTAATTAGAAAGTACTAGAAAAGGAATATTTTTCTCTTCATGAGTAGTGACTCCAGTGACAGTGAGCTGAAACCTCACACAGCGAGATGTGGTGCGAGGAGATGGGACACAGCACCTGGCAGGGGACAGTGCTGTGCACTCAGGGCAGGAGAGCTGCTCCCCCACAGCTTTGTAGTGCAGAGCATGCCTCAAGTCAGGGATCTTCTCTTCCTGCCAGCCCTCCCCAGCCCTCTCCTAAGGTGCTAAGCACTTAGTTCCACAGGAAAGCGATGTATGAAATGTTCAGACATTGAGAGGTGACACGAAATCCTCAGCTTCATGTTCCTTAGAGTCCCACAGCACAGGTAGGTAGTACAATGATATTTCTGTAAATTCCTGTTTAGCCTCCAAGCTTGCCTTTTCCCTACACCCTCACAATCAGTTGCTGTCATTACTTTGCAACGCTGATTTCATACCATTGCCCTCCCCAGGTGTTTAATATAATTTACATTCAATTCCAGTGCACCCCAAAAGGGAAGTGTTTCCTCTCTCCATCAGCTGGGTAAGGGTATCAAGAGGGCCCTAAGCTGGGCTGGGTGTGAGGACCAGGGCTTATGCTTGGGAAAGAATAGCTCACTGATGCTGCAGCAAAAGTGGCTCCACAGGTCTGCTCTGAACAGCCTGCTTTGACCACTGCATGTACACAGAACTTGGCAAATGTGCTTCCAATTAATTCACAAAGCAAATAGCAAAACAGACTTGACACATCTAATTTAAAAAAATTTTACCTGACCAGGCAGTCACTGTGACTGCATGAGACACTCACAGGCCTACCCTGAAATGATGAAAATTCCAAAACCAGGGGAGAAAGAGCACTTTTTCATCCTGATGGTGACATCCCAACATCTCCCAGGACCATGGCAGAAAGCAGGCTTATTGTGAACCCAGGCAATTTTCCCCTGGGATGACACTGGGAGCTCCTTGATACCCCCCCTCTGCCTGTGTCCCCATGCTCTGCTTTAACACACATTACCTTTGTATTTCTTCTCATCCGTCCGAATGAGCGTGTCCAGCAATCCCACAAGGTGGAATTCACAGAAATAGCTGATACCAATCTACCTTACAGACTTTGTATTTTGCATCCCTCCCTGGACACCTAAGAATGTGGACACACAGGCTCCAATAGCTGTTCTTGCACATGAATTACCATGTTTTCTTCTCTAAGAGGTTTTTTGAATACTACCAACTTTCAGGAGAAAACAAATATGTGTTCTTACCCAGTACCTCAGAGCTTAAGAAACACCAATATTGTATTTCAATTAATAAAACAATTACATAGCAAGCCCAGCAGGAACAAAATTCTTCCTGCAACTCACATATACAAATTCTCTTCTTCTAGATGGTAGGTCCATAATATTTCAAGTTGAGAAATAAATCTACACCTTTCCAAGCAATATTCCCTGGAGTGCTTAAAAAAAAATATTTCACACTGAGCATACATTGTCCAGTCCTAAGATGAAGGCCAATTTTAAGAAGTTTGTACATGAGCAGAATTTTATATAAGGAGTTACATCCTCTTGCACTGTACTTTTTGATAGCCCTGGGAGTGCAAAAAGAGAAAAAGGATATTTTCATAAAGCAGTAGGCCAGAAAAACAGATAAAAATTTGAAAATGATAAGGAGGCACAGTATGTGGCTGACACCATCTAGAGATAACATAGTGTTTCAGTGTTGAATCTGACAGGGACAAAACCTGTCAGGAAGGATGCCCAGCACTAAATCCAACATGAAAAATATATTCAATCCAGATGACACCAGGTCATCACATAGTCAGCACATTTTTTAGATTATCAGTCCCTGTAGCAAAATGTACCTATTCTCTTACATTCAGCAAAACTAAGAGTTCTCTTGGAAAAAAGGCAAAGCCATGACAGCAAGGGATTGACCCTAGAGGGCACCCAGAGCCAGCTAATCCCCAGCTGAGCCCAACCTCCTCATGCCCCTTGCTTAGGCTGGTATAAATTGCCTTGGGAACATCAATGAGCAAACTTCTGTCACTCCAAGGTCTCTGATGTCCTTTCCTATATGAAGGATAGGGAGAGATGTGGAAGTGTGGGATGGGAAAAGTCTGTGTCAAACAAAGAAGCAGCATCTTGCTGGAAGTACTCTTGGTATATTTAGTTTTTATCTTTAATCAGAGGAGACAAGGTAGCACTTGAACTAAAAACTCAAAGCCCAGGTGCAGACAAAGCAAAAGTCATTGAACTTGGGGTAAATCAGTTATTGGTCACATTTTAGCCTTTTCCTCTGAAACACTTTTCCACAGGTAAGACCATCTTCATTAGCCAAGATCAAAAGTCCTGCCCATCTCCCTCTAGGATATATCTGGCTTTGTGTGCAAAGGGGACACAGCAGGGCCCAGCCCTCAGCACCTCCTACACCTTCCCCCATCTCAGCTAGGGGACTCTGTGTCTGGGCTCAACACATTTAAGTCCTTCTTGGCATAGAATCACAAGGTGATACATCTTCTCCCCGTAGCAGGAAAAAGATGAAAAAATCACCCTATTATTTCACATTGGCTGGTAAGAAGCATCCTTGCAGCAATTTAATATGAAACCTGTAAGATTTTTCAATTACACCTGGATAACATCTCCTTAAACTTACTCTTCATCTGAATTTACATCACAGCTATAATATGGCAGTAATTCTCTCTCATAGAGAAAACAATGATTGGACAATTAAATATGAAAGCTCCGTGAATCAGTGGGTGAGCCACATGAACACAGGTTGTTTTTTTTTTTCTCCATTACAGTCCTACTGCCTTGTGGTTCCTCTGGTGTAAGGTCAGTTTCAGCAGAGTTTGCTCCTAAAACTTTCCTTCTACACACGCACACACCATGGTTTAAAGGTCCCTGGCTCAGCAGAAGGGCACTATGAAGAGAAAAAAAAATTTGAATTAGCAACAAATGAGGGTCCTGTCCAGGGTTCAGCATGTCCCACCATGCTGCTTTTCAGGTGAGGGACTTGGTACACATGAAGATAGGCACCACTATCCCAGTTTTTACAAACACAGGGATGTCTGTCTCATGGCAGTTCTGTTAGAGGTTTGATGGTCGATTGCTACAGAGCACCATAGTGACAACACTATGTCAGTGACAGGGATAACTCCTGCACTTCTTCAGATCAAGTCCACAGCTCTAAGGAAACTCCTGTGACCATAACATTCCAAAGAAGGGAGTATTTGAAGGAACAATTTTCTCCCCCTCCCTTGCTGAGGGACACCACTAAATCCCACGGTGGCCTGCTCACCATATGTGATGACTCTCTGAGAGATGACAGTCAGAAGCATCCGGACAAGCACTCAGTGCCTTTGTTCCATGCAAAACACTTGGGGAATGGAATGGACTGAACACTTCAGAGATACTGTGCAGCAGCCCTTCCTGTAGTGGGAGCCCTAGCACTGCTGTGCATTTGGCTCTCAGCTGATGGCATGTTAAATGAAGGATAGCACCCACATAACAAAACCCCTCTACTGGAGCAGGGACACAGCTGCCCCATCCTGCCCTAATCCCAGCCCCAGGCCCCCTGTGCCTTCCAGGCACACTCCCCGTGGGGCAGGCTGGCCAGGGAGCAGACTGTGAGACCAGAGGCCATTACCATTTTGGTGAAGATGTCCACACAGGCATTGCGGATCCTCTCTGGGGTGGCAGGGCTGTCCAGCCTGAACGCCTCTGTCAGGCCAGAGTCCTTCCTTGCTGAATAGATGGCATCTTTAATGGCATAAAACACTGAGGCAGACAGGAACAGAGGTGGCTCTCCCACAGCCTAGACAGAGCACAAGCAAGAGTGAGGCTTTGCCTTCCAGATGGGAGCCTCAGTCTACTAGATGTGCTCAGTGAGGAAACGTGATGCTGAAACAGCCTCCAGTGTGCCAGGTGTGATCAGTGAGGAAAGACTCAGCTAAATCCACCCTCATTCTATTTAAAGAACAAACAGGAACAAAACACAAACTTTCTCACACAGCCATGTCACTTCAGTTCTGCCTAATGGACATCAGGGCAGAAATGTGCAGGCTGTTTCAGTTATTCCTAACTAGAAAGGATAGTATACACATTTCTGATAAGAATGGGAAAACATCCTGACCTCAGAGTAACCACAGCATAATGAGATGAACTGTTAAGTAGGATCATGACTTTATCCCACTCAGCTTCACAGTGTTATAGAGCAGTAAGAGGCCCACAGACCTCACAGGCCTACCTTGGATGAGTAAACTGCCTTGCTATTGGGGCAGTCACGGAGAAGGGACACATAGAATTCTGTTGGGATGTCTCCAAATGCTGGGATTTTGTACATGCCAGGCCCTCGAGTGTACAAGTTCCCTTCAGGAGAGTAGCGCAGCTCCTCCATGGTAAAGAGCCCAATGCCCTGGACGAAGGCTCCTTCTATCTACAAACACATCCAAACAAGGTCACGTTCTCTTTGTTGTTGTTGTTCTTCCCTGCTCAAGGACAAACAGTGGCGACATCCACCAGGCTTTTCAACCCTCCCCACCTGACTCAGGTCTCACTTTTTATCTCTAAACCCTTGTCCCTTCTGCTGGGTACAATCTTTGCACAATTCCTGTGTTCCCACATAAATGTGGCTGCATTTCCCTGGCAGGTGAAGCAATTCACAAATACACGCAAACAGATTTTCTGTAAATGAAGGACAGCAATTTTCTGATGAAGCAATGGGGGGAATCAATGGAAAAATATTGATTTCTTCCCAGGCAGGTGGACATTGAATGTGTTGAACTTGCTGATATATCAAAGGACAAGTAGACTAAAAGGACTAAAGATGAAACATCTAAAGACAAACTATTTTATGCTTTCTATTTCATTATAAATGCTTTCTTAAGTGCTGCATATTACCAGGTCAGCAGCACAGACACCTGCAAAAACACTCCCATATCCATTTAAGTGCTAAAAAACTTCTTTGCATATTTTTTAGACTGTAAATTTTAGGAGAAAAAAGATTATGGGAGGAGGATGTGCTTGAACAACCCTGCACAAAGCAGCTCTGCTCTCTGTGCCCACTGAGATATCTGACAGCCAGAACAGCCTAAAGATTTGGCACAAGCATTCATTGATCCATCTCTGTGTACTTGTGTTCCTGCACTCATGCCACATCCTTTCTCTCCTGTGCCCCTAGATCCTCTGCAGCAATTCATGGAAGGACACAGGAATTGAATACCCCTTTGATAGACTCCATTTAGTCCATCTCAATTCCCAAACCTAAAGCAATAGACCACAAAGACAGAAAAAAAAAAAAAATCTTTCTCCCCTTGGACGCTTTCAAAAATAATCTCTTTCAGAAAAAAATGTCACTTTCAAGAAAATTTCATTTTGGCTATACCAGAGCTTTGCAACTCATGCTCTCCTGTCATCCCAAATCCTGCAGCAGTTTCACTGGAGTTACACCATATAAACATGTAGAGTTAGACAGAGCTAAGATGGCTAGAGAAGCATACATCTAACAATTCATCTCTTGGTCTGTCAAACAACCCGGTGTTTATTACCTTTATCTGCTAGGAGATATTGAGATTATTACTGCACAAAATTTTCAAGTCATCTTGTGCCTGCCCAAAGACTTTGGGAGATAAGTGACTGGTCCAACTTCCTATTGAGAATTCTACACAGCAACAGCTGGAGGATAGAATCTGCCACCCTAACTCTTTAGTCACAAAATAATTTTCACTAAATTAAATAAACCTAATATTGATAGATAGGAGTATAAATAACAGGTGTGGGATTTAGCCTGAAAAACATCAATGGGGTGGTAACAGGACAATATCCTGTAGTCTTATTATCCTAGCCAAAAGTGCCCAAACCCTAACAGAATATTTCCCTGTGTAATTCTGTGCCAAGTTAAAAAGGTTGTGTTTGCAAAGGTAAAGCCTGAGAAACTAGAAACTAGAAAAGCCTGAGAGCAGTGATTGCTTTAACATGATGGAAATAGCAATACTTTTTCACTTACCTGTCCTATATCTATGGCTGGGTTTAGACTGGTACCAACATCCATAACAATGTCTGTGCGAATGTTCTGAAAAACAGGAATAAAGGGTGAATCAGAAAGATCTGTGGAACTGGCCCATCATGGTCTTATGTGAGGAGAAGTATCCAAACATCTTATA
The DNA here is from genome assembly GCA_030060385.1 of Muscicapa striata striata. Classification (NCBI taxonomy): domain Eukaryota; kingdom Metazoa; phylum Chordata; class Aves; order Passeriformes; family Muscicapidae; genus Muscicapa; species Muscicapa striata. Next base: position 1,037,246 of record JAREIS010000084.1, read on the forward strand.
TAATCTTATCTCAGCTGAGCTTTTCATACTGACTTTTAATCTGAGTTCACCCCAAAAGTAATTCAAAGGAACTCACTGCAGTTTTCCCCAGAGGTCCAATGGACCCAGTTAATATTAATTCCAAGATGCTGGTACCAGTGGTCTGTAGCGGAGCAAAACCAACTCGGTCAGATCCTGATTAAATTTTTTTCTTTCTTTTTTTTTTTTTTTTTTTCCTTTCTTTCCAGAAGTCTTCAGTGTGATTTTAAATTATTAACTCAATTCCAGGGGTTGTTTCTATACTTTTGTGCCAACACAGTGCTGCTATCTCTTACTCAAGCAAATCCAATAACTTTGGCAATCATTCATTAAGCCCCAAATCCCTGCAGGGTAGATAATTATTGTTTTATTACACTTTATGGACTGCTGCACTGTGGAACAGAGGAGTTAAGAAACTTGCTGAAGGTCACACCAGACCAATGACAGAGCCAGGAACGGGCTGACACCCAGTATTTGTTCTAACTCCCCGTGAATGTTCCCTTCACCAAAACACAGAGAGCTGTTTCACTGCTGACCTCTCACCTTGTGGTCACCTGTCAAGCAATCTATCTCAACCTCAGAGCAGGCAACTCCGTAACTGAAGTAGGAGAATGGTTTCCCTTCGTTCTTTTCAAAGTCATAGCCAACGTCAGGAATTCTTGATACAGAGAGAAAAAAAGCTCACATTTCATTCCATAAAAAAAAAAAGAAGAAAAACTACATTGCAACTTACCAAAATCCTTATTTACTTTTGTTTCATTCATTCTGCTAAGCCCATGCAGAAATAAAAAGTGTAAACAACTATAAATAGAAATCTGCTAAATCTGCTCTGTATTCCAAAACTTGATTGAAACTATCAAACTGTTTTAGCCATCTTTCTTTGCCCATAAATCTCAGGCCTTATGATGACTATTATCTACCAATCCAGTAGAAAACCCTTTACTTTTAGAGTGCAGTTGAATGTTTCTTTAAGGTCATTAAGTTTCAGGACATAGTCAAGCTGAAGCAGAATCTCTGTTAAGCTAAGAACTGATTTTAAGTGCAGTTATGGCAAACTTTGTATCTGGATACTTATACTTTATCTGAAAGCTGGTTTATTAAAATGCTGACAAGTCACTTGAGTCACTAAGAGAAAAAACATGTTTCAGAGTACAAAAGAAATTAACAAAGAGTGTATTTTAGTCCTAAATAGGTTGTTGTCAACACTGTGTTTGTTTATTTATTAATGTCAACCTTAAAGATGATGGATCTCTGCTTTCTCCAGCAGTAAAGCTGACTAAGAGAAGTGCCTCATTTCAGAACTACACAGAGTCCAGCAAGAGTCTGAAGTGGGAGAGCAACGCTGGAAACACTGGTATCTGCTCATGCCACAGGAGACAGGGTTTTCCTCAAGGACAACCCTTGTCCCCTCCTATCCCATGTGGCAGTTTTAGTGAAAAACTAAGTCACAAGGCTGATACAGAGCAGAGCCCCAGGCAAAGCTCTGATTTCATTTATGCCTCTTCAGACCAAGGTCAGCTGGAATGAAGTCAGGTCTACTCCAGATTTACTTGTCCTCAGAGCTGTGCTCTATCAGGAATCAATTCTCCCCAGACAGGAGACTGTTAACCTCAGCTTACCACTTGTAGGTAGGAAAGGAAATGCAGCTTTAATTTAGAGCAGTAACAGGGGGCTGAGGGCTGTAAATCCTCCCAGAATTTCATTGGATGAAATCCATGGAATCGAGTCAGTGCCTCTGCAGTGTGAATTTTCACTCACCTATAAAACCCCGTGGCTGACAGGCTGACACAGCTCTCATAGGCAGTTTTAATCTGGCAACATGAACAAGAGTTTGAAAATAGTAAAATGTACAAGCAGACCGTTCAAAATAACTGTACAAAAGCATTTTCAGGAGGCCTCAAGTAGAAAATGTCCAGTGATAGACAGCTGTCACACTACCCAACTCCAGCACTGCCAAACATCATGATTGCAGCTGCTTCCCCAAATAGCCCCGTCAGCAGCTACCAAGGGCAGAACTTAAATCATTGGCAGAGGATTTTGTTTGTTTGTCTCTCAGCTACAGGTTAGACTTTTAGCCTCAGAGACAAAGGTTAAATTGGCAGGTCATCTTGACTTCAGTGAGGGAAATTCTATCCTGACTTCCAAATCACAAAGTCAAAACTCCTTGGATGAAGAGCAGAGCTTGGATCTGAAGAGAGACTTTCAACCCATCCATCTCTTCTCATTGAGGGAACAGAGATATTGCAGACAAGGACCACTACAGGGGCTGAATGGCAGCTCAAGAGCTGCCTATGCTATAGAATCCCTTAATTAAAAATCAGGTTTCTTTCTGTCCATGACAGTAGTCTGACTACAAAGATATATGTAACCACTCAAGACTTTTGTCTGATGAAATTTGTCATAAGCAGGCCCCAAAATTTGGAGAAATTTCAGGATTAAAGTAATAACTGACGTCTTGGGGATGACCTCTTGCAAGCTTTAATTACTTGGAAATCTGTGCCAGGTTTGTGTTTTACTGGCTTTGCTCAAATCTATGCTAGCAAGATGCAGAAGGCCTGGAGGACACACCTGCACATGTGGTTTGCCAATTAAAACCATCTCTAACAATGTCCACTTGTCTCATGACAGATACAAACACCTTACCCAGTCTTCCCAGGATCCTTTGGGATTAGACTGTTTGATTGGCTCAAGTCTTTTTAAGATAGTCTGACACGCGTTCTAGAAACAAAGAGAAAGAGAAGAAATATTTTGAGATTTGAATAGCCAGCTTATAGTACTAAGAGCCCTCCAAGAGTTTTGAAGAGCCTTCTATTTAAACCAATATTGCCTTTAGGACTTCAGCAAATCATATAAAGGAACAAAGTTCACTATCAGATGTCTTGCTACATAGGAAGAAATGTTGCCTGGAAAGGATTTTAAAAGAGATTGGCTCTGCTGATAGCAGAAAGGAATCCCAAATTCAGCACAGAACTTTCTGGACACAAAATATAAGAAATGCACTCATTTATACATTAACTATCTGTACCCCATCTGTACAGGACAGCTCAGCATAGCTTACAAGATAATCCTTTAACACTGAAAGAACAAAAAATTTCTTCCCAAAATTCAACCTACTCAGATAAGCTGTGCAGAGAATAAAAACAGCTTGATGATTTTACTTTGCAGGTTTCATTTCCCCTTTTCTTTTAAACTGAGAACGGCCAGTATACTAAATTCTTTCAAAATGGAAAAAAATCACATACCCAGAAAACATATGCATTGGTAACTCCACCATGGCAGACAGCCCCAACCATGCCATTGCTATAGCAGAACATTTGCTCTGAGCTGATCAACACTTAGAGCTTGTTAAACCATTTGCTATTAACACATGCAGCAAAATGCATTTGTTATAGATAAAGCTGCATTAATTACTTAGAAGCTGGCTATTTAAATGGATGCTTTGTTCTGCTCATTTTGAGCCATCTCAAATACTCTATTCTTAGAAGTACCAAAGGACAGAAGGAGAGTTTCGAATAATTTGAAAAAATACAGTCATTCACAATCTAATAGCTATACCAGGTAATGCTAGAGGCATCCTTAGACTGGAACTGCCTTTTGGTGGCTGTTTTCCTTAAGCAACAGATAAATACAGGAGAACTTTTCATGCCCTGGAGCCCTCCCTTGTAACCCACTCCTTCAAATAACTCAGCTTCCATACATGGACGGCCATTCCGTTGATGTCGGCGCTGACAGAAGCAGCTGTCGGGGAAGTATTTGGGACAGTGTTTGTGCTGGTCTCACTGATGTAAATTTTGGAGGTGGGGACTCCCAGGGCCCTGCTAGCAACCTGTGGAGTAAAGGTTAACAACTGGTAAGCAGCACTTCTTATCCGTGAGCATTGTCAGTCATTGATTGCACTGCCAGGACCTAGATTGCAACCTCTACTTTCTCCCACCAAAAACTTCATTTTTCCTGCAGACTGAGTTGTCCAGTGACTGAGAACTAGCCAGAACATTGTTATATTTGCATTTCACATATTGAATGTGTGTGAGCACATACACTTTTGCCACAATGACAGACGTTTGCTTCACTATTATGAGACTAAATTCTTCTCTCAACAGTTAAAAGAATCAGAAGATCAATAGTCCTATGAGATTTTCCTGCCAAAGGAATGTTGCTCCCTTAAGACCTTTTAGCTACAAAAGCACTAGCATATTGTTTTCAATACGACTAATTTTTGCATAAAATGGATGCAAACTGTACCTTTATGGGGTGAACTGAAATTGCCAGAGAAGTTAAACTGCAAGCATAATCTGCATTATTTATATAATGAGATTTAAGATGATGAAGAATCTAATTCTAATACTCAATTGTGATAATACTCTGGAAATCTAGCACTGCTTCTTGAACAGTGAAGAGGAATTAGTCCTGATTTGTTACTCTCTGCATGCACACAGAGGAAGTGTCAAGGTGCCTGAGGCAATATTGTAGGGAGAGTGTAATTGTCCTGAAAAGATGTCTCATTCAGTTAAGCCCAAACTCATTATTACCTGAATCATTTTGGTGTGAAGTCCTTGACCCATCTCAGTTCCCCCATGTGTAAGCAACACAGAGCCATCTGTATACACATGGACCAGAGCTCCAGCCTGCAAGAGAGAACATTAATCATCATAAATTAACTAGTGAAGTACTTAGCAGACTACTGAGAAAATTCATTCAGAATTAGACTAAGGTTGTTCTTTGGGGCAACTACAGCCACTTGTTTACACTTGAGGTAAGTTTGGTTTAGTCTCACCAAGTCACTAGAAGTTCCAATGACATAACAAACCCCAGTCAGTCAGCTCAGAAAGCAAGTGAAGTAATCCAGTCCTGCCCCTGTGAAACACAGATGCACCCTTCACCTCAACTTTCCAACACCACTGACAATCCATCAAATCAGCTCAAACACAGGAGCAGTGTTTCTACTATTGAGAAAGGCAGGGGAATCAACCTAACACAATACCCTGGAAATGTAGCTATATTGTGGTATCTTTTGGACAGCATAAACTGGCAACTGTTGTGGCACTCATTTTGGCTTGAGAAATGTGTGCTCTTTCTTAACTAATTTACTACTTCTTCAAGAAGCTCCATTTTGGTACAAACAGAGGAGGGCCTGGGGGAGGCACCATAAATCCAGCTTCTCTAGCGAAAGGGCAAATGACATTTACAGACCTGGTTCAGAAACGGGACAGTGAAACTGATGCCAAATTTGGTAGGAATGATGCTCATCCCTCTCTTTTTCCAGCGGTTCTGCCTGCAAGGAAAGAACATTATTTGTATACCCATGAGCCTTTTATCATAAATTAATATTGTGCCTCCCTCTGACTGTGCATCAAATGGAAATTAAATACCTGAGTATATCATTAATTTATCTATAACATAGATAACTGACATAGACTGAGTTAATCACTAATTTGTATTAAAGAAAGGCTTTCTTTTTGCTTTCCAACAAGAAGAAATTCCAATTGAAGATGCTTTCTGCAAGCATTATAGAAGCAGTTTTCCATACTATTAATTGCTCAGTTGTATATACAAGCCAACTAAACAAGTCTATAAGGCAGAGGAAAACATAAACAGATTGCCTTGATAGTCATGTGAAAATCCTAACTGGACTTAGAGACCTTCTTTGCTACAGTTCACTCACAAAATCACATAATGTTAGGTCTGATTCTTATTTATGCCTTATTTATGCTACCAGCTCATTGATAGACTTTTCCTCTGACAGCGAGCAAGAAGGAATTTCAAAAAGAGAAATATTCAGAAGTCAGCCTGCAAATATAAGGTGTGACTTCACATCACTTGAGCTGCCAAGAGAACTTCAGATGTTAGTAGGCAACAAGTGCACCCAGTGGCAACACAGCTCCAGAGCACCTACTTGTTGAATTCTTCAATCAGTTTCTTCCTGGCATGATAGCTGGAGCTGGACAAACATTCATCCCAGCATCTTCGTAGAGTAAATCCCTCCAGCTTTTGGTTAAAATGAGTTGTGTCTCCTTCGTGGTAGAGATTGAGCTTTCGCACCTTCCCAAAGAGACACAGAAAGGACAGGCCAAGTTTAATGCTTTGGACAAGGGGGAATGAGATCTAAAGTGTGCTGGTTCCTGATTTTACTCCTTTGCTCATTCTACAAAGAGCCAAGGAGCAAAACAATTAACAATCATATATCTGTTTATGAGGAAAACGTGAACTAAGACATTAAAGCTGGAAATTTTCAGAGATTGGGGCTTGAAGCACATTGTCACTAAGATTAAGGTACCTAGGGCCTTTGGACTTTCTTAACATCTATCCTTAAAACAGATGTTACAAAATTGAGGCACCCAAGGAATTTAACTAAACAGAAGATAATCCATGCTAGAATGTATCTATCACATAAGTTTGAGATCCTGCTAGCAAGCTCAGCAAAAATTAAGCAGAAGTTCTTATTCTTAAAAATTTTGTGTGGCTGATGCAGTTCTCAGAGGTTGTTCAAAGGCAGCACCACCCTGGAAGGTGCCAGCAGGTCTGTACCTCCTCAGGGGGCAGGCCACACTTCCGAGCAAGGTCACTCATCCAGCACTCAGCAATCATCATTCCCTGGGGCCCTCCAAAGCCACGGAAGGCTGTATTGGAAGGCAAGTTGGTCTTGCAAACGATGCCCACGCTGCTGACATTGGGGATGTTGTAGGAGTTATCCAAGTGTAACAGGGCTCTGTCCATTACCTGGTGAAGAAAAGGAATGCAAGTGGACACATTTTATATGAATTGGATGTCAGACTTCTCACCAGTGTCAAAACCAGACTGGAAGCTCTGAAGCTAATTTACAACAATCAGCAGTTTCTCTTGCACCCTGCAGTGCTATAGTCAACACAGCTGGATGAGCACTGAAGTGCAGCCAGAACTGCCTCCCAGGTGCAATGGGATGTCAAGTGGTGTCCTGCTGAAGGACAGGACAATAAGCACACTTCTCTGTTGACACTTGTGGCTCTGGGACAGATTGAACTTCAAGGTCCTTTTCTGGCCCTGGGCCCATGCTGAGTCAGACTGTTAGTAAATGCCATTAACCTGTCTGGAAGAAATAGCTTTCTATTATTGAATAATCTGTTACTGGAAAAGGAGTCTTGCTGATATCAAGTGACTCAGCACTAGGCTATGGCAGTAAGGATAAACATATGAAATAACTACTGAACTGCAAGATTTGAGATGTTTGTCCACTTATTATCCTCATTGGGAAAGGGCCAGAGCTTCTTTCTGGCTTGTGTTTCCAGACTTTCCTTCCAGCAGCAGCACAGAAAGGACATTACACACAACCCAACCTTATTTCTACATGGAGCACTTTCCGGTCCCCTGATTCAGACAGAGCCAAAAAGACAAATAGATGTGCTCTCAACCAGGCCCTCAGCTTATGCAAAGACATTTGCCTGTCATTCTGCTCTGCCCAGCACCAGCCACATTGCCAGTGTCAAATGTGGTTCTGGTAGAGAGCTCTTGCAGTTCTATCCTGTTGAAAAGCATCCATTTTTGCAGGAAATTATCAAAGACTCAGTGGACTGGAGAAAGTGAGCTAGAATAAACCTGATTGACACTTGGCTATTGAGTTGGCCACTCACATGACAGGAGTTTTTTACTAATCAGTGCAAAACTTCTTGTAGACACACTCAGAACTTAGGCCCATTTTTTGTTCTCACTGCTTGTGAACACAGTGTTTGTTTTAGCCGGCCCTTTACAAGCGTGTTGATTTAGGCAGCCTGCCGTGATCAACCTATTGACTGGGATGCTTCTTTTTCCAAGCAACTATCTTTCTCCAGAGCTGGGGATCTATCAGTCATATTACATTGTGCAACAACTTTTCCATCACAGCCCTCTGTAATGCAGAGCAAACATTCTTGACCCTTTTGCTCAATCCCAGTTATTACAGCACCCATACGAATTATGTGGCACATGCCAAGGCAGGTCAGTTGGCTCACAGAGCATTTGTAGAAGTTCCAAAAGCCCTTCAAAAATCTCTTTTCAGTCGTGTCAAAGAGCTGCATGTACAAGCAATGTTGTAGGCAACAGCTCTCTGAAGGCAGAGCAGAGGTTGCATAGAAACACACCTTCTGCTTAATTAGCCACCAGAAAACTTTACTTACACCATGAGACAGGTCAATAGAGTTGCCCCCATTGCTGTAGTATGACACTTCCAGACTCTTGACTTTCCCATTCTTCATGAATCCAACCTGTTAAGAGAGTGTCTTCTCAGTAATCAGTTTTCTACAAAATGTTCTGGTTTGTGCTTCCTTCCAAAAACTGAATGGATCTTACACAGGCAGAGAGAGTTGACAGTCCCCAGTGCAGCACAGGGCAGCAGCTGAGGGAGTAAAGGGCTCAGTAAAGAGCTACTGCAAGTGCCAATCTTGCTCCAGAGAAGTCTTCTAAATTAAGTGCTGGCTGCTTATCATAGCCACAATTTCCTTAGCAGGTTTTTGCTTTCAAAAGCAGCAGCAGTTGGAGGGGGATTTAAGCAGAAAGGAAGTTAACAAAGCACATTGCTGTGTAAAGGATGCCTTAAAGGAATGGGCTAGACTCTAAAAACAGTGTGACTGTCAGCAGGGGCAAAGTCTTGGTTGCAAGGAAGACAGAATTATTTATGCTGAGGTCACAAGAAGGGAACCATCTAAGCCTTTAACAGCAAAAATGCTACAGCCCATCTGATCTAGCCCATTTGCAGCAGGGGAGATCAGCAGTGAAAGAACTATAGCAGTGCTTTTTCACACTATCTTACTGCTCTGATGTCTCAGAGGACAGCACTGAGACCCCATGGATTCTTCTCATGTGTGTGCATACCTTGTACCTCCCCAGGAAGGGGTGCCTCCCACCACTTATCAGCATGTCCTCATCTCGATCCAGCATGCACCTCACTGCACGGCCAGTTCTGTGAAAGAACACAGCTTTTAGGCAAAGTCTGGAATGCACAACACAGCTCCTGCACAACAAGACTCTTCTCTTTATCTTTCCAGGGTGGCAATGGACAGTTAAGGGTAAAGAGCTTGGTTTGAACACCTTACTCTTAAGAAAATGGCAAGACTGAGTAAAAAAAAAAAAAAAAAAAATCGCCAAAGTTGAGATCTGTTTGTGAAAACTCTTGCAAAGGCCCCTGTATTTAAAAAATGATAATTTCTTATAGAGACAGATGCTAATAACTGAGCAATCACTGTTTTCCAGACTATTTCTCAAGGCACTCTTTTGGCTTTGAAAGAGACAATGCCATAGGAATGTAATAATATTGCAAAGTAAAGCACTAACTAGCCTTCAATTTGACCTTGTTTTTTATTTGCTTATTTATTATCAAAGAGGAAAACAAGGAGGAGAGTAGGAGTTGCTCTTAATTTTCTAACAATTTTGCCTTCCAAATGCCTATCTTCAGGTTGTACAAGTATCTAGCGAATGTCATAGATGTTATTTTGTAACCTCCAGGATGTCAAACAGTGGTTTGGCTGGCAGAGATAAAGAGAAGAAAAGAATGCAAATATATTACTGATTAATAAGAGAAAACAGTTTGTTTGCTCAGAACAGAAAAAAAATAAAGTCAATTTCAAACCAGAGTTTCATCTTGGCTGTTCTCATCCAAAGGTATTGTATCAAAGTGCTGCTGTGTTGCAAGATCCCTCTAGCACAGCCAGCAAGGGCAGTACTAGGAAGGGCAGGGTACAGGCAGGGCAGAAATGCCATCTCAGAGACCATGTTCACTCAAAACCTGCCAGTTAAACTTGAGCCCTCAACAAAACTCCAGAAACCAGGAACACATTTCCAATCTACTCTTCACAAATGGTTGCAACCTAGGTTCATTTCCTGACCTTTTAGGGGTTTGAAAAGTGGGGGTTCCAAGGCCTGCCACCATTCCTAGGGAAAAATCTAAAGAGGGAGTTTGCAGAAGAGTAGACTAATAATGATGCAAGACTGGTGTAGTAGAGTTTTGGATAAGAAAGGGATTCTCATACCTCTATTAAACAAAAAAAACAAAAAACAAAAAACAAAACCAAAACAAACCAAAAAAACATGGCTGGTGCTGGATTTTGGAATGGTTTGGGGTGAAGTGAGGGGGAGAGGCACATAATTTGAGAGACAAGAGCTTTCAGAGAACAAAGGAATAAAGAATAAGGAGGTATTTCCCTTTGCTATTAAAAGCTGACATTCCCACAAACAGCCCCTTAGCAGGTTCAATCCTTCCTACCAGCTAAGAGCCCATTAGATACCTCCTTTAGGAAATCCCAAGTTTGCTGTAAGTTGCACAGTAAGATGTGGAGAGTGTTGAAGGTGCTCCAGTGCATATGCAGCTGGAGTGCAGGCTCCAGAAAGAGGCAGCCTGGGACAGTCTGAAGGAAAAAAATCTCTGCTCCCCCACACCCAAACTTACTTGAAGGCTGCAACAGCCACTACAGATGTCAAAATAGTACTCCTAGTCTCTTTTCCTCCAAATCCTCCTCCCATTCTTTTCACTCGAACCACAACCCGATTTGAAGGCACTCCCAGTGCATTAGCAGCAAACTCCTAAAGAAAAACAAAACAGCAGGATATGCAAGGAGCTCAGCTGGTGTTAAGAACTAGATGCCAACACATTGCCTTCCTGAAACCATTTAAACAGTGCAAATATTGGATTTGATGCAATTGAAGCCAATAAGCCCAGCATTTGATCTTTGAGGGGGAAAGGCACAGTGCTGCAGCACACAGAGCCAGATTCAGGAAAAGACCGACACAAGATGAGGTTACCAAGACACGGGTCTCATTTGGACAGAGTTTGACATCTACACCACTTTCACTTTATTGAGAGCCTTTTGGACAGTCTTGGTGAGCCATTAAACAGCCCAAAGACACCCCATGGTGCCAGTAGCCTATCTCATGGAATAGGAGAGTTGGTGCACAGCCAGTGGTTTCCCCACCTCTCTTTCTGATGTGCCATTCAAGCATCGTGCCTCCTGAGCACCTGGGACCCTCTCCAGAAAGGGCTAAGCATGTAATCCCTCTTAACAAAGATGCATTGCCAACAGAAACCTCTGTCACTTGAATGCAGATTCATGATTCCAGCAGGATGGATAAAGACTTTAGATCCCATACTCAACTCAGCCTCTGTGGTGTTTTAATTGAAGAGTAAAATAAGAGCAACTATAATACAACCATTCATCTGATCTGCAACTGAGAAACAAATGCCTTTTAGGCACCAGGTTAATGAGAAGTACCTGTGTCTTCATTGGATTTTGGGTCGACACAAAGAGTTCCATCTCACCATCTTCCCCCTTTGGCACAGCCAAAGTACAGTGAGTTTCCAAGTAGAAATGCTCCTGACCACCAAGGTACATCTCTCCTATAAAATTGAAAGAAATGTCCCATACAAAGGACGTCCCTGGTGTTACAATGTGTCTCTCATCACATATTGTCTTCCATCTGCTGCCTTTTGTATATGCTTTAACACATATACAGCCCTTTGCTTTGCCCAGCACTGGGTATTACTAGCTCTAAATTGACACATCTGGTCCAATGTTTAAAAAGCAACAAAAAAATAAACTCAAAACAAAACAACAAAACAGAAAATCCAAAAATCCAGACATGCTTCCTTTCCACTTTCTAGAAATCTTAATTATAAAATGTAAGTGGCTGGCATTTCAAAAACAAGTCTGCACATCATGCCATTAATCCAGCATCTCCTAAGATGCAGTATTTGGTGCCTTTCAATAACACCACAGAGATAAAAATAAAAATGAATTAAGTATAGTCTAGCTGAGTAGACAAAATGCAAGGCTACAGGCTTTGAAACAGGAGAACAAAAATAGAAACCCAAAATGCCTCAAGATGATCTAACTGGGAATCAACTCTCTACACTGCATGTGGCACTACCTGGTAGTGCTGAGGGTAAAATTTCCAGTCATGCTACACACAATTAAATGTCAAAATGTCATCCATCATGGCCCTGATCTGTTCATTGTGTCCCATTTGCCCAAGATACAGCCATATACCAGATTACAGGAAATGGGCTGTCTATAAAATTTAGACCAGACTATGCCTGGACAGGTAAAAATTTCAGGAAAGAAAAAACCCACTTTGTAGAATATTTGCTCAAGAAAAATGTGTCCTTTCACTGGAAAAAGAGTTTTCTGGAGGCAAAGCTGGCAGCATCCAGGTCTGTTTGAAAGTATAAAATTTGTATACCAGTCTGAAACTTTATATGAAATTAGTTAAGTCCTGCAAGCCTTACTCTCTGTATCATATACATAAAAAGGAGGCTGACAGCTTGTCACAAACTATACTGTTTAAAAGAATTATTAATGCTTATTCTCACCTTCCAAAATGTGATCAGATTCTTCAAATCCTTTCTTCACATCTCCCTTTTTAATCCTCTTTATATCCTTAAAGAAAGATTGTTTCTCAATCGCTTCCTAGGAAATAGAAGGACACAATGACAATTTTGTGTAAGTGGAATGAAATCAAACCTTCCTCTAACTGAAGAAGAGATATCCAAGATAAAAAGCACAAGAACTTATCAGACATTTTCTATGGTAGTAGCCAAGAGACTTGACTAAAAGGGATACAAAATAACTTCTGGCAATAAAGCAACTTCACAACCAACACCATATCTGGACAATCTTAATGTACTCCTTGTACTCATTTCACATTGTGGACCCAGAACCTCAAGGCCTGTAACAACCAGAGCTATATCTTAAAATTGATATTACCTTTTATCTGTAGCCCATAGGGAGAAAGGAAAATTAAAAAAAAAAAAATTTAAAAGAGAGAAAGAAAATGGAATCTCTCAGATAAATGCAGAAGTAGTTCACTAAGGGAAATTTAACAAGGGTATTTCCCTTTTGCCAAAAGTGAAGCTTTCCACAATGAAAAAAACCCCACCAAATATCAAACAACAAAGACCAAAAAAATCCAGCACAGTTTTGGCTCTACTCTCCTGTTCCCTGGTTGAGTAAACAACTAGAAGCCTCAGTAAAGGCAAAGGTCTCACACATTGTTAGTTAATCCACAAATCACATAAACAACCCAAAATCTCTGTCCTCAGATGACAGTACCAATGTCTGTATGAGACAGTACACAGACTCTATTTGCATGAATACAATTCACATTACAAAATACATGGTACAAAATACTGACTATTAAATACATTTCATTAGAATTAGATTTTTTCATTAAAATCTACACTAAAATGGCTTCATAAATTTTTGTCATTTCTAGAAATGAATGCTGTGTAGATATCATTTGCTTTTACCGTCTCAGAAGGAACTCTTGTCAACAAATTTTCTAGTTAAAAAAATAAAAAAGCATGAAATAATCACACATTGTTGGCATGAATTTCTTCAGCTTTGAGTAAAGCCACTTAAAGACTGTGTCCATACAGATCACAGCAGGGAGTGAACTCCCAAAAATTAATTTCATCAGCTTAGAAACTAGACAAGTGGCCCACAGAAATCTCAGAGAAACAGTGCAGTGACAGCTAGAAAAGACATTTTCACACCTTATTATTGCATGTTATAAATGAGAGAATGAAGAGGGGATGGATATCAATTTAGCCAGCAGGGTGAAACCAGAGAATAATAAAAGCAAGCTTCTGTGGTAAGAATGTAACTCACAGTAACCTTGTTTATTTAAACAAATTTTTGTTGAGCACAATAGAATCTCACAGAGCTTGGTTTATTTGTTTCAGGTTTAAATAGCACAGAAGAAGTTAATGTACTGTAAATCAGTAGGGCACCAAAGATGTACCTTCTTTATATTTAAATACACAAATTATTCCTTCTATCCATATCCTGTTGCACCCACAAACAAAACATGGGGTTAAGTGACCACATGTGTGAGAACAGAACTAGACCTCTTGGGGACCTGAACCAACTGCAAATGCAGAACTGAGCCACCTTACCTGAATTGTGACAATAGGTTTAAGTTCTTCATACTTAATCTTCACAGCTTTGGCTGCTCTCCTGGAATGTTCCTGTGTGTCTGCAAGAACTGCCCCGATGATATGACCCACACAGGTAACCTAGAGGCAAGATTGGCATCCACCATCATTTGGGGTGTGTGTTGGCACTCATGATTATTCCCTCTATCTATTCCTTTTATGCAGTTTGTTCAGACAGTCTATTAAAAATCTGCCCAGGGAAAGTAATCACAATTAAATTTGGACAGCAACTGAGTGAGTAAGCCTGTCCCAGGGGGCTGCAGCTTAGAGAAGAATTGTGGAGATAACACAGAGGAGAGGGGCACAGGGCAAAGGGATTTGGGCCTTATTGAATTTGGACCAAGATTTCTATTGACCCCAGTGCAGTTAGAATTATCTCTGTATAAGGCAGAGGACTTGACTGGACAGTATGAGAAATGTTATCTCCCCAGCAGCACACTGAAAAAGGCTATTTTTAGCTACATACCACATCCTTAGCAAAGACAGTCTCATCATTGGCAATGCCAGTGATGTTACTGCCAGGAACATCCTTGGCAGAGATGAAACACACAAAGCCAGGAACACTCTGAGCTTCAGATGCATCTACAGAACTAAGGGAAGAAGGAGAGACAGTGTTATTTCTCATTTTTTCTTTGTGTAAGTGATTATGAGATTCTAATACATTCAGGCCTGATTCCCTCAAGTTTGGCTATGCCACATGAATACCAGGTGAGACACTGTGAGAAAGCATAACATGTGAGACTAAAATAATTTGGGATCAATAGGAAAATGTTAATCCTGACTGTGAGACTGATTGCCAGCCTGCTTCTTTGGACTATGTCATACATCTTTTCCCCAAGACATATCTGAACTTGATCCAATTGCCACATGTACTAAAGATTCTTTGATGATGAGTTGGTGTTAGTGATGCTGTGTCTCCACTGTCTCAGCTGCCATAATTCTTGTCATGAAGGCAAGAATTGCCTGGCTATGGATAAATATGAAATTTTAGTGCAGACATGTATCATCTGCCATGAGTGAGTCAGGAAGATATTGTTGAGGATCAATCATAAGGAAGCTTCAGGGTTTTTAAGAGGATGCAAAAGAAGTGATGCTCAAAGACAAAAATCTTCACTAAAGGCTTTCTGTGATAATCAGCTAAAGATTTATCTAACCAAAATGCTTGTCTCCTTCAATCATATATAGATTTAAAACTCAGTGACAAAAAACTAAAAAAAGCCAATATAATTTAATTTTTATATGGAGAACTTAGTAATAATATATCACAAAAGACTTTCACATTCCTTTTGCAATATTCTGTACACTGGCTTTACAGAGAACCAGTTGAGAATAGGAGAGCTGTGGCTTTGATTTTGCTGACTGAATGATTTATTGCCTTCTGTAAATTGCTGCAATTTTTTCAGCAACTTGTTTAGATTCCTGAAACTTTGATATAAACTGTGCCTGAAAGCAGCTGTTAATACATCCCAGTGAGCCACAGCCTTTTAAAAAAAGACATTAAATGTATGAATGAATTTTCCCACATGAACCTTCTGACAGCAGGAACTCAAAATGTTATTTTTCTCTGGAAAGTTCTCTTTTCTGTGTTTCTACAGCAGTAGCTCAGAAACAACCCCCTAACACTTTCTTTTAGTTACAAATGCAGAGGCAGATGGTGTCTGATTTACACTTGGTGCTCAATATCTGACTTGGATGAAGTGG
The DNA here is from genome assembly GCA_030060385.1 of Muscicapa striata striata. NCBI lineage: Eukaryota > Metazoa > Chordata > Aves > Passeriformes > Muscicapidae > Muscicapa > Muscicapa striata. The sequence continues at coordinate 1,052,895 of JAREIS010000084.1, forward strand.
AAGTTTTCAGAGTCAATATTTTGACTGCCAAAATCATAGGTTGAGATACTTTCATCCCCTGATTAAATATTCTACTACTTCCTCTACAGAATGCTACAGGCTCCCAGCCTGAAATATGTGTACACAACACAAATGCAAGAGAATGTCAACAGCAACTTCTAGAAAACACTGCATGTTGTGGTCATAAACATTGATGTGACATCTTCTCTATCTCCCCATCTGCACTGGTGGTAGTAACAACACTTAAACGTCTGTGTTGCACATTGCAAAACCTAAAAATTAACTATGATGACAGAGCAGTTTTTCATAACCTGGGAGTCAACTACTACATCTGTGCATCCATGACCACCATGCTGCCCATGCCACAATGGGAAAGCTTTGGACAGGAAGCCTAACTAGGCAGGAAGTATTGCCTAAGGAATGAACAGCACACTGCATGGCTGTTGAGGATGACACAGGCCAATAGCCACACAACGCCCCATATCAAAGCAGCTGAGAGCCTGCAGAGCCACCAGCACATAAACAAAATTAGGGTTTGTGGGGGGCAGCAAGTCCTGCAATATGACAGCATTAAAATTCACATGAGATGGCATTACCTGCCAGGATTGGCCTTTAGGAGTTGGCCATTCAGCGTTGTTATAAATTAGGTACCAGTCATGCCCTGGATGGACCAGATGTTTTCTGAGACAGCTGCACTTCCAGACACTGTCCACCCTGCTACAGCCAAGCACAAACAGGGCTATACCTCCTAGCTGAAGCCATATCACAAATGACTTTTGCTTTGCCAGTACAGGCAAGCACTGTGCAAGGCAAAACCCAGTGCACACAGCTGACTCACCAGCAGGAGAGCTGGTAGAACTGCACCTTACAACCTAATTTTTCAGGGAGATAGAAAATCTTCAAGCTGCATGCTTCATTTACTGATTAAAACGACATCTCAGCCTCTGTGGTGCTCTCCTATCCTGTTCCTTTTTAATCCTGCATGTCTAAGAGATGGAAAATGCAAAAAGTTTGGCCTAGGGTGAGGGCTTTTGTGCTTCAGCAAAGCCCAAAGTTTGGTGTTGGTTCCCTCACATTCTCATGACTTTTCAGATTTGCAATGCAGCTGTCACACACACACACAGCTCGCCTCCATGTAACAGTGTGCAAGGAACTGGAGTTCCCACCTAAGCAAAACCCTTTCCCTCACCCACACCCTGACAGATTGATGTTTTCTAAGCCACCAGGCACTGGATGCTTCCAACATTTGGAACCCAGAAGCGACACTTACAGGATCTTAGCGTGGGCCTTAGTGCTGGTCACCAGTGTTAGGTACAGCTCGTTCTCGTAGTGAGGGATGTCATCGCAGTACACAGCTTCTCCACTGGCTTGCTTGGATGCTGAAACATGCACCAGAGGCCTGCCCACCATATCTTCCACAGCCTGCCCCTTGGGCACTTCCTGGAGTAAAACACATGGCTGACTACTACTGGCTTGGGTGGAAGGGGATGGAAGCATTGATACGAGAGCAAAAGGCACTGTGAGACATTCTAGTGAATGGGGAATGGGATGGGGGCTCAATCCTGTGTGAAAGGAAGGTAAACAAGATGTCACGAGATGTGGCTACACAGAGGGGAGCTGTAGGGAAAGAAGTGAAAGGAGCTTGGGTTCTGAAATTGCTATGGAAGGGAAGGGCTTGATTTCACATCTTGCACAAGAAGATTCAAGTTCTGAAACTCGATTCTACTCTCAAAGCTGAAGAGAATGGATTACCAACAGATAAATAAACATCCTGAGTGTGAAGCCTGAGAGATGCCAAGAAAGGCAGGCTATAACTGGGGGAAGCAGAAGGGGAATTTCAGTTTGGATACAGAGCTGGCTACAGGAGGAATAGTGATTTTTATAAGCAACAGTCTTGGTCAATGACAGAAAGAATAGTATCCTAAAGTGAGGAAAGGACTGAGACCCAAATACAAGCTTCCCACATGGCATTATAAAAGTCTATGTGATGACCATACTCAGGGAGACAAGAAGATAAAAAGCACAGTTTGAGCTACAGAAAAGCCTGCATCTATGTCATGCTGACACTGCTACTTGGAAAGCTGCTACTTACTTGGAAGAGCTGGGCATTTGCAATGGGATCTTTGTGAAAGAGCTCTGTAGCACTGACGTAGTTCGAAGGGACAGGCTCACTCACAGTTTTCTGCCAGAGACATATTAGAGAAAATCACCTTCCCTTCCAATTCCTTTCTCACTTTCCCTAGTAGCTCAAGATATTTTCCATTCTCCATCTCCCACTTATGGTAATCTATAATCCACTGAGTTGAAGGCAAATGAGGCTCAGGCTCTGTGCCAAGGACAACCACAGAGCCACAAGACCACTTGTAATGCAGCAAATGGGAGAAGTCCAGGAATCATCTGTGAACCCACAGAGCTACACCCTTCCACCACAAGGGGAAGATACCACAAGGAAGCAAGTGGGAAGATACACAAGTCACTGTTATGCAGCAGTAGAGTAGCTCTGGCAGCTATTGCAGCATGGATTTTGTTATCAGGTGGGACTATGCTCAAATCTGAATCCTCCCAGTGCCTTCCCCACCAAAGCAGCACTAAGAGGTTCTCCTTCCCCAAATCTGCCTTCCCAAGGAGCACTCACAGTGCCACTCTTGCTCAGTTTCTGAAGGACTGTCAGGTAGAACTTGAAGAAGAAGCTGAGGGTGAGTGTGCGTCGGAAATCCACCATGCCCCCAGGAGCAGAAGGAGACAGATCCATCTCAGCCGACAGCAGGCGGCAGGCATCCTGCAGCAGCTTCTCATTCCAGTCTCTGCAGGGGACCAAAGGACACAGAGACCTGGTTCAGAGCTAAAGTCACCAGGGCAGACTAACTGTTCTGACACAGAATCACAGAATGTGCTGAACTGGAAGGGGCCCATCAAGATAATCAAGTCCAGCTCCTGGCCCTGCACAGAACATCCCAGCAGTCGCACCATGTGCCTGACAGCACTGTCCAAATGCTTCTTGAGCTCTGTCAGCCTTGGTGCTGTGACCATTGCCCTGGGGAGTCTGTTCCAGTGCCCAGCCACCTTCTGGGTGAAAAATATTTTCCTGATATCCAACCTTAACCTCTCCTGACACAGCTTCATGCTGTCCCCATGAGCTGTCAAGCAATAATCATCAGTTCTATCTGTTCATAGCCCATGTGTGTGCTTTGCTGTCATCTTGGGCTCATGTTACCTTTCCTAAAGATATGGCAAATCTATTGCATGATAAAAGCACTGATTTTTCCATCCAATGTGAAATGAACCCAGTTTTGTAGATCATGAATACATCTACCTTCTGTCCACTTCAACTGATGAGTGAATTTAGCTCTCTGAATGAGAGAATAACATGGATCTTTGAGAGTAAGGCATACTGGAGGAAGCAAGGCAAAAACACACAAAACACACAGCTGCAGAAACATAACTATACTTCTTCCCCTTTCTCACTTGATGTACTTTTAGAGAAGATTTAGGATGTCATAGATACTTAAACTGCTCCTGTAAAAATCAGCACAGTCCCATTAGACAGTCTTTTTATAACAGAAATCTTCCTACCTGCCAGTGAGTTCCTTGCAAGTTTTTAGTGCCAGGACAGTGGTAGGAGCCATTCCTCCATAGCTTAGCTTTATCTCCTCCACTCGGCTTGTGCCACCTTGGAACAGGACTCTCATCCCACAGGTCACAATAGCAATGTCATCCTCACGACGGGAAGCCTGCTTGAAAGCTGAGAAGTATTCACCCTGGAAGACAGAAAAAGTATTTCTTTATCTTCTACCTCAGCATGCTTTGGAGTGTACAAGCTGTTTATCTATCTCTATGTGCACAAGCTATTCCAGGGAACAGTATCTGGTTGATTCATTGTGCAGGGCCAAGCAGGACATGTTTGTTCAGGCAGCACTGCTTATTTTCACATAATTCAATGATTAATTCTAATGTATCAGTGCTGTGGTTGTTACCCAGCCTAAGACTGTGGGGGAAACAAGCTTTGACAGATCTGTTTGTACCTGTCACATTTTTCTGTATCTCAAGAGAAAGAACCAGGACAGATTGTTTGTGCATAAATAAAACTATAGTTTCTCAGCAATTTTTTCTTTCTCCCAAGCTGCTAAGATGGAAGTCTAATCAGTAAAACCCATATCCTAAACCCCTCCCCTTCAGAAGTCTTTGAAATCTTCAAGAGCCAAAATCAGCAATCACAAGTGTTTCTCAGTTCTAGAGTAGACCAGAATAATTAATAAAAGAAAATATAATCTGTTACTGGAAATGGAATTCTCAGTTACTATCCTGGTCTCCACAGAGTGAGGAAATTCTTGTAAATGCACCAGCAACTACAGAGCACAAAACTCAGCACCTCTCTTATGAAGAATGGCTGCAAACATGAGATTGACACTTTAACAGGATGCACCATGTAATGGTGACACCCTGGAGTCACAGCATAGTCAGTCCTCTCACCTGTACTGCAGGTGAGGACAAATTGCTGTTCAGGCACCCTGCAGACTAAGAGAGGAATCAGATCTGATGTCTTTGCACTGCCCTTCTGGAGAGTTTTTTGACAAGTCTGTTCTCTAATAGCTCAGCCAAGTGACTCCACACAGCACAGCAGTCTGCTTCATTAATTACTTCTAATCTGAAGTGGACAGCAATTCCACTTATTCCACAGATAGAAAAATTTCTCTCCTGTTGACAATGACAACTGTTTCACAAGAGGCCCCTTTTGTGCATCAAGGATTTGTTACTGGAGATATAACTGAAGGATGTGCTTAATTTCATGAATTCAAATAATTACTCAGCAGCCAGCAGATAATAGTAGAGGAGCATCAATAGCATCCTTTCAATGAGGACATTTCTGCCACTGTGCTTGTTAAAACAATTAGCTTTCAAAGAGGAGAAAAAGCAGCCTCCTCTCTTACTGCATAATCAAGAGAATTCCAATAACATGATTGCAACAACAGGGCAATATTGTCTTCACTCCTCACAAGACACCTTAATTTTCTTCATTCAGAGTCCTGTGGGAGGAAAGGTACTCACAACCTTTCCTCACTAGGAGTGTAGGTAAGTGAACCATCACATCATACGCCTGCCTGGATCTCCTGGCAAACAACAGAGCATGTTAATTCTTTCTGCTGTTTGACCACTCTTGATGTGACAAGTTACATGAGTGCAAGGCATAACACCAGTTTCAAACAAAGATGAGCCAAAAAATTCTATCTAGCTGGGTGCTGAAACAGCCCTGCTTTCATTCATGAGGAAACCCCAGTTGAAGAAAGCTTTGCCTGCTACATGCCAGCACCTCCAGATATGCCCTGAAGAACTTCAGCCTCATTTGTGAGCAAAGATCAGCCAAGAAACCATGAAGCTGAGAGTTCAAAAGTTGTTTTAGTTTTTCAGATCAATGAGCTGCATATAACCTAGGGCTGAAGCCACTTCCCCTGCTTGCAAACATTTGTTTGTTTTGTGAAATTGCCATGAGACTGTCATACGGATGGAGGAATACAGCATTTTCCATTGGCAACCTCAAGTGCGTTTCTCATTTTTGGCAAAAAGTAATGCTTTTATCATAAGATCGAAGAAAAATTGTTCAGAAATAGATGGAAAAACCACCATAAATAATTAGGTTTGTTCCTTTAGCTGTTGAATAAAAAAATTGAGAGGATGGACATGGGTTTTGTTGGTTCTCTCCCATAATACAATGGCATTTCAAGCCAATCAGTGTTTTCCATTCATGAAGAAAATGACCCACCATCCTGCAAATCCTTGCATCTTATGACTTGGAGCCACAAGGCCTAAGAAGGTGAGTACCTTCACAAGCATAAAATTAGTCTGGTGTTCTCAGCCTAAAGAAAAAAGCAAAGTTTTACTTCTAAGACACTGAATCAGTTGTGGTTTATGCTGCTACAGCAGAGAAACACCCATTGTTCCATTTGAAGCAAGTTGTGCAGCCTCATTTGAAGCTGCAAGTCCACATGGCCAAAATGCCCTAATAGCCAATCTTTGTGGTTTACATCTTGCAAGACAAGAATGCAGAAACTGAGCTTCCCTTTCATCCATACAGACTTTTCTCAATTTCTTTTTCCATTTCAGCTCACAGAAATTAAGCAGGAATCTTTGGCACATTAACTTCACTCTACATCAGAAATTGCGAAAATCCTTTTTGTTCTACTTTTCAAGCAGAACTTCTACCTCTGGGAACATCACTTTGACACTTGTCATCATTACCAAATACACTCAAAAAGCTTCAGATAATAAAGTGAAATTTCTCTTCCTTGCACTAGAAAAATTCTGGGGCTTAGTGTACTTTATCATAAAGCCCTGTTTCCCTTGCTTGTGAAAAATAGTGTGCTGCTGGATTTTCTCCAATTAATTCACTTGTTCCTGGTCCACTTGGACTACATAAGCATTTGGGAGTCAGTCAGGAAAAAGGTGTCTAACTTTGAAAACAACACACAAATAACAGCATTTTAGCTTCTCAGACAGTGAAGCTCTTTCTTACAAGCTTACCTTTTTGCTGTAGGGTATTTCAATAGAGAGAAGTATTTCTTCAGGCTTAACTATTGTCTTTCTGTAGCCAGTGAAAAACTTCTCATCCATCGTGACAGTCCTTTTGCCCTCTGTAGAATAAGAGACATCAATGGTGAATAAATGAAGAATGGCAATAGCATGTGTGGAAATGCCTTCAAACCACACAAATCCCTCTTGATATGATATCTGACTTCATTTTTCCACTCTCTTTCACCAAATCAGGAAAATCATTCTCAGCTTTACTTTGGTATTTATGGAATCTATGACAGCTTCTAGGTACATATTAAATTTTCTTTGCACAGAAACTGATCAAAGAGACCACCTTCTTTATCTAATTAAAGCTTAGCTTCCAGGTGAGCCAGTTTCCAATACTCCAATGAAATTCCCCTCTTTCTCTTTTCCATAGCCTGAACATAAACCAGCACTCAGTCCACTTACTTCAAGGATCCTATTTAAAAAAAAATTCCTAAGAACAAATAAAAACTGAGATGCTTGGCTTTCTTCTTAGAAAAAAGAAACAAGTTTCAGTCTTTAACTGAATAAACCAGAAAGATTAAAGTAAGATAGTGACTAACTATTTCATGCCTTTTATTTTTCATTAATATACATCTTCAACCAGCCCTTCACAAGGATGTGTCTGTTAGTATATACACAGTACCAGAGATTCCATCTGGCACAGAAGTTCAAAAGTCTTTAGGAAACCAACCTTATGTCTAGCTTTAGGACTTTAGCCTCAAAAAGTGTGAAAACACTGAAGACATTGTGTCAGACTAATAATGCAATTTCCACTTTCAAGTTCTGGCCTGACCTAACAAGCCATGGCAGAGGATTGCTGACTCATTTCCCTCTGTGCCACAGGGAAATGTAAGTAACCTACCTTTTGATATCAAAGTCAGTTTGCTTCCACTTGCCATTAACACAGGATTTAAGTCAGATATTGGGCTTGCTGTCATTATGTTCCCACCAATAGCCTAGAGTGAAAATAATGCAACAGATAAATATTAAAAATCTAAGCAATTTTTTGACTTTAATTAATTGGGAAAACCTAAACCCCATAAAATCAGATACTGTCTCAAACAATATTAACATTTGCCTGAAACAGATTTAGAACAGTGCTTTGTTAATGCATCAAGACTACCTTATGCTCAAACCTCCTAGGCACAATCATGCCAAAATTCAATCACTGTACCTGCTATTAAGGGAAGATCCATGAAACTACAAAGGGTATTTTCAGTAACAATCAGGAACCAAAGTTTTTGGCTCCAAAACAAATGTATGGCACAGTGTCTCGTGGAACAAAAGTTCTTGTTTGGCATGTTGGTTTAACTGCTTGCTAGATATTTTCTTTTTAGAGCACATGTAGTTTGAACATACTCTTTTAAAACTAGAGGAAAATTTGCTGGATCTGACAGATTAACACTGACTGCTCTAGTCATCATGACAATACTACACCTGCTTCTTTGAAGTTTGTCCAGCACTCTAAATACCTTTTTTGTTAAATTAGTCAAATCTCACTACAGTTCCCCCCACTTGGTGATAACAGCAGTGGAAGACCTGGACAACTGCCATGTTTCCCTTGCTGGCTATATGTGTGACATCAGTGCAGCACAGACACCAGCTGAGACCCCACCATTTTCTGGGGTTGATTTTTGTGTGCTGGTCTCCTTTCCAAAGTTTGCAAACGTTCTCCTATGGGATGCACAGGGCACATCAGCACTGCATGAGGCAGGGCAGCTCCTCAGACTGAGCTTTTGACTACAGCCCCTGGTGCTCCCCAGTCACTTACAGCAACATTCCTGATCTGTGGCCCTGCAAACCAGCGCAGCTGTTCCAGGACAGCCTGGAAGACCTCTGTCTTGTATGGAGGAAGGTCTGCCACAGCTTTTCTCATCACCTCCTCCACTGACTTCAGGGTACAGGCAGCGCCGATGGTGACCCCTGTAACAAACCAAGGAAAAGAACTGTTGTTCTCCAAAATTTTGAGATACAGGACGGTTACTGTGTCTGCCACTGAGTTCAATTAGACCTTCAGTTACACTACATTATTTAGAATGTACTGCATGTAAACATCACATCCTCAGAACAAAATTCACCTTTAAACCACAGCTCATGCTGGTGCTGTCTCCCACATGACAGTAACACACCACCCTTTTGCATCAGTGTATTATTAACAATATTGGCCTCCTATAGGTATTAGTTTGTCCTTTGAGAAGTGAACTCCAACTCCTTTCCAGATTCCACACTTTAAATATCCTACCAGACATATGGGCCACATGCACTAAATTGTCCTAGGTACTTCTATTTGTAAGATTGACCCATTTCCATCACAAAGCTAAAGGCAATGAAATTATAAAATTGTTAAGGTTGGAAATCACCTCCAAAGATCAGAGTCCAGCCTCTGACTGAACACTACTATGTCAGCTAAACCACAGCACTAAAAGTCATGTCCAGTCATTTCTTGCACACTTCCAGTGGTGGTGACTCCACTATCCCCACGGCAGCCCAGTCCAGTGCTAGACCATGCTTTTAATTGAAGAAATTCTTCCTGATGTCAATCTGAACATCTGGCACAGCTTGAGGCAGTTTCCTCTTGTCCTGTCACTTGCTACCTGGGAGAAGTGACTGACCCCCACCTTGCTGCATCCTCCTTTCAGGGAGTTATAGAAAGTGTCACCCCTGAACCTCCTTTCCTCCAGGCTAAACATCCCCAGCTCACTATTTTACATACCACTCACTTGATTTCCTGCATGGGAGAGGCATAATGCATACAGAAAACAATCTTTAATCTGGGGATTTTCCTTTACAGCCTCTTTATTATTCCAGGGAATTCCCACTCACCTCACAGGTGTTCTGCCTGTTTATTGCTCACCTGTTTCAGTGTGCTGAACAGCATTCATTTCAGGGATCCAGGCTGGTGCTATAATCACTGGATACAGCAGGTTCTTTAACCTCATCTCGATACCTTAAGGAAAAGACACGGTTTGGTACTTGTGTGACATAGCTAGTGTTGTACATAATCCTTCAGGAAAGGAAAACTAATACAATAAACCCTGCAGTATTTAGTAATTATTTTATTAACCAATTGCTCAAGACAACAGAAGTACTGAATATGCCTGAACTCTCCTCCTCAGCACTTACTGTTTGCAAAGTATGTATTTGGTGTGAGAAGGCAGTAAGATTTCAAGTCTTGAGAGTTTTCTCACTGGAAAGTCCTTCAAAACACAGCTTTCACAATTGAATTAATTTGGTTATGGGGACATTTCATGCTGCATCACTTCCCTCTTCTCAAAATTCCACAATATAGCAAAAAGTCTCAGAGATCTGGATTAGCTTTTTTTTTTTTTCACCTGACACAGCAAAGAATGCAGAAAAACATTCACTGTGAGATTAATCTACCCAAGAAGAAAATCTGTTCTACATATAACCTGAAAATAAATAGCTTTTTAAAAGCAATGACATGAAAGAGGTTTCCACTTGCGTTCTTCTCACTAAATACTTAATGGAAGGTTTTCCAGCTGTCATAACAAACATCACCTCTTACCCACTTCTGTGTTCCCCACAACGAGTCTGGCATTGGGGTACTGGGATTTGAGAGCCACCAGTTCATTGAGAGTTGTGGGCTGGATCCACGTCACACGCTCGCCTTTGAAACACATCTGCTTCTGCTGTTTGTTACTCTGAGTCTGCAGGAGGGAATTCAGACAGAGCTCAGCCCCCACATCGAGCCAAGAATCCCTTCTCACCTGCTGCCCATGCCTGTGCCACGCTGGGCTCCATGTCAGCCCAGTAACTGACAGGGGGCTGGGATATCTACGCTGTTGTTGGCAGTTTGCCATTCCCCATCTTTCTGCTAGCAGTGATGAATGTCTTTCTCATGCTGACAAAAGTTGTCCCTTCCTGATACTGTCAGGTGCATCCTGCTGCCACATCTCCCCAGCAAGATCTGTCCCACCTGACCAAGGTTCTGGCACATGCCCATGGCTTCAGTTGCTTCAATGGGCTTTCCATTCTCATCTCAATCCAAAAATGTCAGTCTTCAGCACTGATGAATTGCAATTACCTGCTAGGCAAGGTTCTGATTCCCTTTTTAACTACTTCATCCAGTGACCAAAGCAAACAAGAGATCAACCCTTGGGCAGGAGAGCATCTTGGAGAAGAAACAGAGAAGCCCTATCTCAAGCTGAATACATCTCATTCTATGGTCTAAGGGAACATACTCATGCTGCAGCTCATGACACATTTGAGCTGGGTACAGCAGAAGAATTAATGATTGAATTTCAGTTGCTAAATGTCAAGGAAGCTGTAAATGCGTCATGTGCTGGATTAGATTCCTGGCTGGGACACATTGCTTAGGGGGGAGGATGCCTGAAAAAGACAGGAATGAAACATGGAGTGAAACTAATCTCATCTAACTTCTAAAGTCATTGTGAGCCAACCAACTTTTACTCCTGCTACAGTGGAGGGAAGTTTTTTGAAAGGACAACTATTTGAGATATGTATTCAGGTACATCCTGTAGCTCCTACTTCACTTCCTACACTACAAAGGGAATGCAAGGAGACAAGCTCAGATATATCTGTATTTGATGTAGAAGTTCACATCTGACCTAGTAAACTGACATTTGGATCTTAGCTAGTGTTCCATCCCGAGACAGGCAGTGACTGGGAAGGAAGGCAACCTAAGAGCAGAGACACATATGGTGAGAACCAGAAAGAAAGCCAGATAGCTGGAGCAGGCACCTGACCTGCATATTTCTTTTAAACCACCCTGGCTGAAATGCCTTCTGTTTTATAAAACAGGGAAGGATTCATGCCCATGTATTTTCTTTCATTAGCAGCCATTTTTGCCCTGCCATTTCCTCAGGACAGAGTCACTCAAACCTTGTACAGAACAACTAAACCAACAAATCACTGCTACTTCTTTCTGAATGAACTTACCATTAATTCTGGTGGGAAGATTGGCTCCTGTGTGGGATCCAGTGGCTGGAACTCAGAGGAATTGAACAGGCTGGAGGATGTCATTTTCTATGACAGAGAAAATGCAAATGGATACTGACTGAGGAGTAAGCTCTCCACATGAAACCAAAACTCATTCCTCTTGCTACTCAAATCCCTGTTATTATTTCACAGAGCAAAATATAGCAAACACAGCAAAATGATGCCACCTGCTTCAGAACTTAAGGTTCTTCAGTTATATTTTTCTGATTCCCCTGCATGTCTTGTCAGAACCCTCAACCCTGAACACACTAATATGTTTTTGCCAATCAAAAGTGACATCCCTTTCACATTGGAGTGTTAAATCATGTCAAATATACCTTTTCTGAGGTAAGCTCTTCTGACCATAAAACATAAATTAGTCTAAATTGCTTTGCACAAATATTGCAAAAATAGAAGTATTTGGTTTGGACATACAACAAGCCAAATCTAAAACTTTAAAACATCAGAAATAAAGAAAAACTACTAGTTGAGAGGCACCCTACCACACTGTCTTCTTTTCCATTCATGCAGCAGCCTGGACCATTGGCTTTTCCTCCACAGCAGCCCCCATTCTGATGAAGAAACAAGCACACTTCAGCTATTCTAAACAAAGTCAGAACATTGCAACTTTTACAGAATATAGTCCTCCCCTTTCATCAATCCCCAGATTTCAGAAGTTTCAGTAATATTTTTTTATTAACAAACTGCTTGAAAGGAAGGACTCCAAGCAGTCTTAACTGTTGGAACATTCCATGCAATACTGGATGTTTCTTAAAAAGCAATCCACAGAAATTCCGTGGAAATTTCTGGTAAAGAATTCCATTATATTCTCTTTTTCCTAAATTAATTTTATACTCACACTACCTTATGCACCAATTTCTTCTTTCCAGTCCCTCATTTGTTTTGTACCTAGACTGGCACATACAATATGATTAACTTCTTTCCCTCCAGATATTGGAATATTGTACAGTTTTGGAACAGAGAAGAAATTACTTCATTCATCATTGGACAGCAAAGTTTGGGGAAGATCACAGTGGGGAATTTAGACCCATTTTCACAGAAAGATGTATCGTATCAGAGAACCAAATGCTGGCAACACATTGCTTACTGTTGTCACCATGCTATTTCACAGAAGTGTTGCACCTTGCAGACTCAGAAGGAACACCACTGTTTTAAAACCCATGTCATGATGGCCATTCATGCTAATCAGGACATACACAGTCCCAGCATTTTCCAAGAGATAGACGACAAAAACAGCTCAGAGCTCTGAGTATCTACACCACAGCAAAGCCAGAGAGGAGCCATATCAAGGCTCCAATGCAATACTGAAAATTGAGGTTACAGGTTCTAACATTCAGCTTACCATGGTATTTTCCCTCCCACTACCACAGCATCCAGTGCCATTGGCAACTCTGCCACAGCAATTCATGTCCTGTGGAAAGAAAAACCATCCTGAGAAAAAGGTGCAGATTCCAAGGAAATTAAATAGGTTTGATTCCCTTTTGAGAGAAATATCCAAAGCAGAAAGAAGATGACAACCAAGCAGGTGTTTCTCTTGCCAATGGAAGCCAATATCTTTCAGTGTCATGCCCACCGTACTGATAAACCTCTTCTGGTTTGGAACTATTCTGACCATTCAACCTTCATCTCTGGAGCTGTGAGGAGACATCCAGAGATGACTGAAAGGGACAAGCACATACATTACACTACCAGCACTCTATCACCAGCAGACCATATGCCTTCATTTTCAATCTGACTCCTATTAGTTTGATTTCTACTTTACTGGGAGAGGCAGGAAATAGCAGATGCCTGTTCACATTCCACCTGCTAATCACAATTTTATTGATCACTATCAGAGGTCAACAGAAACCACTCTATGTGCTGTGTAGAATCCCTTCCTCTCCCTGGCATCTCTTTTTCAGGCTGAGGTGCACTCAGTGTTTCCCTGTATGGAAGTCATATTGCCACAGATGTGATCCTTGTTCCAGTTCTCTGAATCTTCTCCTATTCTGCTATACCCTCTTAAAGATGAGAGGAGCAGAGCTGCACAGAGTACTCAAGTGTAGAAAGAGCCATGGAAGTGTTTTCTGTTTTGTATCCCATTCAATTCTCCAGTGTCTCAGGTTCATAAAACCCTTCAGAAATTCCTCAAAGCCAATTCCTGCCTCCACTACCCAGACTAACTTGATAACAGTTCACTTATTTTCTCATATCCTTACTGACACTATTTTAAACCACATTTAGGGATAGGTGCAACAGCCTTGCTTGCCCCCACAGGTCCCAGCACAACTCCACAACAGGGACCTCCCTACACTGCAAAAATATGCCATTTTTCCTCTACTGCCTTTTAACCAGTCTTTCATCCATACAGAGATCTTCCCTCCTAACTCCTATTTTCTTTAAAAGCCTTTGGTGAGACACTGTGGAAAGCTTGTTGGAAATCAACTTTTATCAACTGGGTTTATCAACCATTTATAATGGATCTCAGTCCTGCTTGTACTCTCTTTTGTTGATTGTAATTCTGGATAATAAAATGAAATTAATGGGCATCATTGTAAATTTTTTCCTTTTGATATTTAATACCAGTGTAGACCCATGGAGTGGCTGGTAATTACTGAAGTACATAATGATCTACTCTTCTTCACAGCCTCCAGCACTCTTTCATGTACAAAGGGACTAGAGAAAATTTGTGGCAAAGCTCCATACCTCACCCAAACCAGCAGAAGAATTCTGGGCAAGAGCTATAAAATAGTGACTTCAACATCACATTCAAAGGGTCAAGAGCTGGAGCAAGAGCTGAAGCTGGGTTTTTGTAGCATATATATTTCCTTCCCATTTGAGTTCATAGCATGTTTCAGTAACAGAGAGAAAGACAGCCAACTTTCCAGGTTTTTTTAAAACATCATCTGAAGCCACTTACTTTAGCAAATGTCCTGTATCCTTCCAGAATGGGTCTGTAGCCTGTACACCGACACAAGTTCCCTGCATTGCCAGAGAAAAAGGATAAGGATTTAGTGTCATTTGGCAAAAACTTCTCTTCTTTTAGAAAATTCTATTGTTTCTCACAAAAGCTTGTCAAATCTTCTTACAGCTAATGAAAAAACTGGGAGGAGGAAAATGTCATTAGGAACCTTGCAACAACCCCACCTTTTTTTGTTGAAATTTAAACTGAAATTCATTTAAAACAAATTCAATCTGTTTTATTCAGTATTCATTTATCTCAACTGTGTGAGTCTTATTAGTACACCAACTGGTCTGCCTCCTGAATTACACAGAGATTGCTTTCTCCTGCATCATCATTCCTCTTGGATCACTGCTGGAAGCACAGTAATGACTAACTCAGCAACAACAGCAATCTCTCACAGCATTTACACACCTGGATTCTGCTCCACTCCATCATTGCATGTTTCTGTCTTGGTCCTTGACTTGAGGACATGTTCTCTGTCACCTCTCCTGGTTCTTGTGACAGCAATGAATAAACAAGGATGCTTTTAAGCCCCTCAAGGACAGGCCACCTTTTAGTTTGTTGTTAAGATTAGTGGGTCCCCAATCCCAGACTGAGGCCACTCACTCCTGCTTATGAAATACGATTTTCATTTCATAGCAGCTGGCCAGTCTTCGAATGGAAAAGCTACTTCTTAAGCTCACAACCACCAATTATTTTTAACAAAATACATTAGAAAATGGTGCACCTCCACCCCACTGGGTGAAGCAGATGTAATAAAAGCAGGACAGGTTGCACCCCTGCAGGGCTGTGAATATTACCTTGGAAAGCATCTTCAATGTCCTCCATGTGGGGCTCGGGGTTGTTCCGAAGCAATGTGTACATGGACATGACAATGCCTGGAGTGCAAAAGCCACATTGGGACCCATGGCTTTTTGCTATTCTCTCCTGAGAGAAAGTAAAAACCATGATTAGCCCATAATATCAAGGTGAGTTCATTGTTGTGCTTGTTCCTATTACACTTCTGTTAAAAGCAAAATGCAGTATCACAGAGTAGCTAAGATTATCATCAGATGTTCTCTGGTCAATTTATCTGTGAGACAGCCTTCAAAGAGGAGAGCAGCCTGAAAAGTTTGCACCTAGGCTCTGAAATCAAAATGTGTCTGAAGGCATCTAGAAGATTCCAAGGAGATCAAGAGTTCTTCAGATCTACCATACTAGGAAGGTTTGGGTTACCTGCCTATACCTGAGTTTGAATTTCAAAACTTAGCTGTCAGAATCTTCAGGTGGGAGGAGAGAAAAGAAGACAAATAAACAAAGGTCAGACTGGCTGCCATCCATTCATGTACATCAAACTTATTTTTCACTTTGTTGTTTCCTCCCTCAGATACTGGCACAAGTCCTACCCACTGTGCAAACTGAGATGAATCACAGTTTACCTTAAGGGAGCAAGTCTCTGACAAAGAGAGGCAAGGCTGCATTGTAACACTTTGCTAGAAGAGCAAGGATGCACATTCCTGTCACTCCTTCTCACCAAGAATATTTTGAGACTCCAGAAACATAACTGAACCAAACCTTACTTTACTACTGCAGGGAAGGTTCCTGACTATGCAAGATCAGAAACCAAAGTCATTCTTGGAAGGCCACATAGGAGAGCCCAAACCTATCTCAGATTTCCTAGCTCCAAGTCATTATATTGGCTTTCCCCACATCAGCCTTCCCAGACTGGGATGTGGACCAAATACAGCCATGCAGCCCAAGGACAAAAGCATTGGCAATTCAGCCAGGACAGCACCAGTTAACCTGTTAGGGGCAGAACAGAGCTGTAGCATTGTCTCAGGAGTTTGATTCTGTCACTTTGTCATTCCTGCAAGTAGGGATTGCTCATGTGGAGAGTCAGCCTTGTGGCTTTAGCATTATGGTGGAGGTCCCAGTGTCCTGGAACATGTTTAATCAGCATAAGAAAACATGTAGAGAGTGTTTTAAATTTATCAGTATTAATAGCTTACCTGGGCTGGATGCAGCCTAGATTTTGTGTTTCCTATGCCTTCAACAGTAGTTACAGCCACGTGATGCAGGGCACAGACAGGAAAGAGACAAGCATTGGCAGTATAGTGGCTAAAACAGTATATTAAGGTCATTTCATTTTACAGTGCTGCTCAGCGAAGGAAAAAGGGAACAGGAGCAGTGAAGAGTACTTGGAAGCTACAGCAGTGGCCACAATAGGAGCACTTAAATAGGTGTGATACAATAATTAATTACAAGCCAAATCCTATAGCACTCAGTCATCCAAAGTTCTAATCAATACCCCTTGCAGTTTGATCTGTGCATACACCATAGGATTTCACCTAAATAGAGCAACTTTAGGCATCCTTGTTGCACATTAATATACAGAACCTATATAAGTAATTTATGACAGACTACAAATACCAAGATGTTGTGCAGTTGGACACTTGCAAAGTTACAGAAGAGCCTGGAGTTCTCAGTCTTTTAGCTAGAAAGCTGTTTCTAGATGTAAACATGGGGTGAAATGCTAGACTGCAAGTAAAAGAGAATAATGTTGCCAAAACTCACATGAGAACTGGCTATTCTATCTCACTTCTATCAAGACAGAATAATAACCCTCAAGATATCTTGTTCATGGCCATGTCTCTGAAGCAGAACCACTCAGAGGATCCAAGTTATAGTATCTCCAAGCATTATTCAAAATATACTAAACATTTCAGTGCTTTCTGTTCCCCACAGTAAAACTGGGGCCTATCTCTCTGTCTCATCCTCTATCTGCATTCACCTTTTTGTTTGATTCCATTGTTTCCCATTTCAATTTATTAAAGTGAGAAGAGGAGGAAATTTTGTCTCAGGAATAATTCTGAAGGTTACAATAGAAGTAGAGGAAAAAGTTCATATCTGCTGGCATACAGAAATGAGATTATTGTCATAATACAACAACAATAAAGATTTTATCACAATCATTATATGGATTCTCACAGGAAAAAGTTACATTAGAATCAGTGCAGATATTGCAGGGCACAAAGAAACAGTTCCCTATCAGCATTGTGCAATGCTTTAAGAAAAATACTTTCTTATCTTAGCCTTCTGAGCTTATCTTCTGAAAGTGAAGAATTATGTTTTGGCAGAAACATTCATTATATAACTTCTTTTAAAAAACAGCACCATGTCTGGTATGTCAGGAACATGGATCTGTCCCCATTTTATTTTTGCAGAGTTCAGATTGCAAAGGATACAGGATTTTCTTCCGAAAGGGATCATACTTGGATATCATAACAGTGCAGGCACCACATCCACCTTCTCCACAGCCTAGTTTGGTTCCACACAGGCCCACTGAGAGAACAGGAATTAAGGAAAACACAAAAAGTGTTGGCAGAAACCTGCTCAAGTCGTCAATCAAGGCTGAGCAACATGTCCTTGCTGGAAACAAAGCACTTATTTCTTCTGCTTAATAACTTAACATAAGCAAAGTTTCAAAAGATGGCACATGACTATTGAGATCAACACCCAAACCCCACACAAGGACACAGCCCACACTCCAACAGACTCTTGGAAATAAACAAAAAAAATACCCTCAACTGCAACAGTTCCCACTTTCCATTTCTCAGAAAAGGGAATTACATAAGGGAGATAAAGCACTGATAATGGCTGAAGCAGGAGCTGTTCAGGCATGCAGCCACATCCCTGAGCCACACAGTGACATCCTCCTTCAGCACCTCTTACTGGTGGGGTTTGACTTCTTCCTACACCTGGTGACTTCTACCATCCAGAAGGCTCCCAGGCAGGGCAGTCTCTTATGGCTACAAGTTACTCAGTTTAGCACTGCCTGGGAGCTGCATTTGAACTGCTCACAAACTATCTGCATCTCAAAAGTCATAGTCTGGCCACTCCATTTCTGATGGCTTGCCCATTGATAGGGACAAAACCAGCTAAGCTGGGTCCCATAAAATCATAGGAGGGAGATACTGAGAGCCAGAATTCATGGAGATGCACAGAACCCATGTAGAGACACCTGGGAGCTCACAGGGTGAATGGCCCAGCCTAAGCAGATTCCTCCACTGACTGCTGAGCTCATGCCATGCTTTAAAATCAGGAATTACCTCAAATGTTCTGCAAAGGGAGCTCAGGAGAGAATTCTTTGAGCCACTTCTGCTTAGGTACCTTCACTCATTAGAAGGCAACTAGGCACTATTAATTATCTCAAAGAGGATTGGCCAATGTTGAGAGACTTCTGGTGGGGTAAAAATCAGCTGATTTTATTGGCAATCAAGTTGAGATAATCAGTGCCTTTCCCTATATCATGGAGCCTTTGGAAAAGCAACAGACACTGTGATAGAGGGAACTCAATTTGTCTTGACATCATTGCAAACAGTATGGCACTGACCTTTTCTGGAGAATCATAGGATCATTTGGGTTGGGATCTTTAAGATCACCAAGTCCAACCATAAACATAATGCTGCCAAGTCCACCTCTAAACCGTGTCTTTAATGCAAATCTAATGCTGCCAAGTCCATGATTAAACCATGTCCTTAAAGTCACCACTGCATTTCATACAATCATGTGCCTGCTTGAGCAGAAATACAGCTTTCCTATGCCATCTGATGTTTCTCTTGACAACAGTGCTAACTTACCTCAATAAAATATGTTTCTCAAAGCATTTGTCTGACCCTAACCAGATATCTACAAAGTAAGTTCACCAGAATGCTCATGTAGAAGATCAGCAGGTTTTCAAGAGCTCAGATTCTTTCTTTACAAAGCTATTTGCATTAGTTATCAACAAGCTTAGACATAAAAGTTCTAGCAGTAAGATAAGCACACCTAGGCATAAGGGTCATGCCACTTACATTTCCTTTTGACCTTTATCCATCTATGGTATATTCAGAGCTGCTGATAGCACTGTTGGAAACCTCAAAGATGGGTGTGATTCATGTTCCTGTACTTCCTCAGCTCAATAGACAAATAGAACACAGCAGCATGATACAGATACAACAGCATAGCTGTGAACAATTTGGCAGATGCACACACCCAGCTGGGCAGACAAAAATCAGAAAACATGGAATGACATGACCTATGGAATGAGGCCTGGTACAGCCAGCCTGGTCACCACAGGAGCTACTCAGCTCCTGAAGCTGTTCTGACTCACGTGTTGACCAGCTGCAAATGGGGTGAAATGTGACCTTTCTCACGTAAACATGCCCATGGTACATGAGGGGAACCCCTGCCTCTGAGCCTGCCTCCCTGGGCCATCTGAGAACCAGCACAGAATTACCAAGTTATGGGATATTAGCTAGCCAACATGATGCTTTGGCCAGAAAATTCTTTATGATTTGTCTGGAACAATCTTAAATTTCCTTCAATTTTATTGCAATCTCATCATTGCTTCCTTTCCATCATATTATAGTTATGCAAAATTAGGAGTTTTTCCTTTAAAGTATTAACAAATCATTTAAAGTATATAACTTAAAGCTTGCTATTGTTTAAGCCTGGAATAGCAACTGTAATCTTTGCTAGCAAGAAATACCAGACAATGCAAAGCACTCTCCTCATACTCTGTGCAAAAGCTCTGCCCAGTACTGAAGAGAGAGAACAATAAACAATTATAAAATGCTGTAGGCATTTAAAGCCTTCTGCAGTTTTTTCTGACACTGGATACATTTTCTTCGTAGATAAAGTAGCAAGGTTGTTTCTGGGTCCACATTTTTTTCCACCACCTGCAAGAAGAGAAAGATATTGATAAACACAAAATGTTTTACAACACAGATAAGTTAGTTCCAAGGGGAAAGTTGGATCTTTCTGCAACTTCTTTTCCAAAGTGGCGAGCAAAATCACTGATTATTTTAGCAATGTTGGTCATGTATCCAGACACAACTTTTCCTTGAAATTATTGTGTCAGAGGGAAGTATATGCATTACATCCATCTGAGTTTTTCAGTCATGGCACACTGAGGCAAATCTAAAAAAAACCCTTCATCAAAAATGGCAAACAGACTTTGTGTTTTGTACTCAAATCTTGGGCTCCTGACATGCCCCAAACTGTGTCTCATCTTTACTGACCCTGAATAACTGAACTCCGTCCTTTCTTTCACTACAAGAAGTGACAGAAAATGAGCAGATAGACAGAAATATAGAAAGAGCATCAGTAATAGGTTTTGCCAAGAAAAAAAAAAAAACAAAACAACAGTGGAAACTAATGTGACAACACAGGTGCAGCAGGATAGACAGCAAATACCAATCCCTCTGAAGTTTCTCCTTCTCCCCTTGTAACATTAAATCAACCAGTATTACAACAGGAACCATCCTAAATGTGGGATTACAAAATTCCAAGAAAGGAGAAATTTTTGCTGCATATTTAGAGCCACCTCCATCCTATTAATAAACTACACTATTAGAAGTTATCCATTAGACAAAAAAACATTAAATACTTTACTTTAACCTCTGCCCAGTGGTCAGAAATCAAAGTTCTGCCCTTGCCTCCAAATGCCACAGGGCTTGTCTTCCCCTTTTTCTGATGTTAATAAAGTGTCAAGAAACTTTTCTAAATTCACTGTGTGCCAGAATATAATCATGTGCTTGGCTCTTATTTTATGCACATCCTAAGTACAATAGTTACAATTTATTTAAATTAATCACTCCCAGTTTGAAGGGCAAATTGAAATGGGTCATTTGTGCAAGTACTTTTTTTTAACTCATTTTTGTTCGTTGATAATAAACCTTCATGACCTCTGTCCTGCTTCAGTTTTATGCCTCTGACACGTGACAGGGTTATTCTAAAGAGACAAGGTCCATACTTCCTGCTTGAGTTCACCACCTTAAAATTAACAGCTAAAATGGCTGCTACAAAACATAACTGGTCACTTTTTGCACATTTCATTCCTGCACTGGGGATGATCTACAGGAAAAAAAAGAATCTGTTCTAGTTTGGGGATGTCATATTGTAGAGCATGCAGCTCTCATTGCTGTTATTCAGAACGAGTGCCCCTGTTCCTCACCTCCTGGATGCATAGAAACAAAAGCATGCAGTGGATCTTCCATAACCATCTGGTTCAGAGTAAGCCCATACATCCCTCTGCAGCAGCTTAGCAAACAGACAGAGGAGGAAATTCCAAATATCCCTGGGATTGTGAGCGGACTAAGGGTCTTTCAGAGCCATTCCACAGCCAAAGAGCCAGCCCCAGCAACTCCCACTGTCACTGCCACGCTGAATTTCTTCTTGTGCTTGTGCCAATGGCCATTGCAAACCCTTCCAAAGCAGTTTCCAAGATAGCCAGGCACAGAGAAGAAACTTCAAAATAGTTAAAGACTATTCTGTGCTTATATCAAAGAAAATGGCTCAAGAGGTTTTCTTGGAAGTCCAAGAAAAGTCCAAGTAGTGCTCAGTTGCGTACTCAAACCAAGAAATTAAAAGTTTGGCCTGCTGGCTTCTTTTCAGGAAGCAGGAAATAAAAGACAACTCAGTCCTTTGTTTTTCATTTAACCACTCATCGCCATGTACTTTTAGTCATGTAAGAATGTGTGAAGTCCCAAAGCTTTGCTCAACTTTACCAGAAAGTGTCTCCCACCATGTCCCAGACAATCCACATCCTTACTCAGTTCTAGCCAACAGCCCTGGATTGTTACTTCAGTCACTTCAAACTGCTCCAATGGAGCTGTAGATCTGCAATTCTGGCAGAGACTAGGGATCTGAGGGAGATAATTGGTAAGAGTTTGGAGAACGTTCTGGATTAACACAAATCTCACACATTAGAGAACAAGGAGTCACATTTCTCTCCAAATTCCTGGTGGGAGGATGCTTGCTGATGAGTCTCTCTTGTTGGGCATAGAGTAAGAATGTTCTGCTGTTCTTGCCTTTTGCTCATTGCTGTTGATGCTGGCTTGTCCTCCAGCATATTCCTCCAGTGGTTTGTTGCAATCACCTGCTGTGATTTGTTCTTAAAATATTTTAAAACCCTGTGGGTGGGGATAACATGTCTTGTCTGATGCCCAGTACAATATCACTGCACAATATCACAGTTCCTGCTCACCTCCCCCAGTGTCCTTGTACAGAAAGAAACTGAATTCCATCTATTGCCTTCTGTGGTTGTAGGATCAGACAACTTAGATACTGCAGTTAAAGAAATACTTCGCTTTGGGTGAGTTGCTGGTTTTTAGTGTTTGGTAATACTTTTTATTTTGTTTTTTTTAAATCAAATGTCATTTTACGCATATCAGATTGACAGCCTCATTTTGACAATTTAAAACTGGATTTTACTGCATTTGGCAGCTTAATTATTAATCAAATGCAGAAAGAAACATTGTTGAAAGTGTTAGGATAGCACAGACAGTCAAATAACTCTCCACAAATTTACTCTTTACTGCTGTGTTGTACTACACGTCTGTTTGCCTACTGATTCTAGGAATTTTAAATACTCAGATCCACCTCGGCAGGGAGCCTAGCCCCTAGTTCTGAAGCAGTTCTTTACACCTTTGGAGTGCATGGACTAGTCCAGAGAGATGTTGAGCTCACTTCCCCATAATTTTATGTACAAAACTTCCATCCCAATAAATATGTTGTTTTCTGGCTTCTCTACCTGCCTCTCACTAATTCGAATAACTTTGCCTTTACAACATAAAGCACTATATTTAAATTATTATTCCCAGAAAGTTAGAGATTTTTCAGTTTAAGAAAACAGTAGTTGAGCAAGGTAAATAGGGGAACAGAAAGAAAGAGAAAACTTTCCTAGTTTACCAAACAACGTGCTAAGCTTTCCATCAGTTGGGGTCTATAAAGGAGAAGCAGTTGCTTTCCTGAAGGACAAGCTCCCATTCAATCACTAATCCCTGGTCACTCAATAAGCTGCAAGAAGAGAAAGTGAAAGGATGCACACAGCCAGTCAGACAGGTCCCTAGGTCCCCTAGGACCTTAACATCTGTGGATGTGTTATTCCTGAAGTCAGTGAGAGATTTCAAATTCATTTATTAGGAAAAAGGATTAGAACACAGATGAACAAACTGAATATAACCACACAATGTAAATTTACTATTGGTCATGAGAACATTTTGTTCTGCTTTAAACTAGCACACTGAAAGCCCATAAGTGACTGTTTAGGTGGAACCCAGAGATTCACAAAGCTCAGAAAAATCCTGTATTTTTGCTGGTCCCATCAGCAATCAAATATCCACAGACTTTGGCAGTGGTAAGAGGTATAGTGTGGCTTCCCAGCATAGATTCTCCCTTAGCATTCAAAATAGAAATAGAAATATTGACTTCACATGTTTAAGCTAAAATTACATGCTACATATGCATGAGACATTGTCAGCCAAGGAAAAAAAGATTGCCGCTATTAGCTTTAAATTGAGTATGCTGGTTTGTATTCTAGTCTATGCAGACTATTAAGATAACCTTGAGTTAGCAGTGTGCCAAGCTTTATGCCCAGTGAAGTAAACAGGTGCTTAAACAGTCCTCTATGCAAAGTATGCTCAGCTGTTCCAAGGAGACTTTTCCTTGACAAAAGTGCAGATTGGGCTAATACAAGAGAGAAGAATTTGCTGCAATCCATGTCCCATCTTACAAACCACCTCTTGCCACGTGGTTTTGTACAGTGACAGAAGGTCAGCAGCCCATTTGCAATGTCAAGCTGTCATGAATTCACACAGCAGTAACCTTCCCCCGGCCATGTAAAGACATTTTTTGCAGTAAATCCTCTGGAATATTTAGCCAGGGCCCCAGATGGATAGAGCCATATCCCTAAGGTAGAATCATGGAATATACTGAGTTGGAAGGGACTCACTAAAACCATCAAAGCACAACTCCTGTCCTGAGCAGGGCACCCCAAGAATCACACCAGGGGTGTGAGAGGATTGCTCAAATACTTCCTAAACTCTGTCAGGCTTGGTGCTGTGACAACTGCCCTGGGGAGCCTGTTCCAGGGCCCAGCCCATCACCCCTTCCATCACATAACCTTTCACCTGCAGCAATGTCCCAACAACCTTCACATGCACTGCCACAGATCAGAATGCCCCATAAGTCCTATTCTCTCTCAAACCTGCATTTGGTGGGGTTGCAACTTGAGCCACTTTAGCAATATAAACAAAGAAGGGAATAGAAAAAAAAAAAGCTGGAAGCTCTGGGTAGAGCAAGTGAAACCTGCTCCTTTACTAGAACTGCCTGCTCCATGAGGCAGTGGGAAAGGATGCTGAGAGAGCTTTGACATTTAAATGAGTTGGTACCATTGGTAATATTAATCATCCCTTGGTGGCTTTTTTTTTTTTTTTAGCCAAGCTGCCAATATCTCACTGTGATAAACCCCTTTACACATGCACACAGTCAGCTCTGAGATATGGCTTTTGTAAACAGGAACAGTCCCATAAAAATTGCAGGAGTGCAACAAGGCCAATTGAGTACAACAAGAACTGGCCATTCCTGCCAGGAGTTTCCTGCCAGAATTAGGTAAATGGATGAAAGTACAACAAGGAAAGAATTCCAGGGGTAATAAAGGAGAAGATTCACTCACAGCAGGTTTATTAGTGCAGGACACAGTAAGCACAGACAGAAGATCCAAAATGAACAGGTTGTTTTCTGCTGATGGCCTTTCAGGGCCTAGGCTGCCATTTCTCCCCTCCTCTGCTTCACCCCATGTGAATAAAAAAAGAGTTCCACAGGGCCAGCTCTGGGCTTTGACTAATAAACATTTTTATGTGTTAGACAAAAGTTTTCTTCAGGAAGAAGGACTTTTCTAACAATTTAGAGAGAGCAGTGCTCTTGTCATAACTGAGCATAGCCAGTGCTGAAGCACCACCTGTAACTGCATGCAGGATTTTTTTTTTTTATAAACTCTTCATACCTACCATGAGAGGCCTACTGGTTTTGAACCTCAGCTGATATGGCACCAGAACTACAATTGTCTCTCATTAGGGGAAAAAAAAAAAAAAAAAAAAAAAAAAATCAAACAAGACAGGACACTTGGCTTGTATCAGGCTCTGGATTGCCCAACACATTTGTGGTAATCTTCTGCAAGATCAAAGGAGCTCCAAGTTCATCCTCTACAAATTGAGGTTCACAAAGGAGGCATCTCACTAAAACTTCACAGAGCAAGAAGACAAGTTAATGGTGTGCCACCTGTACCTACCATAGCAGAAAATCCATCAGATAAAATTCACACACCATCCTGTGCCACAATTTCAATTACCAGACTCAATAGGCTAATTACAATTAACTTGGAGCTTCAAGCTTTCATATCTCTCTAGAAACAATGAATGGCCTGACATGTCAATTAGCACATGTGAACCACTACTATTCTGTGTAAGCAAAGCTTTAGTTGTCATCCTTCTCTGTAAAACCTCAGAATCAAGCCTGGGCTCTACATCAGTATTACATTCAACAGCTCTATGACTAACTTTTACTGCACACAAGATAAACTTCCTTCTTCAGTAAACTGTTAACATATCAATAAAACAAAACATTCATATCAAATCCACTAGTACCTTGGAAAGTTCTAATTCCAATCCAGGTTGGGATACAAAAATCATAATTAAAACCCCTAATTGTAGCTACACTCTCATCCACATTAAACTACCATGAAAGACCAACAAAAGCAAAACAGATAGCAATCCTGCACCTGTCTGTAAGGCAGGGCACAGAGCTTTTTAACCAACTGAGAGTATTGTGTGATCCCTCAAAGGGATTAAAAAATTGTCTAGCCCAAACTAAGTATTTACTACATGCACAGGGAAATCTTGCCAACTCTTGGCTCCACACAAGTGGATATGCAATCCTATGCCCTCCCCAGGTTTCCCTGCAGGAAGCTGCCTTGGCACAAGTTCCTGTGCCCAAGTGTCTTGGCAAGAGGAAGGTGGTGGGGCAGTACTAGCACTAAGCTCAGAAACAGAATGGTCTTGGTAGCCATTGGTCAGAGAAAGAGTCAGCTTTGACTTGTTACTTGGTTTTTTTTTGCTAGCCAGGCAAAGTCCAAACTGAGGAAAGGGACAACCTGTTCAAATGTGTCCATCATGTGCAATGAGCACCCCAGCCTGTGAGAGACAGTCACTTCTTAGGTTATTGTCAGGAATCAGCATCAGTTAATGGGCTTTCATTCCTGAAGAGTTTTCTTGCTCCTTAAATCACATGGAATAAACATTTTTCTAAATCCCTTTCAAAAACAAGATGTAAGAATTAGTTATTGAGCATATTAATTATATATGGATGCTTCCATTTGAGTTAAATTTTCCAGATCTGTTTTAAGTACTAAAACTATTTCTATAGAAATGCCTGTATTAAGCACTGCACACTTGTTTAAGATTAGTTACCTCAGAATTGTAGTAAATTATTGCCAACAAATCTAAAATGTAAAAGGAATATTATGTAATTATGTTACTCTTTGAATAATTCCAAAGGTAAAGTCAAAGAAGAGAAAAAAGCCATTTAGCAAAGTAATATATAGTCTTCACAATTTAATATTTAAAAGCCATGGAATATGTGTTCTTATCAGAAAACTTCAGATGAGGAAAAAGATTGCTAGAAAAGTAAGCAATCAAGCCACAATCCGGGAGCAAGCTGGACAGAAAGCTGGAATCTTGCTTACCTTTTTACCATTCACAAAGAAAACAAGTTCATCCCCTGCCTCGTTTGGAGCCATCCTGCACACCTTCCACACTTCACTCACGCAGGGCCACAGACCACCCTTGTGAGAGCAGCCCTACTCCCCACTGCAAAGCACCCAGCAGCAGCCACCCCACAAGTAATGCACCTCAACAATGTTTGACTTTATCTCCACAGCAGTGCCCTGTGAAAGCCCACGTTATATAAGAGGCAATGAAGAGGCGTGCCAGCTGCATGTGGTTGGTGCTCCTGCAGCCTTGATGACAGAAAAGGAGCAGAGTGACCCACCCCTTTTATATAGCAGAGGATCACAGTTCAGCTGCATTCCCTTTAGGTGATCCTGCCAGGCTTGGGGCATTGCAGTGTGCCACTGACACGGCTGCTAGCAAGGAATTTGCAGGGTTTTGCAATGCAATGCAAACTTCAGGGCAGGGAGGAAGGGGGTTCTCCCAGTTGCCTCTCACCAAATATTGACAAGAAAAAGCTGTTTCCCTTGTTCTGTGCACAGCCACCCACCTGGCATTCACCACACAGAGATCTGTAATGACAGCACCTGCTTATTTAAAAAGCTCCTTGATCTGTGTGCATCTGCTGGTAGACTGGCTGCAAGACTATTTCACTATTTTTCCTTGCAGTTTTAATGCTACAGTACCCTCTTACCTGGGAGGACATAATTAAAACAGGTATGTTTTTGTCCACATAGGAGCAATTATAGAGAACTAGCACTCTGATCCACACCTCTTTTGAAGTGCTGGGCTATGACCATAATGTTTACACTGGACTCTGAAAGCATTTAGTCTTACCTGTTTGGGCTTAATCCTCACATCCTGGTCCCTAGGTGCATGTTGTTAGTGAAACACAGTGGAAAACCAAGGATTTTTTGTCTTCCATCTCCCTGGTGGTCGTTTCTTCTGGCTTCTCCATTACACAACCACACATTTTGCATGAAGTCTTCCTGGTTTTTTTTCTTCCAAAGGTGTTGGCAGAATCATCCACAGGCCCCTGCATATGACATGCATTGGTTTAATGAACACGATACCTTAACTGCTAGTTCCAGTTTAAAATTCCACCACAAAACAGCACAGTTCCAAAGTCCCATGGAAGTCTCCTAGCACTGTACCTTATCCTGTCTTCTCCATTCTGATTCTTGTGACTTTGCTTTCTTTCTTCAGTTTCAATTAGTTTTGATTAGGTTTTTTAATTATTTCTTTAAAATCCCTGGGAAAGCACTATATCAAAGTCTTCTTCTCAGGAACCTCTCTGAATAATTCATGAGATAGCAAAACCTAATTAAATTACAATTTTCAGAAACAACTTTTTCTTCAGTATTATGGAAACATGTCACAGTGACTACAATACACACATTATTTTTACCAGCTTTTATCTTCTGTCTCATTCATTCTGTTTCCCAGCCTACACCCTAGAAAAGCTATTTTATAACAAGTGCCAAACACTGTTTCAGACTTTTTCACAGGCATTTCGGTTTGCTGAAAGTAGAGTTTACAGCAAACTTGTGCTTAACACCAGCTGCCTTAACCTATGTTTTTAGTGAAGCTGTGCATAGCTGAACCAGTGCTGACACCTATTGTCTGGTACCTCCCACTTTGCAGTATCAGAGTACAAGAAAAAAACTTTTCTCCAAGTAATCTTAAGGTCTGTTGCTTTATATTTACATGCAAAATTTACACAAGCACTACCCTCACGTAGCAAGCTTCAATCTCAAAATTAGTGTACACAAGGTTACCGCTCATTAATAGTTTTGAAATATTTCAATTAACAATTATTACTCATAACCACAAGTAATGTGTTATTACAGCAATCTTAAAGCAACTAGCCATTACAGCATTAACACCAAAAATCAAACTTGTTTAGTTTCCTAATCCATGTTTTCCATAATGCATGATGCAGTTCTTAAGTTTAGAGAACACTTCCAATCATGTCATCACTTTTTAAAGGAAGTCCATTTTCAAATTTCTGCCTAGCCTTGGTGATAACACTAAAGGTAAACTATTGTTTTTTGCTAAATCAGTAAACAGCACCTTATGATATTCCATCACCGGAATTTGATCTATCAACCTACTATATACATAAGAAAAATAAATACAACCATGATAATGATCTCTATATGTAGATTACATGGTAATTTAAAACTTCAGACTTCATCTCAGAGTGACTGGTTACACAGCACCACAGTCACTCATTCTCTCACCAGCCTGGTGGGATAGTCTGTTACTGCATGCATTTCAAAGGCAGAGAATCAAGACATACAGAACAGGAATTTTCCTAGTGCTCTAAATAACTCTGGAGCATGAGAGCACATGCTATTGAAATCTCTTGTCCATTTTTTTAAATCTCACCTGCTCTGAAACAGAACAGAGGATTACCAGAAATCAGAGAAAAGAAAGTGAAAGCTAAAAAAAGCCAACTCACAAAACTCTCAACCCAGGACTCCCTTAAGTGAGCTAAAATGGAAAACTTTCCTCAATCAAACAAAAACTAGTTATGAGAAAGTATTCTGACTTACCAGTCATAAAGTCTAGCAGGCTTCCCATTTTAGAAATCATCCCTTTACCCATTCACAACTCTGAGATGGGAATGTTTTAGAAGTTCAAAATTCCTTGCAGTCTCATTCACTCACTCAAGAGCTTGAAAAGCAGTTGATATTAGTCAAGAAAATATTTTTTTTTTTTTTAAAGCAGCTGACTTTCCTCATTCTGACTGTTTAATCCTGCAGACCTGGCTGTTGCAATCATCATCATCATATTCTGTTCTGCAGATGATCACATGTGTAGCTCAGTAAATACAGTGAAATTTATGGAAACGCCATTCCTGCCAGGAGTTTATTTCCAGAATTAGATAAATGGATGAAAGTACAACAAGGAAAGAATTTCAGGGTAATAAAGGAGAAGATTTAAAACAAACAGAAGTGAGAAGATTTGTTGCTCTGTTCTCATGTTCCTCTTCCAGGAAACAGGAAAGAAGAAAGTACAGGTGGCTCTGAAGAGAATTGAAGGGATTTATGAGGAGCAATTTTTAAAGAAATGCAAAAGAAAAGAGTCCCAAGTCAATGCTTTAATGCAGTACCCCCTGTATAAAACTTCCACTGTCTGCATACTCACCCTGTGTGCCCACTGCCCCTTTGGAACCACTGTTGCTAAATCATTGTGGACAGCATCTTTCCCCTGTTTGCTTTAGTTCTGGTGACCCCTCTTCTGTTGGCTTGTGTATCCTTTGTTGGAGCACACACTGAACACTCTTCAGGGATCTCAAGAGGTCTGCACCTGCTGTTACCAGGGTTAGCCATGAGGGCATATGAGGTTAATTAGAGCTGTACACACCATCTCTTACTTCTTAAAAAACCCTTCTTAGAGCTATTGGTGGTTGTGGTTTTTGTTCTGAGTGTTCTCTGTATGGGTTTAAAAAAAAAAAAAAAAAATCATAGAGTAATGATTATAGATTGAGTGTAAAGACTGTGTGTGTTACCTGAGGATGTTTGTTCTTCTCTTTGGCATCACCTATCAGCCCCTGGTGGAGACAGGTTTCTGAAAGAAGTGGGCCTTTTATCTTACTGGGTAGAGACATTCATACTTTATTGCCAAAGTCTCCAAGAAGAGCTCAAAGAAACAAGATCTAAGACAGACAGTAAACTTAATACTCTGCAATAGCAAAACACGCCAACCAAGCACCAAAACCCAAAAAAAAAAACTGCACAGAAAATTCCCATATGATTATGAAAGTAAAGTACCGCACATTTTTTCAAAGGCATTTCTCAGAAATTAAAAAAAAAAAAAAAAACAACAAACATTCATGCACTTTCCTATGACATGTCTAAATTCCTTTCTGGTTGCAGACAGATTTGAAAATGATCATTGTCACAAAGCATACAAATTTGATTTCCTCACTGAGGTTTGTGAGGTGATACTAGCTCATTATTCATGAATCACTAATCATTCAGTGTTCAGCTTCTAATTGTACAAATATTGTCTAATTGTCCAGATTTATTGCATGAATTATGATCTCTTCACCTGCTTTTGAAGATGGGTGGAGTTAAATTATAGCTCTTTTCTGTGTCCTACCACCTGTCTTCCTACCAGAGCGGGGTTAGCCAATTCAGCCTTCTGTTGAGGAGTCCTGGTTGTCACTATTGTTCACAACAATTAACAAGGTATGACTTGTTTCAATTCATTTAGTGTTTCTTCCATTGCCTACTTCCAGTGGGCCAAACAAAGAATGTTTGGGATATCTGATCTGAAAAGCAACTTCTTTTCAAGCAGGCTTGTTAATGTGTGTTCCTTGTCTTTAGCAGCAGCAAACTTGACACCTATCAGCTGTCTTACCTGCTTCCAGCTACCATGTCAGAGAAACTTCCTATACCTTTAATAATAATTGAACTCAATAAAATCATACCACCTTCTTCATCTTTTTCTTCTGCTAACATCTTAGGAGCATCTTTTGTATCTAAACATTATATCTCTGTCCCAGAAGGAGACAGAGCTCACTTGCAGCCAGAGACTGGCTGTTCCCCTGTCACAGGTGGAAGCATTGTCTCCAGTGGATGTTCCAAGGAGGAAAGGGGAGAGAAGCAGCTGCAAGAACCACACAGGGCTCTTCATTCTTCTCAACAGCTGCTAAAGCACTCTCTCTCTGGCATCTAACAATCCCATGATATTCCAAGTTCCCTGCACAGACAAGTAGGAGCTTCTGGGCCAGATTAACTAAGTGAAAACTAGTTCCCATACCATACCCATGCATGGCTAACTTTCCACTGCTTTTCTTCACAGGAAAGAGTCTCTACACACAAGTCCACCTTGCTTGTTTTCCTCTGCCCTTGAGAAGGTATGAATTAATTTAGTTTGGGAGATGGTAATACCTAGTTTTCTGTTGTCTATACACAGGATGCAGTCTAGCATGTGGCTCCTTGTCAAAACTCAGATAGCAGCTATATGAACTAAATTTCTCTTTCATATACTGTCTTGAACCTGCCTGCCCATCTCCACAAATCCTCTGGCTGCCCTGTGTATCTCACTGGTAATTCTTTTCTCATTTCAGAATGTAGTATTTTGATGGGCAGTTCACTCAAAAGACAAGAAATCCTCCACAACTGCTCCTGCTAGCAAAGACCCAAAAAAAGGTTTTCTTGAATCAACCAAATATTTGACTGCTCTGTCTAGGATGTATTTATATGCAAAAAGCTTGTAAGCATCCCCCAGCCATGTAAGCCTGCCTAAGAAAAAGGCTGCCTCTCTCCACAGACCCTGCCTTAACAGAGACCTGCACTTCTTAGCACCTTGTACTGTGATTTCCTTCTAGCTCCCATCACCAAGATGGCCTATCTAGACTGGACAAGCATGGCAAGTCAGTCCCACAGAGACTTTCAGAAGAGTTTTATTATTACCATAGTGCAGGAGAGCAGAGGCCATCATCATCATCCCTGAAACAGGCCAATTGTCTCAAACTGCAGCCATCATGGTCAGCTTGTATCCCCCAGACTCTCTTGATTTCTCCTCAAAACAAATTCATTCTAAGTTATTTTTCACTAAGCAATAGTAACAGACCATAAAAATCAGGCAGGAAAGAAAAAGACAGTTCTGGCTCAAGAGCAGTTGTTATAAACTCAGCATGCATCATTTAAGGTAAAAATTAGAAAAGCCATGCACATTGAGAAATGGCCTTCCAAGAGAAGCAGTGCATGAAAAAAAGATGAACTGCATAAAAACTGAAAATTGAACAGCCCACAAACTAGATAATATCTTAAGCACATATAGCAGGATCTGAAACTTAAATTACTTCAAAGTCCTGTGTTTCCCCTTCAATCCTATCTAGTGCCCACAAGACAGATTTTCTCAAGGCACAATCCTGGTATCCTACAGTCTTAACTTGCAGTAAAAGACCCTTCATAGTGTGAAATTTAGCTTATTAAGAATGGACAGGGAAGCAAGCCGACTGTGTGCAGAAAGCCTGTAAAGACATGTATCGAAAATATGTCTTTGAATCCCTGACTACTCAGAAGATATATTTTTAATTGCCTGAATTAATTTCATACAGAAGTAGCTCATAGTCAGACTTGTTGTTTTCAGCAATATGCCCACATATGAACATTTAAGGGCACTGAACAGAAGTCCTATACCATCGTTCCCAAACTTTCTAATTCATGAAGAGCAAGTTACTTCCACTTTTCAAGAATTCCATTGGAAAACAGTTAAAAGGAGGATAATTATATTACTTCCATTACTTCTAATACTTAGATGATGAACTTGCAGATCTCAAATACTTCTGATCCTTTACCATGATTGCCCTTTATACCATCTGATAACAGATACCACAAGGTTTTCATCTATCTTCTGAATTGGTGTGGCTTCCTTTTCTAATAAAGGAGGCTTCCCTCACTGTCATTTTATATCCAATATTATTATATATGAGCACAAAAGTACAGCTGATAGTTTTCTTGGGTTGGCAGGAGGCTACTTTACATCATTCAAGTAGGCACTGTGAGGTTTTGATATTTACTGACAAAATAATTACAGGCTGTTGCAATAAAACACCCTGCATGACTAATAGGACACCTCACTAGAGTGCAGATATATCTGTACTTTCAGGAGAATGCTGATGATGTATCTTGATGTAAACATGATTAACAACCTTGTCAAATTAAGATGACAAGATGGGCTTTAACCAAACAGTGTACAAAAATACTTGAGAAAAATTATTAAAGAGTAAGATAAAGACATCTGTATACAGAAATTCTCATATTTTCTTTTCTCAAGACAAGGAAAGTTGTGTCCTAAGGGTTAACAAGGTTGAGACTGCAGAAATTGATACCAGACTGTTAGTGGTTTCCTGCTGTTATCTCTATCGATAGCAATACAGGAATGTCCAATCACAGCTGTCTGGCTTCTGCTGAGTAAACCTGTGATTTCTTTGTTTTTCAGTGATCCTTCCAGGAGATAAATCACCTCTAGAAGAGCAACTCAAGTTAAGTGGCTAAAGGAGCCAACAGTACCCACTTTGTTAAAGACAACACAAAAAAAAGATTTTATTCTCTTGAACAAAGTATAAGCTATTCCATATAAACATAAACACAGTGGAGTGGAATTTAGAACTTCAAATCCATCTTCCCTTGAAGACCATAATTGTTCCAATCCTAATTGGATTACACACATAAAAGCATTTCTGTCCCAGAGAAGCTGCACAGTGGTCCTAAAATATCATTTGGTTTATCTCTACAATAGAATACTTGAGATACAAGGGAGATAATCTAATTTCTGTGTCATAAAGCTTGTGATCTATAACAAAAGCTTCAGAAAAAACAAACAAACAAAAAACGGGGCTAAAATAGCCCAGAGGAAAGACCTAGTTAATTTCTTATTATTTTTATGGTGGTAATTACCACAACAGATAATAGTTTTTAGAAGGGACTAGTGTGGAGCCTGTAACATTCAACGTCCTGCATGTTCTATGTCTTACAGAATGTTAAGCACAAAGATGCAAACAGTAGCCAGCACTGAGAGCTGAAATACCCCAAGTAAAACTGACAGGATTCCAGCATCATTGACACCAAGCTATTGATACCAATTATCCACATCCTGAGGAAATTCAGTGGTCATTTGAAATACCCTCTTTTTTCAATCATCACATCACCCCATATCACAGCTGTGCACAACAGAAAGTCAGATCTTTACTTTAGTGAATTGATCTGTTGCTCTGGTCAGCAAATATTTTTTCCTAGTATTTATTTGTTCCAATTTAATCTCCTTAATTCAGAAGGTTATTGCTGTCAGCCACATTCACAGTGATGGTGAACAAAGATGAGGAACAAGGCCCCATATTGTTATTCCCTGCTCTGCCATTTCCCCTTTAGACAGAGCAGCTGCAGAATAGGGAAGTACCACAAACTAGCAGAACAATCATAAGATCAAGGAGTGGCAGCCAATCAGATGTGATAATAATTACTTTAGAAACAGCTAAATGTGGTGCTAGACAGGTTTTCACTAGACATTGCTCCAGAATCTGTATTTTATTCTTCAAAGGCTGGTGTCATTTCTTACACTTGCCTCTTCCTTTACAAAATGAAGACCTGAACCAAGCTGGCCTTCAAACCCCCACTTTGATCCATCTACTGGAGTCATATATTGAGTAATCTCAACTTTTCTATGAATAGAGCAAACACTTAGACAAAAAAGAGACATTGCCATTTTATGTCTACCTTTTACATTCTTTAAAGTGTACATAGCCATCCTTATAAAAGGAAGTTTCTTAGAAAACCAGCCTGTTATACGCATTACACTTCTCAATTCTATGTGGATAAAATAGCTAGTTTCACCTTAGAAAAGAAATGACTGCAGTACAAAAGCTGGACAACCTGCTCAAACAGCAGGACAAACAGTGATGACACCAAGGGTGAAATGTTCAAGAGTACTCAGTGCTGAGCTCTTTTCTCACTACACTCGGTGGGAGAGAAGTTAAATAAACATTGAATGCTTTCTGAATAATTCCACCTAGTGAGAAACCACCCACGGCTTTCACTGAGACTAGAATCTGGACCCAGAACCTGTACCTTGTTGATTGAAACATAACATGTACATATCTTCACTTTGTTTACAGTTCTCAGGACTGATGTCCCAGAAAAAATGATGCAAAGTCAAAGAAAGATCAATTACACAAAAGTAAACATATTAGCCTGTTTTTCCACACTGACCTGAGAGGCACAAAAACAACATAAGCTTGAAGAATAACAAAAGTATTGCTAATTTTCCTGGAAGAGTGTTTTGTTTTGTTTTCTGGTGGAAGAAACAACTATAAAGTAGTCTATTCCACAAGGCATAACCCAGTGAATTTCCGAGGGCAGGAGAGTTTAGAGAGTTAAAAGCATATTCTCTTATCACAACTCTAATATATCTTATTTGGTTAAAGAGTTCCATTGAGTACAGACTCTCAAGTAATGCTTCAGTCTTTTAAGATATAAATGGAATGGTTAAATAAAAACCAATTTACAATAAAACAACTCATAAAAAATACACATAGATAAAATTAAGTACCCACCGGTTTTGGGGCACTGTTGATGACTTTGTTTTTGTCTTTTCCCATGGTTTGAGTTTCTCAGGTCTCCTAACTTGACCAGTTTCATGGCAGCATTCCTAGTAAGAAAAAAACCATATTTGTCCCTGATCCCTTCCCTACATTGACTCCAGGGAGGTTTGGATGCAGAAAGGTGACATAATGTTCAGGATATAGGAAAGGGGAAAACAATTTTAGAGATTTCATGGTCAGGCTCTGATTACTTGTGAAAAGCCTGACTCAGCAGTGAGTTCAGAAAAAGCAGGGCCCTATTGGGTGAGGAAAGGGAGAGGACCCCAGGCTGGTCAGCAGGAGAGGTCAGCAGCAGGGCTGGAGGGGAGGTCAAGGGCACTGGGCACAAGGCCTGGGCACTGCTCCCAGTGAGGGCAGGCAGGGATGGCTAATGGGGCACCAGCAGGGGATTTCTCTTCCCACCTTACTCTGGTAAGAGACACATGTAGGTAACATAACATAACCACTAAAAGCTGAAACAACCAGGGGCTAGAGAGAAAAATCGCTAGGGAAGACCAGAGACACTCTTAAAGAGAAAATAAATTTTAAAAAATTAAATTTCAGGGAAAAAAGTGAGCAAAGAAAAATTATTTGATGGGACAAATACAATAAATTATTTAGGGAAAAGAAAAAGATCACTAAATTATTTCAACTATCAATTAAAAAGTCTTCTGGCCCTGCCCAGACTGGCAAGGCAGAGTAGGATGGTTTCCTGTGCAATACAACTTCTCCTGCACTGACAGGACACTGACACTGCCCTGACAAGCTATAAATAATTAACTTAATCCACATTGTGCAAGCAACAGAGCAAAAGATTACAAAATCCATTTATGCAACTGAGACATTACATTGGGACACTCAGGGTACACCTCAGCAAGCTGATAGGCCTCTTCAACTTTTTATGAATTGGAAAATAAGGGGAAAAATAGATATAGCATAAGGTAAATTTGATTTAAACTGTGGAACTCCTACACTGGAAAAATAAAAACATTTTTTAAATTACTCATTGACATTCTATTACACAGCATTACTAATACTGAACTTCAACAAAAAAAGACAACACAACAATAGTAGTTTTTTCTATTTATTCCATTGTAATAACTAAATAGGATACAAGATCTGGAAATCTAGATAAACTAGGATAAATGAATGATACAACCTTTTTTTTCCCTTCAATATATGTTCTGGTAAGAAGATGACAGTTTTCCTGTAAGCTTTCTATTTAAAAGGATCTTTCAGATTGTTAATAAAAATATGAAACAGGTCTGGCCCCAGTGCTGAGCCCTGGGGAACACCACTTGTGACTGGGCACCAGCTGGATTTAACTCCTTTCACCATTACTCTCTGGGCCCAGCCATCCTGACAGGTTTTTACCCATCCACAGTGTTTCTCTCCTCCACTAAGAAGACTGAGACAACTCACAGACCATGCATGCTATTGAATCATTTGAGTATCATCATACAATTGAGAGCATTCATTTCTTTGCCTGGAGAAATCAAGCTCTTGTCACTCTTGCTTGGTGAGAATTTATGACCCTCTTCACTGACTCCCAATGAAAAATGCAAGATGAAATTTAGCATTTCTCTT
Source organism: Muscicapa striata striata (assembly GCA_030060385.1). Classification (NCBI taxonomy): domain Eukaryota; kingdom Metazoa; phylum Chordata; class Aves; order Passeriformes; family Muscicapidae; genus Muscicapa; species Muscicapa striata. The sequence goes on from JAREIS010000084.1 coordinate 1,090,585, forward strand.
TGTTTAGCCTGTGTTCAGTACATATGAAAATCACTGCACACATCAGAGCTATTAAACTGTTGCTCTGTTTATCCCACATCTCACACAATATTTTAAACAAGCACCTTCGAGGTACAGAGGTGAGTTAGAATAATGATCTGGTTGCCAAGCTGTGGCAATGCATTGGAACTCCCTTTCCTCAAGGAAAAGTAAACTCACTCCAGATGACACCTACTTCAACAGGACAAACTCCCTACTTGGAAAAGCACAGGCAGGCAACATTCTCTGAAGAGATGACAATGCTCTAATGAAGAGGTATCAAGTGACTTATGAAGTTAAAAGAGGTCTACAGCTTTTTCTCCACTGAGATGTCAGAGGACACTTATTTGATGCCATATTCTGTATTTTAAGCCTTCTCTTAGGTAGCATGGCATTCAGCAGCTCCACAAGAGGCAAACTGATTTTACATCACTCTTGGAGGCAGCACTACACCAACCTGAATTAAGTTCAACAGGAGACTTTCTGTATAAATATGTCCACAGACTAAGCCAAGCAAGGGTTACAGTGTTCACACAGTCAGACATCTCATCTATGATTATGACCAGCTATTTTCAGCTTCCCATCTAGCAACACAGAACTTCCAGGTGCAAGAAAGGAAAGGCTGGGATAGATGAACCTTAGTATTTCCTTTTTTTCACTCCTTCAGCTTTTAGTCTATCTCCTCCATAATAATTATCTTAAGACCATGTCTTACTGCCTTCTGCTGAGCTTTTACTAAGAATCCACTTTGATTCATACAGAACCATGACTTTGAAAGTTCCTTTGAAGTATGTAAATAGAATAATAATAAATAGGTTTTGATAGTGACTCCCCTGAAGGAATTTCTTTAATTGATCTGACTACAATATTTATGCCAAAATCCTGTGTATCTCCACTGAAAACCCAAATGGATTCAAGACTTGTGCTATGTGTTTCAGACTCTTCAGCCCATGCCTGAGTGCAGAAGCAGTGCTAGACTGCAGAATCACACTCCACAGTGGATCACTGCTCCCTCAACTTCTGGCCATGCTGCCAACAGAAGGGTGATTACCCCTCTGATACAAGTTGTTTGTCTGGAAAGGTGATGACATATTTCCCTTCCTTATATTTGCCCCTGTTCAGTTGCCTAATTCTGCTCTGAAGCTTAATGGCTCAAGGCTGGCTTACTGCTTCATTCATACAGTCTTCCTGATATTGGTTGAATGTCTTTCCCTCATTTAATTTCCTTCTCCTGGGCTGTGCTTCCCAAGGACATGTTAAACAGAGCAATGTCGTTTTTGACTTTTACAAACTGTTCAATAGGGTGTTGGGGCTTTGGTCTTTTTGGGTTTTTTTTTCCTGGGCATCTCACCATTCACATTTTATCAACAAAAATTTCCTTTCCCTTTTGATTAGTGCTGGGCATTCTTAAGGCAGTGTAACAGTAGCCAAAATCTGCCCAGACAGGCTAAAGATATGGTGCAAGCACATGCATTCAGGTCTGTTGTGAATATAGAAAAACATACACTGTTTTAAAAAAAAAAGATTGACTGCAGAAGCAGCTCTTTGATCAGTATGTTTAAATAGCAAGAATTTAGGCACCTAAGTACCTGAGTAACCAGATGCTTACATTTAATATCTTATTAGATATTCATTTGACATCTGATTCTGCTGTTTTCTCTCCTGCTCCTACAACACTGAGGTCTCCTCAGGAAATGTTTAATGACTGCATTCACTGGAATTAACTTCAATTCTTTTATAGTCAGCTCATTCCTCTTCCATGAAGGAAATTAAACATTTTTTTGAAATAAGAAGCATTCCTAACACACACAGGATTTTGACAGATTCTCTGCACTTCTTTTCCTCAGCTAGTAACTTTAGTTTCCCCATTTCAAGTAGAACTACCTTCTTCCATTTGGTGCAAAGTGAACCTGTACCATGTTATCTATTCAGCACTTCTCCATTACCTGTACTCTTATTTGTCCATTATTTTCCTCTTGTGGCTCTTAGTCTTCAGCATCTGAAAAAAAAAAATAAATTAAGCCCTCCCTTGTATCTATGCTTTTAACCCCAGATAAAGTCTTTTTCTTGGCAGTACTTTTACCCATAACAAAACAAGTTACAGCCCCCAGTCAGCTTTTCTGACTCAACTAAGTATTCCTCACCCAGACTTCTATGTCAGCATAAAGGATTTACCTGACCAGCTCCAACCTTAATATGTGAGTATATATGTAATACTTCCTAAGCAGCTTAGGAACCCAGGAAACTTGTCAAGAACATGATCATCAGGATGAAGAACCCACAGGTATGTCCATTGGGCAGAGCATCATCCCAGTTAGACTTGGTCCATTGAATCAAACACTGGATTTATTACCCTTCTGGACTTCCTTGAGAGTGAAGGCAGCAGACCTCTGTCCTTGGCTATCTAGTGCTCCTCTGCACCTCCTATTTCTGACCTCGGTGTAGAGGAGACTTGGCTGCAGAGAAGAGCACCATCTGCCTAGAGGGATAGCCAGTGGCTCCTTGGTATGGAGCAGTGGGTTCTCCTTGTAGCTGTGTTCCTGCATTCCAGGATCAAGCCAGCTGGCTTCCTCCAGCCTGAGTGTCCTGCAGGTGGCAACCCTGCATGGCCACTTTTGCAATTCAGTCACCACCTACAGTAGCTGTAGCAACTGGCATGTTTCACTTTGTGTGGTACCTCTTATCTGGCACCCTTTAACAAAAGTACCAGAACTACATTCCCAACAAGTCAGGACCAAAACCAAGGTGGAGAACTCCAGAGACACAGAAAGAGCAGAGACAGAGTACCTTGTGTCCCCCTGGAGAGGTAGAAAACAGAGAGGCTCCTGCTATCCTCTGTCACCTGAGGAAGAGAGATGGCATCTGCCAAACAAACAATGATTAACTTTGGTTTCCTTGCCACCCTAGATGCTCATAGTAGTCTAAAGAAAAAGTCTACAGTCCAAAATACTTTACTGTTTTTCTATTTGTTAGAGCAAGCAGCTTGATGACTACAAGCTTTTCAGGCCTAAAACAGCAGCAGACTCCAAATGAGCTTCTCACTTTTTATACAGATAAATTTTGTGAACTCTGTGTCTGAGGTCACTGCTCTGCTAGACAGCTAACCCCAAAATGAATCATCCATACATATTTTGCCCAGCCTCTAACTTTTCCAATATGCATAGAATTAGAGAGGAGAAATTCAGACCAGCTGTGATTTCTCTAGTCCCAGACAAATTCTTCTAATAAAGCACACCTTTGCCAGTTACAGCTCCCCCTCCTATCCTAGCCCAGTGTACACCAGAAACAAAGCATATAAGAATTCTACTCTGACTCAATTCTGGAAAGTTTGCACAAATATTCATAATTACAGGAACTGTTTATAAACTGGCAAACCAAAGGAGACATCCCATTTGCAGCATAGTCTTTTTGTATACTCCTAGTGTGGATTTGAAATTAATAGGCTATAAACAGTAAACTTAAAGCCATCTTACTGGAACACAATTTACCTATTAGGTACAAGCCAAAAGTTATACCTTACAGATGAAAGAGTGCATACAAGAATATTGACATTTTGTCAAAGAAAACATTGCAAGGAAAAATTCTTTGCCAAAAAGAACTGCAGAATTACCAAGAACCAAAAGGCTTCTGTGCACCCCAGATGTAGCTGACACATATAAACCAACTACTGCAGAGACTTCAAAGCTATACCTGTACACAGCTGTTAGAACAGGATCATCACAGAGGAACCATCAGAGCACTACCAAGGGTAGTTTTGATCAACTGAACTGCTTCCTGAAAAAAAAAAAAAAAAATCCTAAAACTCCACATACAGAAACCCTTTTCTTCAAACCATCAATTGTAGCTTTCAATTGGGTCTTTGTAGGGTACACATCCTCAAGAGAATGATGAAGTTATCCTTATGCATCCCATATCTTTCCAATTAGGGCTTCAAAATCAATTATTAAAGTTATAATTCAAATCCAAAGTTTTAAAACTTCAGCGTGCATATTAATGATTTGAGAAGAGCCTGTAAGAAATAGAAGAATTCCTTTACACCTGCTTTACCCCAAAGTTAAAGGTTAATTTCACTGTATCTATGCTTTACAAGCATTAACAAATACATTAATATATTTTTGCACATCACTTGTGCTGGACCACATATTTTTCTGTATAGCAACTTCATGTTTTTATGTTACAAAGAGCTAAAATCATCTATGAACATTAAGAAGCCTTGGGTCGACACTCTGTGATATGACTACATGGAGTTTTACACCCAGAAGAAGCTGAGACACTAAAAGAAATGCTTAGATCATATAGTGAATCACAAGTAGCACAGGAAAAAAAGACAAATCCACAAACCATTCCTACAATGTCTTGGCCAAGCCCCCTTTAAGTGACTAAACCACCCAACTAACACTATTGCTTCAAAATATTTCTTCAAAATAATTTGCTGGAATTGATATTACAGCTTTTTACCCAGTAATGGTGGGCTTGATCTTGATTTTCATTTACTCTGGGTTCTTACAGGAAAGATCCAAGTTCCTTCTTAAATCATTAGAAAACAGCTAATGCAATACTTCAAAGCAAAATTAAGAATGTTCCCACCTGCTTCTGGGGCATGGTGGTCAGGGAAGAAGAGTTTTCCACTCTGACTCTCTCAGCTGATCCAGCAACAGACCACAGGAGAAACTGCTGATTATATCTAGAACTTTTTACTCTCCTTTTGCCTGCGAATTTTTCTTCTTTCTCAGTAATTACCTTGTTCAGGTGTTACCCAATATCTCCTAGTATTTTTGGTTATGGCTCTACTCTCCCACATATCAGCATGTCCACTTGCTCTGGCATTTTTAGAGCAGAACATGGCACCTGGCATGCACAAACCCAGGGAAAAGCAAGTCCCCAGTCTCATCCTACTCCACATATGCTCAAGATACAGTAAACATCCTCCCAAAATAAACACTGACAACAGGAAGAATTGTCCTGCACAAATAAATCCAGCCCATGGATCAGTTCAAACAGTCGTGTCACATGTGCTTACACTCCTTTTGAAGGCTTAATTTTGGGCTATTAAAAATCCATTCAATCAAAAACTGCAAAAAGCTTGGTATCCTTTACCAAGGAGTGAGCAGTTATGCAGATTGCTCCAGAGACTACCAATTGCACAAGCTTTGCAGCGTGTTATTTGTCATTTTATCTTGCCAAATTATTTGCATAACAGTGGGGTTGATTAAATTTCTCCTACAGTTTGATGGGCCAGTGGTAACTTGCCTCTGCTTCAAAGACAAAACACAGATTAAAGTGAAAACTAAAGCACTTGCAAAAATCAGTATCTTGTATTTAATTAAGCTGCTAATATTTTATTTTAAAATTTTGGTATTTTACTAATTCCTCTAAGATAACTAGAGCCCTTACCTAAAGTCAAACTTGTTCTACTGCAGTTAAATTTTACCTTTCATCTCTCCAGCCTTTGGCAATTCTGCCCCTTAAAGTTTCTTTTAAACAGGGAACATGTCCAACCAAAGTGACCAACTAAGAATCTGAAAAGATCTGCTGCTGATGGAAAAAGATGTGTGCCTATTCTTACTACTTCTAGATTTATACCAGTGATGGACTTCAGCTGTTTACTCAGTTTAATGCTAATAAAAATCAGCAAGATTATGCAATTAACAAGATACTTGGTAAGATTTTAAATTGAATTTTAACACTCAGAAGTTCTACATAAATCTTTGTGGTTCTAGGTTGGACAATTAATACAACCTTAGTCTTTGTGGTTAGGCTCAAAATTTATTCTCCCCCCGGCAATAAGAGGTTTGACACATTTAAGTTTGCTTAGCCTGGTAATGACATAATCAATAACACACTCATGTTTATTCTGGATTGAGTACCATGAGAATTTGTGCCTGAAGTGCAGCCTACAGATGACACTTGATTCCCTAGTCATAATAAAGGCAATTACTAGTGGCATCAAGGCAGTAACAATAATTTTACAGATAATGTGTCAATGGTATATCCAGCTCAGATAATGAAATATCCTACAAAGGTGTGTTTACTCCCTTGGTGAGACCACAGTAAATGGAAGCAATCTAAACTAGTTCTGCTTTTTTCACCACTTCTGTTAATAATGTCATGAGATATCCATTATCATGACATCTTTTTAGGTTACAAATCCATCATTTGCAATAAATAATCAATGCTACACTTTAATAAGTCACGTGGAAGCTCTCATTACTACCTGACCAGTTTCCTCTTGCTCTTCACCACAATAGCAGCTATGTCTCCCATGGCCTCTGGCTGAGTGATACCTCAAAGCCCAACTTTACTGTGAGAAGGGCACTTTTACAGATGTGTGTATGCCTTCCCTTCACAATCAGAGCAGCAGACACAGCCTGATTGAAGTAACCTGTTGTCTTGAGATGAGTATGTGAAGAATTACCATGACCTTGATCCAGCCTTGGGTAGCAAACAGCTAGATGATCTGTCACCTGCAGCTTGCAACACCTTCCCAGCCTCTTCCTCACCTGGGGTGAATTGCTCAACCTGAGCAGAGCCCATGCACTTTGGAGCATTCACCAAGGATTTCACTGTTCCCACAGCACATAACTGGCTTAAGGATTATTCATGACAGGCACACCCATGTCACTAATCCTCTTCGCAAATGGCAGAAATAGAAAATGAAATTAGAGCCAAATTTTGCAGTGACAGCCTACAAAGCACATTCTGATGAAAGAGCAGCATCACAGTTGCCTGATTTTATGCCTTCAGGGCAGAGCTTGCTAGGAAAAGCATTATCACCTAGTTTAGTATTCCTTACAACACTTAATGTAGCCATAACTGCAGACATATGCATATGCTCTCCTCTTTTGGAGAGCATTATATGTGTTTCTCACATCAGAGATAAAGGAAAGAGAAAAAGCACACAATGTCCTTCAAAAGAAAATGAAACTGGTATTGAATATCTTCCTACTTCACATAATGTTGAATTGTTTCATGACAGAAGTGTATTCCACCACGCAGTTTATCAAGCCTTCTAGTCACACCTCCTTGCAAGTTCAAGTGTCATACCTACAATTTCCTGGACAGGCACTCACTGAAAAATTGGTTCTTATATATTTCTAAAGTGAGTATCCATCATCAGATGGAAGCTGTGGGAAACAGCAAGTGTGAGTATTTACCCTGGCTAAACACTGCCTGAATTGTCTCTTGGGCCATTTAATTACCTGTCTCAAAAAGACAATTTGACTACCTTTCAAAAGCTGTTTATACAACTTTTTTGTGCTACTCTTTGCTTCCTATTTCATTAACTTTGCAAAACCAAAACATGTAAAAGCACATCTTTACATTGCTATATTACAGATTTTCTTCACTAAGCTCCTGCAGCCTTACTGAAAAGGTCAGAGAAGCACATCCCTGCAGTTTATCATCCATCCATGCTAATAATGCAGGTTCTGCTCTCTGCAAAGGCATCTATTTGCAGTACCTGGAATTTCCTTCCCAAACCCAAGTTCTCCTAAATTCCAAGTTACGTGTCCCTGAAAATTCAGCTAAGCCCAAGGCAAGGACATGTCTCTGATGCTCATCTATGGGATGCAGTGAACATATGGCCCATATTCACTGCAGAGGCAGTGCTAATGCTTTTTAGCCAGTGGAAATCAGCAGATCACATCCATGAAAAAGTTTCCTGACAAAAACTGCTTTGTGCAGTTAGCACAGGAGGCTTGGTTTCCATCCCACATCTTGCTGCATCAGTAGAGCCAAGGGATAGCGTGCCCAGTTTCAGACTACACCAGAAAAGCAAGATCATACCTTGGATTTATTCTATACTGATCACACTTCTTTCAGATCCTCTTGCTAGATATCCTGAAGAATGCATATGTTGAAAGTACAGAGTACACTACCCACTCACCCTAAAAGGTTTGCTTTCCAACTTGTTGAGGCAGCACTTATGCCCCTTATACCAAAGATGTGGGCTTCAGTGAAGCCACAGGCTGAAAATTGTAAAGGCCTAGGCCTTTTCTCACAGGGTCTGAGTTCCTTTCTCAGGCTGTGAAACTCTCTCAGGCCTAGCTGAAACCTTTCCCATGCTAGGGCCTCTGTCTGTACTGTAAACATAAGAGAAAGAATCATAATAAAGATAACACACCTGCTGGATCTATGGGAGAACCAGAGACAAGAGGTGTCTCTCTGTCTCTCCAATGAACTGTCTGTATTTTGCTTTGCACGAACTGTATTATAAAAAGCCACAGCTTTCTTCAATAAACTGCACTCTTTCTTGCATCAAGTAAGAGAGTTGCCATGTTGCTGTCTCCTCTCGCCGCTCCGTAACCATCTCAGGCAGCAACATTTGGCGGTCCCACCGAGATAACAACATTTTGGCGGTCCCACCGAGAAAACGACATTTGGGGGTGTCAGCCGAGATCGTCACTCCAGCGGATCGGGATTGCTTTCAGCGATCTCTGACCGACGAACAGCACCGAAAAAACTCGGAGCTGACAGCCTGCATACCAGGCTGAATCCCGGAAAACCAGGACTGCGAACCTGGGGCCAAGACCGGAGCCAGGAGACGGCCGGAGTCAGAGAGCCATCTGGGACATTGCGGAAAAATCCGCAAAAAGTCGTCGGTTTTTCCTGCTCTCCCACCGAGAGAGCACGGAGCCGTGCGGAGCGGCGCGGAGCCCCAGCGTCCCGCGGTGCGGAGCGCGCGGAGCGGAGCGGCCCGGAGCGGAGCGGAGCCGTGCCATCTCTCATCGGCACACCGCAACCCCTGACAGCGGGAACTGCGAGCAGCTCTGCGAGCCTTCTTCCCCGTTGAGAGAGGTACTCTTTTTTCCCCCCCACCCCTCCCAGCATAGCAGCTAGGTGGGAAATTCCGAATAATGGGGATTCATTTATCTAAACAAGAGGAAACTGATTTGATTGCCTTGTTAACTTGGGCGAGAGAGCGTGGTTTTTCAGAAGAGGCAGGAGAAGTTTTTTCTATGGACAAATGGGAAGAATTAGGGGACCTTCTGTGGACAGCCCTCCGGAACGGGGATGTCTCAGCTGGCCCTCTAATGCTCACCTGGGGGACAATTAATCGAAGTTTTTTGGAAGAGGAGACGGGTTTTGAGCGGAGCGAAACAGGCTCAGAACAGAGCGAGGAGGAATCTGTTTGCTATCCTGGCCACATCACCTTAACAGCGCCGGGCAATCACGGCTCGCAGCAGCCGCCGGCTGGGAGCCGCCCCCCCGTGCAGCCCGCGCTGCCTGAGGCGGGTGGGCCCCCCGCTCTGGGGACGCTGCTCGCTCCTGACAAAGAGGTGCCATCGGCCTGCCCCCCCACCGTGCCGGGGCCATCGCTTGATCTTCCTGCTGCTGGGCCAGTGCCACCCCCTGCAAAGGTGGGGGTCGTGCTGGCCCCTCCATCCGAGATGCCGGCTGACCCCGACCCGCCTGCAGAGAGGGAGCTGTCGGCACCGGCCACCCCAGAGAAGGCGGTGGTGCCGGCTCCTCCCTCCTCTCCGATGTCGGAGCTCGGCCTGTCTGCCCAGGCAGGGTCTCGGCTGCCCGTCTCTGCTCCGGCAGAGGCGGGCTCGCCCTCTCTCCTTTTCCCCTCAGCCCCGTCCGTTCGCCCGGGAGCGGTGCCGACCCCAGGGCTGCCCTCATCAGCCGGAGGAGCTCTGCCCGCCTGGCCGGTCACGAACGGATCCCTCCCACCGGCATTTCCAGCCGCTTCGCCGCTTCCACCCTGTGCTGACAGCAACGACAGCTTTGTCTTTACTTTAGAGGGGGGAGCAGCAGAGGCTGGTTTCATTCCTGCAGTGGTCAAGGAAGGAGGGAAGGCTGGGGCAGATGTCTCTGATACTCAAATGAGAGAGATTCAGAGTTTTCCTGTGCCTGATGCTGTCTCTATGATAGAACAGCGAGATTGGAAAAAGAGAAAGAAAGTATCGTGTTATTGTGAATCACCTTTGCCTCATTTCAGGCTTCAGATGAGACACGCCTAGGTCCTTCCTGCTGACCTGGAAGGTGTCCACCCTGACCTGCACCAGGGGCACAGTGTGATCACAGCTCAGCTTTTGCACCCTGACCAGCTCACCAAACACCGACCAGATGAAAACACTGAGCAGATCATCCTCTAGAAGCAGGAATGGACATTTATCTGTTCATGTTGGAACTGTCAATATAGTTTTCATTGTTATATTAGAATAATCACTTAGTGGTTGATTTTTCACTGTTTGATAAGTCGGGTGAATGGTGATGGGTTTTGTTATTGTATTAAAAGTAAGCTTTGCAGAGAAAAAGCACCAAGCTTGAAGATTTCCCTAGGCACTCCAGGTATCACATATCTCCTGAGTGGTGTTTGTTCCCCTTGCAAAAGGATCCTGTAAAGGATTACAAACACTTCTCTTTTTCTTTAAAACTAAAAGGGGGACTTGTGGGCTTCAGTGAAGCCACAGGCTGAAAATTGTAAAGGCCTAGGCCTTTTCTCACAGGGTCTGAGTTCCTTTCTCAGGCTGTGAAACTCTCTCAGGCCTAGCTGAAACCTTTCCCATGCTAGGGCCTCTGTCTGTACTGTAAACATAAGAGAAAGAATCATAATAAAGATAACACACCTGCTGGATCTATGGGAGAACCAGAGACAAGAGGTGTCTCTGTCTCTCCAATGAACTGTCTGTATTTTGCTTTGCCTGAACTGTATTATAAAAGCCACAGCTTTCTTCAATAAACTGCACTCTTTCTTGCATCAAGTAAGAGAGTTGCCATGTTGCTGTCTCCTCTCGCCGCTCCGTAACCATCTCAGGCAGCAACAAAAGATGAAAGATCTTAGAAATAACCCATAGTTCTTAGATACTCTACTGTTTCAGGCAGTTCTTCCCCCTTTAGTTTAAGAGGCTCAGGCTAGTCAGACCACAGAATTGCTACCAAAGTTGTGAGCTTAAGGCCTTTTGGGGGGGAACCTGTGGTTTTGTTTGTTCTGTTTTTTAATTAAACAAGTCAAGAAAGATCATTCCTCCTATTTCCCAACATTAGTTCAACCCACTCACTACTTTTCCAGGCAGGTAAGTGCAGCTGCATCTCTAACTGTGAAATCTGATCAGATAATATGTAAAAATACCTGCAGTGAAGGCATAGGTATTCATGACATGCAGCTCCTCAGATATGCCAGCACTTTTAGAAGACAATTAGTAATAGCAGCCAGACACTTTGGCCTAGCAGGATGTAGAACCAGAATTAAACTGAGTAGATTGCCAAAATACTTTCTAATTAACTTCCTCTGGGACTAGTCTATCAGTAGGATGTAGTTTGAAGCAATTATGTGTAGGAGATTTTTATAACTTCACAGTTGCATTTCCTAAATGCTTCACACACATATGGAACCTAGGGGATGAGTTTGCACTGTGTTACTTACACCAGCCTATCATAAAGGCATATCCTGTAACTGCATTTCTGTAGGCAGAAACATCAATATTAAAGCCACTAACTCGTATTTTAATGAGCTTTGCAGAATATTCACAGAAGCTGTACCTGGGCAATAGATCACACAGCTTTTCCTCAGCTAAACTTGTCAAGCAAAGGTTAAAAAAGTTCATCTGCTATTACAAAGGAGCACAGCTATCAGGGCTTGTCTGTACTCACTGAGAAATCCACTGCATTACAATACTGCTAATTGCCCCAGACACTCTTCTATTCCCATAGAAATAAAGCAAAACTTCACTAATGATCTTTGGAGGTTACAGGCTGGGGCTTTCACTTTTTGTGGAAGCTTTGTGATTCAGACAATGCAGCTGCAGTTGCTCTCATTCTCAAAGGGAAACTATTAGACTTTCTTACTCTAGCTCCTAAAGAAGACTCCTAGTTGCTAACTGCCCTTTGATAGCAGTGAAAAGCATGTGCTGAATGAGAGAGAAAAAGTTACATCATAGGCAGATTAATTCAATGAAACCAGGGGTGCCTTTTGAAGACAGCAAATATTAACTATTAGCAAATTTCTCCTACTTCAGTATCAATGTGGTCTGTTCTTTCATATTCCTGTACTCACCAGTAGCTGCCAGAGTTGCCCAACAAGCAGGAGGGTCTGACAGGAGCAGGTCTGACCAAAGCCAGGTGTGCCAAACTTCTGGCAGTGCTCAGGCAGGTACTCCAAGCATCCAGGGCCAGGGATGACCAGACACAGAAGAAGAGGCTTTGATCCTGCTTACAGAGGGTTAAGGCACAGGTGCAGCAGCCCAGGACAGTTTGCTGAGGCCAAGCCAGGGGAGTTAGAGAGCACATCAGTCTCCCCTCGTTTGTCTTAAGACCCCTTTGTGTAGACTCAAGCACTTGAACCTCATTTATGGTAAGGTCACACCAAGCAGGCTGCCAGCCAGAGTCCCCAGGACCTGTACCCTGAACTCAGGGGGGATGTACCACCTCAAACTGCTCTGCCCCATCCCTCTGAAAGGCCAGGACATGAGGCACCTGCCTTTCTGCACATGAGGCTGTTCCATGCAGGGGAACACACACATCCCCCTGACAGGGCCAGCTCCTTAACACTAGCAGGAATCCAGCCTGGCAGGACCCATGGACACATCTCATCACTGCAGCAAGCAGGCAGCCCACACTAGGAGGAAGCTGGTGGCAGCCACTGGCTCTTCAAGCAAGCCCTGCCTCCAGCAGCCCCTCTGGAGCCCTGCTCCCAGGACATTCCAGTGCAGAGGTGACAGAGAGCTGCAGAGCTCCAGGTGACACACACCCTGACTGCAGGGCTGTCACTCTCACCCTACTCCCAACAGGGACAGCCAGGGACCCTGGCCCCATTGCAGGGGCCACACTGCCCAAAGTGCTGCAGCAATGCCTGCACCTGAATCAGGGGAGCCCAGCCCAGGGCCAGAGTGAGCTCTGATCTACTGATGCACCACTCAAAACGTACCAGACATTTCTGCTTGCTTTTAAATGGGGGAAGAGAGGACATGCACAGACATCAAAAGCCTCCCCAGAGGAGGCAGAGGACTCCAGCAGCAGTTTTCTGCCTACCACCAGCAGGAGGCTGTCAGCGAGCACTCAGGACCTGTGGTGGCCACAGCACTCCACTAGCCAAGGAGCTTCAGGGGCTGCCAGGCTGCTCAGATCACCAGCAGAACTATCCCAGCTGAGGTAATATACAACTCTCCTCCACCCAGAGATACCACAGCTCTTCCCACCAAAACTTAGAGATACCAGAACAGCATAGGCAAAGTCACCAGCCACCCCTCCTCCTCTCTTTTCCCTGCATTTAGTAACTACTCAGTTTATTACTAATGCAGCCCATCTGTGGCAAGGCCCACTGAAGATAAAAAGCCTTATTTATCCTCCTCTCTCCCTATAATTCTGTACTATTTTTTTATTTTTAATATGAATGCTTTGCCTCAGCTGTGATTCCAGCATTCTGTCAGTCAGGAGCACATTAAAGTGCTCACTTTGTCTGCTGTTCCTGTCATTTCTCCACAGCCCCACATCAAAGGATCAGCAAAAATGTCTCTGATCCTTTTTCTCCTTCTCCTGGGGTCAGAGGAAATAAATGTTTATGCTAAGACATGTGAAGACAGTCATGGCACATGTTGGGAGGCAGGGAAGGGGCAGACATTAAACCTGAACTCATAAGCCCCCCAAGAGGCATTGAATCCTGATGGGAGTCTTAGCCAAAGAAAAAGCTTTTTCTATGGCAGATATTTATCATTCCTCTGTTTTCCCATATGGAGGATCACACAGCTATGCCTTGCAATTAAACACACATGCTTCCAGTGAATTATTTACTCTGTCAAACCTGACAGCTCAGTTAATTTGGGAGGCACTGGTCCAACCCTACAAGCAGGGTAGACACTGCACTCCTGTCATAAACTGGGTGAGCAGCTTTAGGCAAAGCATAGCAATTCAAAGAGCCATCACTGCCACAGAGGTTATTTAACCTTCCCTGCAGAAAGAAGGGAACTCGTGTAAACTGTCATTAGGATGGTGCATTATTCCAATGCATTATTCATATCATGTCAATATATTCCAATAAATTCATCATAAGCCCCTCCATTCTCTAAGTACATAGGCCCAGTCCTAAGTGCCTGAAATTTAAATAGGCAAGACAGGAAAAGAATGTGAAAATGAGGAATAAGAAATTAAATTATTTTCCTGAGGTCACTCAGGAGGCCTGTGGCAAGCAGAAGAACAAAACCTGAGTCTGCATCTAGCTGTTAAACACAGTGGCCTCATTGCCTCACCTCCAGACAGCACATCTGAGATGTTTTTTGCCTCCTGCCCTCTTCCTCCTTAATATTCCTTCTTTTTTGAGTTATAATTCCTGGCCCACACCACATATGGCAGACACTGTCCACATGTCACAGTCCTAGGAGCTGGTATGTTACTATTCAATGCATTGCAATAAGGGTTTGTGTCTCTGTCCTCCCTGTTTTGCCTTGTCATGTTCTCTACCTGGTGTTTTTGAATTGTTTTTACAGGCTGCAACCCTGTTCAAACCCAGGGCATGATTTACTGGGATTTGGATGAAGTAAGAATGACAGTACTCTGTTGTCATTGGATACTGCTGGGAACCAGGGAAGCAGCCTTGGATTTCTCACGCTGCTTACGAAAAACGTAAGAGAAAAGAATCACAACAATGATTATGCACCTGCAGGGTGCGTGAGCTACGTGACCAGGGGTGTCACCTTCTCTTGCACCAATTAGATAATTTCTATTGCCACCACGACCTACCCTATATAAGTGTAGTGTTCCTTTAAATACAGGCTCTCTCTTTTGCATCTCCATTACACGAAGAACTTTGTTGCCAAATCCTTTGGATGCTCTCCTATAGCCCAAATGCAACACTGCATCACAGATATGATCTCATCTGCCACCACACAAAAAAGTCTCCTCAAAAAGCCTGTAAAGTACCTGATGTCAGATTTCCCAGACCAACTGCTTGCAAAACTGTAAGAGTTCCTTTACTAGGCAGTAATAGCAGAATGAGCTGTATAATGGGGAAGAAAAATTACTGTGTCCTGTCCAGCCTTGGGGTAACCTTTAAACATCCTTTATGACAGGGCAGTTTTCATTAGTTGCTGTACTCCCCTGCTAAAATGCTACTAAGAAGTCAAGCAATTGATTGTGTCCAATAAAATATCTTTATTTTCTTCAGTGTAGCTATTACAATGCTCCTGTATTAATAACATTCCTATTTACACATCCTTTTTTTTTTCCTAGCTATCAAGCATCATGGGATGGGCCCTTCTGATTAAGAGGGCAGTTTCTACACATCCAACTCATGAAAATTCCAGAGGAACTCTCAGATTCAGGGATTCTCTCTAATCCCTGAGTGAGATGAGGACACCAGCCCACAAAGCACCCACACAGCCTCTTTGAGGACAGAAGGTGTTTGTTAACACTGAGGCCTCGTAACCTATTTTATAGCTTCACCATACTCTGGGAAAAGGAAGTGTTTTGCCAGTAGGGAGTCACATTGAGGTTTAAATAAGGTAATATAAACTGCAAACGAATGTGTTTGTAAGGTACCAAAAAAAAAAAAAAACAACCAACAAAAAAAACAAAAAAACCAAAAAACCACCAACCAAACAAAAAAACCCCAAAAACAAACAAAGACCAAAAAATCCAAATACTTACAAAGGTGAGGAACTTAAAATTAAAAAATGGTAACATAACATGAGGTAAATTCTCAAAACATATTTTCCTCAACACATCTGAACTATTTTGAACCCTTTCCTTTATACGCATACTGAATACCAGTTAATATTGACCTTGGCAGATTAAATTCCCTTCTGTCTCTTATCTCTCTTTCTCAACAAGACTTCTATATTTCTTCCTGATACCAGAGAGAGCCTTGGTAATTTCTAAGTAACAGAGACAACATATTTTTAATAAATAACAGTTGAAATCAGGACTCTAAAAGTGTACATTTTGGTTCAAAGCCTCTTTGCCTCTAAACTATGCATTTCATATCAAATTGTCCATAAAGCACCTACATTACTGGCATATAAAGCAAAATTAAGTCATTAAGTTTATAACACATTCTTTCTCAAGACTTGCCAGAAAAATAACTGACCCTTTTAGCATCTATACATGAAAGATTCACTACTATCAACAGAGCCATAAATCTTCATTATTCTAGGCAAATATTTGAGGCTCAAATTTCCTCTGTTCATGATTCTGCAAATCTACAATAGTTTAATACATCATATTGGCAACGTCTCCTTAAAGAAGAAAAAAAGATGAGACTGCTTATTATGAGCTGACAGGAAAGAATTCTGCATATCTCTAGACCCATGAATTATCTTGATCTGTTAAAATACTGTGATTCTTTTTTCCTGAGATGCCTTTTAATTTCTCAATATATAACAAGCTATGTCATGAAAGTCTAATTGAAATCAAGTAATTCATGCAGCCTTGGAATTAGAGTCTCTTTTACTTCAATTATCTTCTATGCTGCATTCAAAAACATTGAAACTTTGAGGACTATTTTCAGTATTACTTGTGTCCCTTATGTCTTCCCCAAATGTGTGTGCAGAGGACAGGTAAGTAGTTAGAATGACAGATGCCACCAAGCTGATTCCAGAGACTTGTGCAGTCCCAAAATACAAAGTGATCAGGCAACATGCAACATGACAAAGGGAGGATTAAAATTACATCAGGTTCAGAGAAAGAAACTGCACATGCATCACTCAGCCTCATAATTATTTCCAGTTCCCATTAGGATCCATGAGTGAAAATATGGCAACAAATGCCACAGGTTCTCTGTAGTGAGAGATATTCCAATAAGGGAAAAACATCTCTGGCTACTGCAGGAACTGGGACTCTAGTTCCCCAGTGTATTTTCCCTGAGCTTCATAATAATAACACCATATAATACAGACTACTTGTAAATAAGACAATCTAAAGGCAGGCCTTCCTATTTGGCAATTCTGGGTGACAGGAAAAGATTTCCCTAGGTTAGGTGGCAAGGATTTACACAGTTACTTCACTAGGGTAGTGAATGCACGTTCTGAGAGCAAAAATTTTTTTAATAAACAGTGTTAATAGAACTCCTTATTTTTAAATCTATGCAGAACACCTATCTCAGTTGCTTGCATATTTGTCAATCAAATCTGCTGGGCTGCATATATTCATATGGTTAAAAATAATTAGCCTTAGTACCCCAGTATTTTGAAATGTTTGATAAAAACTATCCATCCATTTCTAGAATAGGTCTAAGGGTTGACTTTGAGGTTAAAAATTTTTGTCTGCCCCTCCAGCTGATTGTCAGTATGGAGAAGGCATGCATGCATCTTATTCTACAGCAAGATCTGAACTGACAACATGGGAAATAAAGTCTGGGATGTAAACTGGGGAAAAGAGCCTGAGCAAAATAGTCTGGGATGGAGGTGGCAAAGACTCTTTCAGGTCCATGGAGAATAATGGGAATTGGAGAGGTAACAAAGGACAAAGAATAGGAAGGAAGGTTAAAGAGAGAAGAACTAACTGATATTATGTCTCAGAACCACAGAGATGGAAGTTAATAGGACAAATCTACTTCCACAAGAATATTCCCCTCCAAAGCCTGGGATGGCAAGCAACACCTCACAGCTTCCCCACTGTCAGAGACTACCAATGAAATCTACTTGAAACAAGTCCTGACCCCTGATCTGCCAAAGTCATTAGAGCCTCTTCCTGGTGAGGACTCACTCTATTCAGCCTGACTGTGGCTTCAAACAGCAAATTTAGAAACAAGCCAAGAATATGAAAGGAACATATTCACATGGCAGAATCAATCAACCCCAGGCAATTCCAAAACCTGCAGAGGAGCTCAACCAAAGCAGCCTGAAACAAAGGCACGCTCTATTTCGGCTGTCTTTAGCTAGTGAGACCCTAGGTTGATGGTGTGCATGGGTGTGAAAACAAACTGAAGAGATTGTTGCCACTTGGGAGTCACAGCAAGTCACAGTGGTGCTTTTGCAGCCTCCCACTATTAAAACGTAGGAGCATTTACCTGGGTCAGCCTCTGGTATCCAAACCTTGCTGTGCTTTAGCTGTTGCACAACCAGCCAGCTCTGTAGGACTGTGTGGCTCACATACTGCTTTATTTACACAGAGCAACTCCGCTGCTCTTTGCAGCGGGAAGTTTTAAGAAAGGACAAACACAGGATTATCACTCAGAAATTATTGGCTTCTTTCTCTGCGCTCAGAGCCGTGCCCGAGGCCACCCACACAGCCAGAGCTGGGGTGAGCTAGGGTTGCAGGCAGGACACTGGTTTCCAGCCCCACTCTCAGTTTCTCAAACTCTGGCAACTCTGCTGCATGTAGAGGTGAAACCGGTGCAGATTTGCCCCAGATGGTTCCATGGGCATCCCCCCAAAATGATCTGACAGCAAGAAAAGCCACCACATACTTTGATCCTTTCCTCTAACAACAATCAGATAACAAATCCATAATTGGACATCCTGGCCACAGACATCCTGGGATAGGCTTAGGGCAGCCCCATCGAGGTCAGCAGGTTCCCCCAAACCTGTTCCTGCAGAAGAGGATGCACTGCCATGGACAGTGTCTCATTTGCTTGCTAGTCAGTGGGGGCCACAAGGAAAGCTTTGACATCTCAGATCATTAATAAGGAAAGTGAATGTTCTCCTCAACCCCACAAGATGGCAGAAGAGGCTCAAAAATCGCCCCTCAGTAGGCTGGAAGGGCTTGTCTGACTTTGTAGCTGTCTAACAACTTAAGTTTTCATTTAACTTCTCACAGATTTTTTAGTAAGACTGGAGAAGCTTGACCAACTCGTATCAGTGATTGTTCATGGATCTCTTAGGAACAGTGGGATGTTCAATCAGTGACTTGGCAGTACTGATAAACCCATGTGGGGAAGTGTTTAATATGGGAATAATCTCCAGAATTTGCTTTCTTGTAATGAGTAAAAAAGAATGAGGAAACTAAAAGTGGACAGAGAAAAATGCAACTAGCTTACATAAAGTTTTTATTTTTAGTATCAGAGCTTGCAGACACTCTGCCTGTGGCATTCCTCACATTACTCACAGAATAAAGACATGAGAAAGCCATGAAAATTCAGACAGTTTGTCAAGAAAGGTCAATTTTTATTCCCTTCAATTTACTGCTGACTTCTCCTGGTTAAGAACTTCCCCCTCCACCCCCCAAGGACTAAATAAAAGCAGTTGCTCCACCAGATCATATTCCACTCTTAGGATGATAATCATCAAAAATGATCCAAAATTACTAAATTCAGTGCTAATTAATAGCCCTGTGAATGAATCTGGTACTTTATGAAACAAATGGTCACTGAAAATGGAATAAAGTGTCTCTAGTGGTATTTTTGATGCAGGAAGCACTGAAGATAATCTTTGTTTGATCAGCTTCAGAAGGAAAAATGAGGAAATACCCACATTAATTCAATCATTCTGAAACCAGCTATCTCAATAAATGAGAGTTTGCTTGTGACTGCACAGAATAACCCTTCAGAGGTCAAAACAGCCCAGTTTGAGTGATGGAGCCCTAGGCTGATGTGTTTGAAGGTGGAAGAAGCTCTTTGCCTGCAGAGTACCCAGACAGGCAGCATGATGGGGACAGGTTCTGCAATGTTGAGGGAGAAGTCCTTCATCTCTCATGACTCATCTACAAGCAATGGTGTTACAAGATATTAAAGAAAATTTTTATGCTCAGAGGGTAGTATCTGGCTGCCATTAAGTGCACTATGGACCTGAATCTATGAACATGAGGCAAGAGGGCCTAAAAATCACATTTTTTATCACTGATCTATCAAGCCTTCATGCCTTCTCCTCCAAGTAGTTTTACAGTGCTAAAGCCTCTGTAAGGCACTGTATGCCACTTCACATGTTGCTTCAATCTCCTACCATCAAGTATATTTTTAAACTATAAACACTTCAACATTTACAGCAATTTTCCTATGCTGCATCTGAAATATATGTTCTTTATTTCTAAGATTTCTGCTGTGCTAATTCAGCAGATATATTTTTATGTATCTGATTTGTACTGCCTAGGAAACTTTTTTCTGACATTCAGAAACAGTTTACACTGAGGTACTGGCCATCTGTGATGTACTTAAGGCACCAAGTATTATCATTATGTGACAGTTACTGTCTGTCCCCTGGTGGCCAGAAACCAGACAGAAAACCCAGCCTACAGATGTAATAGATCATTTGCCTTGAGTAAGAAGGAACAGCTTATTTCACAGAAGAAGGAAGCTCTTGCACAGATAATGGCCCCTAGATAGCCTAAGGCTTAACCATCATGGAAGTCATCTTAGTCTGCAGAACTCAGATTCCCATTTTGAATAGTCTGAAAACTGGTCACGTTCATATCTGAATTCTGGGTTCTATTCTTATCCATTTGCAAGCAAAATGGGGATCTAGCCTGAGTTTCCAACAACTTTGGTCCTTAAATCAGTAAGGACACATAAGCAAATTCAGAAATAGATTCTGTGTTGCAGTTGTCAAGATGGACATGACTAGCACCATCACCAGTCCCTTATTAAAAACTTTTCATGCCTTCTCTCAGGCAGCTCCATGCAGTACTCACTCCTTTCCTCACAGGCAGCTCCAAACAGCCCTGACTCCTTCCTTCCTCCTCTCTGCAAGTTTCCTTTTCGCGACCAGCTAACCCCAACCTGCCCCTCACACAGTATCTTACCTTGTCTGCCCCTTGCACAACCACATGTCCCTTCCCTCCACAACACAGCCAGCAGACTCCATCTCAAACTCCAGCAGTCTCTGGTTCTTAAACTGCTGACCACCTAACCCACTCTTTCATAATACCCATCCTCATTGGGCAGGCAAGGCTGTCTCCACTCCTCGGTAATCAGTACAGCTGTAATGTATTGAGGAAAATTTCCTTCAGCGCTATCCTTGCAAACTATCCTTCTACAATTCTGTTTCACAGATTCTCATTCATGGTGAAACCCACACAATGTGGGCTACATGTGTGCAAGGCTTTGGACAAATGACAGCCACTATATTTTTATGCAGAGAACAGAAAACAACTTTTGATTCCTTCCTGAAGCCTTTTAAGCCTCATGCAGAAATGCTGATCAGTTTCTCTCAGACAAGTGCAATTAAATATTTTCTTCAGGTAGTTAACACTGTAAATTCAATTAACATTTTCTGAATTTTAAGTTGAACTGCCACTATAGTAACAGATAGAGTAAGTGTGAAGGTTTAGGAAGGGTGAGTCCCTCCTCAGTAAAGTGAGAAGCACAGAAAGATGCAGGTGGGAGGCACAGTGGACTGTAAAACAGGACCTGTGAGAGAAGACTCATGCTGCTCTAGAAGAAAAGGAACTGCCCAGAGCTGTGGAGCCAGAGTGAAATGAGTTGCACAGTAGAGCACAAAGAACAGAAATGAAGGGTACTGGATGTGAAACTATGGAGAGGGAAGAGATTTGCAGAGCTTTGATTTATAACCTGGAACAACTGAGCAAACCTTCTTCTCTGGCTTGTTTTCCTCCTTCTGTGCTTATATGAGAAAAAACTTTCCAGAAGCAAGCCCATCTCAGAGGTGGACGCACCACACGTACCGAGGCTTCCCTCCCTCCTGAAAGCCGCTGCTGGCAGTGCTGCCGCTAATCCGTCTGGCTGATAGGGTTTCACAGAGCACCGAGCGCGCTCTTGGCAGGCAGGCTGTTTGTGCATCTGGATGTAACACGGAGCCAGGCTCCAGCTGATGCGCTGGCTCGGCGCAGTGAGCCGCCAGGCGGGGAATGGTCAGTTTTTGCTGCTGCCTGAGTTCAAATCGCAGCAGCACATTGGAAGCTGCTCGTGGTGGGAGCCTCGTGGTGAAAACAGCCAGGCCACAGGGAGGGAAGGGAAAGGAAGGGCACTGGGAGTCAAAAGAGCAGCTGCTCTCTGCCTGCGAGACTCTGAAGGGTGTGACTATCTCCCACCAGTGGGAGTAGCCAAGGTTGCCCTCAACAAGCGTGGAGTTAGCCAGGAAGCATTCCAGTCCCAGAGGCTGAGAAACAAAGAATGAAGGTGAGGAAGGAATTCCCCAGGAGTAGTGGGGGAGAAGAGATGTGAGCCCAGCTGGGATTGTTAACAAGGAGAAGGTCAGCACGGAGTCCAGATGGTACTCCATTGGTGCATGGATATACTTCCTTGGAGGCCTTTAATTTAACCTTTATCACTGCAGGAGGACCCCAGCATTGCACAGGCTGGGCTGCTGCTGTTTTCCTGAGGGAACTGTTAACATAAGGTGGCACTGGAGTGACACCAGCTCTCCCAGAGGGACAGTTCTATGTGGGGTATAGCTGGCCTCTGGTCTCCAGCACTGCTGAGCAGCAGAAGACGGCAGGATTTTAGCAGGGAAGGAAGTTCCTTTGGGAATACTCTGAAATAAACTGTGCCCAAACTAGTTCACATCAGCTTGCAGGAACCCAGATTCAACTTTTGTCCTTCTCTCCAGTCCTGCACAAGTGCAAGGCATTTCCTCCTGACCTCGCATCTTCACTGCACACACACACAGAAATAAAGGAGAGCAGCAATGATCTTGCAGTTAAAAGTCATGCTGAAGAAGAGCAAGGTTTCTTTCCAAGTAGACTTGGCTCTACAGAGCTCTGCAGATGTTTTTTTCTTAAAAAAAAAAGCCCCACAGTAAAACACTCATTTAAATGTTATTTCAGCATCTCTGACTCTTAAAATACATGCAAGAAACAGATGTGCAGAACAGAGAAGTGCCATTTTTATGGAGTGGTTCTCAGTATTAGAGCCATACTAGATTACATTTGGAGTGTAGGCTCCTCAACTACACCATGTAATATTTATAATAGTTTACAGCACACTGCCAAATCTTTCCACCGGTGAAGCCACGTGCCTCTTTACTAACCTCAGCCCAAGGTGTCAGTAAACCAAAATAAATGGGACATTAATACCTTGTTACCCTATGCTTTCCAGATACTACATCCACACTTCACCCTACATTAGATCTCTTTCTCTGCTGTTGCTCAAGAAAGGGGTTTTATGTCCTGAGATACAAGTTCAGGAAGAACAACTCAGTCTAAGTTGTTTATCAGGCAGAAGCAGAGTCTGTAACCTTGTCAAGTCCCTGAATCCCTCATGTTACTGTTTTTCTCTGACACTCTGTCCCATAATTGGGCTTTGGGTAAGCTGACAGGAATGTAATTTCTATTTAAAGATACGCTGTCTGTTACTTTTATACTAAGTAATAAATGCAGGATTTGAAGAACAAGCACTAGGAAAAAATGATTGGACAATTTATAGGTTGAGTCACTGCTAATGAAACACTTACCATTACCATTAAAAAGAAAACAACAAAAATAAGAAAAAAGGAAAAACCTATTCTTATGCACTTCCTCATAATCTCCCCCAAAAAATTCCCTTGGCCTGAAATTTCCCATGTTTGGTGTCTGCCCAAATGTGAATATTAAGATTCCTGCCAATTGTTTTCAGTCGGTTTTCAATTATGTGAGGATGAAAAAAAGACATTCCTTCCTATTCCTAGGACCAGGGTTATATTTTCCCATAGCTGTTCCCAATCTGAACACTGGAACTGAAATTCAGTTGTAAAAAGCTATCAAAAGGGTACAATGCCTTCTGTGAGTCTGGGGAATCCTTTTTAAGTTTTACAGATGCATTTTTTACCAAGTAAAAGACAGTTACACTTGCTCCTCCTCCCACATGTGCGCTACATGTGTATTTCAATCAGAGATAATAACTTATTTTTGAAAGCAAATGTATCCTTCCTTAGCCCTTACGATTCCTGGACATGCTCTTTGATAAAAGAGAAAACTGGAATCTGTTATCTCAATTTCGGCAGATGGCTTCCAAAAGTACTTAGGAGTGAGTAATAGTTTAACTCTTGGTGATTTTCAACCATCACTTATGTCTCTCTTTAATGTCCTCACCCTTGTTCAAAATTCCCATTGAAGCTGATACTAATGTTAAGGAATAAACCAGGAAGGATCCAGTAGAGCACCCAGGTTGCAGACAGTGGTGGGGATAGGCAGTGAACTAAATGCAGCAGAAACTATATGGAAAATTTAACATTAGTTAGATATCCAACATATCATTCTTGTGATTTCCTTACAGGGACAAAACCCCACCTGTGGTTGAGCCACAGCTTGTCTGAATTAACATTTGATTTCTTTAAGCCTTGATTTAAAACCCTGACAGTCACCTTCCTTCATATTGACTAATACAATTGCCTCTCCACTTCCCAATTTCCCAGCCAGTGAAGCACAACACTGCTCCTCAGAATTTATTAAATACTTAGTTCACCCAGCAGGAGCATTTGAGTAGTCAAGGACTAGTCAGTGCAACTAAGCTTGACAGATTCAGCATTCTTCTTGTAAACATATTTTCCAAAATCTAAAGCCAAAGGTAAGCACATAAATCCAATGAATACATTTTGCTTATAATTCTTTTAAGCCTTCCATCATTGATTTGGGAGATGACACAAAGTAGATATTAATTATTGACAAATAATACAGATTCACTCCTTCTTATCATTGCAAAAGTAAATAAACCTAAGGGCAGCCTTCAACACTTTCAGGTCCCCAGTCACGGCTTAAAAAGTTATTACTAAGGAACTACTCCTGCTACCTCCTGGTCCTGAACAACACTACTTTCTCCAATTAGTCCCACTAGTGTCAATATTATCACTCCTACAGGAAGAGCCACAATCAGGTTAAAAAATTACTTCTTTTCAGATAGATTTCTTCTAAGCATGTGCAGAGAAAAAAGGGAAGTAAAGGCATCAGGATCCAACCTCAGAAATAAGAAAAGTGAGTTCTAGCAGGAATAAACTCCCAGAGAGGAAAGAAAAAAAAAAAAAAAAAAAGAGAGAGAGAGTGCAAAAGGAATGAACAAGAGATAAAGCCAGGAGAGGAGAATTTATCTCACACAAACAGAATTTGTGTTGGCCCATCCACCCATGACACAAGCACTAATGAGGCAGCCCATTCACAGAGGCCTCAGATAAACATACAGATGGCCATTTAAATCACCTCAATGCAGTATGTGTATTATGTGAGCCAGTGTTTTCACTTTGAGAGGGTAAAGAGGAAAAGACAGAGGGCTGGAGATGATGAAGACAGCAGGCCAGGATTATTGGACTTTTCCTATGCCTCAGTCTTCATAAGTTTTTCTATGAAAATGCTCATAAAGAGCTGGACTATAAAAATTCCAGACTTTACTGTTGGCATAATTGATCTCAGATATGTCACCACAGAAGGAGACAGAGGAGTATTCATGTAAGACATACAAATCTTGGAGAGGAACCAAGTGTAATAAATAATCTTTCCTTCCCAGAAAACCATTCACAGTGGTTTTGGAGTAGATTTAGGTTTTTAAAACCTGTTCTCCAACCTGTAACACATTTTGAACAAAAGGTTTTCAGGCTCACAATAAAGAACACTTGAATCTGATAGTGTATTATTCATCCAGTTCTTAAATAAATATTTCCTTGATTATACCTTCTCATTTTGCAGAAAGGGGAGTGAGGAACTTCCTCTTTAAAACAGCCTTCAAAAGATCTGAAATATTACAAAAATCAGAGACCAAATTCACAGCTGGCACAAGTGGGCACCTCCCAGTTTGAGTAGCTGATCTGGGGCTCATAAAAACATTTTTTTTCTCTGGTTACAATTGTCTACCAATACTATATCATTACTACAGTACCACCGCAAGAATTTTTAAAAGTCTTTTTTTTTACTTATGGATCATGTTGTATGCTCTTTTTTTTAGTATGTTGTTGTTGTTAGTTGCTGTTATTGGCATTTTACCCATGGGAGTGGGTGTGAAAACCTGCTTTCTGTTTCAAGTATTTTTTTCTCCTTGGCAGTTTCCTCACATCCCTTTTCACTTCCCTTCACAACTGCTCATCTTTGGTCTTCCTGACACTTCTTTTTCAACACTCTGTCTTCTCTCTGGTCTTCTTTCTCTAGGGAGTTCAAGTTCTAACCTTCTATTCAAAGCCACTGCCTCATCAGCAGTAACTACATGATAAACCAAGAGGCCACAATCAACATTAGCAGCCATCATAAAGCATCAGACAGACAGAAAGTCCCCTTTAATGGCTCCTCTGCTATTGTTCTACACTGTCAGCGTCTACCTTAGTCATCAGGACTTGTGGTCCAAACTGATTGCTAAGGGCTTGATCTGTGGTCTCTCCACTGAACATCAAGGAGAGACTCACACTGGGCTCAGCAGCCTGCAAGTCAGACCCTGAGACACCATCAGAAACCTCCATCGGAGTGATGGACTTTAGAAAATCAGCAAAGGAAAGCAAAATAAATACTTCCTGTAGAAATTAAACCCAAGTTGCTTACAAGTTCATCTCAAGAGCATGAGGAGCAGGGAATTGCTTGCCTAAACTCTGCGTGTTTGCATATGTGAGTGAATGAGCAAGAGACATCCTGTGAGCCTTTTAGAGCTGGTTACATTTAGCTGCTTTGTGGCTGCTGCCAAATTTTTAGTAGCTGTGACTCATTGACCAACCAGCTGCCTTAACATCTTGCTTCATTGTCCTTTTCCCCTTATAGAGGTTTCCCCTCACCCCCATCTGAGACGTCAAGAACAATGATTCCAGATGTAAGCAAAATGTTTTCCATCGCAGCACATCACAGGACCTGCAGGCGTGCCTCAAAATGAAGACTGCAAATGACGAGCCTGATGAACACCTTGAGAGCTGACAGATGACAGTGAGTACTCAGGGCAGTCTGCCTTGTTATATGGCTTCCAGGTGAATGAAAGATGAGTTGGCAAAATATTTTTTGTCTGTGCATTGTTCAGGAAGCAAATCTGAGTTCTTCGTTAGACATAAGTGTGTGGGATTTTGGGGGTACTTGTGAATACAGAGGAAAAGGAAACAGGGATATTCTGAAGAAATTTTATCAAAATACACACTAATTTTAAAAGAACAAAGTTCAGTAGCTGTTGGGGTGGAACAATACGTGGAGGACTATGTTTCTCCAAAGAGCTTGATGGGAGACAACCGCCAAGCCCCTCGTTTAACGAGCACAGCTGTCAGGACACCTGAACCCAGTGTTTGCAGAGCACTGACACTCTCAGCTCTGTGAACTGACAGCCCTCAGCTCTTGTGCAGAGATGTTCAACACTTGGCAGCACCGAGCTCCCCACCTGAGGACATGAGGAGCCTGCCTGGAGAACTTGTCCCTAGACACGCTCGGTGCCAGAGGGGCGGCAGTAAGCAGACCTCTAGAACCATTAATCCAGAGGCACTAAGAGTTGTGGATGTTCAAGGAATGGAACAGCAGTGTTTGGTGCTGAGCATGTTTAAGGCTCTTGAGCTCATCCGTCTCCATTCAACTGTCCCTAGGCAGGAAATAGCTAATTACCTTTCCATGGCAGGAGCAGTTCAGCTCCTCCAGGGCAGAGGAGAGAATTGGCCCTAATTACAGGAGGAGAGCACAGAACTCTCCCTGGTAGTGGAGGGATTGAGTTCAGACAGCATTTAAAAGCTGATTAGTATAACTGCTTGCAGTCACTATTTACAACCACTTCTCAATTGCCCTTACTCTGGGAAAAATGAGATGCTGTCAGCATAAAACTTACGAAAAAGAACAATAGAAATAAAATTATGTTTTCTTTTGATATTAATCATAATTAAAACAATTACATTAACAATAAGATTTTTTTTTTCCTGTAGCCCTCCAGTGGTCCTTTTGAATTTCCTCCACAGCCCATGGTTTGGAAAATCTGGTTTCAGAATGAGAGAACTATACATGCATTCAATAATGGCTTGAATGAGTGTTAAAGGCATTGTTCCTAAAAGGAGCTGTGTGAATATTTTATGTTATTGAGCAGGAGGGGTGGTAACAAGAACAAAAGAAAAACTAAATTATTACTATTTTGTCTCTTTAGACCTCACTGCTGTCATAGGTTTGCCCTTTCCCCTGAAGAAGGGTTTAGCTCCCTGATGGGATTTTCTGGGGAGCTGTCTGAGCTAGCACAATTATTTTGTCAAACTCTTATCTCAGGGACCAAATAATGCAACCAGGCTTTCAATTGTTCCCTCTGATTTTTAACAAACTGTTTGTTGCAATAAGAACCTGCATTATTTTAACTGGGTCTAGAGGAGGAGTGTGCTTAGAAAGTGCTCGGGGGAAGAAGAGATTGTTAAGGAGCAGGTGTATTTAAAAAAAATAATAAATTGTAAACAAAGAATATAAGGGAGGATAGGAAAAGAGAGAGAGAAGGAATGCCAGGAAGAGAAAATTTTCAAGGAATAGAATTTCCAAGGAATAGAATTTCCAAGAACATTTCAACAGTGTGTTATTCATGCAGATCTTAAAAGACTGATAAAAGTACAGTTAAACTATGGACCTTTTTCCCTGGCTACGCTTTAGCTCGAAGCGGTCACAAAGACATCTGCAGCCTCTGCCTGGAAGCAGATCGTTCGAGCCAAGAGTGAACAGGAGAGGGCAGCATCGCTTCAGGCTTACGGAAAGGGCCGGTATGGAAGTGCCTGGGAAACTGCAGCGGACAAGCGCATCATTGTAGGTCCCCCGGCAACAGACTGAAGAAGGGAGTTTGCCGGCAGGTACCCCACTGGAAGAAATGCCTGCATGGGAAGAGGATGGAAGAAAAATATGTTTTAAGTGCAGAGTAGAAAGCGACGTGGATGTGGTATTCCAGCAGTGCGTTCGGCTGGACTCAGTTCAGCTGCTGAGTTCAGTATGTGATGTACAGCGTGAGAGCACAGACTTCTGGCAGTTCCCTTAGTTACAATCTCTCTCACCCACACATCATTATACCCTCATACAAGATCAGAAAACCTATTTCAAAGATGCACAAATGGTACACCAAAGGTGGTAAGTTCCTTGCCAAACATGCCACATGGCATCAGGACAGCACCTGGATGGCCACGCTCCCCTGGCAACCATTGACCCACATCAAGCACGTCCATCACATGAGTGCAGGGCACTGTTAGGATGGCACAAAGGATTTCTGAGACGTAATCAGCACACCAGAATTGCTGATTCAGCTTCAGATGAAGGATAAATGCTCTACTCTAATGTTTTCTTTCAAATCAATTTCATAAATGAAAATAAATCCAAATGGATACCATAAATATATGAGAGCATTTTAAACCCTGGCAAAGGTACAGTAGCCTTGGTTTTACCCATGGAAACTCCAGTGTAGTGACATTTAACAGAGGACAAAGTGTGGTCCATTAACTTTCACTTTTCTTCTACGACAGTACTTACTAGAGGCACTTGTGGATTCATGAGCTGGGGTTGTCTCTGACATATGGCTTTTTAAAGTTACACAGTATGTAAAATCACATGGCAGAGAAATTCCCCCTCACATGAAAAATAGGCATGTCTATCAGTTGCCCTCTTGGCTCTGCTTCCTTTCTGTCACTATGTTATGCCTCCTTTAGTGAAGAGAGAGTAATTCTCTTTACAACTGATGGTTCTGCCAGTACATTACTGAATTGGCAGAGCTGCACAGATTTTGCTGCTCTGTCCCCTCTTCAAATCAGGCTCACTACCCAGAGAGGAAAATGACTGACATTCAAAAGAGGGTAATGGTACATTGGTTCCCAGGGAGTTATTTTGTTCAATCATTTTGCAATATAGGTGAATCACAGGTACATTTTTTATTTCACAGACAATGTTTCAATATCTCTGTTCTATACAGGAGGAATGGAATGAGACAACTGGGGTTTCATTCACTGAAGTCCATCATCCATGTAAATTAATTCTTTCATCTCATTGTGGAAATCATCAACAAAATACCAGTATTGACAGAAGCAATCTTGCAGATACGTGTGTGGGAATTATATGAATGGAAACACCAAATACACATTAACCTTCATAACCACCAACCATATGTTTAGACATGGACAGAATTCTAGAAATACAGAGATAACAACTACCTGACCTTTTCATTGAAACAGACATTTCAAGTAACTTTCCCTAATTGTAAAAGTATTTTCTGAGCCACTATTTAGTTACATGGGAAATTCAATTGATTACACTTAGGATTTTTAGGGAAATGTTGAAAAGGAAGTGGGTTTGTTTTGACATTTTTTAATTTTTATATATAAGGGGTTTTAAAATTACTTAATTTCAATAGCTGTGCTTGTATAAATGACTCACTATCACTGGCACTCTAGAACATAACTGAAGGATTGCATATGATTGTGAATAAATGAAATATGCTATTTTAA
The DNA here is from genome assembly GCA_030060385.1 of Muscicapa striata striata. Classification (NCBI taxonomy): domain Eukaryota; kingdom Metazoa; phylum Chordata; class Aves; order Passeriformes; family Muscicapidae; genus Muscicapa; species Muscicapa striata. Next base: position 1,120,731 of record JAREIS010000084.1, read on the forward strand.
CACATTTTCAATAACTCCACATTTTCAATACTAAAAAGCCAGATACTCTTCAGTACTGACAACTATCTTAACTTTCCCAGCCCAGTGCATAGGAGGGACACTTAATCTAAAAGCAAGTTTCCATCAGTGGTCACACCATGTAATGAAAACTAAAAATATTGTGAAAGAAACACTACACCTTAAAATTTTCAAAGAAAGGGGTGTCTACATGCCATTTTTGATGTTCTGCTTAGTGGTAATATTTACGTTTTAATATTCTGATTCAGAGTGAAAAGTAATATTTCAGTGTCATATTCCCAGAAACCAAAAATTTCATGCCTTGACCAAGTAAAATTACCAAATGAGTGAGTAATCCATTTTCTCCCAGGCTCTCAGTTTTGTCAGCACTAAATTTACACATAATCATTTTTTAAAGAGATATGGAAGGAAATGCATAAATGCCAAGAATGTTTGTTCAGGGAAATGACACACCATCATTTTCCTAACATCTGGTAATTCATGAAGGGCTGACAAATTTTCTTTTGAACTTATTAAGAGTGAAGTTATCTATTCTGAGGGGATCTGTGATGAAAGCAATTTTTTTACTGTAAGAAAATTTGAGCTGAAGCCTCATACAGAGAGAGAAAAGAGACTGGAAGAAGGAGAGCTGCTTTTGTTGGTCTGTGGCTCAGGAGCATTATCTGCCCTCCCCTCCAGAACTTTATTTTTAGATGGCCCCCAGTGCATTAGAGCAAATGTATAAACTAGATGAGGTCACACTGTCTCTGTCTGTGCCAGAGGTGTGCCAATGGCCGTAGAATTCAACTGGCTGGTATCAACTTGAACCTTGTCAAGATCAGACTTTAACATCTTTCTTTAATGCCTTTCTATTAAACATAGGCCTAACAACCTTTTTAACCGTTTGAAGCTAAACTCTCATTTGATTTATATTGATGTGGATGTAGAGATGTCAGCAGAAGGGGATTTTTTCTGTCATGTTTTCCTCCTCACCGTTAGCAGCAGACTGCCATCTCAGAAGGTCTTTGCAGGAAAAGGATTATCATCCCTGGAAACAGCAGAAATCCCATGATTTCTATTTCCCTAGCAGTTCAGTTTTATTCTGACCATTATCATCAGACCAACTTTTACGTTGGAGCACACTTCTGTAGCTATAGGTGTGTGCCCATAAACATAACTAAACACGCACACATTTGATATTACAACACTTATTAATTCATTATCCAGGCAATACAGTAAGTTAATACACTTCAACAGACCAAGAAACCACGCACAGTAAGTTCCCTTTTGCAAAACATGAACCCTTTTTGCTCTGCAAAGCTCTGGGTGACTTGAATATCACGTGTCATTTGTTTGGCCCTTGTGCTAAGATGGAAATTTCACCTCAAAACTGTGCAGTGCGACTGGCAACCCCAAGCTCTCCAAGATTTATGTGAGGCTGCTGGTGGTGTTGTGTCACTTGGTAATGTAGGACTGTGTCTGTGGATGGAATACTATGCAGTGTGGAGGCGAGCTGAGGAATTAAATGGGATGGGATTTGCATTAGAGCTTCACCACTTAATCAGCTTAGTCCCTGAAATCTGGCTGCAACTTGCTGTATGGCTTCCTGCTCTGGTCAACAGAAACACTAAGATACAACATATAAGAATGCCTTGAAGCAATACAAGAGGAAAGGAAGCAATTATTCCAGTTCAGCTAGATAAGAGCCTAGGGGATCAACTCCCCATCTAAAAAGTGTATTGGCATTCTCAGCTTCATGACACAGATTCTGCAATGGAGAAAACCCACATAGAGAATGAGGTCAAAAAGTTAGCTGCAAGTGTATTGTCTGGGCTTTAAATTTAACCCTGCCTTGTGTCTCAACCCAGATGACTGAAGCATTCTGCTAAGTCTTTGCTGCTTGTGATTACATATATTTTAAAATATGTGGAAAGCTCTGTGGCTCATTCTTTTCCAGTGGAACTGGGGATTCAGTTCAGCAAGTATACAGGGCGATGGATACAGAGATCACCAGTTCCTTCTTGCAGCCTATTAATTTTACTGAGTATACCTCATTATTTATTCTGTATGCATCACAAAGAACACCCATCCTAGACTGAAATGTGTCTGGATTCACATTCACAGAGATGAGAATTGCCAGACTGGACTAGCCCAGTGTCAGTCCACATAATCCAACAATCTGTCTTTGATAATAACTAGCACCAGATACCATAAAGGAAAAAAGCCTCTATCCAGCAATAACCCCAGTCATTAAAGTGCTTTACCCCAATCAGACAGAAGTTGGTGCCCAAAGCATGAGGTCTTTTCCAAACATTTGCTAATCCGGCTGGAACATTATCAGTGCAAATGTCTGATTCTTTCCAGATCTTGCTTGCCTTATCCAGAGAAATGGTGTGGAATAAAAGAGCAGTTAGATGAAGGAGAAGAAAGAAATTTCCAAAATGTGGGATATAAACAAAGAAGGTTTGGGACAGAACAAAAAATAAATAGAGAGGGTGTCTGGAGGGGAAGAGAGAAAGAAAGAAAAATTCTGTCCTTTAAAAATGACAGGGTTCTCTAACAGCTCCCAAACCAGTGAGGATTACCTTAGAGGGAATAGTTTATGACTCATGCACTGTTTCAAAAGTCCAGCAGAGACCAGCAAGATGTCAACCCAAAATTCAGCTATCTCTGCAAATGTGCTGATCAAAGTTCTGCCTGAGACAGAGCAGCAGGCACTGTGGATTATGCTGACTCAGTGAAGTCAGTGGTGACCATGGAGGATCCACAATCCTAGATCCTCTGACCCCAGTCCTGCAAAATACAACAGTACAAGGGCTTAACATAAAAAAGGACTGGGATTTTATCTTCTGTGAAGCTCAAGAGGGTGGAAGGAAAATCTCACTTCACTGATAGCATAAGAGTTGAAGGCTACAATTGCACCAGAGATAATAAGAATTCAGGACTAGCAAGATGTGTGCTTTCAAAGAACTAGTACAGAAAAATGTCTCAAGCTCTTGCCCATGAAAGCTGATAAAGAATTAGGATAATATGTTCTAAATATGGTTTCCAAATCAGTCCCATGTGAACATCTTGCTTTGGGAGTCTTGAATAACTACTTGCTCAGGAAGGCAGTGCACAAGGAGAGGTGGAAAGGAAGATGTAAAGTCCAAACAACTTGCAAAATAAAGGAAGATTGAACTCTCAGAGCCATAAGCTCAAATCCAGCAGAGAAACTAGGGTTCTAGGGTTCTAATATTGAGAGATCTTGCAAATGTGGACTCCACATGTGCTAAATGGCCCTGCTTCCAGATCTCCTGAGAAAGTTTAAAGGCAGAACTAATGAGATTGTTAAAGATGATTTCTGTGCTGATAGATGTTAGTGCTAATATTTTCCATTTATTTTTTAAGATTGTTTTGGACTTTCAGAAACAGTAAGTGAGTGAATTTTGAAACTCTGATGGGAATTGGACATTCACAAATTTCTTGTCACCTGGCAAAGTCAGTTAAAATGTTACAAGCAATTATTTTAATCATGTTGAAGATTAATCATATTTAAAGCATGGGTTCTGGAAATAAATTCTAAATATTCATACTGATAAATTAGTGTTGCAAACGAATCATTATGTAGAGGAAACATTTAGTTTAACTGGAGTTGCTCCTGAGCTGCTCTACATACATTATATGGGGCATGAAGCTGAAACCAAGTTCTGCCCTTTTGAAGAAAAATACTATGTTCCTATCCTGGGTTTAGTGGCTACTGTAAGGGGAACAAGGGAAATCAGACTAGGTGCCTTGTTTGGATGCCCATTTTTAATCCAGCAGACAATTTCAACCAAACTGAACAGCGTATTCACAGAGAGTAAGCTGTGTCAAAGCTGGTCAAAATAAAGACTACTAGGGCTCTCCAATCATGAAAGAGACACTTCGTGGGAATACCACAGAATCTACAGGAGAACAAGAACTGGTCTATAAGGGACAAGGCATCTTAATGCACGAGGCAGGACATTCAGGAACATTTTTATGTAAATGTGCCTTTAAAGAGAAGGACATCATCCAAGGCTGCTAAAATGCAGGTCATATTAACCCCTTCTTCCCTTGCTTTGGCTCTGGCTCTGGCTCTAGCCAACAGTAATGTAGCTAGCTGCAAATGGGGCAAAAATGCTTGTATTAACTCTTTCTCCAATAGAACTCTTTAGGGAAGGTCTACGCTATGTTGGCAAAGAAGATGGGTATGAAAAAGAAAAGCTGTGTAAAGCTGACTATAACTGGAACATTCGTAGACTAGTAAGATTGACTATCTAGTTCTTGCTGGAAGCACAAAATAAAGTGAATCTAACAGTCTGAAAGCCAAGCTTGAGATGTGTTTCACTTTGGTTTGACGCCGTTTTTGTGACATCTTGAGCATCCTCAGCACTGGTGTTGTTTGGGCCAGGGGGCTCCCAGACTACTTTGATGAGCCCAGAGCATTGTAGAGGACTGGGCTTGCCTCTCTGCTCTGTCCTGGGACTGCTCTGTGTTTAGACACAGAATCTGAATCTCTACATTTTTGCAGGAGTTCCCAGCAATCCAGATGCAAAGACACTCCAGAGCAGTCTTGTCCATAGGGAACACTTGTGCTGTGCAGCAGCATTAGTCATAGATGGAGGCAGCAGCTTGTTGGGTAACAACTCTAATACAAACTCTGGGAGTCAGCTTCTTTAGAGAAGACAAGGGTCTTAAAGAAATTCCTCCTATTATATTCCACAGAAAAAGCATTAAAGGACATAGCTTTCAAATCTCCTGGATGTGCTGTTCATTTGTCCCAATCTCCTTACTAACTCCAAGGATGCTACCGTGTGTCCCTATGCTGCATGCAGCATAATTCCTGTTCCTCTAAAAGATGGAACTATCTTCTTAAAGTATACATTCCCTGGATGGCCAATGTGATGGGGCAGCTACTTTTCCAGAGTGTTCCTTTGATGAGGAAGCTTTTCTGCTGAAAAATGGGCTAAAAGCATGGACTGTTTCTAGCCAGCCAACCACATTACCCTGATAGTAAGAACAGAGCTGGATTATGTTCAAGACCATGCATGGAGTCCAGGGTTCTGTGTCCCAAACCTGATAACATGGACTAAGAACTTGAACTATTTCAGGCTACCACATGACCCTGACATGTTAACAACTTGGGCTGTTACTGAGTTGGGCTAGATTCAAACTCATGGGTGAAGGTAAAAGGTTTTGTGTTCCGCTACAGGCGCCAAATGTTCTGTTTTCTTACTCGGCTTCTTTCATGACTGTGTTTTTCACAGCATTTAAAAAGCACCCGTTAGCGCTTCACTCTGTATAAGTAATGTAATAACGGGGAGAGTGATGTGGGAGGAGGGACATGGTGGGCAGGAATCATTATCCAAATTAGGTGTTAAGCTTTGGCTTCTGCCCCTACCTTTGGTGAGGGTTACAAGGATTAGTGGAGAGAGGGAAAAGAACTTCTGTTCCTAAAGCATGACTATGAAAATAGACACACTGGTAACTATGAACAAAATGGAAAAAGTAAATACGGTCCATGAAGTAACACCATCGGGAAAACAAATGTTCTCAAAGAAAAAATTTCAGAAAGTGCATAATTCTCTGCAGCATGAAGCATTGAGAGCCAAGGCCTGTTTTTTTGGAAAAGTTCCTTTGCATCTGGATCCCCATCAGACTTGGAAGAAGAAGAAGAAGTCTAGGAGGGCTGTGGTTTGGGCTGCACCAGCACTCTCATTGCAGATTGCTCCATTTTCTTTGTAATAGCAGCAGAAGTTTCATATCTGACATAGAGAAGCCCCCATTCTCCTCCGTCTCACCTGAGATGTATTTTGCCACAGTCCAGACAATGAGGAACAGATAGAAAACAAAATCAGGAGCTGAATATTGATTCCCACACAAGACTCAAATCACATATGCTTTTTGCTGTAGCACTAGGCATTGCTCACCTCAAGGCCTGCTTTTGCACTTCATGTGTGAGAAAGAGCTTGACACAGAAAGCAGCAGGAACTGGAGAAAAAAATCAATGTATACTACATCAATTCAATCCCTGAGAAGAAAATATTGTGGTGCATTGTGATGACCTCATGTTTCAAACAATGGCATGACAGCTGTTAGCTACGTCAGATAATTGCATTGTGTAGCATCCATCTAAGAATGGCAAAGGCAGTGTGGAGTATTTATATGTGAAACATTAAAGATCATCTCCCATTCTGTGATACACCTCAACTCACGTGCTGGTAATGCTGCCTTACAGCTTGGAACACCTGCAGAATTCCACAGTCAAGAAGTCATTGACAAACTGCATCTATCTTATGTGAGTAAAGAATTTAAGTAAGTTATTCTTGTCACTTTTCCTCCTCTGAGTAGAAGTCTGCATGAAGTCGTGAGGCTCCTTTTGGCACTGTCAGGAATAATCCCTGAATATAGTGAAATGTATTACAAAACAAAATGAAGTTTTTTTCAGTTATTCCTGAGAACACCATTGCCAACAGACTGCAGAACAATTTTTGTGTTTAGGAAGTGATACATAATTTAAAAGTCATACTCTTTGGCATGACAGGGGAAAAAAAAATCTGCAGTTTATTGTCTTTCAGATTCTAAGTATTTTTTCAGTCTGGTGGTAAACCAAATACTTTTACGCATTTGGCAATGTGCAAAATGCTTGTTATTTGGGTCAGACAAGTGTCCTCAAAAACAAGGCAACCCAGCAGGTCTTCCAAGCCAGGCTGTGCCAGACTCTGTTTGCCCTGGTTTGGTGGAAGTGACTGCTAACCTACAGCAAGCCCTGCTCTGCATCAGGGCTGTGGCCTCTGCAGGGAGCTGGGCTGCCTGGCTCAGCCTCCTCATTCTCTTCCTGACTGCTCAAGGTCAGACACAGGAATCCAGTGCCCTCCATGTGGGGTGTGCCAAGAGGCAGCACTCTTCATGAGCTCCCTATCACTGCCTCTTGGCCCTGGCCCCAGAACTGGCTGATACTTATTTGGCAATACCCCCTTATTTCATGCCTCCCTGCTAGAAGTCACAGTGGAGAGACAGAAAAACAAATGGGCCATAAAAGCAAAACCTCTCTGTTTGCAAAATATAAGTCTGTGCATAAGAAGAGCCTCTGGAGCATGTGTATAAGCCTGCATGAATTGATGGAATGAACTGCTCTTATTTATTGTACATGAGAGATTTATCTCCCCCTTTCCTCTATGATAGTACAGACTATCATAAAGAAAAGGCAGGATTCCGATTCTCTCCCACCAGGCCCTACCCTCCTTCCCTGCTCCATTCTCCCTGGTTGCTTCTTTGTGTCACTGGTAGGCAGTCTGACATCAGAAGCTGCTGTCTCATTTGGCTGGTAATTGCACCTCCTTTAGAGAGGAATCTAAAGGATGAAGAACTGAAGAGTTTATCCTGGTTAGCAAGTTTGTTATCTTCAACACTCTGACTAAAGGCAGCCGAAAAGGAGGGTGGCACATATCTATGATGGAAACTTTCATATATATGATGGAAACTCTCCGCAGGCTTGAAAGAGGCTTGAAAGCTGGATTTACAAAGCATTTCCTGGGCACCACATGAATACACCCTCTCTTTAAAATGTAGCAGGTGGGATTCAAAGACCAGATATGTTTATAGATACTGACAGAATGATGACGGCTTTTAAGATCTCAGACATGGAGATACAATTCTCCAAAACTGGTGCTTGAATCAATTGTTTCATGTCTCCAATGTAACCTTATGTTGCACATTGTCCTCATTCATCTGGGGAGAAGTATTTCTTTGAGTGACAAACCTGTAAATCCATTTAATAGCTGTGAGACTCATATTGCCTTGTCTTTTTCTTGCTTTATCATGTATATCACTGTACCAGCTCACTTGGATGAGCAACTGGCTCATTTTAGATGTGTGCATGGTAAGATCCTAAATGTGCATTTGAAGCTGCACTTAAGCAACAGCACTATTGAGATATGAGGTGCAGCCTGGGGAACAGCAGCTGTCAAAAACACCCAAACCAAACAAGCTCAGTCCATTTTTCTTCATGACAAAGACACAGATGTTGAAATACATTAATATTTACATCAAATACTTATCACACACTTGAATGCCTCAGTTTGCAGCATACATAAGCAGCATTCAGCATACACGATTTCTCACTGCCACTTTGGTACTGGCAGCCAGGCAAACCCTGACATACAAACACCTCTCCTTTTCCTCTCCAACACTATGCAGATGCTACACTTGTTGAATTTGCTCTGTGGTGTGTCTCATCCCAATGGAAAGTGCCTCTGATCTTTCTCTCCAGAGGCAAGGCACAGCCTTAACACCGCACAGATGTGTGCACAATGGGGGAAGCAAAGGAGTGTGAATTGACAGGAATTGACAGGTGAGGATGATGGGAGAACATGGAGCACCCTCAGCGCTCTGCCTACTGTGACACTTAGGACACTCCCACCAAACCCACCTGGGGCCAACCCTTCGCTGCCCACCAAGCACAGCAAGGACAATGTCCTGTGCCACAGCGCCAACATGCCCAGGAGGAAGCACTGTGGGGTGGGCATTTCAATCCCTGCTGTATTCCTGAAAGGGATGCACTGAAGCTAAGGAAGTAGATGGGGTTAAATCTTGTCCTAATTATGTTAATAGGAGTATTGTAATTGTCTTCACTGGACCTAGGCTTTCTCTGCATGGAACCTGCCAGAAAATCCAAACACCCACTTGTATTTTCCTATTTCAGGATGAAAATTAGGTACAGCACATATTGCTCTCGCTGGTGTACAGCTGTCACCGTGGAAACTCTGTTCAATAGAGTGTGAAAACTTTTACAGGACTGGCTGGGTTCATAAAGTGTTGAGCACCATTTTTCCCCTATTAATTTTATTACAGGTACTATCACTCAAAAATTAGGCAATCTAAGTGTTTACAAATAACTGTAATTACACACTCAGCCGCCATGTATGTCTCTAAAACAAATCCTGCACTGTGTTTTTCAAATAAATTCAACTCTTCAAACATACTATGATGACATAACAAGAACTTCTGTATTTTTCCAAGCGTATACTAATTATGTTTTCCACTGCAACATTCCAGGAGTAGAACTGCTTCATTTTGCAAATGGGGAAACCAGGGTACACAGGAGTCACAGCTTGTCAAAACCATGCAGCCAAGTCCTGGCAGATTCAGGAATGGAATCCGTGAGTCCTGACTCTTTAGTTTCCCTGCTCTGATCACCAGACAACACTCCCTTCCTCTGAAATAGGCTATTTTGATTGAAAACAGATGGTGTACATTTTTGGCATAGTGTTTTTTAAGTATATTAAAATGCTCTGAATGTATATGTGCTTATATCATACCTATGTATGTATACATGTATATACATGCATACTGCATCTCTGCATACAGAAATAGGCATGAGTTAAGGACATATTAATTTACATATATCATATGCAAATGTAATGGATATGCTGAAAGATACTTAAGTGTAGCTGGACAGCTGACATACCTAAACACATAAGCTGTAGTCTTCAGTGATGTTGTAATTACACACTATGTATTCTCTCTCTCTAAGCAACAGGCTTTATGCTCTTGATGGAGTGTCCACTTTGATGTAATTGACACATTGAAGTTTTTTACCATTTGAAGAAAAATTTTAGTGTTATTTCTGTAAGGGATGAATCATATCCTTTTTCATTAGCTACAGGACCAACCTCCATCCTAGCTTAACAATGCCTTTAGTGGGTACTGCCTGCATTTGTAGTGTTGTGGATTTTTTCCTGCAATATCATACTTATCTTTTGGATTTGCTCTTTCTGTCATAGTATTTGCCCTCGAATTAAGTCTTCTCTAAACAGTTTGTTTTCAGCTAAGGACTGGCAAACCCTGGATTTGCTGTCTGTCAGGATTATGTTTTTCTCACACATCCTACCCCGGAGGAGATGCCAAAGAACAGTTTTTACTTAACCAATTCCTTACCTGCAGCCTTGGGTCAGGTAAAGATGGGCTGCCATATCAACTGGCAAACAGCTCAGGAGACCTTTGCCATAGTTGGAAATCACCAGAATGGGCTTGTTTTGCTTGTTCTCCTGTGTATTCCCAATGAAGATGAGAAGGTGGGCCTTGAAAGCCACTCACATGGGATATGCCCTAGTTACAATCCTCCTTCCATAGTCCCTCCCCATTGACTGAATTTCCATTTCTTGCATTGGTCGACTGGATTTTCCCCTTCACTTACCGCAAAAGGGGTAAAAATTTACCCTTCGAATCCACAGTCAGAGGGAGCTGAAAACAGCTCATTCCGCAAGGGTATCTTTGTCTACACATTGGCCCCAGCCACCTCACACCTTATATGTACAGAAAGTGAGTCAAAATTGGGAGTAAGAGTAGGATTTTGGAATTCTGTCCTTGCAGAAAGGAGACCAGAGCAAAACCAGTTATTTTTGTCTGAGCTTATTCCTTCTGGACTGACCCGTGAGTGTATAACAGAAGAAGGAAATATTGCTGATACTCACTACTCTTCTGTCCTTTTTGGTTCTGAATCTGCAGAACTCAGGAATCAGGAAATGCCTGCAAAAAGGTTTTGAAGAGGTCACAGAAGCAGAAGTATGTTACAGTGCTGCTTTATCTATCGATAAATATGATCACTTAGAATAAAGAAAAAAGAGCTTAATCTCTTTCAGAACTGTAGGTTAAAATCCACAAAAAGTAGCATCAGTGTTTTCTGGTTTCACACTCGATGCTGTAACGTGTACTAAAATCTCCACAATTGTGTTTATAACGTCAGATAGCAATTGCAGATGGAGAGTATCCTATCTCAGCTCTTAATTTGCACAGGATGGATTAGCATGCTTATATTTTCCTGTCTGTTTGTTATGCTACAAAACTAATATTCTGGCACAATCCATTCTTAGTAAAGATTTTTTAAATGCTAATTTCCTCTGTATCAAAAGATACAGTAAACATATGTACTCAGGATAGCTCTCTTGCAATTCAATATACTAAGCTATTTGCTCAAACTTTGCAAAACTAAATATAAATTTCCAAGTAGAAAAAAAGTGTTAAAAGGAAAGTCTGTTCTTGCAAACTATTTTGTGGTAACCAGGCTTCTCCCATATCAATAAAGCTCTCCACAATGACACTCTTGCCCTTTCTCTAGCCATTTTCTGCCAGGTAGGAATAAGAGAAATGCAAAACAGCCTTAAAAGCTCCATTATCTGATAAAAGAAACTCTCCCAGTACAGGTCAGGCACTGACTGACAAAGATGCTGTTCCATTTCCCTTTTAATAAGCCATTCCAAAGAGGGCTGCATTATTTTTTCAGGCTGATGTACGGCATGAAGGCAACAGCCTGAAGAAAATCTGCTGGATTCATATCCTACAGCAGGACAGCAGGACAGTGTTGCCATGATGATGAGGCTGCTTGAAGGCAACACATCTTGAGCCACTCTGGAATGCTGGTTGCATGCAGTGCTGGATCTTCTTCCACTGGTTCTGATGGGATTCAGACTACTCTCTTGCCATTTAAAGTGGAAGTGGGCTCTCTGTTAATAAGCTGCCTGATGTTTTTTCACAAATACTGAATAGAATCCAGAAACTAAAGAAAAGTCATAAGGAGAATGTAACATGCAATGCATATCCAATATGCAGAAGCCTGTTTTCTCTACAGCACTTTCCCTCTTCCATGTTCTGAAGTTTTTTCATGTTCCCTCATTATCTCCTTATCGTCACCAGTCAGAATAGATACCCTATGATAAACATGTGCAGGAAACTAAGCCCCAGAAAACTCCATGATTAGCCTGAGACTACTTGGTGAACTGGCTGGAGATGGGAAGTCTGCCCAGCTCTCTCAGTAATCCACCCTTGGCCCCAGTTCAGCAGAGCACTTAGGTACTTGTTTAACTTAAGCAAGATACAGTGCTTCAACTGTGAATCATAGACCTTTTTATTATTATCACTTTTATTGCAGGGTGAGGGAATTAAGTCTTAGGAAAGGCCTTGAAGCAAACTGGAGCAATAAACTGAATAACCTGCGGCTCTGCACCCCGGGTCTGACAGTGTCCCTGACCAGAGGGAGGATGAGGTTCAGAGACCTCGGCCCAACTCATTTTCTCCTCCTATAAGAGACAGCAGTGAGATTAGTGACTGTAGGATTGCTGCTGTGTAGAGCTGTGCTAGCCATAGCTCCACGCACCACTTCCCTCATTATTCAGTCAAGGAAAAAAAAAACTTCACTTCGTTGGAAAAGCCAAAAGAACAGCTGATAACTTGTCTTTTTTTAAGAACACCTAACAATGGCTATCACTCTTCATTGTAAAAATGCAAATCTTTACAACATTTTCAAAAATCTCTTTTCATTACCAATTTCCATTGGAAAATTGGAACCCCAGTTTTCATGGCCTCCAAAATGAAATCCTGTGCTTCAGAAAGAAGCCAAAAAAGTGAAGGCAGCAAATGCTGGACTCCAGGTGATGAATGTAGCTGGGCCTTGCTTCCTCCTGATGCACCCCACGTGGAAATTGTTGGTGTTCTGAGCTAACAGGGGAAGAAAAGGTTTTGAGATATAGCTGTATTATGATTAATGTTTCTATGACATTACTTGACTGAAGTTTCAGAAACATTGCATTTCATTTAATGATTTTAATGTGCCTACAGTGTGTTTTGGCATAGTTTGGGATGTTAAGGGGAGGCAGCAACGTCTCTGTGGTTAAGGCTGAAGCTAGCTTCTGTTACAGCACCCTGTTTCCATCCCTTCATCATAACTTTGGCTTGGAAAGCTGCTTGAGTCTGAAGCTTGCCAGGTCTATTTTAGTCACTTCTGCAAAAACTGAGGAAACCAGCCAAATTACTTTCAAGTAAAGAGTTGCTAAAACTTACTCTGATTGGAAATATTTGCTTTTAATTAGTACTTTTAGTCCTTGTCTTCACTTTGTTGGTTGATTGATTGATTGAGTTGAATTAATCCATAGCAGCATTCCTGCCTTAAGAAAAATTCACTGCCACATAAACTTGTCCCCTGAATGACTGTGGCTGTAGAGCAATGTCCTTTTCCTGATCTGTGCATGCCCCACCGGGAGAGATTTTTGTCCATGACACAACCTCTGGTGCTTGTCTTTGCCCATATTCTGGAGGCTGCCCCTCCTTTTAATGTCTAGAGAGGCCTAAGCAAGGCTCAGCTTATTTCAGCTGAGGTGAGCTGGGTTACTTGAAACAGTGACAAAGTGATGCATGGCTAACCTCACTCTCCTGCAAGGTAGGGAGCACTCCTGCCAGCAGATCTGCTCTCACCTCTCCCAGGGAGGTTCCATTCACTGAGGAAGCACTATCAACAAAACAAAGCTGTACCACTGGCCAGCACCTCCTCCCACAAGGACAATTATTCCCAGTGCTATCCACACATGAGGATTCGAGCCAGCATTATGTTCACACTTTTTGATTAAACTAGTACAAATATTTGCCTTTCTCTACCTCAAAAAACCACTTGTAATCACATTTCTAACCTTTCCATATAATTAAATATCTTAATTTGTGCAGTGACAGTTTACAAAGAAAAATGGCTGACATTGTGCAAAGATATAAAAGGCTCTTTTTTTTTTCATAAAACTAAGTCCAAACAGTTTTGTTTCCTTCAGAAGGAATTGTGAGTTCACTTATGCTCTTGTTGAGATCAAGGAGGCTTATTTGGCATTGGGTTGAGTGGGATCATAACTGAACACTACGTAACATTTTACACTGTTAGATCAGATATTAGGAAGAAATTCTTCACCATGAAAGTGGCAAGGCACTGGCACAGGTTGCACAGAGCTGTGGATGCCTTATCCCTGGAAGTGTTCAAGATCAGATTGGATGGGGCTTTGAGGAATGTGGTGGAAGGTGTCCCAACTCAGAGACGAGTTGGAACTGGATGATCTTCCAGGTCCCTTCCACCCCAATCATTCCATGGTTCCACGATTCCAAGATTTTCTTCTCTTTGGGAGGTGACGTGAAGTTGCCTTCTGAGTGGCAAGAGGTCTTTACTTACAACAAATGTTTTCCTCAAGTGTCTCAAATTTTACACAGCACTTCATTTTTTTCCGTAAGTTTTCACTGCAGAAGGAACCAATCTGCAAAATGTAGTACTGGCAAAAAAGAAAAGTGCTGATTTCTAGGCATTGTTACCTGTGCTACTGCCATCACTTTCTTAAAATGTGATGACTGATTGCAAATTTAATCCATGAAGGGTGAGGTGGGGCTTGCTGCCTCTCTTTCCAAATATAATTTAGCAAACAAACTCAAAATGCCAACTGTTGATAAGCCACAATATTGTGATTTCGATCTGCAGACCATGATGAAAGTGTCTCTTTACATTGTGTCCCGCCTCTGATTAAAACAGACCTCTGCCTGAATTGCATCTGTTGTCATTGTCTGTATCTATTCTCCCAATGAAATATGTATTTTGTTTTTGTATATACTTTTGATGCTATTTCTGCAATTCTTAAGTTAAAAATAAGCAACATAAAATAGAGGCACCACTGATTTCAATATACAATATTCTTTCATTAAAATTCAAACAAACCAAAACAGTACTTTAAAACAATTGAATTGATCAGACCTCTAATCTGAAAATTCCACAACCTTGGGGAAATTGAGATCAGTGTGTGATCTCTTGCACTCTGTTTGTAATGAGCTAGGCACTCTGAACCTTTCTCTGACATAAAGTTAATCCAGCTCCATCCACCCTGGGTTCACATTCTAAATTCGGCTCTTTCTGGTCTTGTTTCCATCTAAGTACAGAATTTGCTGGTTTTTACAAGTAAGTATTTTCCCCCTTCCTCTTCACAAGCTTCCCTCCCTCTTTCTTGCCAAACTCCCTGCCCTTGACTTCCCCTCTCTAAATCACTCTTCCCTCCCATACAATTTCCAAATTAGTCATTGGGATCCCTCCCTCTTTCATCTATCCCATTCTTCCTCACTTCATCCTGTTTCCTCACCCAATCAAAGATCTCTTAGTCACGAGTTTCCTCATTCCTCATCCCTTCCATCAATGTTACTTACATGACCGTAGCAACTCTTTTTAAAAATCACTTTCACAGTGAGATCCTCACTGAATCAATCTCTAAGTACACCCTTTTAATGAAAAAAAGTCCATAATACTGAGCACTGAGTGTTCACCAGCAGAAGAGGTACTCATTCTAAAGCAATGGACATTGAATTATGTCCTTGATTATGATCAATAGAATCTATGAACCACTGCAAAGAGAGTAGGTTTAGAAGCAGCTCTTGTACTGAGCTACTGCTGTTGAAAGTTGAGCAACATTAGCTTTGTATAGGCATCAGCCAGATAATGTAAATACATCCACTTTCCTTTTGAATCAATGGATTATCTGTACTTTGTGTGGCAGTGGCAGAAATTTGCATCCATCCAGTTTCACAAGTAAATATGTGATCTTCCTCAGAACTCTTCAGTTTAAGAAGCCACCTGACCTGACAAAGAGTTCTATGTCATTAAATATCTTCATTTAAGGGAGTGAATTATCCTGAAGATGGCATAACTTAGGTAACAGATTCTGGACAGAGTGGAATAAAACATCAGCAAAGACAGAGAAATCCACAGGAAAGAACCGGATTATGGAGGAACTGAAGGCTTGAAAAGTTGCAGACAATTACCGACTACAAAAACAAGAGAAAATAAAATAATAGTCTTAGATTTATGTTACTGAAGAAAGGAAAATAAAGAAAGAATCTCAGACTGCTACACTGGCATTAATTAAGGTTTACAGCAACCCTAGGAGCTTTCGCAGCCTTGACCCCACTTTCACAGGAAGAAAACAACATATTGAGAGATGAAACAGCATTGTCAGAGTGCAAACACAGGGTCCTATTGGAGGTCAGAATGAGACGTGACTTTGGTCAGTTCCTAGTCTTCATCATAAAAGCAGGATGAAAATTATAGCAATTTCACACAGTTATAAATGCAATTTCATTACTTCCTCTCCTCTTCTTTAATCACAGAGGCTACCTTGTTTCTGTTCAGAGCACAGCACCCTGGACACTTCAGCAGGTCAAACCTGCTTCATTCTTCACAGAAAATTGTATGCTGGTGGTGGCCACATTCTCATCAGTTTCAAATGAAGACTAAAACCAGGGGGATGAGGCCAGTACAGATCCAGTGTAGTGAGATCAGCATGATGCAATTTCTCTCTGAGGTAAAATTATTCTGTTCAGCCATTCACAGAAAGTCATTACGACTATAAATAAGACTCCAAAGACCAATAAAAGAAGCATGAGGGAAGAGAAAGATAATTCCATATTTACAATGCCTGTATATATACACATTTATGATCACTGTTTTGGGATTAGGTAAATATAAAGCATCAATTTTGCCAGGTATCATTTAGTGCTTGTAGTTGGACTTTTCTGTAGACCGCATAGGAGAAATAGGTCTTGGCAAGGCAGTTAGAAAGGGAAAGAACAGTAGATTTACAAGTTTTTAAAAATACTAAAACATGTTACTAAACGCATTGTTATAGGTACTAAGACTAATTAAAGCTCTGCAACAGCCATCAGTTTCATTGAAGAGATCTCTCTGTTTAGGAGATTAAGTTTTCCCCAGCAGCAAGATTTATGTGAAACTACAGTGAAACAGATTATAGAACAAGTGTTGCTTGATTCACACATGCTGGTTTTCAGTGTCCTCCTAGGGTGTAACCACTGTGTGCTCCATCTGCAGCTACCTGCAATCTCTTCCAATAACCTAAGTTTTACTACAGTTCAGGCAACAGCTGTAGGACCCCTTTTCAAATAGTACCATCCCATGTCTATAAACACACCCTCTAAATTGGATGCCAGCACTGTTTTTGGAGAATACTAAAAGCATTTTGCTTGGGAGTTGAAACGCAGTGTCAGTACAAACAACATGTGTCAACAAAGTGAATTTTTAGAGAACAGAAAAGCCTGGATGCAAAATTTTGTCAACACATAAATGCTATTCTTGAGTACTTATCCCTAAGCAGGTAGTAGATCTACCTGTCACAAGCATTATTTACCTGCTGGGAAGCATATGGGGTCTCTCTCCACTTTAGAAATGGTTTGCACACCAAAAAGATACCCACAATACTTCACCAAAAACAACAAACCTTTGTCCCTGAAAAGGCTGTTTATTCTATTGTACCAACAATAACTATTGAAACACTTAATATATACGTTCTTAATATATAAACAACATTGTTTCAACCATATCCTCCTCATTCCACACTATTCCCTCTGCTGCTATCCGCTTGCTTCACTTATTGTAAGATATAAATTCCTTATTATCATTAGTTATGTTTTAGGTACTGTAAACATTTGTAAAGCTAAGCGGTAAGACGACAATATTATTGTGATATTATTAAAACAAGAACAGGGTGAGACAAACACATGATGATTAGGAAAGATACTGGGGTATATTTGCACAACGTGGGTATATTTTTAGGACAGGGTGTCTTAGAGACAGAATGGATGAGACAGGAGGAATTTCTGCATGTTACACTGAACTATTTGGTTGGCTTTCTAAATATTCTGAGCTAAAGTCTTTCTTATAAGGCAGAGAAAATATTTTTCCATCCCATGGGTGTACTGTGAGAATTACTCATCTGGTAGATAGATAACTCCCAGCAAATAAAAGTGCCACCAGTCATTGTTAGCATTACCTGTTCCTCACAGCTTCTGTGGCATGACAGCTGACTACAGCCCAGTGGGTGTATCACCAGCTGTTATGCAGATGCCTTTTTTTATTTCTGGACAGGCTATTAAACAAGGAGAGAACAAAAAATTCCTGGGTTTTGTGTTCAACTGCAGCTTATATGGTTTTACTTGTAGCCTCACTCAGGCTTAAAAGAACACTGAAAAGGAATGGCTTGATGTGCAACTTCTGTCAAGTGATGCTGGCAGAAACAAATGTTCAGTTTTAGAAACAGAAACATAGGGAAAGTGACTGCCTTTGCTGGCTATCCATGCTTGTTTGCAAACACTTGCTCTGCAATTAAAACAAGGAAAGACTTTATAATTGGCCAAGGAAAACACAGCAAGCTAAGTAAATAAGTGAAATATCCACACCTATCATATCTCTGGCACTGGTTCTTCAGTTCACTTCCCTACCAAGCGGTGTCAAAGTCCAAGGAGCTAACATCCCTTTAACATTGAGTCTTCTCCATTTTCCCTGTGCAACCCAATTAATGGTTAATCCATGCTCAAGATGAAGTGTCTCTAACCTCTATAGGAAGTGCTACCTGATCTGGGCCACCTACCCCTGCAATAGCGATTTATTTTTATTGCTGTCATCAGGCATCCCCCACCCCCAGCTTCAATCCCAATTTCCACAAGTTCAGCAGAGAGCCAGCAGGAAATGCCTTACTCTCACTGTAAAACTGTCTGTGTGCCATAGCTTTGGAGCAGGCTCCTACCACAGAAGCTCTGCTGTGACTGTAGCAGTCAAGGAGCAGCAGCACCCCAGACACTGGCACAGGGCTCTTGTCAAACCAAGGGTGTATTCCAGCACAGGAAGGAAACCCCTTACTTATTAGTTTAATCCTATCTTCTACCCATCACAAGCTCACAGTTGTAGCGGTTTCTAACATTTCTTGGAGGGCTTTTGCACAAAAAGCTTTTAGAATTAAATTCTCTGCACATTTCTTCCTTCGCCAAGAGTCTGCTCTGCCATTCTGCATGCACAGGGTGGGAGTCACTGTCCTCTCCAGCTTCACACCAGTGACTTTACATACAGCTGAGTGATTCTGAACAAACATATGGGACTTTAATCATACTGTGTGTTACATCTTACTGGGTATGTAAGACTGTTGATGTTTTATATCAGCTGGTAACAAGGCCAGTTTAAAAAAAGTGTTATATAGATATAGATGCTTGGTATGGCAAAACCCAGTTGAGGGTCATCTGTTCGTTAGTGAACTGAGGAAGCAGGTGCCTGAGCTTTTTCCTTCCCGTGAGCTCCAGAAGACGCAGGACTTCGTGGGCTTCAGGAGAATGCTGAGGCTCACCAACAGCCAGTGACCTTTGGGGGCTGCATGGCCTTCCTTCCCCTTCACCTGACTTCTGAGGAAGGACGAACTGAAGTTACACGTTGTTTTAGAGAAGACATTCAAGGCCCTGAGCAGCACAGTGCATCCCTGACACTCTGGCAGGAGAACTGCCACGGTGTGAGGGTGGGCTGCCATTTTCCACCCCACAGGCCGCCCTGCAGAAATCAGCGCAAAATCCTCCGATGTGCCTCTGCAGTTGAGTCTATACCGCCTTAAAATAAAACACGTTGATCAACAAGAATATCCTCCAGCTCTCTTAAAGGATATGGTTTGGAATGGTCGCGAAAGGAGCTTGTTTCTCCGGCGTGTGGGGTGGTGGCACGGCGCGCTCCTCGATGAGGGGAGGCACTTCGCCAGCGGGAACAGAACCGCCAAGAGACGACGCATTTTCTGTCACGTTTTTAAGGCCCCGAAGTGTGAGGGAGCCCGAGTCCCTGCTCGCACCTGGAGCTTGGCAGATCCCCTTGGAAGAGCAGGCAGGCGCCGCTCCCGCTGCCTGCCCTCCATAACCAGGCCGGGATTTTTAATCAAAGGCCTTATTGCCGGGGCGGCGGCTGAGCGGAACCGGGGCGGGCAAGGGCGGCGGCCGCTCCCCTCGGCTCGGGGCAAAGCCCGGAGGGATCAGCGGCCGGCCGGCGGGCCCGCCCGGGATAGCCCAGCCCGGGCGCCCGCAGCCAGCGGGGAGCGGCGCTGCGGCCCCCACTCCCACCCTCTCTCCCTCCCGTATCCCTGGGTCCGCCCGTATCCCTGCATTCCCTGCTGCAGCATCCCCTCCTCCCCTCAATCCCATCAGTAGCGGCGGCTCCGGGCTCGGCTCCCCGCGCTGCGGCGGCGCTCGGCGGCGGCTCCCCCCGCCGCGGCCGCCATGTTGGGCTGCTGCGCGCTCGGCGGCGGCGGCGGCTGCCGCGTGTGACCGCGGGAGGAGGAAGGAGGGAGGGAAGGAAGGAGGGAGCGGCGGGGGAGAGGAGGGCGCGGAAGCGGAGGGAGGGAGCGAGCCGGGGAGGGAGGGCGCCGCCGCTACCCCTCCCCGCCGCCCCGCGCACGCACACACACACACCCCGCACACGCACCGCCCGAGGATGCCCTTTGCCCGGGGGGGCGAAGCCGGGACACCATCGCGCCGCCGGGAGTGAAGCCACCGCCGCCGTCGTCGGGGCCTCCCGGCCCGCAGCGTGCGGCCGAAGCGGAGGCGCCGGCGCTTTCCCTCCGCCTCAGGACGCGCACCGGGTGGAGGAGGAGGAGGAGGAGGAGAGCGCCGTCTCCGCAGCAGCAGCAGCCGCCGCCGCAGCCATGGGAAGGATTTGACAGGGCTCGGAGCGCTTTCGCCGGTGTGTCGGGGCGCGCGTCCCGCCCGCCGCCCCTTGGCGCAGCGGAGGAGAAGGGGGCGACAATGAAGACTTTAGTTTTTTTGAATCACTGAAAAGCCTTAAAAGGAGACTCGGTAAGGAGGAGGAGGAGGAAGGGAAAGGCTGCCCGGGGCAGGACGTGGCTGCGCCCTGAGGAGGGGGGGCTGCGCCCCACCCCGCGGTGGCCGCGGAGGCGCGGCCGGGGGAGGCGGCGGGGGGCGGCGGGGCTGCGCGGCCCCTCATCCTCCCTCCCTGCCTCTCCGCCGGTGTGCGCCCTCGTTTCTGCTGCCTTTCGCTTATATAAATACGTAAATACATGTTTTTCCCTTCCCATCCGTCTGGGAAGCGGAACCGGAGGGGCTGTTAGCCCGTGGTGCTGCGGCGGGGCTCCTGGCAGGATCGCGCTGCATGATCTGCATTGGGAATGAAGGAGAAGACCTTCTTTAATATATAAGTGCGTGTGCCTATGCGCGCACGGTGAAATCGGTGTCAGGCAGTCTCGCTTGAATTTGAGTGCAGTTATTATTGTTAAAGCATCAGGAATGCCCGTATATGTTTTTGCCCCACTTCTTACTAAGGCTATTAAATTTTTTTTTAGAGATAACTATTTTCTTCTCTTAAATATCATGCATACCCAGATACCCACACTGTATGTGTGTGTCTGAAACTCCAAGGGTTTAGTTTCAGGCTGGGAACACCAAGGTGGGCTGGCAATTAAGGACCGCCACAGTTTGACACTAGTTAAAAATACTGTTGACTTCTTTTTAAACAACAAAACCCTCAAAAGTTTTATTTTTTGTTGTTGTTTTTCTGACAAAGTAATAATAATCATTAAAAAAGAAACCCCAATGCAAACTGAAACAACCATGTCTGGAGAAGTGCGTTTGAAGCAGTTGGAGCAGTTTATTTTGGATGGGCCAACACAGACTAATGGGCAATGCTTCAGTGTGGAAACCTTGCTGGATATACTCATCTGCCTTTATGATGAATGTAATAATTCCCCTCTGAGAAGAGAGAAGAACATCCTTGAGTATCTGGAGTGGGGTAAGTTTGAATGTGTTTATTTTGTGTACATCCGTCCGTGTTCCTGTCTGCTTTGTATAATGTCTCTGTTATTTATGTGTGAGAGGGGATTGTTTATAAAACTCAGTGCTTTACTGGGAAGTGTTGTCAGTTTCACTGTATTTAAACGTGGTGGTGCTAAAAAGAAATCTCTATTGGTTTTTTTTCTTTGAGGTATGCATGTAAAACATGCGTCATATTTTTATGTTTTCTTTTTTGACATGGTTCAGGCTCTTGTATTGGAAGCATATTTGTTTGCCTTCAGGCCCAGCTGTTGAGTTTTGTATCCTAAAGTTGCTAGGAGTATGGAATGGTGAGGGATAAATTCTCTGATGCCTGGAAAAATATCAATGCACAATCCTCTGATTTGCTTCTCCGATTGAATCTATACTGCTTTAAAATAAAACATTTTGATCAACAAGAAAATCCTTCAGCTTTCTGAAATGATAAGGGTTTGAAACATCTGTGAAGATGGAGATGACATTCTCTTCTTTAGTATTAAATTGTTGCTGACTTAAGTAGATTGTTTTTTTCATCAGGAAAATCAAAGTTGAAAAGCAGAATGAAACCCTGGCAGACTTTTCATTTTGTGGGAGATAGGGTATTAGCAGATTTTTAAAGGAAAGCAAGTGAATGATATTGTGCCACTTCTTTTTAAGTCGTCACAGAACTGGTTGACTCTATTTTTTTTCTTTTTGCTTCTCTTTCTTCCTCCTCCTAAACTCAGATGTAAACCAGAAGATGCAGTCTGACATAAGAACCTTGATGAGAATGGTTACTGTATCTGACCTTCAAACTTCAAAGTCATGCTGTACTTCTGTATTTGCATACAGAACCATTTACCACATTTGCTTTGTAATGAATACATCAGCAGGCTTCCTTTATTTAAAAAAAGCATATTTTTGAAACACGTAACAGGCATTTGATTAATTAGGTGGTTGAGCTCTTCAAAATTAAGTTGCTGCAGAAAGACATTGTTTTGATAACTGATCTAACAACTTGAGGCTGATATGTGTGCGTTTTATTTTCCTGCTCCTCTCTGTAGTCATACTGACATCTAAAGGACATCTGACTCAGTAATTAAGTTTCTTGTAGTGTTCATATTGCACTGTTTTTTGTTTTTTTATTATCTGGAGGAACAGGCTATAATTAATGCATTCTAGCTAAGGAGGAAATAGTAATTAAAAGTACTTCTGAAGAATCTTCCCTCTAAAACTGTCACTGGCATACAGAAGCTGTGAAAGACTGGGAAAATATGATGGCTGCAAGGGCATTTTCTATGCAGGAACTTCGTGTAGTCTGCAGTGGATCTAGCCAGCTGATGCCTTGTAAATAATAATAATAACCAAGTTAACCATGATGATGATGATCTGATCAGATGATCAGAGCAGCAGTGTGTTTGGGACCCATTGTATTGGGTGCTGGTGTGTTCAGTGGTGGTTGTTTGATGGGGAAGTGCATCATTGCAAGGCTCTGACAGTACCTGAAGATTTCTGTAATAAGCTTTCCCGTCTGCTGATGGAAATAATAAACTGTTTTGGAAAGGCTGGACTGGAATAAGGTTTCTTGCTGGCCTATTTTTCTTGCTATTTTTCCACTCTCATGCTCCAACAGTGCCTTAGCAGGACTCTTAGGCTTCGGAGAAGACCAGTTGCTCCCGTTTCCAGGGCTCAGTTGCTATGGTCCTCTGTCTGCTCCCAGCTCTGCTGTCCAGGCTTTGCCCTGGGAGCTTTTTCAGGAGGGTTTGTGAGGTGACATGGAAGAGCCAGCTGTTGTTAGTACCTGGCGGTGGAAGTGTCTGTGTGAATGATGTCTTTATCCTGCAAACACTCGCAGGAGTGTCTCCTCTGAGGGCCAGCCCTCCTAGTGAAACTGGCGGTCTCTGGCATTCCTCTTGGGATCGTGGAGTTGGAAAATCAGGCTCTTACAGAGGTCGGGTACTCTCCAGTGCTCTGGTGCAGTGGAGTTGCTGAGGGTACCCTGTGCTTTGATAGAATCGTGACCTCTCGTATCTCTCCCCAGAAGGAGAATCGATGCAAGTGGTTGATTAGAAAGATGTTATGTGTGGTTTTGAAGTCAGAGATGTGCTGAGTAGTGGCAGAAGTGGAAGGCTGGCAGCCAGAAATCATGGACTCTGCCCTCACCTCTCTGAAGGACTCAGTGTTGAAGTGCTTTCAGCTTAGTTTTTTTCAGCTTCTCTATTTGAACAGCAGAAATATAGCGCAGATTTTACACCAGGGAGTTCTGAAAGCTGCTGCATGTAAAGCACTCCTGATTTTGAATGTACCACATAAAATAGTGTGTTTTAATTTATTTTTCCCATCAGTGGAATAAAACTTGGGGCCTGGTATATCTGCTAGTGGATGTCAGTTGGATGCTGGCATTTTGTGGGTTTCTGCCAAACGTCCACAGATTTGCTCAATGACTATGGACAGTGCAATCTGAATGTATTTGAACTTGTCAGGGTACTGATATGAACTGGTATGTTTGCGTGTTTACAAAGTACAGAGTGCAAATTTATTCCTGAGAACTGTTTGTAATCTTAAACTGCCTTTTTCTAAAATGAATTATTCTTTCTAGAAGTAAAGAAAGTTTATTTTATAGTCTGTTAATTTTAAGAAAAGGCTAATAAACAGCTGTTCAGTGATCACAGACTCCTGTTGAGTAGCAAATAATTTTTCTTGCTTTTCAGCTGTGTAGTTTTGAGGTGTTACTGTTTGGTTTTGTGGAGGGTTTGAGCTGAAGTTGCATTTGTGGATGTGTGTTTTTATACAGGCTGTTCTGGGTCTGAGATGTTATCAGCTGTATTTCATGTAGGACTGAACCATAATCTGATTTTTTGGGGGAAAGGTTTAGGAGGTGTTCTACCATGGAAAAACTAATGTCTTAATGACAGCCATGTGACTGCTGCTATATTTAGGGGAACTAAGAAGCTTCATGTTCTAGTACTTAGATCTTTTAGGACTACTTTATGAACTTGTAATCTAGAACTATAACTTACTTTAAAAATGAATCATGGTAAAATAATTGAGATCTGAACTAATTGTTCATATTTTGGCTTGATACTGCAAGTTTAATTCAGAAAGTGAAGAAAGTAAGATATCTACAATGTGAAGGTGAATTTTAAATTTTTGTAGAATTTCAGTCTTTTTTACTGTTTGAAATAACATTCGAACATTAGAAGCATCAGCTTAATTATTTTGTGATTCAGAAGCTGCTTTGCTTCTAAAATCCTGTCTTTAGCTTTAAGTGAAAACATAATTGCATTCCCTGTTCTTATACAGTATTAGTTTTGTGACTTGTTAATAAGATAATTTTATTTTGTTGTTTGTATTACATAGGTATCTTATATGCTATCACAGCCATAGAAACAGCCGTTGTATTTGTGTTCTGAGGGTTAAATCAGGGCACATTTTGAGATAACAGGAAGAAACTGGAACATTTAGATTTGGCTTGTTCTATGTATTTGATGCTAGTTTTCATTTTTATCTCTATTGATAGTTGTATTTGTGATTTGGAAAAGAGCTTGTCTAATTATAGCAACCTGAGCTTACCAGAAAAAGCTGTTGAGAATTCCAAGCACTTTGCTTTTTCTTTTTTACTTGTGTGTGAGTTGCCATGCTGACGCAAGAGTGTAAGGGAGGTAATGAAGGCTGATAAGGTGAACTTGAGAGACAACTATAATGATAAAAAGAAGCTTTTGGAGATCTTTTGGAGATGTTTTGGTCCTGGGAAAACTTTCTTTCCAATGGCTCCAGTTTGAATTGCTTTTAAAAAGAAATGAGAAAAATGTTATTTAGGATGTATTGAAAGAATAGTGGAATAAACCTCAAAATATATGGTGATTAAAGTAAGGGAAGATGGAGGGCACTACCAATACTGTGGTGAGGTCAGTGACTTGATTAAATCTGTGCTCTTGTTGGAAAAATGTAAACTGTCCTTTGGTAAAATTTTTGTTTGGTTGGTTTTGTTCAGTTAGTTGTTGGTTTGGTTTGGTTTTTTGGGTTTTTTTTTTTTTTTTTTTTTCCTGCTGTATAAAGCTTTGGAAGATGAATTAAATTGTTCTCATTTCGTCTCTAGTAGAATTGAAATGTGTGGTGTTTATGCAGTTCTGATATGGTCATACACTAGACTGTCATCATTGGTCTCATACTTCTGTTATTCAGTTGTGCATCATCTGTTCTGGGTTTTGAAAATGGTTCTACCACCATACAACTAATCTTTCAAGGCAGAGTTGTGGAGAGATGGTCTGGGTTGTCCTTCTGGTGATCTCTCTCATGGTTTTTCTTAAGAAAAAATGGTAAGCCCCTTTTTGAGCTAGGTTTGTATTTGCATATTAGTTACAAAAGAAAGCAAATCTTGTCTCCAGGCTTCTGCACCTCTTCTTTACCTCTATAAGGTGATGAACAAAATCACAGTAATTTTCAGCTATGAGTTGTTTATATTTTGTTTTTAAAACAGACTGTTAAAGAACAATCGTTCATTTAGGTCCTATTCTTAGCAGACAGTAAAAGACTTAGCAATCAACTTTTCCAAGTTTTGTTGTTTTGGTTTCTTTTAAAGCACTTTTTAAAAGACTTTGGTTCTCAGTACTTTGCGACCTTAGTACTATCTAACCCATTAGAAATGCTTTTCTTTTTTTTCCTAATTGGTTCTAAAAGGTATCAACTTCTTCCTATTCTAGTCATAAAAATGGGAGTACCTCCTGGTCTGACGTAAGCAAAACCAGTTCTTCAATTCTTTCTGGGAAAGAATGAGCATCTTGCTCGTCAAGGCTGCTTAATGTGCTTAGGCATATTTCTAATTTTAAATGTGAGTTATTTCATTGCTTGCAGCTGAGCCATATGAACTGATGGGGACCCATCAATGTAGAAGACAGTGTGGCATTCTTGACACATAAATTTCTGACATTGTTTACAATAACACTTTACTGCTTATTTTATGTAATCTCTTGTTTCTGTTACACAGCTGCAGCCAACAATTAAAATACTTTTTATTGATTAGGGTGAAAGAAGAAGATTCTTCAGTGCTCTCAAATAGAAATAACCTTCAAATCTCTGTTTCAGAATATTGTGTAAACATCTTTTATACAGATGCAGTTCTACACCAAATTACTTGAAAAAGAAGGAAACAGTATTTGCAGGAAAATACATAGAAGGATGGTTGCTCATGCAGTCTTTAGTGTTACATAGCTCTGTGTTTAAGGTCTATACCTTTTAAATTGTGATATTTTCCTTACATTTATTTCAGCTTTGATTCTTTCCTTGAAATTTATCAACACTTCTGATGAGGTCAAATGAGCTGAGAGACCATCTAGTTAATTCTACTTTTTTTTTTGTTAATTTCCGGTGGAGTGAGGTATTAATCCATTGTAACATGTTTGTTTCATTTTCATTACTCTAAGTGGTTCTTTTTTAACCTGCTTAATTTTAAGAAGAAATAAGTTTAAAGGATGTTCTTTTTGGCTGTTTTTGTTCTCTTGGGCAGGGGAAGTTTGAAAGTACTCCAAGGCTGCCTATTTTGGGGCATATTTGGGGTATGTGTCTTCAGGATGACTGACTTCTGTCAGTAATGTCCTGTTTGTTGCAAAGGAGCATGGCTTGCTTAGATAGAAAGCTAACTAATACTTAGTTTCCAGGAATTTTAGAAATGCCTTTATTCTGTACAGAAATTCTTCGCATGCTTTGGTCTAATGGGGACAAATGGAGAAATACAATTATATGAGTTAGTCTGCTCAGTGGGCATTATAAACCTCATGACAGCACAATAAATTCCCTGTTACTAGGACATTTCATGTTTAAGGGTTAATCCAGTAGAAGTTTTTTTATGGTATGATCATAACTGTAAAATGTACTGCTGAAGGCGTGTTTGAATTTTTAACCTCTCTGTAGGATGTGAGGCTGTGTGTGTATGTACCTGATTAAACTCCTTCCTTGTCTTTTGGCCCATCTCTCCTGGAGTTTACTGACTTTTTTTTTTTTTTTTTTTTTAAACCTGCAGCATATTATTACATCACAGTTGACCAGAGTGTGGATATTGTGCTCCAAAAGCAATAAGCTTAATTGGTCCAATATAGTTCAATTCTGAGAATATATATATATTCTTTTTGTACAAAGATGGGTAGAAGCTACTTTTCTTTTTGAAGCTCTACCTTACACCTAATAATCAGTGTTTAAATCCTGAATAGCATCAGCAAATAACAGTAATTTCACTACTGAGTCATACCTGTGGCTAGAGAGACCAGTGTTGTTTTGAAATTTTCTTGTGAATAAATTGCAAATACAGGATTTCGAGATACAAAAGTGGGTGTAGGGTGTACTTTCCTGGAAATCATTTTCCCCATATTATTTTCTGAAAGTGAGCTGTAATAAATGATCCTGGATGTATCTTTGAAAAATATGATCCTGTTCTTAGCATCCCTAATTGCTTTTATCCTGTAAAAAATTTACAATCTCCATTTGTGCAGAAAACTTCCAGAAGCAATTAGATCCTGCTGCCAAGCTCTAAAACCTGACTAAAAAAGCTGGATAGCTGAGGCAGGATTGAAAGAAAAGGCCAGTTTCTAGACTCTTTATCTTTTGGCAAAGCAGGCATTCCTTCCATAAGCATTTGTACTTGTTTAATTTGATTTTCTTTTTCTGGCTGAACAACTGGAATATTTTGTTCTTCTCTGGTCTAACTTACCTCAACACGTTATTTTTCTAAAATCCTCATTAAGCTTGGGAATGCCACTAATGTGGACCAAAATCTTCTAAAAATGCAAGTGATTTAGGTCAGTCATGTGCAGTCTTTTGTTAACGACAAGATTTTTATTTCAAATAGTTTAAACATGACATTAGGCTTAATAATAACTGCAAGAATCTTCTATTCAGACAGGTCAGTTTGCTTTATTTCTAGTAATACAGCCTAATTAGGTTTACTAGCGGTCACCATGGATAAAATCCACATGAGGTATATCCAGATTCCTATGACTTTGTGTTTCATAATTCTTCCTTATCCGTATCCAGACTTCCAGTTTGATTTAAATTAGTTTTGTTAATATTGCAGATTTCTTTAATTCTTAGGGATCACCTTCTTAGTGCACTTTCTCTTGGCAACTTTTTGAAAAGCTTTTCATGGGGACCTGGTAGAGGTTATGAATTGTGGTATTTTTGTAGGCTATTTTGAGGGAAAAACTGTGTTTTGTTCAGCAGTTTAGTGGACATGCACAGTAATTTTTTTGGTAGAAATAAGAAGTGAGTTTAGTGTGCCATTTCAAGTGGGAGAGCAAAAAGTGTTTGTTAATAAAAGTAATTGCATTTCCTTCAGATGTTGTGGGATTAGAACAGCAATTCTTTGTTGGTCTTTTGTTCAGTTTCCTGTCAGCCTCAGAGTTTGAGGCTTGGAGGAGGATGTGATGGAGGGCCTGCAGGTCTCTGTTTCTGAGTCCTTCCTCTTCTCCTTTCTCTGTTCTTTTCCTTAGTGTTATTCCAAAGCAACTTACCTGCCTTCTTAACTGAGGCCTTGTGCATTTCTTCCTTTGCTTCCATTCTGTTGCTTTGCATCCCATCTAAATCTCAGTTTGTGTTTCTAATATGGTGTGGATATCCTTGTGTCAGTCTGATCTTCCCATTGCCAGAATCTTGGTTTCTGGACTTCAATTGGTGTTTTTTCTTCGTTTTTCCCTAGTCATCCCGAAGCTTTCATTATTTTCTTGGCCAGATTAACAATACAGGGATTGTGTGTGGAGAATGGTAGCAAAAATTGTCACCTGTGTGAAAAATACACACAAGCCTTACCCACAGGTGCATCATACAGTGTTTCCTGTAAACATCCTGTACTTTTCTTATTACATCAATTGATTTACTATGATTTATCATTTTGCCTTGTTAGCTTTTGTAGAACTGGAGCCTTGAGCTGTTTGTTCTGGCTATGAGCAATCAGTTTTACTCATGTAGTCTCAAAAGGATGAGACTTAACTGAGAGTATAGGTTTATCATTTTAATACCTGAAACTAAACTAAAAAAGTGATAGGAAGGGTGGCATTTACTTTTGTCTGCCAGTGGTTTGAGAAAATGTCATTTGTGCTGTGGGGACACCACAGTCCTGAGGTATTTCCTGCTTGTGCCCATTAAAGTTCCTTCACCTTTACCACGCTGCCTTTTGTAAATAAAGCACTGTGTTGTCTGAATGTTTTGCAGGACACATAGTAACAAGAGGAGAAGGAGGAAATAGAAGTCACATTTTGATTGCAACTCACTGGTTTTATCTTGGGTGGGGGCTGGCTTGATGGTGTCTTAGGGCTGGCTAAATCCACCGATCTTTGTTCTGCTAGTGTTTGCATGGGCAGAGGGACACAATCCAGTTAACAACCAACCTGCAAAAGCACGTTGAAATCTGTCAGTATGGTTCTGTGAAGATACTGTGGTGTTTGTATAAAAGAAAGGGGCTAGGATTGTGACAGCCCAGACTTCTGTGGCTTCACCTACTACATACAGCTCCTGTGCTCCAGGCTACTTGCCTCTCAGATTCCCTCTCGCATACAAGGGAGCTACAATTCTGAAACAAATTTTGGGGCTACCAACTTCTTCTGACAGGTATTTGGCGTAGAAATTCAGTCAGCCTCATTTTTTTCTGTAACAGTTTCCAGGACTTATATTTTTGCAATGAGAAAGTTTCTGATCATTGAAGAGGGATCTTCAAATCAACTGTCTGATTTTGGTGATGGTAATTCCTTGCAAAAAGAAGGTGTTGGTCTTGTGTGTCTTGTGGTGTTTGGCATAGTATCACTCAGTGTCTTTACGCTGTTTTTGTTGTATACTTTGTAACTGAAAGACAAGGATTCTTATGTTAACACACTTGGAATAGTTTCATTCTATTTCCCCCAACTTTTAGAAAACACATGATGTACTGTTTTGTGATTATTTAAAAAGATCCTTTTATAATTTTGATAGGGACTGACACAAAAGAGACTTGTTTTCTCTCTGAACTGATATGTTAGAGGAAATTATAGAAGCTGCTTCCTATGCAAACAGAAATTTGCAGAGAAAACCATAATCATTTTGCCGTTGTGTCATTCCACCTCCACTATTGAGTATTTTCACCTTTACAGCTAGCAGCTTCTGGGTAACAGAAGATGTACTTCTAAATTTCTGCATCTTTATAAAAGTCATAATTGAATTCTTGAAATTAAATTAGTCAAGTAGGTTTTTCTGGATCTAAGTAGGCTGGCTGAAAAGTGTACTGTCTATTCCCTTATATGTTACTGGTTTTCCTGAAAATAAGGGATGACTTAATATCTCTGTTGATGATAATTTGTGCTCTGAAAATGCAAACACTATTTAGAGTTAAGATTACCAAGATAAAATGCTATGCAATGTGTATTACTACAGCTGGTGTGTATTATTTCATTAACTTGTTCTTTTTTGGTTAACTTTATCTTTGAGTAACTCTTTGACTTTAGAGAAGATGGTCTGGGAACCAGTTGCTTTTGGTGCTGTAGCTTCTTAGCTACTTCAGTGAGTATCTGTGTAGTTACACTGCTGAGTAGGTGCTGCAGAAGCTCCTGCTAATGCCCCAAAGTCTCTTCCTCTGATGTAGCAGAGATGTCATCTGATCATCCTAGTAGTAGCCTAATGCTAAAACTTTCTGGGGGAGAAAAAAAGTGTGCAGCAGGGGCAAGGATCTGATGATTTACTCTTTGCTGATTGTTTAGATATATTGTTCTTGAATTTTTTACATTCTTCTTCTCCAAAGCTAATATAATTTTATTGTATTACTTACTGACAATATTACATGCACTTTGTGGTCCTTGGCACTACCAATAGGAGGGAAACTTGTCCAATAAAAGTCTTGATATTAGTACTTAAAAATTTGCTTTAATTTCACCATTAAGTTTTCTTGATAAGGAGAGAAGCCAGTCTAAAGAGTTTTTTCTTTTTCTTGGTCATGTAGTTTGCATTGCCAGTAAATGTATTTAACCATGTCTATGATCATAGTTATAATTACAAAAGTTTTTACCCTGGTATATTGCTGGCCATTGATTGATTCTAAAGCCTCAGTACATTGAGCTGCATTCACCAGACTGAATTTGTGGCACTTTAATCTTTAGTTCTCATCCAAGTGTCATATGATTATTCAAAACTTGAATACTTTTATTCCCTGTGACCTTGTGATTTTTTTTTTCCCTCCATCTACCTTAATTAGGAAGTAGAATGTTTATTGATAATTCTTACTGATGACAGGTCATGATCAGCAAAATGAAATTTTACACTTTAAAACCTAGGCATTAAACAGATAGAATTCTGTCTCTAAAAGAAAGTTTATTGTCTCGTTTCTTTCACTTCAGAGAGGATTTCCATATTCTGTGGATTTTGGTGGGTTTTTTTTTGTTTGTTTGTTTTTTGTTTTTCTTTTCCAGTTTAAGGAAACATTTTTCTCTTAATATGTCACTGCCAGTTGAGGTTGGATCAAATTAATTCACATGTTTGGAGCAAGTATTTTCCTTAGTAGTTTTGATGTTATCCCACTTACTCTTAAAGCAGTAGAGAAAACTTTGACTGCTAGATTTGCATGGCACTTTTGCTAATGTTTGGCTATCATTTATTACTGCCTTTACTTTAGATTCTCAGTTTCTCTCAGACACACCTTCTCCAGCTGTCTCTGTGTTCCCTGTCCCTGGCATGTGAAATCACATGCTTTTGCAGTGACAGGGTGCAAAGATCATTCTTAGCATGGTCCCAGCATCAGGGGTACAAATCCATTTCCTATGGGAAGTGTCAGAGGAAATTTGAAGGAGATGGAAGATGGTAAATTAAATAGTTTTGGCAAAGCTACATGGATTTCTTCTTGGTATGCTAATCATTGTTTTTAATAACACCCCCCCACACCCTCCTAAAAGCTTGTGGAAGAATTTTCATTACCTTCCAGAGAAGCAGGGTCAAACTGCACACTTGAATTAAGCATAATAACTTATCACAGGGGCTTGGGGTCTTTTGTGGGTGTGTTTGTAAAACACAGTGCAGAAGAGCTGCATTGCTACTACCTGATGTCCCTTCTCAGAGTATTCCCATCAGACAGGAATGTTTGAAGTCTGTAAGTGTGCTTCTTGGTGGTATTTTCAGACTCACGATTTCAACATTAACAAATAAGCCAGATTCTCTTCTCTCTTTGCCTTAGTGTCTGTCTCATACCATATTTTTCTGTGCCAGGCACTTTAAAACCTAGGTGCTATTTTCCCTGCTGCTTTTTTATCTTTGAGAGAAAAACAGCCTCTCTGCTGAAAGGCCATTTCCCAGGTGGTGTGTCAAGATTTGAGAAGGTTTAGACATCTGAATGGGGATGGATTCATCACGTGGTGCTAGGCATTGACTTTAATAGCTATGAGCCAAAATTGTCATGTCTGTCTGGTAGGAAGAAGGTATTTCTAAGCCTAATTTTGGTCTCAATTAATGGAGATAAGCATGCTGTTGATTCACTGATGCCCTCATGATAATAAAGCAGTTCATATTTGCTGCTGAGCTCCTAAAGAAAGCCAAACTATCTGAGGGCATTAACTGGTTAAGTATTTAAAACTATACTTCATTTACTGTAGCTTTTTCTAGATATCAAGAGAGACTGTTTTCTTTATTTTGCTTCACTTTTTTATAGTATGCTTTTAAAATGTGTGTTTATTTCCTGGTTGTGAGGGTTGTAAATATGCTTTTTTCCCTTTCAATTACTTTCCTGCTGAGAAAATAATTTACAGTAATATTGGGTACTTGCCTATATTACCTTGAAAACCTGTTTGAGAAAAGTATGTGGTCATTAGCATATGAAATATCTCTGCAAAGAAATGGAGGCACAGCTGTGATATGTGAAGATGATTTAAAAAATCAGTGGAACAGCAGTTTCTAGGATCCAGGTTTATGTTTGTGTTCCTTCCAGTTAGATTTTTTTTTCTTCAAAGTTTTTGAAATGTTTATTGTGGAAATTCCTGAAAGGTGTGGGTGGCTTGTAACTTCTGTGTGTTTAAGGACTTTATTTATTTGCTTAAATTTCCAATGTACTTTTGGGTACCTTTCTAATCTTATTTCTGTGAACTTGTTCATGTGATGTCCTCTTTCCTCCCTCTCCTGTACCTTCAGCATTGTACGACTTGAAGCAGTGGCAATTGTTTTATTTCTCAGAAGGGAAGTTGTCCTTGCTGCAGTGGTCAGGTGGATGCTTGCCAGAATTGTGTTTTGAGCAACTGTTTATGTGTGTTGAACTTGGACCTCCATAAAAATTAATCTTCTTGTAACTCATACAGTGGTTTGTTTGTACCTCACCTTTTCAAAATCTTTCCTGCAGCCCTGTGATATGCATGCCACTGACACTTCTGGGAAAATTTCCTGGAATGTCTTAATGTCTTACATAAATTGAAATGATACATTTAAATCTTGTCTCATACTTCCTTTTTGTGGAATAGGTTTGCACTGTTTCCTGCTGCACATTAGGGTTTAGCTGGAGTGGACTTTGAGGAATACTGACGGTTGTGTTGTTGGAGCAAGTAACTGTCAGGCTGCAGAATTCAGATCATTGCTACATTAGAAACTTAACCCATGAAACTTTGTATGCTTTCAAGAAGTCAAATACGATGTCAACGGAGATAACCAGAAACTCTTTGATTATTATCTACAACAAATGCTGGGAATTACCTCCTGGAAAGCTGTATCTGCATAGGTATTGCTCAAAAAAGTTTTGATTGAAGTTCTCTTAAAACCTTGTACTTAATCATCAGTTAAGGTGAAAGACAGTACAGGTAGGCAGTTGCATAATACTGTCACTTCTGTGGATCAGGAAATTCCCCCTTCCTACTCCTCCTTTTTTTCTGCCTGGTGCTTCTGAGTATCTGCTTCCTGCCTGTTCCCACTAGCACTCTGAGCTGCCCTTTGAGGAAATGATTTTAAAGCAAGTGTGTTAAGTAAAAGTCAGCTTTCCATCAAGAATGGGTACTCTGCATTTCTTGTTAACTTCGTTTTGGTGTTTACTGCATAAGAACTTCTGAGCACATTCTGTAGGGTGCCCAGAGGTTGGTTAGTGGTCAGTCTGTTTTTGCAGCAACTTAGTCATGACATACCAGAGGAGAAATGTGGAATTTTTCTTTTTTATATAATAACTGCAAAAGAAAATTTTAAGAACTGTTCACGAGCTATTACTTTGCAGATAGCAACTATTTCCATTCAGTACATAATGCTTTGCATCAGAAGTTATTTAAGGGGCAGTTTGTTTGATAAGGATATTTCTGAATGATTTTGCTGCCTCATTATAATTTGCATTTACTTTGTGTTTCATTTGAGCAGAAACATTTTGTACGAATCGCTGTAATTTGTCTTTTTGCTCTGTCATGTTCAAATGGCAAAAGCTCTTCAAGTGTCCCAAGGTAGCTATTTATGATATACCAGGAATAGTGGAATAGGAGTTGGCATTGAGTCTCTCAGAGTTCTTCAGATAAAGTATGGCAAGGGTTGGAGTTTGCCTTCCATGGCCTTCTGCCATAGCCAGCTCTTGTGCATACTTTCTAGACAAGGGAGAGGATTAACTATTCCTCTGCTCTGCTGTTGCACATTTAATATTCCTAAAATGACAGTGATTTAGGGTTCTTATTCTTGATGTGGTACAGCAGGGCTTTAGAAACTTGTCTCCTTCCTTTTACACATGTGGAAGGTCACCAATTAATTGGTGCTCTGGCATGGTAGGCTTACTAAAATGAGTTTGTTTTCTTACTAGCCTGTGGGCAGTGGAATTTGGGGTTTTAGTCCAGTCTTAGCTTCATTAGCACATGGATAGAAAAGAGTAACTTTTACTGAATTCTTTGATTGTTTAAAGGGAGCTGTCTTAAAAAAAAATATTAGGCTTCAGCCTGACCACATGACATCTGAAATAATGGGCAGTCATTCACACCTGTGTAAAATCAAAGACAGAACACTAGTGGGTTTTAAAATTTGTTTTGTTTATTTGTATGGAACAGTGACATCTGAATGAAGTGCAAGCTAGTACAAAACCAGATCCTACATCAGTATTTTTCTGGAAAGCTGCAATAGCTCATTTGTGGTTTTCCTGCTTGTAAATAATGTAGTTAGCCCACCTCCTGCTGAATGTTTTTATTCATTTTATGATTCTGCTGATTAATGTCTCTGCTTTTCTGAACTATATTAAGGAAGAATACAGAGCAAGTTACTTGGTGATTTCTTGAGTAAAATCCCAAATTGCAAAGAAGAATTTAGTGTTCTCCTGGAGGCTCTTGAGTCTTTTCCCCCTTCTCTTCTCAATTCCATGTAACAGAGGGAGCTTTATTTTATGTAGGTTAGTGTAGTAAGTCACTTCCATTTTGTGATCTTGTTACTGTAGCAGGTGAGCTGAAGATTAAATGGAGAGTAATTCCTTTACTCATCCGTTTGAATGCTTTTCCCCTCTAACTTGTGTCTTTATCTGCTGACTGTGACTAAAGGGCAACACACAAAAATCTCCAACACTTTGTTAGCACAGTCAAAATCTTTGTTTCAAGTTATCAAGTTATTTTTCTGCACTAAGCATGATATTAATTTTCCTGTGAGTTGGTTTAATTCCTCAGAAACGTTACTGCAGATGGTTGCACTGGGAAAGAAGAGGCATGTTGCTCTCTTGTGATTTCATAAACTGCATAGGGTTCATAATTTTGGAGCTTATTAGCTGAGAAGAGTAGTTAGGATTTAGAAACTTGAAGTAATGCATTATTGTTTTTTAAATGTTGCTTACAGTGTTGGGAGAAAGACAAGCACAAGAAAAGTCAACGTGATTATTTTTCTTTTCTTTTCCTTTTCTTTCAAGCCTGGTAGCTTCAGGAAGGAAGCTTTACCATGAGATGAGATGTTGATGTGTTGCCGTTGCAGTTGGTCTACAGAGCACTGACCTTCTGGTCATGTTGAGGGCATTGGCCTCTGCTTAGCTCCTGTACAAGCCCAGAACAAATAAATGATGGTTCAGAGCTGCCTTCCCATGTTTGCTGAGAGGTCTGACTCATCCTTAAAACTTAGCTTTTTGTCCTGAACTAACCATGAACTCTAAAGCCTCTGCTCCCCTGAGATACGTATCTTGCTTTAGATTGGTTTCAAGTTGATAGGACAGGTGGGACCAAACCTTGCTTATCTAATTCCCAGAAGTATTCCAAGTGTATTTTACATTCAGTAGGAGTTGAGCAATGTACAAGGATTGTCTTTGAGCTGTTTAGCCTGGGATACTGTTTCTCCTGAATTTGAGGAGTTTGTGTCATATGTGAAAGCATCCCCACTGCTCAGCGGATGTCTTGATCTCAGGCATCTCTTTTAAGATCAGAAGCCATTCCTACTGGTCGTTTGCAAATGCAAGGCCTAAGTAATGACCTTGTTCTGCTTTTTTATTTTGTATCTGCTGAGGTTTTGAATCCTTCCACATTCACTGGATGTTGAACATTTTTTGTGCTACTTCAGTGATGAAGATTTACAGTGCAGCTCCACAGTTTGACATCTGCACGCCTGCAGGGAATGAACTGATTGTTGGGTGAAGTATGTCTGCATTTGCAGCAAAACTGACTTAAGAAGTGAAGAAGATGTATTGTGTAACTGTACCTTTTTGAGTGGACAGGAGATTTTTATTTATCTCTTTCCCAGAAATGCAACACCAGATTTTAATGGTCTTAAGAATGGAGCAAGGAATGGCAGTGTTGGTGTTACGAAGAAATTTACATTATATTCTTTGTGTATCTCTGAAGGAATTTGGTTGCATAATGCTTGAGCTAATTCTGGGTTTGCTTGAAAGCTCAGAAAATTCTTTCTAGTCTGAAACAAAAGATATGTGAGTATTATTTATAGTTTTAGCCAAAATAGCTGTAGGATGATGAAGTTTTCCCTGCCTGTTCCCCACCATGACCGGTTTCACATATCCCATAGGACAGTAGGGCTCTGGAAACTAATTCATATTTTGTTGGGGACTAAGCTGTCAAAGTAAGCAGTTACTTAGTGGATGAATTTGTGGTTTGTTGGAAAGGAAGATGTTTGGGGTTTTTTTACAAGTGAATTGAATGATGCTATGGAGAATTTTATTCTCTTTCTGGCTGCTACAGAGGGTTTTTTTTTGGTTTTTTTTTTTTTTTTTTTTTTTTTTTAATGTAATACTGGGTATTAACCACATATTTTGTATATAACCAGAATTGTGCATTCATCAACATATGGATCAGTTAGCTGACTTCCTGTGGTTTGATATGAAGAGATACTGAGAACTCTCAGCTGTCACTGAAATCAGTTGGAGCTCTGTTTTAAACTCTAAAGCTTTATATAATGCTATGTGCTCTATAAAGTTCATTTATGGATTTCTAAAATTACCAGCTAATATTGGATGACTTACTTTTCCCTTAATTTATCATGTGCCAATTCCTGTTCTCATAGAGGCCGTAAGATCACTTCTCTTCAAGAGATGTTTTGAAAGGCAGTGTATTTAGGATCTTGCCATAGAATACATATGACAGTTTTTGTGAGCAGTCACAAGTCTTGTTGCACAACAAATAAGATGGACTGCTTTCAGGAACTGCCTGAATATATATTATCTGAATAGTGGAAGAGTTGCAAACTGTCATCATTTGTCTGTCTGTGCCCTCCAGTTCGTCGCAAACTCTCCTTCAGCACTGATGTCTTATCTCATTCTTGTTGTTTTGGTGGTTTTCTTTTCTTTGACACATATTTGTCCAGTGTTAGTTTCATTCCAATGAATTGTCTTTTAGTTCTGTTTTTAACAGAATATTCTGCTAATTGCGCATTATAAGGCATGTATATTTACTGTATTTGTTGTTGCAGCTGTAGTTGATCTGAACATAGCTGATACTGTTCTGGAAGACAACTTCTGTTTTGAAGAGATGAGTAGGATTATTCTGAATTAAAATGAGGTGTGATGGAGCTACTGGTAGATGTGGAAAGGGAGAAATCTATGTAAAAGAAGTGGTGACAAGTTGCATTTGGCTTTGTCTCGGTGTCATGGTTTGTAGAAAGTGAAGGAGGAGGCGTGCTGTGCTTAAAATAAGATCGTGTGCGTGTGTTAAAGGAGAGTGCTTTAGAGCACATGTTCAGGATTCCTGTAGATTCAGTGAGAGTGTGTAAATGTATTTAAAGGCGTCCAGAGAGGGATCCTGTCTGCCTGAATTAGAGGCTTTCTGGCATGTGCTTTCTCAGCCTTTAGGGGATCACAGTTCAGCTTTTGCGAGGTGCACCTGTCAGTTTGCCTCATCTAAAGTTTGGGGTTGATGCTGTTGTAGCTTGAACACAAAGGTGACTCTAAAGCCATAGTTCAAAGGAATTTTTTTTTCATGTTCATTTGAGGGAGGGGTTATTGCAGGGAAGCTACAGCTGTACCCTGTTTCAGTGTTTAGATGAACCTCAGCCAGTGGGGAACGAAGGTAGTGTTTCAGTTCCAGCTCCAGTCACTTGTGGCTAGACCACAGCATCCAGGCTCAGAGATAAAGGACATTCTGTATTGCTTCTGCTTCACCATTTTTGGGAAAAGAGCACTGTGTTTTCTTTTTCTTGTGGTCAGCTTTGTAGTAGGAACATACTTTTCCGAATGTTAAATTAAGAAGCAGCATAACACCAATTGTCTTTCCAAAATCCAAAGTTTTGCTTTTTATTCTTTCCTCTTTTAAAATCTAACTGCTACAGAACAAAAACAAAGCAAGCTGCTTTTCAGTTAATCATATATTTAAAGGTGCACCACTGTCATTGTGCTTCATATGTGGTATAGGAAGATCTTTCCTTTAGACAGAGATGTGGGCATTTTGAGCCCTTTTTCTCTGTCTTGGTGGATGCACTTCTAGCCCTCGTATACTTGCTGAGTTTCACAGAGTGCAGAATAGGGAAAGAAGGCCTTAAGGAGAGGTAACAGGGAGAATATCTTCAATAATGTCCAAATGCTTAACCCTTACCTCCGTGCTCTTTGGAGAAAGGAAACAAATAGGATACAGGTTATGCTTTAAACAGTGTTCCCATGTCACTCTTCATCTGCACTGTCTTACTTGAAGTTTTCTTTGCCCCTGATGAGTCATTACTGTTGTCTTTTTCACCAAAATTGGAAGCTTGTACATCCCGCACCTTGCACTAGATTTGAGATCTCTTTGGGTAAAAACTTTCTTTTAAGCACATTAAGAAAAGATAGAGCCTTAATGCTGGTGTTGGATACTCTATCCATGAAGTTCCTAGCAGTGTGTTTGTATTCAGTGTGGAGGTGGTGCTGTCCCTGGGGTCTTAAAGGTGGTTATGGTGTAATTACAGAGGTGGCAAAAAGGTGACTGGACTTGGCTAATTTATGCAGAATGATACAAATCATGTAGCAGATGTAGGTAGGGAAACTCAGGACCAGTTTTATGGGTAAAATAATATGATTTTTCTGTTAATATTTTCTGACTACTTTCTTAAAACTGGAAAAGCAGGTTCCATTCAGTCAGACAGTAGATTTGCAGGGTAATAGGGAAATTGTCTACAAGAACTTCTTAATGGTGGTCTTTGAATTTTGAGGAGCTATTTTTTTTCCACGTCAACACTATCTAATATGGAAAGAAATTGGCACAACCTTATATTTTATTTCTGCAGTGTTTTGTGGCAGTATCAGTCCCCATGTTTCATTCTAATTATGTTCTTGATAGTTACTATCTCCGTTCTTTAGCTGCAGAATGTGGGTGGCAGTTGGTATGAGCTTCTCAGGAGTTCTGAGACTTCCTTAGTCTCAACTGCAGTATGTGATTGGCTTTGGAGAATTTATGAATAATATAATGTGTACTATTGAAAGCCATAAACTTAAGAATTTAACCTGGGTCTCTGTCTTACCTTTCTCTGTTGATAGCCTTGGAGGCACAAAGGATCTTTAGAACCAGTGAATTTGTGGAGCTATCAGTGAGTGATGCTCAGAGAAAACAGTGAAAGGCCGGGTCATGGCCTCTGTACCCCATGTCCATGGGGGAATTAAACAAGAGCATATAGAAGGACTAGTCCTGTGTTGTGCATCAGAACTGTTTAATTTATTTTAACCTACACAAAATTCACCTTTTAATCAGAGGTTTATAAGAAATGTTGTGCATTGTTGCTGCCTCCTTAGTTCTGTGAGAAGGATCTAACCTACAAGTATACCCATGCTTACTACCCTGTGAAGGTATTTAGACTATCTACATTTTGGTTATGGGGTTTGGGTTTTTTTCTGGCTCTGAGCCCATTTCTGGTAAGTATATGAGAAGTGGAACAGGGACAGAATCCAAAAGGAATCAGGAATGGTTCAAGTATCTTGGCACATCTTTTAGGGGATAGTCGGTGTCATGTTCTGATGTGTGCAGATGAAGTCAATGTTTGTAACTATTGTGAACTTTCTAAACGATTTTTATTTGTGAAGAAACAGTAAAGCTTGTACTGAAAAGAATCCTTCAAGTTGAAAATTTCTGCTCTTAAGAACAAAAGCAATGTCTTCCTGATCATAATTTGCTGTTACCAAAGAGCTGTCTGACATATTCACCTAATTTTTGACTTCTCCTGAGGCAAAGGCAAATGCAGGCTTTCTTCTATGCTATCTTCACTGTAGAGCTCATGCAGTTGTAACAATGTGATGCAGTAATTGTGTCCATGTTGATATTTTATAAACAAAAAATAGTTTTAAGAAGCACCTATGAAACTTGATTATTTCAAATTATAATGATACAAAGTTTTTGAAAAATAATGGAAATTTCAGTTGCCATGTGGTAGAGAAGAGGTGATGTATGGTTTTTTGGATGGATTTTTTCCTAGCTCCTGTCTACATGCAAAAGGCAGTTACTTCACTAGACTTATGTAGAACTTCTGGGTTTAACAAGTACTGAGTCATTGCCTAATTCATAATATTTACAAGTCACTCTGTGTGCTCAAATATGACTGCAGTATCATGCAAAGTTTGTTAACTAAACGGAACTTTTAAAATTGTTTCTAAAATAAATTGCTGTTTTCTAGCTGCTCTAACAAGACAGATGGCTTTTCTGTTATGTGTAGCCACTTTCTAATGAAGCAGTTGAAGAGATTGATTTTCTATTAGTTTTTATTTAGAAACCTTTTGGACATGTAAAGATAGATGGATAGTTTTGTGAGAACAAAGCATGGGCCAATATAAAAGTCAAGTGCTTAAATATGAAAAATAGATGTTATTAAATTAGACTTTATTTAGTAATGACTGCTGATCTGCTGTTCATTCAAGTAAAACAGGATTTTCACTCTTAAAATACAGATATACAATTAAAACAGGCTGTTAGCTGGGTTTTCTTATATGTTTTCTTGTTTCATTATTTCTGAAGGATTGCAATCAAAAGTTCAGTAAAGAATTTTTGTGAATTAAAATCTGGATCATTTATTAATATATTTTGGCATTGGAAATTGAGTTGTGGGTAAAAAACTTGAGGAAGACATTGTAATGATAAAAATGTATGCTATTTTTGGTTCAGAAAAAAAAAAAATGTTATTTTTAGTTTGGAAAAGCTATTCCGTAGTGGTGAATTTTAACTCCAAATACTCCATGCTCC
This sequence comes from Muscicapa striata striata, assembly GCA_030060385.1. Taxonomy (NCBI): domain Eukaryota; kingdom Metazoa; phylum Chordata; class Aves; order Passeriformes; family Muscicapidae; genus Muscicapa; species Muscicapa striata. The sequence continues at coordinate 1,162,679 of JAREIS010000084.1, forward strand.
TGACCAGTTTCCTTTTCAGGAAGGCATGGCCACACTTAATTTGGTTTCTGGAGTTATTCTTGCTTTGTGAATGGCATGCTGGAGGCACAACTTTCCATAAACAGATTGCAGCCAAGTGGAATTTGATGGTGGGGGTCCAGATAGGAAGTAATTAAATGTTTTAGGTTTCACTCACTTGGGTTCATTTTAATGGATGTTTTTGGTTTTGGAAGCCTGGCCCACAGCATCAATAGATAATATTGAATAAATGGCTATTTCCAAAGAGAGAAAAGAGTGGGGTTTTTTGGTGGTGGTGTGATGTTTGATGAGCCTAATGTAAAGGAAACTGAAGTGCCTGCCCACTGACCTTATTTTCTAAATCAAAGCTAATGCTAGTGTAAGGTCAATAAAGACACCAAATGGCTGGGCTTTCTTTCACAGATCCTGTTTGCATATTGTAATGGATGCATGATTTTACACTGCAGTATGGTAAAGCCTTTATTTCAATTATCTTCTGTTTATTGTATATATTAGAAAGGGCTCATGGTGGTCTGTGTCCCATGGCTGCAGGGCAATCCCAGCACCTCCTCCCTTCTTCCTTCCCTGGCTCAGGTGCTGGAAGGGCTGTTCCTCTCTTTTTTTTTTTTCTTCACTACTCTCTGAATTTTGCTGTTCCTTGCACACTTCCCATCAGGTGCCACCACCACTGTGGCTGAGAGGCTGGGCAGTGCCCCCACTCCTGACCCCCACCACAAGCACCCAATGCTCCTAAATAGGTGAAAATGGTAAGGAGAGGTCCAAAATCCAGGTTAAAGTTGGTTTTGTTACATTTGATTAATGATCCCTTCGTAAATTTATAATTAGGCAAGTAGAAGAGTGCAGGTCAAGATGACTAGCACTGAAATTACCTGGTGTTAAATTATCTGCAGTCCCCACAGCCCTGTTTCTTGGCCTGCAGTGCAGCAAAACTGGAAATGTAATTTGATGTAGAATTGTAACAAAAATTCATTTTACTAATTCAAGCAACTGAAAGATTTTTTTCTCCCATCTCTTCTTATGATACCTTGCAGTTCTAGTTGAAAATTGTTTATCTGTTTTGGAATCAACTTTGAACCTTTAGGTCTTAGAACCTTATGAACCTTGTGTCATTACACATTAAGATTAAAGTTTATCATTGTTCCTTTCAGCCTGACAGAGTGAGAGTTTGAAAGTTAATTTTTAGGGCTATGAATGGGCTTCGCTTTGCCACACTGAGCTGAAATCTGTCCAGTACAAAGGTTTGGTGTTGAGCCCAGGTCCTGGTGTCCTTCTGTTCCCTTTGCTGTCCTTACAGCCTTTCTGCAGGGAGGATTTACCAAGTGCTGGTAGTCACCAAACACTGACCCCTCTCCAACTGCACATTGAAACGTCTGCCGCTGTCACCTCCATTCCTGCAGGCGCTGGCCAGTCCTGGAGACGAGGCTTCCCCACTCCTGATGCTTGGATCAATTTGTTATATCCAGTTACGCTCTCAAATGCACCTGTCTGCTCCCTGCTGCTGGCAGAGCCAGCGTCTGGAGGGTTGCTTTCCTATGCACTGCATTTGTGTCGAGCAATACAACTGGTAGTCTTCAGAGGCTGTCTTCTGTCTGGCACAAGCAGCACCTGATTATTGTGAATCTGAGCAGTCATTAAGTATGGAGCCATTTTCATCCTCTGTGTCCCTTTATGGGTGTCCTGCTGATAAACAGCTGCAGAGGAAATACTAAGCCAACCACACTACCTCAAGGGCCATTTGCATGTTTGTCAGATTTTTTTTTCCTGACTACTACCCAGCTATAAATAGTTTTTCTAGGTTGATATATATGGGACAGAAATAACTTAAAATTTAGGATGATATGTGTGGACTTTTTATAAGCTTTCTATTTTTCAGGCCTGTTAGGGAATTTTCCATGTGACCAATTTGAGACCAAAGAATAATTCTGATAGGTGTTAAGTAACTACCAGACCATTTCCTGTTTTTATGTGAAGTATGTCAGCTGTATTTAAATCCCTTTAGGAACGATTTTTGGCATGTGAACTGTGTTACTGGTTTGCCCACAAATTAGTCAAAATTAGCTTGCAGTGGCTGTGGTAGAAGTTAGTCTTTTTTCATTGGGAGCAAAGTACATAGACTATAAAACAACAACCACAAAATCCTCCTTCCCTCCTTCTGCTCAATAATTGACTTTTAAACTTTATCTATTTTAAATGAGAAATGCTAAAAATGGATGTGAAAAGCTTCTAGACTTGTACACTAGTTAGCAATCCTCACTTTATGATGTATGCAAAATTTGTATGCTCAGAAAGCCGAACTTACCTTTCCACCACTGGTCTTAAGAGATAAAGAAGTATTCAGGAATTGTTAATTATGAAAAAGAGTTTTCTGTATTTACTGGAATCATTGTTTTGAAATACAAATTAGCACTTGCTCTGACAACTGCTGTGTTCACAAAAACCCTGCTGAGGAATAGCCTGCAGAACAATTTTTTCTGGTACGATTGTTTTTAAGTAATCCCTGTCAATATTAGGCATCCAAAATGTGAGAGCTATGCCATGGTCTGAAACAGCAGTCAAGTGTAGTTTCTGGCACAGAGCCATCTTCTTGTGTCCTGTTAGCATAGAAAGTGAAGAGATTGTTTTCTTCTGCGATGGTTGGATTTGTGGTCAGAGGGAAGAGGAAGAAAAGGTCCCAGATTAGAAATTAAAAGAAATTGGTTCAAGAAAGGTGTAAAGGAGCATTAATCGGTAGCTGCCTTTATTCACATTATGAAGTGCTTTCCTGAGTGTAAGGATGTACTTAACCACATGCTTTCTTGAATCTGGGTCAAGGCTCCTACTGCTCTTTGAATTTGGGCTAAGATAAGCCCTTCCGATGGATCATGGCAAAGTTTATAGCTAAAACCCAGAAAGTATATTAAAAATAAAGAATTTTAGGTACTTTCTGTTTTTATTGTTCCCCAAGACTAAGGTAAACAGCAGTAAATTTGAGGTTTGATTGAAATAGGAAAACAGCTGTAATAGAGAATTCAAGGAGAGTTTCAAGAGGAGCAGAAGGGAGGTTGTTTCAGGGCACTGGCATGCCTTTCTCTACATCCTTGCAGTCTTATCCAAACAGAAATCTATAATCCATTTAGCAGATCTTGATGTACAAAACTGATTTTTCATGGTAGCTAGATGACATCCTGCTGAGATCTGAGCTGATAAGAGAACACAATAGTTTAGATATGCATTTGGGCTGCTCTCATGGACTTACTTGAGTTTAGGGGGATAGTTATAGAATACTGCAGTAGAGAATGTGAAGTTTTGTATGCATTCCTTACTTAAACGATATGAAAGAATCTTTACCAATAGGTAAATTATATTTAATTCTGCTTGTTATGGGGATTTTGTTCATCCTTTGCATTTTCCTTGACTTGTAGAAATTAGAAGTGGCAAAAGTCTATTAGGATTAGCTCATCCAGCACATTTTCTTGCCAGTGAGGGATTTTCAGTGGTTTTTTTCTGTCTCTTGTTTTCTGAAGTTCCTTATTGTATCCTAACCTAATTAATGTTCTTGCCAAAGGGAAGCTGGATAAGGACTTCTTTTGGAGCCTGTTGAGGAATTTTAGTGAATCAGAGCACTGTAACATCATACCAGATCAATGTCATCTAGTCTGATTTAGATAAAATACATTGTATATTTTACACAAATACACATTTTGTGACACTATTGTGTCATAATACATTATTGTGACATTTCACGTTCTTTGAAAAGAATGTTATTGAAGACAGTGCTGCAGATTAGGTGCAAGTATTGTTTTTAGATAGTTAACATAAATAAATTTCTGACCAGAGATGATGTTGGCATGTTACCTTTGCTTAACCCTTTACCTGTAGTCGGCATCTGTCATTTGAAAACCCCACCTATCTGTACTAATGGGTTTTCTCTGGGTGATAACTAATACAACAAAATGTAAACTAATCTAAAGGTGATTTCCATACTAAGAAAAAAAAAAGAAAGTACATAGGTGCCACATATGTCATGTTGAAATTGAGTGGGGATTTTTAAGTACACTTAGAAGTGTTGTCTTGTACGGAATGCATCTGGTATGGGCTTTAACTGTCTATTCCAGGTAATGAGCTGTGAAATTGAATGGGACTGTTTAGGCTGATTTACTGTGTGAGTTGCAGAGGCAGAACTATTCTTAACTCTTTGTTTACTGTAAGCAAAATTGCCTATTTGCTGTTTATTTCAGGGATATTGTTTCTGTAAGGCACTAAATAGAATGAGTTCAACAGTAGGAATATTATTGCAAAAATTATTGTGCTGATGTTTATTTGAATGACTAGTAGTGTGTGTTTTATGGAGAGGTGGAAGGAGTCAGTCCAAGGGCATTTCTACTAGAGGCTTGTTTATTGATTTTTGTTAAAATTAGGTTTTACTAGCACAGTAGTTTTTGTGTGTTTTTTATGTATAAAAAATAGTTTTTTAATGCTACTCTTATGCTGTGTTTTAGATACTTCTAGCTACTCAAAATGTCTTCCAACTTGGTCTTTTCAGATAACTATTTGCAGCCCTGTGTAGGTTGCATACTAATATATGGGATAACTGGAAAATATTTCTATATTCTGTTTCTCCTCCCTCCTGCCTTTTGCATTTTACCTTATATGGTAATTGAGAACAGGGTAAAGATATCTGCCGTGTATCAGTCTTGATTTGTCTTTCGTTTGAAATCTCAGTTTTCATAATTATTGAGTGACTCCATAAAGAGCATGTTTTTATGGCTGATTTATGCATGCTGCTAATTTGATACCAGCTGGTATTACTTTACTATTTGTATAGACCAAATCACATCTTCAGGTTGCAAGCATACGGATTACGTAATTTCTGTTTATTCTAAGTGCATTCATCAAATCACGTACCCTGAAAGGCACCTGATGTTACACCTCATGGCCTGCAAAAGTCACTTCTGGCAGAAATAAAGCACAGCTGCTGTATTAACACATAGTCATTGCTCATCTGCAATTGTTCTTCTAATCTCTGTGGTTTTCCGCTTTCACTAAACCTAAGCGTTCTTTGTAGAAACTTGTGGATTATTTGTGGCCAATGATATCACTGAGACTTGCTAAATTTTTTTGGTACTGGTTGACAGATGAGTAAGTTCCTCTTGGTTTCCTCCTTCTGTGTCATAGGAAGTCACATTAAATTGATTATGTGACTGAAGAGTAACAATACAACCACAGGAAATCCTGTGGCTGAAACCAGTTTTGTTCTCTGCTTTCTTTTGGTAATAACTTTGTATTTGCAGAATACTGTCTTTGATTTAGGACTGCATTGGCCTTTGACTTTAAAAAGGTGATGCTCTTTGCAACGTATGAAAAAATTGGCTTTTTTTGAGCTGAGGCATCTCTTGAAAAAAAAATCAAGAGTAAATAATACTGCTGATGAGAGTTAGTGGTTGAAAATATGGCAGCGTAAGTCACTTCAAACAAAATGAAAGTTAAGTGTCAAATGCAAACACACGCAAAGGAAAAAGAAATAGAGAATGTGTATGCTACTTCTGGAGGCTTTAAAAGGTAAGAGGTGCACAGAGGCATGTAGGACTTCTTGCTTGGTGTTCATGAGCTGGAGCAGTGATCTGGTTCAGCTGCACAAGCCCTCGTGCTTCTATGAAGTAAGGCCGTGTCAGGAAAGTGTAATCATCCTGAGAACACAGCACATTTAAATTGATTTAACAAGTCTGCACTTTCATTCTTTGTGAAGAGTAGGTTATACCTCGTTTTCAAGCCCTTACTTCCAAGATGTAGCAATATGTTAGTTTCTCGTTAATTTTTGGTTGGGACCTGCTCTTCTGTGACATTAGGTACAATATTAACATTGTTAGATGTCAGTCTTTTGAAAAAAAGAAGAAAGGGAAATAATGGGAATGTGGGTCTTCAGATATAATGCAGATTATTTCCCCCTCCGTCCCCCTTTTAATTTGAAAGTACTTCGAAGGACTTTATTAGCATGTTAAGTAAAACTAGGGAAAGGCAGATTTCAACAGATGCATTTGCTTTCTTGCTTGCACAGGCATTTACTGTTAAGCCTTGGTTAATTTATAAATATGGGAAATAAATCTCTCCCTGAGATAAAAAGTCGAAGGACGGATAAAATGTTTCGAAAACATCTCTCCTAGTGGAGAATGTGCATGGTGCTATCCTGACCTGACAGGCTCTATGAAAGGGGATTACTGTGGCAAACAGGAGGCAAGCTGTTGGTATTGCCAGACTGAGGCATGCTTGACTGGCAGAAGGGAAGGATGGCTGGAAAACCAACCAGGATGAGGAAGAAGGGACAGGAAACGCTGAGCACCCCCAAAGTATTGATATCCTTGAAGTCCTTAACTCCTGTGTTCTGGGCAGCAACTCTTCATCCAGTACTGCTTGTGTTTGTGTGCTCACTGGATATGTACAGCCTCGGGGCTGGGCTTACCAAGCCGGCCTGGGAACCTGTGCTTTTCTGTCACTGTCTGGGTCTGCACCTGGAGCAGGGGTTGGTCCCTCACTGTTGCATGAGATGTGAATGGCTGCAGCAGTGTTCCTCCGTATTGGTGTTTAGAATATACCTCCAAAGCTCCCTCAGGACCTGCGTTTCCTGGCAAGTTGTGTGGAGGCTTGAACAGAGAGGGGAAGGAGGCAGCACGAGCAGGTACAATTTGGGATAGCAATACTAGGCATGGAAGTTTGTGGAAGTTGATTTAATAGGAGTTTCACTTTCCTTTTAATTTAAATTCTCTTCCTGTAATTCTTTATCTCTCTTGTAGAGGCTGGTAGATGCAGTGTCTCTTGGAATGAGTAGCAGTAAAATTGAAAAAAAGTAGTAGTTGAAAGGTGATTGAAAATGACTTTGCAGAATCTGGACTGAATTCACTTCATTTCCTTCCCTGCTTGAAGCATCAAGAGCATTCTGTGATGTAGTAATTTTTGTTGTCATTAGTAATAAATTTGGGGAAGAAGCCTGCTGTTTGCAAAGGGATTTATAAAGGCCAATTATCTGGTTCAGAAGTCTGGGCCAGAGATGGGAATGTGTGTGGCTGTGCTAACCTGCTTGGGTCATCAGAGAGTGTCCATGAAGTTTATCTAGAGGAGTAGTCTAGATTTGGAGTTTTGGGGAAAATTTCTTCTTTGAACTTTCATCACAGCAACAAGTAGAGATATTTTTTGACATTGCACTTCATCTATGTTTTTATGCAGTCTTCTGTGGAAAATGAAAAGGTTTGAAGGGAGAGCAAAAATTTATATTTGATTCTATGCAGTTCTAGGTGACAAAATAGCTAAATGAATTCCTGTCATCCAGCATAGCTTAAAGCTCTGGAGAATTATCTGCTCTTTGTGTAAAGTACTTCAGAGAAGTTTTAAGACTATCCTAACTTAATTATAAAATATATTGTGTGGTTATACAAGGAGTTAAATGTAACCCAGTAAAAAAAAACCCCAAACCAAAACCACCTTGGCCATAGTGACCTTTAGAGGAGATCACTGAGCATGAACCTTATGAAATTTGGAAATGGATGAAACTGAGCTGGTTTATGTCAGCTGGAGAATCTGGCTCGTTATTTAAACTGAAGCAATTTATTGTTCTGTTTCTTCTAATGCACATAGAAGCAATAATGTTGTACAAGTGTGGGAGGGTGGAAAAACCCAAACTCCAGAACAGTATCTCTTCTCTCAATCTCCTCCTTTCCCCTGTCCTTCAAGATTATTTAAAGAACTACTAGTTAGTGAGAAAAAATGTTCAGTAAGAACACTTTCTCCCAATCTATACCATCCTTTTGAAATGCCCTCATTAGCTGTTTTGTTACCTAGAACTGCAAGAATTAATACCTACACTGTTTCTCACACCTTTTAATTGTTGTGACCCACCCCAAAATTTTACAGCATTAAAAACCCATAGCAGCATGAGAAAATATGAAGTTGTGCAATTCTTTTCCTCACATGTATATCAGAAACAAAGATATTACTAGAACTGGATTAGGTCTAAACACTTAATTTGTATTCAAAGAGGAAACGCCTTTTTTCTCATAGCAGTTGCGGGTTGGGTGGAAGTGGATGAAAGGAGTAGAAGTAAGGCTTTGGTGGAAGGAAGAGAAATCATTCCTTGGCAGGACAGAGTGTCTGTCTGTAGCAATTCTGCAGAAGATGTTAATAAACTGTAGATGTGGGCGTGGAGAGCAGGCAGAGCAAACAGGGAGCAGTTCTTGCCTATACATGGGATGAGACTTGAGCTAAATTCCTAAACCAGATTTACTAATTTCTTCCAATGAGTGAGTGTTTCGAAAATTGTATCCAAACAATCTGAAAATAAGTTTATTCACATATATGCTACAAATTGTGAGGAAAAGAGCATAAACAGGAGGTACCTAAAATCATGAGAAACTTTATTTAGCACTCTAGGATAAAATATTTTGAGAGTATTTAGTACAGCAGAATATTTTGGATCAAGAGACTGAGGTCATGTTGACTTCATCTATTAATAAAGTTGTTAAATGTGCCTTTTTGTTTTTCACTTCATAGTGTGATCTTCGTAAGTGGGCTGAAGACCTGCAATACCACTGTAGCTTTAAAGCAAGCTTTCCATCTTTGTTTTTAAGCTAAATTTTAGCCTGAACTCAAATGAAGTGAGTTGCATTTGTGCAGTAGTGGAGGATGAAAGGAAATTTATTTTTTAAATGCAGTTTAAGAAATTGCCTTTGGTTTTGATTGTTCATGCATGTACTACAGAACCTTGACTCACCTGATCAAGTCGAAGTAGAGGCACTTCAGTGTGAAAATAATGCTGGTTTAAAAGTACCTCTGCATAGTACTTAAAACAGATTTGCACAGTGGCAATTTCTAAAAGTATAAGATTTTAAATAAAAATTTATTACAAGCTTCTGTTAATACTATGTGTCCTTTAGTGTTCTGTTCAAAGATGCTGATTTTTGTGTGCGTGTGTGTGATTAGTCTAAAAATAAGGTGATCAAAAATGTTCAGTGATTTTGTGGAGATAGTTTGCCTTAAAATATTCAGCAAGGACAGGTATATTTTAAGCAAGTGGCTAATTTTTTTTCTAGGCTTAGCATTGAGTGTAAGCCTGTTGGTGGCATGGGGCGCAAATAATTAGCAAATCACTAGAATATAGGATACATAGTAAACTGCATGTTATTAGTGAGGAATTTAATATATTTCTTGTTAATGAAAGAGCAACTTGCGTTCTTCGGGGAAATGGAATTCTGTTGAAAGCATGGCTTCAGCTGATTTACCAGCAACACCTAAGGCTTCAGTGTTTTAATTTCCAGGAGGAAACGTTTTCTGTTTATACTACCTTAAGGAGTAGAGTATGTGATTACGTGGAATCAAGCATGTTTCTAATATTAAGCAATGTTTAGTGGTGTTAATGTTTTGATTTTTTTTAAACTTCTTTATTTATTTTTTTTTTCTGATTTAAGTGTCTTGGTAAGTAAATACTGAAAATCAGCTAGGTGAAGGACAGGTTCATGTTGGAAACATTCTTTCTAACTGGTGTAAATCTGTAGGTAGTGCCAGGACTTGTGCAGGAAAGTAGAATCTAATTATGCAGCACACAGCTCATAATGAAATCACGTGACTAAGCCCCTGCAGAATCTGTAGGTTGTATTTATTTTAATTCATTGAATTCAATTACTCATCTAATTCTATGTAAATATAGGTGTACTCTATTCATACATATATGTATGTGCGTAGGTGTGTGTATATAGACATATATATACACACAGATAAATATATATATATGTATTTATACATTAGAAAAGCTATCTACATGCTTTAGTACTTGATCTTGGTTAAAATTTCTGATGCCATCCAAAAATGTTTTAAATTCTTAGTTCCCAGCAAGAATTAAGATTTTTCTCTGCTTGCTAAATGGAAAAATCCAATAATTCTCTCAGTGATTTATTACTGGATATGTTGTGCATGTTACATTTTTAAAATTTTATTGTTATGTTTTTGATGTCTGATATAAAGGCCACTGGAAAAGCTTCAGAAAGCTTTTTTTACTAAAATCAGAGGAAAATGTTATTATCAGATCAAACTGTAATGTTCCAGGCGCTTATGGTATTTTGTTTTCTGTGTTTTTGGATACCTATAAAAATAGTTGTTCAAGCATTTTAACTGTGAAGTCAGTTCCTTTTTGATTTACAACATCAATATTGTAATATTTATATATTTTAATGCCTGAATTCTAGAAATGGAAACATAAAATTGATATATAATAAAAAAAACAGATGAATACTAAAGAAGGTCTTACACAGATGCACATGCTTGACAGAAATGATATCAAACTATTTTAATACCAGTATAAAATGGAATATGTATTTTAATGTTCAACACTGAGCATCAAGATAAACAAGCTGTTAGAGGGAAGAGGAAGGCATTAGAGATAAAACGCAGGTGTAGTGTACACATAATTTTTTCTTGCTGAGAAGGTATTCATTTAAAAGAAGTGTCACTGCCTCAAATAATATATTGATATAAATATCTATACTGCTCAGAATATGTTATTTTAGAGTATTTTAAACTGAATTTTTGACCATAAAAATCTTTTAAGGTATAGAATTCTGCATGGTGTTTTTCTCTACCAAGTTATTATAAATATTAACCGCTCTGGAGGTTAAAAGAACAGCATTTATCAACTGTTGGCATATCTACCTAATGATCCCTTCTTTTATCTCAAGTATTCAAGTCTGTTTGAAATAACACTCTGTTGAGGTTTTGCAGCTGTTATATTTTTGAACATTTTTCGTTCCATAAATGAACGTTCTATAATTCAAGTCCTTGTGTAGGGAGACACTCAGGAAACCAAACCTCTTTGCTCCAGAAATACTTGGTTTTGTTTCCTCATGTCATGCTCATATTGTGCAACTAAATGTACTATCACACAGACTTTATACTTGGTTTTGCTCTAATGCAACTTGTGAGCTATTCTTGTAGATGTCACAGTCTAAGAGGAGATGAGTTTGATGTTTACAAGGGAAGAGAAGGATTGTCATTTGTTGCTTGCAGTCAGCAGTGGAGAGTTTAAAATACAAGGTGAAGATGATTGGAGGTTGTAGATTTTTTTGTTTTGTGGGTGAAGCTGTAGGCTGTAGCACTTAGTAGTAATGGGATGGATATCCAGCAGTTCTGAAAATAAAATATTGTGCTGTTTCAGTCCTTGATTCTGCCAGTGCAACTACTTTTATGTGGGGGTTCCTATTAAAGTACTGTGATATTAAAGTACAGTCATCCTGCTGGCTCAGCTGGGAGGTTGTCCCACTGGCATTGCTGAGGTACGAAATGTAGGGGTCAGGAGAGCAGCCTGGGGAAGAGTGGCAAGAGGCAGGTAAAATGTTCTCTTTTGGGTCTTGCATAGTGCTGCCACTCTGGCAGTGACTGAGCTTGGGAACGGTTCCTTTGTGTTTTATAGCCTTGTGCCATTTTTATTAGGTTTTTTCCTCCTCTGTCTTGTTTCTCTGCTTTGTGAGAAAGGTACTGCATTTTGGGAAACTATTAAGTTGTCATTCTTGCACTTTGGCCTTTTATTTGACATTAATGTTGTTTTGTACTATATTAGTGTTACTTAATTTGTGCTTTATCTACAAGAAATTGAGTTGTTTGCAGATATTGGGGCTATTTAGTTATGTAATACATAGTAATTGCAGGAGAGCAGTGTTCAGGTAAAACATGACTTTCTGAGGCTTATCTCAAATTTTATTTAGAGTTGTGAGGCCTTCTATGATATATGGCTAAGGACATAGAGGATTTTTTAAAAAAGTAAAATCTCCAGACTTCTGCTATAGCTATAAAATCTTCAGCACTATTTGAACTTTTGTAGCCCATTCAGTGATAACTGGATTTCCCAATCAGATACATGTTTGGAACATGGATATGTACTTTACACTGGCTGAAGAATGAGTGCACTGAGCATACAATACTGACAAGATGATCTGGTTGGTGAACTTGATTTCTTTCTTGTTGAGACCATACAGTACTGATGTTAATCAAGTTTCTAAACTGAACAGTTTTTGTGACCATTACGTGTCCTTGGTGAAAAACTGAGGATCTATTTCACTGTTGATCCAATGGCTGCTGGAGCCTTTGAAGAGTAATGCCCATTATGGTCTGCAGGAGCATTCATCTCTAATTTTAACGCCAGCTGACCATTTCTTAAAAGACTGCAGCTGTTATTTACTTAGAGCTGTGTAGCTAATTTGATTTTTTTTGTCTGCTGCAGAGCTAATGAATCATTTTTGCTTCTTACTGGGTGCTATACATACATAAATTATAATTTCAAATGATACATTACTTGAGGCCTTTTAAAGGAGTATGTTGCTGAGGTACTAAGTATAATTGAAATGAAATACCAAATGTAATGTGCTTAATGCTGATTTCCTTTAGTAATAATCGTATTTTGTCTTGGTTTGTTAAAATCTTATTTGTAAACCAAACAAATGGTCTGACCACCGTGCACAGCTCTATTGCTTGAAGGTCATTTAGGCATCCTAACAGCAGCACTGAAAATTGTGTTACAGAACAAATTTCTCTGTAGGACAGGTTTCAGCTTGAAAATCAATTATATCCTGAGTTACTGTATTCTGTATCAGTGATCTTCTGAGTTGGCTGGAACAGCTCTTAGGTAGAGCTTTACTAGTCCTGTAAAAGTGATACTGACAGGTCAATGCAAAGCTGAATCTCTTGAGCTGGATTCCAGTGTTGTGCAGCTCATTTTTTTCATGTATCCTCATTAGCATAGAAGCTAACAAAGCTAATCAGTATTCAAAGAGGAAATTGTAAAGTAAAGTGGATACTAGGCACAAAGAAAGCATGGGATATTTTGGTTAATACTGATGTTGTTTAAAGTGTACTTGAGCATTAATGTCACCATGTATCTGGAAAGGAAGCATTTCTGAACTTAATTATTTCAAATGTTCTTGATTTGTTCTAATTTTAGGGCAAAAATGTTGTATGTAGTAGTTTATTACAATACAGTTTTAGTATTTATCTGGTGTCAGTTACTGTGTATAGGCTGTAGACAGTTTAAACAATGTTGTGGCTTCATTGTTTTGGTTTCCTGACCTGTTTGGTTTTTTGTTGGGGCTTTTTTGTCTTGATTCTGAGCACTTTAGAAAGATGATTGGGGAATGTCTGTTATCAACTTCCATAGGACATCACCTCTAGAGATGTTGCACCAAATACTTATGCTGTTGTCAGGAGTGGCATTGTTTTTCTGCTGTGCTATCATTATCAATATGCATTAACAAAGCATTGTGAGGTTAAAGTATTGAATGAGTGTGGGGGAAAGCTTTGGTATTTTGCAAAGCCATGCATTTCAGCAGAGCATTCTGTTTAATGAATATTAAAGTAATGACAGTAAATTGAATGTCTCATTAGAGTTTTTGAAAAGACTTATTTATAGGGATAATATAAACAGTGGTATCCTTTAGTAGTAACTTTCTACCTTTTGGACTTTAGTACAGAAAGTTTAAGTGTGTGATATCCATGAGTTTCTTTCAGTTACTTGTGAACTTTTGCAGTGCCCACAGTCCAGAGGCCAAAAAGTAGTGTGCCTTAGAAAACTTGTCTCAGCAGCAGATGGAAGCAAGAGGGGAAGAGAATTTGTGAATATGTCTTTTCTTTCCTTCAAAAATTTTTGTCCATGACTAAAATAAAAATAAATAAAAAAATGTTTGTAAGGGCAATCCCCAATTCCATTTGTGAGTACTCAGAGCAGTCTAAATAGAAGTAAAGTGCTAAGGATTGAATTTTTGTCCTCTGTTTTGACTCAAACAACTGGAATTACTCTGTATTTGGAAATACTTTTCACATATTGCTATTGCTTAGCTTGAGGTTTTAGCTAGTATTCTGTATTTTCACAGACAGGAATGACACTCTTATGTCTACTCCTGGAGCATGTGTGACCAGATATTTTTCATTTCTCTATTTTTAAATCCTCTGACAGAAGGCTAGCAACATAGAAGTTACAACATTTTTGAAGTTCTAAGAAATATTCCCCACTGAATCCCCAAATTTAACACAACTGCTTTGCATGTATATTCTCTTAGAGCAGCTTATCTTGTGCATGCTTAGCACCAGCTTGGCATAGTCAAAAGGAATATCTGTATCTTGATTATAGAACCTGATTGCAGAGCTTTGAGTGGCAGAAAGATCCTCTCATTGGTGGTCAGGACAACTACATCATTGTGGTTTCTTTGCTGTTCATGTTTTTTATGTTAATTCATTTGTTAGTGCTTAATTAAAGCGGTAACTGCTTAAGCACTTCCTTTGGGGAGTAGAAGTACATTTAACGAGCCCAGTACCCAGCAGTGGGTGAATGTACCTGATCAGTCTGTAGGTTTTGTTCACATGGGTAAGTATCCCAGAGGAAAGTTGTGCCAGGAAATATTCCGCCTTCCAGCTGTAATTGAATGGGCTTGAACAACAAGCTGAGACAGCTGGGTCCTGTTTTGGTCTTGATTTGTAGGGACCCAAGGGATTGGGAGAGTGAGAAAGAAATCCTGTGCCAGTTGAGCGAGTTCAAATGAGGAAAAGAGAGCTTTGCTCCCTCGACTGCTCTGCATTTCAACTATTAATACAGCAATAAAGCCTATTCAAAAAGAGTTCTGTGTTCTTTGTGTTTTTTTGAAAGAAGGCTTGTGTGCTTAGCTATTGTGTCTTTTTAGAAATTTAATGTCTTATCACATGAGACAGAATTTTCCAGGTCAACCACCCAACTTTAATCATGAGATCTTGTGGAGTGCAGGAAGGAAGCTGAGAAGTCCTCACAATAACCAAGGAATAACATCCTATTGGAAGTGTTCTTTCATGGGGTCATTCATATTATAATTAAGAAACCCCAGGAAACAAGTAGTTAAAGCAACTTTTTGAGCAGTTTAAGTCCTTGATGTATCTGTATTTAAAATGAGTTTTCTGTGGTCTTGATGTATAACAGGAGCTTTCCTATATTCCTTTTAAATGTTACTCAGTTCTGAACACGTACTTCTGATCACTATAGGAAGGTCGAGTTGCTGTTTTCAGGGAGAACACTAAATCAAATTTTTGCAGTTTACATTGCAAACATTAACTGTTTAGTTAAACTTTTTATTTGCCTCAGGTTGACAACAGTAAATAGCTGTTTGTCCTGACTGAATCAGGCTGTTTTAAAAAATAGGTGTTTAAATTAGTTTGTTCAAATCTAGCTAATAATATGATTGCCAAATGAAAATATTGTGAGGGTAGAAGTGGGACAAAATGAAGCTATATTTTCATAGTGATCAATCGTGTATATTAAGTAAGAGTGAGAAGTATGCAAAGATTTGTGAAGGATCTGCCTGTTTTTGAAAAGGGCTCCAAAGATGGAACAGACCATAGAATCTTAGAGTGGTTTGCATTGTAAGGGACCTTAAAGATCTCTTTATTTCAAAACCCAGCATGAAAGCTGCCTTTGACTAGACCAAGTTGCTCAGAGCCCCATCGATCGTGGGTGTCAGGAGAAAACAATATGCTGCAATATAAAGTAGAGGGTCCTGTGCTATCAGATTCATCCTAGCACAGCATCTTCACTAGTGTTAATGGGGAATGTGCTCTGTGCTGTGCTGTGCTGTGGTGGCTTGTGGTGGCTTTATGATTTCTGCTGCTGCATTTACATATTGCTGCATCATTGTGTGCAGTGTACACAGACCCTGAGTTCAGACACACTTGTGTGATGTGTGTCTAAACTCAGGGTTTAGACAGACAGACCTAGAAGCTAAATTCTCTTTTATTTATATGCTGACTTGGTGTATACAGACAGCTGAATGTAGACTATCAGGTTGAGTTTCTAGCAGCTCCTGGCTTTTCTTACATGATTGTGTGCCTTCATGACTTGGGCTGGTCTGATGCTGTAGGTCAGAAATACAAATACAGGCGGCTGTGGTTTGTACACTGCTGTAGTGATTTCCTGGCAGGTATCCTCCAAATTTACCTGGGGCAAAAACAGATGTTCTAGCTCATCAATACAGGATTATCTTAATAGCCAGCTGATTTTGATGTTTTTCACTAAATAGTAACTTTATTTCTTTACCACACCTGATGGTGTCTCCATGTGTTTCGGTGATGTGTTCTCTTTTGGTTATTTGAATGTGTAGAGTTCTGAACAACTCTCCCATAAGTAGTTGGGTTCCTGCAGGTATGAGTTCTAAGCTATCTCAGATGCAAAATAACTTCTTAGCTAAAGAGAGTTTTTCAATTGTTGTCTTGTATAATACTTAATATGCTCACAAATTATTATTTTGTGTGGGTATTGCAAGTATTAGGAAGTGTGGATTTGTTGTCATTGACTATCCTTAGGCCAAAAGAGGTTACTCTAGAGAAGTGTGGAGTGTGCAACATTTCTTCCAAATAAAATTTTACTTGATGGCAGCTAATTCTATAAAAGGAAGTTTAAAAAAAATGGGGTATGAGCTTCTGAAGAGATGTGAAATTCTGCCATCTTTATTTTAGAGTGACACTGAGCATAAAATATGATGGTCTTTTTACTGCCTCCAGATCAAGAAAAGTATAATATTTGTATTATTTTTACATTTTTCCTGGAACAGAATAGCAAAATTTAATAGACAGGAAATGCTACAGTTTTACACATTTCCCATAGAGGAATGGTTAACTCCTTAATGGAGGCTCCTTTATTTTTCCTTTTTCTTTTTTTTTTTTTTTTTTTTTTTTTCCTGGGCCCAAGTTCTGGAGTGTTGCTTGCAGGCAGTACTGGGAAAAGATGGTTTAGATTATATCTAAGTGTTCTTTTAGGGTCAATCTCACTGTTGTCAGGATTGGTTTGAACCTTTGAAAGAGAAAGGGAAAGCTACTGCTGTGAAGGCAATTTTTTTTTCAGAGTATTTTACATTGGAGGTGACACTTGCTTTATTTCAGCCTTTGTAGAAGAGGTTGTAGCTGGGGAGAGCACCCTGGGAGAAATTTTTTTGAAGTAAAAAGGTTTACAGCATGCGAATTTGGGTATTTTAGCTATATATTTGTTAGAGATTAGAGGAGGTTAATTTAAAAAAGACAATTGAAAATACAGTGTTTCATCTTTAGTTTTTGGTAACTTTTGTTTATAACCAGTACTAAAAGCATTTATATTGCTATGGTGTACTAAAAGGAGTGCTAGCACTTTGTTTATATTTGTACATAACTTTGCGTATTGTATCTCTTAATGACAGCATATAATAAATAAAAATAAATGGATATCTTATTATCTTTTGTATCTTTAATGGTTAAATTGATACTTTTAAATTGATTTTTTTTTTATTCTATCTTCTATAATCTCTGCAATGAGTTATGGATTAAAACATTAAAAAATTAATCAAGATTTAAGCAGATAAAATCCTAATTGGTGGATTGACCATCCTGAATGTTTGGTAATATGCTTAGAGAGCCATAAAACATAGTTAGTGTATGTTTAATTTGAGACTGATTTTAGGCTAGTGGCTTTTTAAGTGCATATCATTGGAGTAAATGGGGATGTCACAAGTAGCTATTTCTAATTATTTGTGTTGTTAAGAAGGTACTGCTATTTTAGAAGTTGAGCTGGAAGCAAGGAAATGGTTATGACCTTTTTAAACATAACAGAATTTGAAAGTTGTGTTTACTGTGTGTGCACACAATGATATAAATAGCAGCAGCAGCCCATGTGGGGCTGGAGGGCAGGAGAGCAGAGCACTCACAGATTTGCCACCTTGGTTGCTATCCAGCCTTGTTATTTTTGCACAGATCTTTTTGCACTTCTAAATAGAAAATAAGGTGACTTTGAAAAGGAGAGAGTAGCAGGAGCACTGCCTAAAAGGGAAGAAGGTGGCAAGCAAATGAAGAAATTGAATGTTCTTTTAGATGGCTTTCCTATTTCCTCTGGAAGGAAATATGGCCAATCATGTCATTAACAGTCCCCTATTATTATTGATTAAATAATAGCTGGCTTGTTTCAATGGTGTCTTTAGCTATTTAGGTTTCAAAATTCGAGTGAAATGTTCTTGTTTCATGAATGAAAGGACATATTTATACTGGTGTATGTGTTACATGAGAAAATTTAAGAAGAAATTCCATTTTTTATGTAATGAACTCAACAAGACCTCATGTATCTTGTCAGAGATGGATCATTTTTTGCAATGGGAAGTTTTTTTTCTTCCCATTTATTGTATCTTTATGTTTTATCTTGTGATTTTGTGCCTGTGAATAATTCAGTTGGGTGAATATACTCTGGATTTCAGGAAAACAATATAATTACATTGTTTCTCAA
This sequence comes from Muscicapa striata striata, assembly GCA_030060385.1. Lineage (NCBI taxonomy): Eukaryota > Metazoa > Chordata > Aves > Passeriformes > Muscicapidae > Muscicapa > Muscicapa striata. The sequence continues at coordinate 1,180,959 of JAREIS010000084.1, forward strand.
CACATACACATGTTAAAGTTTCTCCCCTTAGTGAGGCACAAATACCTAAGATTTCCCTTACAACATAGGTTTGCTGTTTGGTGTCTTGAGGTCATTTTAAAATGCAAAACATCTAGACTTTTTCTATTAAAATTGCTCTGTTAACTATTTACTTAAATGTTTTTTAACCATCCACTTATTCCAATATGTTATTTCCATAAGTCAGAATATGATCTTGAAATGACAGTTCAAAATTTGCATATAGGCTGTGCTTAACCTCATGCATGGGGTTCTGTTGAGAATATCAGGTGAGAACTGAATGTCGGCTGCCACCCTGCTCTCAGCTTCTGAAAAATTCAGGTGTGTTATCTTGATAACAAATTTGTGTGCCAGTGCATGTGTATATATGGCATTTGAAGTATTTCTCAAATAAAACTGGCCAAGAAATAATTCTTTTCCCCATGTGTGAGTTGATAAATGGCTGTTTGCAGTTTTGAATAAGCACCAAATGTTTGTTTCTTGGATCAGTGAGAGAAATTACTATTCATGGGACAAAAATTTGTTTTCTCTGTCACGTGTACTTCAGGACTTATGGGATGGGGAACAAAGCAAGACTTCCTTTTCCTGGAGGCATGGAAGCAGAATTCAGGGGAGATTTTTATCTACTGCCTATATTAGATAAGGAAAGAATCAGGGAAACAAATCACCACATAAACCTGCATAACTCCAGTGATTCATGGCAATGCTTTCTTCTCTCTCCCTGGCTTTAGGTAGTGGGAAAAATGGCTGATCATACAGATTATATGTGGAAAGGCCCTCGAAGGCATCCTGTCATGAGTGCTTCTTTAAATCTCTTTTGCACTTTATCAAAGCTCCAATGACCATAGTGTTTCAAAGAGGGAAGTTAGAGTTTAGTACCTTAAAATAATTTTTTTAAAAAACCCCAACAAAACAGCAAAAGACCCAAAACAAAACCAAGCCAGAAGACATTTTATGGTCTCCGAGGAGAAACTGTGCATAAGAATATGTTCACAGTGTTCCTTCCATGATGTACTTTCTTTTTAAATGCAGATACAGTATATGAGACTTCAGGCATGAGGAAGGTAGTTCTTTTTCCTTTGATGGCTTTTATGTACACAGCTTCATAGATCCTAGCCATCACATAGAGGGATATTTTCTTTTTGAACACTAAGTTTGTTTAGGTTCTTTTACTATTTAGTATTCTCTAATGTACTGGTCAGTTTTTGGAATGAAATAAAACTTACTGCTAGTAATTAGGAAATTCTTGTGTGTTTTGTCTGGGCAGTTACATTTACATTTTCTTTAAATCTGTAATCTTTGATATTTAAATTGGTCATATTTTCATAAATAGTTCAAAATCTTTCAAGAAAATATATAACTTACAGACGCATTCTAAATCTAAAAAAAAAAGTACACTAAGTAGATACTAAAATTATTTCTTTCAGATACAGTAAGCTTGTTTACAGTTATACAGACAATGGTAATGTCCATTGTTGCTTTACAGCCCAAAGGATGTAGTCTGACTTATTTGTCTTATATTCTTCTAAAAGTTGGACATAGCACAGCATGGGATTCTGGTTGTTAGTTGTGACCCTGTTGTCTTTGATACCTTCTGCTTCCATTTCCAACTTCCAGCTAAATCTGTATTTAGAGAAACCTCACTAAATACTAAAAGCTGATATTTTTCTTTCAGTTCGTCTCTTCTGTAGCTTTGCAGCAGATAAGCCACATTTCCCACCTGGTGTGGAAGCACAGGGATGGCGTCTGCTGAAGAGAACAAGCAGTTGTAACACTGGGCACGGAAGAATTTTTTCATGTTTTGTCAGCACATCAGGGCTGCTGTTGTCTGCTGGGTTTGAGGCCAGGTGTTGAAGTACATTGGTTGGGTGTTGGTTTTCTTTGATATCTTCTGATGATGCTCTCATATCTTCAGAGGCTGGGCCACAAGAATTTGGATGTGTCTATACTTCCTGACCACAGTACAGGCTGAGGGGATGAAGTCTGTTTAGAGTGCTTCAAAATTGCCTTCACTGTGCTTGGGTTCAGCTGGGGCCTTAAAAAGCAGAGGACTTCCTTGACTGCTGCCTTCATCTGCTGAGACATCTGTTGTTTTGTGGGTTTTTTTTGTTTTATTTTGTTTTTGTTTTTTTTTGTTTTGTTTTGTTTCTTTTTTTTTTTTAATTTTTTTTTTTAAATTTCCTTATTACTTTTCTAGCATAGGATTCTGTAACTTATGTATAAATATCTTCATCTGGCTATGTAATTGTGTAGAATCCATAGGAATTTAGGTACTTCTATGAGACAAAGGAACATTTCAGAAGAAGACTTTGGAGTATTTTCTTTTTTAAAAAATATCTAAATACTGTTTAAAGGATCTCAAACACCACTATTTCATGGACCCTGCAGCCAAGGGTTCCCTTGATTTTCACATTCCCGACCAGCCCCATCTTCTTGGTGAGAAAAAGGTCTTGGTTGCTGGCTGGGGTTAAGCCACAACAGCATTAATAGCACTTCTTGGCTCCTCTATCTCTTGGAGAAGTAAATTATTATCAGCTCATTCCAGTATCCTCCTGGATTGCTTATGCTCTGCTGTGTTATCCCTCTGATAGATACCAGGGTGGTTTCATGCTATTCCCTTCATCTCCCATAGAAAACAGATGTTGCCACTCAAGAAAGCATCTAAATTTGAATAATTTTTTACTCTGTGATTCTTTTTGTTGGGATTCGTTTGGAGGTAAGGAATTGGTCTAAGAGACTTGGTGTTACCTACAGGCATGCCCTTCCTATGGAAATTTCCATTTAGCAGAATATATATATATATTTGTATGGAATATATTTATTTATATATGTATGTGTGGGTACACACCCTCATATGTATATATGTATGTATGTATAAAAATAAGTTTTTAGTAGCTCAGTTAACACAGACTGTTCTCTGTTATCTAAAGACAGTCATGGAAAGGGGATAGATGGAGGAGCAGGCTCAGTTTTAACTCCTTCACTTACCTATATCATAATTTCCTTGTCTCTGTTTCCTCCTTTTTGTGTGCAGGAGCCTGTTTGCTTACTGGGATTCATCTCCTTGTAAGCAAATTTCAGCCCACTCAGTGTTCTTCACTGTACAGGGTTGGAAGTTAATAGGTTGACTTTCAGCTGGAGAGGGTACATTTTTTAGTGCCCTGGTGATTAGACTGCTAATTTCAGTAATCTGTTGACATCCTGCAGTGGCACTCATCTGTCAGGCTTGAATTCTGCCACTGTGCTTTTCAGGCAGCAGGATAGATATATTCAGGAGGTGGATTTGAGTGTGGAACTTAGATTTTGCAAAAATGAAAAGTCCTTTTTTTTGGTTCATTTTAGATCTTCTAGAGCCGTGTTCATTCTCTGTGTTCTTGACTAGAATATCTAATGAGTCAGAAATTATTTTCCTTACTTCCTCAAGCCCTTGGGAGTAAATTTCATTAGGTCTTGCTGACTGAAGTGTATCTAATGCATTTTCTTGTTTATTTAATCTTTTTATTAGCATCAGCAGAAGTATTTGTGATTTAGTTGGGCCCAAAAAGCTGAAATGCCTTTATCTGTAGGAGTGTCACTCAGATCAGGCACTGGTCAGTGCATTGTGGGAAACCTGCTCTGCCCTTATTTCAGACAGCAAGTACTTACTTGTCAGTCCAGTAACTTTCTCAAATATTGAATTCACATTTGTTCTAAAATGTACTTAAATAATTGTAACTGAGGAAAACACTGCAGCATGAGTAGCTCTTATCTTAACAGATGGAGCCTGGGCAAGTTGTACTGCCAACTGGTAAGAGTAAGGAGAAGCTAAAGCAAGTGTTGTCTTTTTCAATGACTAACTGCTCAAATTACTGACAGTCACAGTTTCTCCAGCTCAAGCTGGATTCTTCTTGAGATCCAGAAAAATATTAAGGAAAAGGCATCCATTTGTCCTGAGGTTTGTAAAGAACTACTTTAACACAGTATAGATGAAAAGTTAATCTCTGCAGGTTTTATATTTAATGTGATTATATTGTTGCAGTCATCTTTGAGCATGCATTTAATCAAGTGCTAGTATTGGGTTAAAACAAATGCATTTTCCATTCTTTCTCACACAGAAGTAGTGGATTTAAATTAGCTGTTGTGTTGAGCGACACATTCTGTTGTTGTTTGAAATAATACTGAGAGGTTCATTATTTGAAATCTATAAGGGAGCAAGCAGTAAGATTTATCTCTGTGATGAATATCGCTGCTTTGTGGATTAACACGTAGAGGGGAGGCACTGTGCCATGGCTGGTGCAGAAAGCACAGGGAGGGGACTAAAAATCCCAGCTGGGAAAAGCTCAAAATGCATAGAACATGCAGTACATGACTACAGTAGAAAGAGCTTTTGCAAGGCTTTTAGAGGTCATCTGGGGAAGCTTGATTTTTGGGTGAGTTTTGATATAGAAGATCCCAACAACTTCATTGTAAGTTAGGTGGGTAAGTTGATGTTTGATGAAAAGGTATGAGAGATGTACTTGGAAATACTCAGAAACAATAGGAAAGTAATTTCATTTTAAACTTAGCTCCAAGTGACTTCACAGAAGCAAGACATGAAGAAGTAGTAATTGTTAACATACACAACATACATAAACTCACTCTAATATGTGATCTTTTTATATATAAAGTTCAAATTATGTTATCATTAGAAGGTGAGACCTTTGTAGTTAAATGTAAATAAATAACTGTTTTATTAAATCAGGAAACAATCACACTTAAAAGCAAGAAAATTAATGTATTGAACATTTCTTATGATATATCATATTAAGATGCTCCCTGTCAGTTTTGTCTATCCCTCTGTAAAAATTAAGTAAAAATGGAAATTAAGTAGTAACAAAAAGAGAAGTGGGGTGTTGAGGGTGTTGTATATATTCAGTACTCCCTTTTTATGGACATCTTTCTAGTGTACAAGGAAATACTTGATTCTCATTCTCTGAAGTCTCCTTTCTTTTCCTTTCTTTTGTAATGAGTCCTTGTGTACACAAGTAAATTTTGCAGCTCTGCAATTCTCTGGTGTCTGAAGTTGGCAGTTTGCATGGGAGTTCACGGTTATGCAGTTACAGGTGTCTGGTTGATTTCAGTAGAAGTTAAATGTTTGCATTCTTCTGAGGATTTGGACCCAAGACATGTTGAAAACCCATTGCAGTAATTTCTAAAATTATTGTGTGTTAAATCATTTTCCTATCTCCAGAAATACTCTGTGGATGTCAGTTTCTAGAAAAAGATTTCTCAGCTTTATAGAGTGAGATCTCACTTTGCTGTGAATCATCTTTTCTATATATGTATGTCAGAAGAAATAGTAAATCAGAAAAGTTGTGACCCTTGGAGTTGCCCAAACTTTATGCAAAACATTTGTGTATTTATCTGTTAGCTGAAAGATGTGGAGGGAATACTCAGTATTCATGGAGTTGTATCTGCTGTTTCCCCTGAGAGTCTGGGCATGGACTCTTTTTTAAAAAAACCCCAGAAAACAGGAACAAAACAAGCCCTCAGAAGCAATTCTACGAGCAGAAGTGAGTAATAAAACTTGATTTTTTTTTTTTTTTTTTTTGTTAATGGTGCCTTGTGCTTGACTGGAGTCCCTGAGTTAAAGGGTTTGTCATAATTACAGCACCACGTGGGCAGATGTCTGCTCCCACCCCTGTGGCTGGTTCCCAGGGAATTAGGGAGTAAGGGGGGTGCAGTTGTAGGCTGTGTGAGTTTAGGAGTCTCTCCTGCCACCCACCTACCTTTGCAGAGCGTGCAAAAAGTGAATTGTCTTTGCAACATCTTCCACTGAGTCACATCTGATTCAAGTCGGGTGAAAGGTAAAAGGTATGAGGACACCTGGATGCAGGCACACGTGCTGTGACTGCAGGAGTGATGCTTGTTTCCAGTCTGTGTCACCTTCCTGACAGCAAGTCGTGTGTGTTTATGTGGAACAGATTTTGTTGGTGGTGATGATGCTTAGTCAAAATTGCTAATTTAATTATAAACCCACATCTGTCTGAGTGCAGTTGTGAATCTAGAAGATGAAACCCAAATGTTTCTGAATGCCACCTTTGTTACAAATCTTTTTAAGGACTGTGTTCTGCCCTTCTGGTTTTTTTGCTTTTTATGGACTGTGTATACAATGGCTATTGTGAACACCAGCCTTCCATTTGCTGCTGGATATAAAATTTGTAATTTATATGCCATCATTATTTGAAAAACAACAAGAGAATATTCCCAAAATACCTTATTGTATGAAAGAGTCCTTTCCATTTTGGCAGCTAGATAAGCAGCCCATTTCCTCTGAATGAATATTTGCTGAAGTAGTTTACAACCATATCCGGACTGAATTCAGGTTTTCCAGGTGTGTGTTTGTTACTGTACAGATGGTTTTTAAATGCACTTCAAGATAAACTGATAATATTCAAACAATCAGTTGCATATTACATTTTTAGGATAAATAGAGGAAGATTTGGATGGAAGGAAATATTAATATAGAGTAGAAAGTTGGCAATGTATAGATGGGAATTATATAAATAATTGTGGATGAGTTCAGTCAGAGTTGTTGGGGGGAAATGCATTTGGAATTCTTGCATGTATTCCATTTGAATGCTCATTTTCCACTTATGTTTGACATTAGTTTCAGAAATCAGTTTTATTTACTAAAAAGCAACTTAACTTTTTAGGGTTTTTTGTGACCAATGTTGTGAAACCAAGCTAAACTAATTGAAATGTTTTGTGGTAAATTCTAAGTAAATACAGACTAACAATCTGAAAATAGGTGTTAACGAGGGCAGGAGTTGCCACACTTTACTAAGGATTTGAAATCAGAAAAAAACCCCAGCCTTCAGACTGTGGGAAGGGAAATGTCACGCTTCTCATTTTTTTTGTGATGGGTAGAGAGTGCACTGGTTTATAATGCAAGTAATCTAGCTTTGACCTGGGACTAGGCCCAGTTGGCAAAAATGGTGTAAAAATACTGTTTTCGTATGGAAAGGTATTAAAAATTCACAGAATTTGGAGAATGTTTTGACCATCTTTCACATTGTTGTTAAGCTTTCACTACTTTATTAGTTGCCCAAGTCTAGAGGAAGAAGAGGTATCATGAGCAGGTGTTTGATCTGAGGACTCTTGCTGGGCAGGGAAAGATTATGAAATAATTAACAAAATGGCTTTTGTCATATCATGCAGAGCATAATTTATCCATACCAAAAATAAACATTTGTTTGTTTACATTTTACTGTGAACTACTTCTTAACTTGCTCCTTTGTGGTCTGTGGAACAAAACATTTGTAAAAATGTGAGCTATGAATTCACATCCCTGCAAGTACTTTTTTCATAGACCAAACCTCTTATAAACTAATTTCAGAGTGAACAGTAATGAATTTCTAGCATTATTTTACTTATTACTTAATTATGATTTATATTTCCAAAATGTCTTATTCCCAGGAATCTATTTTTATTAGAGTGCAGTTTCCATTTGAGCATTTTTATGAAGTATCCAGATTGATAATTTTTAAAAATTATGAGTGCTAACTAAAATTTTTGAATGTTACCTTCTTCTGAAATGGGGTTGATTTATTGAGGTAACTAAACTACTCCTAAAAATGTGCTGCTGTTTTTCAGAAATTAAAGAATTTTTTTTCTGCACTTTTCTGAAAATGTATCCAACTTCTGTATTATCCTATTTCTTATCTCTAACTTGTTTGTGTGTGCTATGTCTTGCCATGACTTTTCCTTTTAAGTTTCTAGTAAACAAGACTTTTGAGATAAAACTTGGGTAAAAGCATTCAAAGAATTTTCAGAACTCAGTGGATATTTTATGTGTTTAGGATCACAACTTGCAAAACATTTCTTCTCCAGTATATCAGATTCATATAAGAACAACTTTCCTCTTTGTATTTAGGGAAAAAAGCTTACAAAATTTTGAAAATATGTCTAAAATTTGAAGAGGAAGAACAGTTTGTATTGGGCCTAATTGTTCTTTTTGGTTAGTTTAACATTTGAAACTGAACCAATCAGTCTTTTACAGAAAGATTATTAATTTCACTTGTGGCCTCCTCTTTTATCTTAAATTGATAAATAAAACCAAATAATTATATCTTCTTATAAAACTACTCAAAGATGACTCTTCATTCAGGCTCAGCTTTGCAAATATGTGCATATAAGTGTTCATGGATTTGAGGTCTTTCTTATTTCTGACTTATCATTGACAGGATGCTGAAATAAGTGATGTGCTCAGAAGAAGTCAGTTCAGGTGCACTGTTAGTGAATCCCTTCACTTGATTCATTAGGAATTTTAAAGGGCCAATTTGAAACAATATGCCCTGAAAGGGTGGTTTGAAAACATTTTATATGTAGGTAATATAAGCATTAAGGATGGCTAAAACCAGAACCAAGATGCCTGCTAAAAAATAAGCACAAGTTTCTCTTTGGTTTCATGAATAATTAAGTCCATCCTCTGGGTTCCAGAATTATTCTTTACTGAAACCTTAATGATACAAAGAAGGTGTGGATCAAAGTAATCTCTTGACAGCTGCATGTATGCTCACAGACAAATGTGGTTTATGTAGGAACTTCCTGCTTATAGAAAATGTTTACTATAGGTTGTTACAGGTATTCAGAAATATATTTGTCTTCTTTGCAGTAGCAACAGGTTTTGGTGATTCAGGTGCATTGAAGATAAACTTATTAAAATTGCCATGAGGTGAAGTGCGGTCAAAATAAAAATATCTTAATCAGCATTATTTTACAGTGATCACTTAATCAGGAAGAAAGTGAAGATGATTGTAGCTGAGAAATAGAGTGCCGGATCTGGTGCACAGTTAGGTGCTTAAGCTTTATGATGTGGTCTTTATTCTCAAGTGGGCCAAATCAAGTTTATTACAGGCAATTTGCATCCTAATGGTACTGAAGTTTCAAATGATTAATTATTTTTTTATTTTAGTTGCATTAGTTTTAAGGTAACTCTGGTAGAGTGCTGAATTTTGAGGATTTTTGAGACCTTTAAGGAATGTGGTTACTTTAATAAAGGGCTGCTGTTGACGACATAACTCTCTGAAATATCACAAAACTAAGAACAGTTCTTGGAACATGACTTAATTTTGAATGACAGTCTTTTTTTTTCCTTGTGTCAATGCAAAAAAACCAGACAATAATGTACCTGTTCAGTTGGATTACCGAGCTTGAAATACAAGGAGCGAGCAAATGAGTAGTTTGCAGTCCTTACAGTACAAATGATACAGGGTGGTGGCATTTAAAATGGTGTGAGGTATAGGTGAAAGAATTTCTGTGGACATAGGGAAGGTGTTTCTTCTTCTTTCGTGACTGGGAACTCGAAATTTCAATAAAAAGCGGTTGCGGAGATGAATCTTATTTTAATCTAGGGAAAAATTCCTTCTCGCAACACCAAGTTTCTACTCAGTATAGTTTTTAATATTTCCATTTGACATACATTATATTGAAGTAGGTTTTGCTTTTCTGAATTGTAACTTTATTTTAATATTTGAAATTCAGTTTAATGTCATGAATGCAGGACTTCATATAACATTTTCATTTCAAATATTATCTATAAGGGCCAAAACAGGAGTGTAATTCTGTGCATTTGTACATGTTCTCTAGCTCTGCTTGGGGCTTTTGAGCTGTGTTGCAATGCAAATACAAGCAAGTGTCAGTGAAACCTGCAGTGTATGAAGTGCTTTGACTAGGTTTATGCCATGCTCTTACAGAGGAAACAAGGTACATTGGTGCATATGTTCATACTGCCAGTGACATCCTGAAGAGGAATTTGCCTGCTGTTTTGGGTTTGGCTGCATTACTGTCCTTCTGCTGAGGCCCTTGCAGCTTGGTGGGAACTGTCTGCAGAAATGTGCAAGGAATTTAGGGGGAAAAGCACCACAGTGGAGGAGTGAGAGACAGGACTCAAATGATTTGTGTGCTGCGTGGGACTTGACAGGTGTGCATTTTGACATGTTCTAGGTCTAAGTGTTGGCTAAGAATATATGGCTACACAAATGAGTCATTTTAGAGGAGGAAAGTTTGTGGAGAGTCTGCTCGTTCCCCTTCTCACAAGGATTAGAGCGTATCGTTTAACTAATTAAAAAAGATTAAAAGTGCTTTAAGTTTTACAGAGCTCTTACAGCTTTTTTTTCCTCCTCAAAAGCAAAAATTTGATGTTAGTTGCTCATGTAAGATATAATAAAACTCTCAGTATCAGCAAAAAAAAAAAAAAAAACAAATGTCTGACCTCAGTATATTTGCTTTATATAGATATTTTCTTTTAATTAAATTCTGGGGTGAAAGGGAGGCAACGGAATGGGGTGTAAGGCAGTATCCCTTAAAATCCTTCTTTCTGTAGCTTCAGAAATGGAGACTTCTGCAGTGCTGTGAAGCTGAGCAGGGGACTCAGTGGACTAAAGTTGCTGGCTTTCTTCTGGTAAAACATTTCTATGTTAGTACAGCATGCACCAGAATTTCTAGAGAGGGTTCATTTCTGTATTTTAGTTGAGAGGATGATACGAATTATAAATCAAATACACAGTGAACAACTCTTTAATGAGGGCGGTGGAAACAAATGCAGAGCAAAGGAAATTATGAAATCATTGATACCTCCACAACTGCTTTGAGAGAGTAGGTTTCAGGCCTTAGCTGTGGTTATAACAGTAGCTGGTCTTCAGAGTAGAGTGCTGTTAATTGATACATTCTTCCTCCCCCTTCTTTTCTTTTTTCCTCCTTCCTCACTGAAGTGCTCTGTTTATTGCGCAATGTTTGATTTTATTCTTTGATACTCATCAACACACAGTGTTCCACAAACAGCTCTTTTCCCAGAGTCTAGTCAGACTAGAAAGGTGTTGTATCTGCTTTACATAATACGAATAATGCTTCAAAGAACTAAGGAGTCTCCTTAAAGTATTCATTTTTGATACCTGATTTATTTTGATTTTTCAGATCCTTCAGTAATTCTAAGCACAGGTCTGATTGATTTTATTTGCAGCTGAAACGTGCAGCATTTTTTGGCAGTCAAATACCAGCATACTGAGTTATTTGTCAGTCGTTGGGGAATGTGAAGTTTAAGCTTGACTCTCGGAAGTGTGATTTTAATTGACTTGTTTCCAGCTCTGGGACAGCATGAGGGACAGAGTCAAAGCAGTGTTCTGCTTTATGAAGTGTTAAGGTCACCTTCTTCCTTCTCGTTTGTTTTGGCCTTTCAGGGTTTTTAAATATCAAAAAACTTTCTTCCTGTCTGCTCTTGATTTGCTCCCAGAGTGTTTCCACCCCCTTTAATAGGTGGAACAGGAGTCTTATAGCACAGCCAGTTAAGTTTTGCTTTAGAATTCCAATCCACAGCAGGATTAATTAAAGTTCAATATTTCACTTTGCTGCTAGTATAATAATTTTTAAACATAGGGTGATTTCGTGAAATTCTTGGGACAAGAAAGAATGGTAATATAAAAAAATAATGGCTATATCTTGATGTGGTATGGAAGTATTGTCCAGATCTGCAGTGGGTGTTTCATGAATACAGGGATTATTTTTCGTCTGAGTCTGGGGAAGGAGAAACCAGAACTACTCTAGCATGTTTGGGAAAGGTATTTTATTTTTCTCCCTGATTTTAAAGTTCCCGTTGAAGAATATTTTGTGGTAGCTGTAACCAAAGATGTCTGGATGGTCTCTACTTGACCTTGATGCGAACACAGTAGGATCCAGAATATTGTGTCTGTCTATACCATAGTACAGGAATTTGTGGACATGCTTTTCATTCCGGGAAAATGCCAGATTCTTAACTCGTACTTAGAGATGCTGGCACTTAACTGTTCATCAGGGAAAACATGTTAAAAATGTTCTGAGGGAGTGAAAACTGAATCTTAGCTGTTAAAACTGAGAAGGGTATTTGTGGCTTTTTTTTTTTTTTTAACATTGTCTTGACTAATGTTCTGTGGTTCAGCTGCTATCGCTGTTGATTCCAGTGTTTCACCCTGATTTCCTCCAGAGAGTTGGCAGAAAGTGCAACAAAGCCTTCTTGACTGTTCTGCCAACCTTAGGTGGGTGGAGAGGAGAGATTTCTTTTCCATCTCCTCTCAAATTATTCTTTAAGCAGCTCTGCCTTGCTCATTGTCAATTACTTCCCCTTTGTTTCGAGAAATACTGTTTATTTTGGGAGTGGTTTTCTCTCACACCTCCTTTCTGGAACTTTTTGAATGCTTTGATTATGGTCTGTCTTAACTCAAAAGTGGTATTTACACACATTTTATAATCACAGCTGATAGAAGCCAATGGAAAATAAATACTTTAGGTTTGGATCAAGCCTGTAAAGTAAGAACACTTGCTAAGTTCCTTTCAGGAAATTTCAAAACTGCAGAACACTTTAAAAAAACACAGCTGTCAGTATATTATTCTGCTTCGGGTTTGGAATGGTTGAGTTTGGGGTTTTTCCCCCAAAGACAGCACTAGGAAGAATTAGAGCCTTATGGTAGTCAGTTAAATGACAATCTCTTAGATGGTTTGTTTTTTCTCATTTACATGGGGAAGCTCTGTATGTATTTTAATAAATAATTTTAACTAGTGAAGCAAAGGGGTTTTTGTCTTGAAATGGCAAGCGACTAGTTTCCCATTGTGATTGTTTTTTTGTGATTGTTTTCTTTCCCAATCTATTTCCTTCAGAATGAACTTTGACCATTGCTGTTGACAATTCTGGTGGATGCAGTTTTTAATTTCTATACCTTTGGCTTGACGTGGCATTTGACATTGAATAGTGCGGTGGGCAGAAGGCTGGGTTTGCTGTGGGATACCTGGATCACTAAGGAAGCATGTTTTGTAATTTGGGAAGTAAGATACTGATATCTTACTGCAACCTGTCAGTCAAGGGTACAGTCCTAGCAGAGTTAGCCAGCTTAGTTACCTAAAAGCAAATATAGCATCAGTGAGGCACCAAGAGGAATTCCTGAGCACTGTCCTCTTCTGTTTTGTTCTCTATTTAAATTGGTCGTGGGGACACATTCCCAATTGCTGCTCCAGGTCTGCTGCACTTCCTTTAACAATCAACATGATCTTCATCTCACTTGGGTTCAATTTCAACCCATGCCTGCAAGCAGCCGTGGTTCCCTTCAATGCTGTGCTGGGGAGGGGAAGGGGCACTGGCAGGTGAGGGAGAAGCAGGAACCTGTGAGCAGGTTAGCCTGGGAAAACCAGGGCTAGCCCTGCCCAAGCTCTGCAGACAGAAACTTGGAGCTGGAGGGAGAGTGAGCAAGGCAGGAGCATGAGACTAACTTCACTAATAAAGCATCCAATACAGCTGTTTTACTCTTTTGATGTCATTTGGTATCATCCTAATACTAAACTGCATTGGGCTGTCAACCATGTCACTGCCAACCCTGTGTCAGCTCTTTGGAAAGTCTGGACTTTTATTTCCAAGAGTTTAAAAGATAACCCTCTTAGTATTAAATAGGCTGTAAGTAATGCTAATAACTGCTTCCCCACTGTAAATGTGATATACAGACTGTTGAAGCTCAATGTCACTACTGCAGAGCCCATTGTTTTGCCTCTCTTCTGCTGGATGATTGTTGTAATTATAACAAAATCCTGCTTTTCCAGGGCCAGGGGGTAGAACATATGTTCCTCTGCGTGCCTGGCTTGGCAACTGGACTCCTGAGTGTTTTTCTGTGTGTTTAACATGTTACTTCTGGTGGAGTTCTGGTTAAATTTCAACCAGAAAAAAAATCTAAATATCTAGCACTTCTAGTATTTTCCTTTTCCTGAATTTTATTGTTTGTATGCATTATAGGCATAAATGTAATGAATGGCTAGACCATGAAATGTAGGGAAAGACCCATAGAATCTTAAATAAATTGAAAGAATGGTCATGACAGGTTCACCTTGTTTAAAAACTCAGCTTAGCTTACTCCTTCAGTGCACTGGTTGCCCTGAGGGTGAATTGGGAGATTGTTTTTCCTTGCCATGTGTAATTGATTGAATAAGTGCAAGGAATCTTGCCAAGAGGGTGGTAGCACAGTTTTCCCAGGCAGGGTGAGATCGGAAGTACTGGCCAGGTGGAGTGGCCAAGTGTTTTCACAGAATAGATTTTATAGGTCAAGTCTTATCTCTCCATCTCCTCCACAGAGATTGATAACATGGAACATTTCTCAGAGCAGCTGTCTCCATGAACATTGTATATGACTTGTCAACATGTGGTCATAGCGAACATACTGGAAAGATTTATATAATGAACTTCCAGTTCTTGCTGAGCTGAAAACCAGCAGGAGGAGGCAGTGGCCAGGCTGCCCACACTTACCCCTCGTTTGGAGGAGAAAGAGTTCTCTTTGGCACAGCAAACTGCCAAAAGGAGCAAACTGCTCCTTAATCTGTATCACACGTGGCTAGAAACTTTGAAAAGGGATGGGTGTGTGGAAAAAATCAGCTGTGCCCCTGTGTATTTCTGTAGGCTGAATGCAGCACCAAAGGAAATGTCCATACTGCCTCTAGCTCTCAAAAATCCGTAAAAAAAGTGTGTCACTCTCATATCAACCATGAAGGAAACTGCAGCTCCTGCAGAAGAAGAGGGTTGTTTTCTGTTAACTTTGTGCTGATTCTCCCTAGGGAGACAGCAGTGTAAATGAGGGCAGCATTCCTGAAAATCTGCTGTTCAGGGACCCCCTTGAATCACACTGTTTAGAAAAGCATTCCCTGGCCTGACTGTTTGCTCTGTCTGTAAGGCTTGTAGGACACTTCCAAACTGGTTGCAGAAGGTCTGCCTGTTAACCTCCTAGTCTGGAAAGCTGCATGCTTGAAAAGCTGTCTGAAGAGAAGCCTTCCAAGACCCCAGGCCAGGCCAAATTTTCTGTACTTAACATTGCTGTTGCCACAAGAGCAGCAGATGTTTGCACAGCAGACAAACAACGTTGATGATAAAGCAAATTGACCTTTTTTGGAACAAGCTATTTGGAGCACATTCCTAGGGCAATTTTTTCTTTCTTTTTTTTCTTTCTTTTTTTTTTTTTTTTTTTTTTTTTTTTTTTTCTTCTGGGGGTCTATCTTTCTTCCAAAAGCTGCTTGGCTCTACATTGACATCTGTGCTAGAGGTGATAAAAGAGTTACAGAGGAGGGAGGTTTTACGAACTTTTCCACTAATGCTGATGCTACAAATCATTTAACCTACTCCAAACCTATTTTTGTCATCTTTATTTTACTGAAGTAGTTATAGTGATGTTTATTTTTCCAGCGTCCCTATGGGAACCCTGGAAGATTTCAGAATGCAATAATTAAAGAATGACAGGCCTTTCCTTGCAATATAAAGTGAGGAAGAGCTTTGTGGTTTAAACAGCTATGTTGTTGCTTGTTAGCAAGAAATGCTGCCTTGTACTCTAGCCAGGCCTATAATGGTCAAAAAATGTTGAAGCTGAGAACTACATGTTTGTTTTCAATCAGTTGTTTTCCAAGTTAAAAGGCTCTAATGGCTTGTTTTAATTTGTTCAGTAGTATTCATCAGTAGTATAATATTTGTATTCAGTCACTTAGTGTAGCAGAGCTCAGGCTGTCCAAGTAAGGCAGTACATTTTCTTACTACATTTTCTGCTGCAAGACCTTTCTTTTATGGAATAAAATATTTTTGAAAGTTTAGGGAATCTCTGTTTAAACTGCATTTTAGCAGTACTTAAAATGTAATATTAAACCTGTATTTTAATTTTGCAATTCAGTATTTTGAATAAAGTTAATGTAAATGCTAAGCAAAAGTAGCACTACAGTGAAAATCTCAGTGCTATATGGCTGCATCTTTATTATTTGGACCTAATGCTGGGGTTTTTTAATCATAAGCTGGTGTTTCTGTAGTTGGAACAGATGAGAATTCTTAGGAGAGAATTGATTCCTGGTATCTGATAAATTTCAGAAATAAGAGACCAGGTTCAGACTTTGGAACCACTGAGATTTTTAAAGGGTTTAATTTATTGTACCACAAATGTTAGTAAAGTTGTGCTGTAAACAAATTCCTGCATTTTTGCATCATTGTTGCTCAGATGTGGTTTAGAAAGCTGCTTTAAAGAGTAGGATGAAAACGTTTTCTGGGGAGTAGCTTGTGTCTTGATTCAGTTTATAAGATTGCTTTGCTGAACAGAAGTCAGTAGGCTTTTGGACAAGGATGCTGTAGTGCCTTGAAGGGCTGCATGGTTAGTATTAAAGTTCAAAATTGAATTACAGGGTTTTAGTAGGGTTATTTCATAACATTAGAAAGAGAAAATATTGAATTCTAGGAGAACCCAAATTTGATTTCTTACATGTGTCTAGGTTTATTTAACTTGGTTCTTACTTAGGGTCATTTGCTTTTAGAGCTTTTGAAAACAGTTCCCCATTTCTGTTTAGAAATGTTATTCTGAACAAATTGTTCTGCAATACGATGCCTGTTAAACTCTTCCCTGCAAATAAAGCTGCACTGATTCCATCAGTCTCTATTGAGAGAGAAATGGACATAGATGGGTCCCTGTACCCTGAAAGCATAAGCTAATAAGGTTTTTATGGGCCTTGTAAAATGACAAGTTTACAATGTGCTTTTTGGGGTTTTTGTGATTCAGGAATGTGATGGCTAGGGCCTTGTCTGTTACAAAAATACTGTCCCCTTTTCACAGATGTGAAATCAAGTTGCTTGTTTGGGATCATTGAGCTAGACTGCCTTTGTGCCAGAAGTTGAATTTGTGTTTCTGAGACCCATCCCAGTCCTGATTATACAACCTTCTCATATGAACCATATTTATTGAAGTATCTGTTTTAGTAATTGGATTTCATTTGTGTGGAGTATTAAGCATGCCTTTAAAACATTGATTTTTATAAAGGACTCCTTTTCCTGCTAAATTGCTTCAAGTTTTAATTTTTTTTTTCTTTTTTTACTAAGGGTTGTGCTGTGTATGTTTTGATGTAGAGTTATTAGTAACTTGCATGTTTTGCATGTATGCAGAGAGAACATATTAATGAGCCAGGACTGGTTAATTGTAGTGCTAAATGGGGCTGAAAGAGAGAAATAGTGCTCCTGAGACTGTTTCACTGCAAACACTGCTGGGGTTTTACCTGTCTAGAATATAATATATTATTTTGCTTACTGCTTTCAAATATATTTTAAAAAGAGGGGGAAAAGAAGAGGAAAATGAAGGTTAACTTGAAAATGATTTTTTTTTTTAAACTGAATGTGTTAGTAATGTCGAGTGCAACTGCTCTTTCTTCCAAAAGCCAAGAATTGACTGTTAAGTGTTCCCTATGTTGAAAAAGTAGTTTTCAAAAACATTGCATAATATGTTGTGTAGGCCAATATTACCCTTTCACTTACCATTCATCACCATTTTAATTTTTTGTTGAATACAGTATTGTTTGGCTGATGTTTTTTTTTTAATTAAAAGAAGGCAAAAGCAGGTTTACTTTGTATACCTTTTTCTCATAGCAGTTTTGACTTAGTTCTTACTTCATTATTTCTAGCTTTAAACTTAATTGTATTCCTTTACAATATACAGGTATATAAGCAGAATGATCCCCTGTTTTTAAGTCTCTGATTACATGTCATTTGTGTTACTGTTACCTTGTTTTTTGATTTTTGAGTGGGTTTTTAAAAATTATTCTTTTCTTTTTCCTTTGTTTCAGCCAAACCTTTTACATCTAAAGTGAAACAGATGCGACTACATAAAGAAGATTTTGAGATTCTGAAGGTGATTGGTCGAGGAGCCTTTGGGGAGGTATGTGTGAGAAAGAGATGGAAGGGTTTGGATAATTCTCTTCCAAACCTGCAGCACTGAGGAGAAGCAGTTAATAACAATATTCTGATACACAGGTTTTTACATTATTTAGCTGTAATGGTATTATAGGCCTACCCAATGTTTGATGCACATACATCTTGTTTTATACATTCTTTGACAACTCTTTTTAAGTCTTGTGAATTTTGAGAGCATGCAGGCTCACATGGATTAAGAGACCATGTTTCAACTGTCTGAGGATAAATGATTTGCTTGACTAATTCTTTCCAGTCAGGAGGTGGAGGCCAGTGTGTAACTGATGATATAGAGATCTAATAATTGCTAATTTCCCTAATAACTATATAGCCTGAAAGTAGTTTTCAGCAGCTTAAATAGCCTGATATTGGCACTGACATTCCAACAACACAAAGAAATCTCTCTTTTCCTGTCATTTGGTTTCCTCTTTTAATAAACGTTAGAATATTTTTCCTGTGTTTCTTTTAAGGACTTCAGCAGATGTTATTTTCTTTTTCAGTAGTCACCTACTATCAAACTGTACAATTTTTTACTGCTTCTGATTAAGCTCTAATTTGAAGTTGCCAGACAAGTCTGTTGATCACTAGGTCAAGGAAACTTCAAACTCTTACCTTTCTGCCCCATTTCTCTTAATTATTTTGGGTGCATGATTTTTGTTTTTCGTGCAGTACAATCTAGGAAGAGCAATCTAATGTATGACAGTGCCTTGAGCTTTTCGTAGCCAAATATACTGCAGCTGTGGGTAGTGTGTAAAGCTTCTGCAGAAGGTACTCCATACTGCCTGAAAATACACATGAACTTAAACCTGAAGAATAAGGAAAAAGATTTTTTTGATCAAAGTCTGATTGCCTTTGGAAATAGAAGTTCCTTTGATAGGTGAGGATTTCTGGAGGCTCTGGCATGTGACAGAGAAGGGTTGTTCTCAGGTTCACTTACGTGCTTACATCTTGAGTGAAAAATCAGTGTTTGCTATTCTGTGATTATAGAAGAGCAGACTCCTGTAGGTAGTATGTAAAGAAGAGGAATTTTTACTGTAGTGTGTGCCACTACATACTCTGATCCCTATGTGCAAATATAATCATTGGGCAGCTGTAAAAATAACAAAAAAGAAGTATTTATTTGGCTGCTTTGCCACTCCTGGTTTTGCTCCATCTGGAGTAAAGCTTCTTTATGAAGGAGACTGGTGGCTGAAGTTATGCATGGATAATTTATCTCGTCTAAACCTCTGCCACAGAGAATGTTGCAATCTCCATTTTGATGTAAACACTTCTGCTTAAAAAGATTAGCCTTGCTCAGTG